>CM060172.1:118274489-119474489 GCA_030549775.1 Tamarix chinensis
TTTCCATTGGCCGATCCTCCCAAAATAGTTTGTTTTGAACCAAAATAGACCCGGAGTTCCCCTCTTCAAATGCCTTCATTTGGTCTGTAATATCGCTGCAGATCATAAGTTCAGCCAAACAAAAGCATACCGCGTCACGGAATTCCCCTCTTCAAATGCCTTCATTTGGTCGCAGGAGAAATCTTCTTAGCTCATCAGCAATGCCATGCAAAACCACCGGTTTTCTTATCAAACCGTCCATACCTTCCTGCAAGCATCTCTCCATTATATCTTCCTCGGCGCTGGCTGTTAGGGCCACAATAATAGGCCAGTTACTCCTCTTGTACTGTCTAATTCTAGATGCCACTTCAAAACCATCCATCTCAGGCATGTATAGATCTAGAATTACAACTTGGAAATAGGTTAGGGCAGGACCCAGTGCACTTAAGCACTCAAACCCAGAAGAAACAGCACAGACTTGACAGCCTAACTTCTCGAGCAATTTCTTGGTCACCGTTCGATTAGTACTGTCATCATCGGCTAGCATGACTCTCAGACCCCTGAATAGAGAGTTTGAAAGAGGCTGAATGGGAGATATGTCATAATCTAGGAAACACTTCAGTTGAAACCTAAGAAGGAGATTCATTGTCTGTACTGGGCCAAATGAGTTCGGGGAAATCCAGATATTTCCTTGCATCATCTGCATGTATCAATCAAATTTCAAAATTAGCAGGAAATCACAATAGAAGCTGTCATAAGGAGAATAGTATCTACAATTAATCAATGGCTAGTTATTTAGCATGACTTGGTAATAGCACTTGGATATTTATGAAAATTTAACACAATACAGCCATGAACTGCAAAATGCCTGCCACCGACGGGACTCAGGGAGATCCAGAAGTAGATAGCCTTACCCCTAACCGGTAGTAAAGAGATTGTTTCCAAAAGATCAGTTCATTTACATACATTCTCTGCCATTTCATCAGCAGAAGAAATAATGAGGTCATTATGCGACCACAAATCACTGCCTTGTTTCTGAAAAATACATCAGAGGAACAAGGAAATTTTTAGTTCGTTAACCAGAAAAATCCAAATCCCACCCATCTTCTTCTTCTTCTCCCCTCCTCTCTGACTATCTCTCTCTCTATATGTGTGTGTGTGTCTGTGTGTTCAATGGGATATTGCTAGACATCCAGCATTTTAACAGCTACTTTCAAAAGATACCGCCATAAATATGGCACAACAGACGAGAAGATAACATGAATCTGGAATAGTAATGACATCAAAATACATAAGTCAAGGGTCATTATAGCATCTCACGAGTCACGACATGATTAAAACAACTTTGCACTTTTGACGTGCAACTCAACCACAATCACTTCAACCTTCAAGGCAACTCCAAAGTTCGGGCATGAAAGAAAACTATAAGATATGTTGGTCTGCAAATCTCTAAGAAGTTGGCAAGAATATAATTCATGAATTGAATGGATGATACAACGAAAGATAACTCAGTAAGGAGGGGGGAGGGAGAGAGAGAGACTCTAGTGAGAAGATGAACAAATGGCAATAAAATGACGAAGACTGACCTGTACAAGCTTCTTGCACATGGTGAAGCTAAGTATCTCCTTGTTTTCATTACTAAAGTGTCTCTTATCAACATTATAGGAGGCTGAAGTTGGAACATCTGCCTGCATAACTCCTCCAGTAATCTCAAATGCAAACTTCACATTAGCATAACCACTCTTTGCACCTTGCCTCCACACACCTCGTTTATCATTCTGGCTCTCACTATCACTACCACCAACAGTGGTAACACGAAAAATGACAGAACCACGGGCAGCTTGCAACAAGTAACCCACTATATGCAGTATAACTTGAAAGGTCCTTGTCTCATCGCCAATCACTTTATCTGGCAAAGTGTTCTGAATATCGACAAAAAACTTGATCCCATGGCATATAAATAAACTCCGGGCCAAACAACAAGACTCCTTGATCACGGAATGTAGCTGAAACGTCCCCATTTTGAGGGGAAATTTACCAGTGTCTTTAGCAGGAATGTCAATCACGTCATTAATTAAAGTCGAGAGAACATTTCCGGTCCTGGCCATTGTGTCAACGAGTATCTTCTGCTCAAACTTCAAATTCTCATCTTGAAACATAGAAAGAATGCCAAGTATCGAGTGCATTGGCCTCCTCATTCCGTGGCTCATCACTTTCTGGTATGAATTTCTTGCCTGGCTTGCCATCATGGCATCCTTTTTAGCCTGCTGGAGGGCACGATTCTGGAATGCCAGCTTTTCTCTCATAAGCTGAGATTCTTCTAGAACCGAAGCATGGGAAAGAGCCACAGTTACTTGATCAGCAACACTTTCCACTATGTCTAATTCATGATCGCTCCAAACCCTAGAACCAATGTCTGGAAGAACCAAAACCAATATAGCATAGCGTGTTTGGGTAATCTCTGTGGTTCCAACATTGAAATTTGAAACCCGAAGCATTGGCATCCGAATTGCAGCCACAGAACCAGCATCACCCACTCCACCAGTGCTTGCCATACCAAGTGTGGAATCGGGCTTCAAAATCCTCACTCCTTTGTTCCCTTTAATATCGACTACTTCAGGGTTTGAGATCGGGATACTAATTGGGTAAGTTTTTTTAGTGCTTGGTTTCAGCTCATGACTCAAGTACATTTCAGTCTTGCTCTCATTAGGCATCCAAACTGCACAATTCTGCAAATCCAAAGCTTTAGAGAGCTCAACCAGAGTTGTATACAATATGTTATGCTTATCGAGCGACTTTCTGATTTCTCGAGTGAGCATGCGCACATGCAAGCTAACTTCCTTCTTCTTCCTCATCATTCCAATCTCTTGATCTAGCATTAACAAGTTTTGAGTCAAAAACAGCTCTCTAACTTTCACTTTGAGCAGAAGAGGGATCAAAGTCAAAAGGGTTATCGCAGTTGCACAGGACACCAAAGCGGTAAGCAATTTGAATACGGTGAGGGTCATCATTAAATGGAATGAGTGTGGGCCAAAATAAGTCCACCCATTGAGCAAATGGGTCATTCCACAAAGGACTATGAAGGCTATGAACTGGACGAGAACCCATTTGAATGGAATGTTAGAGCAGCTGATGAAGTAAATGAGCTCAATGGGTATGGAGAAATATGCGATGGCGATAAGGAAGTCGCTTACCTTCTGACATTCCAGAATTGCATTAGTTGTCCACAATCCCTCATCATCACAGTTGCAATGAGAGTACCCACTACCAAATGGTGAAACAGATAAAATGAGAGTACAAACCAATAATCCAACCACAACGACTCTTAACATTGCACCAAAACCATAACTTTTCAGCTCATATATACACTCTTCTCTCCACCGAAGCTCTCAAATTCTTTCCGTGTCTTGAATCGACGATACATGCCACGAACCAATTAAATCGCCAAATCGGAACAACCATCGAATATTTGAGAGGAGGGGGGGAACCAACTTTAATTTCTGAAAACTCCTGGTGTCCAACGCCCTAATTGCCCCTCCGCTCTAAGCCCCCAGATATGCACCTTTTCTTTTTGAACCAAAAAGCTGCCCAAAATCCAATCTTTACTTCAACCCCAGATCAAATTCGCCCAAAAAGATCTAAACTTTAGCAAGTATGAAAAGATAGAGATTTAGAAAGCAGAGCTAAAACGAAAACTGACCTGATTATTATCTTGTGTGCTGATTCGACCACAAGAAAAAATGCCCTATCACATAAATACAAGATATTGCCCACAAATTCAGTAGCCTACATGACTCGATACCTACTCTGATCAGAGCTGCCCACTTCGACTTCCTCAAGTCGATCAGACTCGGAAAGGTCCAACTTTTCAGCAATCTTCAATCACTAGACTCCGATACCATGAAACAAACCTCTGGGTTCCAAAATTTTAATCAAACGGCGTATCCCAGAGACTACACCTCGATTTTTTAATGTGTTAGGGTGAGAAAGAAGCAAATTGAAAGACTGGAACAGCAAGAGAACCTAGACACCTTTCCCCGATTCCACCTGGACGGAGATGGGATCTAGAAGCCAGGAGGTTTTCACATGAAAAGAACCTAGACACCTTTCCCCGATTCCACCTCGGACTAAACCCAATTAGCTTTACGACTTTATAAGATACCAGTATTATTTTCCACTTCGACGCAATCTCCAATTTGTGATTATTTGTCTATGACCCTAAGGTCCCATCCACCGTCCGTAAGGTGGAAATATAAAATATGTAATGTAATGCCGTCAGTTCAAATCTATTTGGTCGATTTTTGTGTTTTTTGTTTGCTTTCTATTTACGAGAAGCATGTATCTGTATCCGTGGGTCGGTGCAAATATTTTAAGACCAATCGTGTACGCGATGGTGAGTCGTTGACCGTTGTGCCATCGCCTTTGTGGCGGCAGGTTTTGAGCTTACTGTTTAATGGTCCTTTTGAATCGAAATAAATTAAAGTAAGGATAAATATTAATCTAAGTAAAAAATAGAGGTAAATTAAAGTAAATATTTTAAATTATTTTTTAGATGATATTAATCTAATTTATATGAATTAAGATAAATATTTTAAATTTTTTATTTAGATTAAGGTGAATAAAAATTAAAAAAATAAAACAAATGAAGGACGAAATATATAGCGAGAGATAGTGGACGATAAGTAAGGACGGAACTAAAGCATTTTAATAGTGTCATTGGACACCATTGAAATTTAATATAAGTATATATAAAGGTCAATATAGAGTAAAGAACTATGACAACACAATTTGTTGTACAGTTGTATGCATCCATATAATTAAAAACAAAGAGGCTAGGATCGAGTCCCTACTACCGTAAGTTTTTGTATTTATTTTACTCCAATGAAAAAGACACCAACAACCAAGAGGAGCAACCGCCTTGGATTCACTGCTATATTAAAGTTAATGAGGTATATTTTCTAGTTATTTTATTAACTTACTTTCTTTTGTTACTTTTTCCCCTAAACTAAAGGTAATAAAAAAGAAATGAATTATAAACACTATATCATGTTTGCTTGCCCTATAATATACCATAGGTTAAAGTTCTAGTTGTAGGAATACACTTTCTTTTGTTATTATTTTTGCCTTCTAATAATTGATGGCCCATAATTTTTTTAAAGTATTTTTTTTAAATTTGATCAATTTTTGACATAAATTTCTATTAAAAAATGATTTTTTTTTAAATATTCAAAAAAATTTACGATAAGATATTTCATTTCATCATATAATTTATTAAATGTGGCTGGTATTGAGTAGTGATAAATATTTTTTTTGTGCTAAAATAATTAGTGACCCACACTCATACAATTTATTAAGTATGGCTGATATTGAATAGTGACAAATATTTTTTTATGCTAAAATAATTAGTGACCCATACTTTTTTAAAAATTTTAATTTTATTATATTTTATTAAATGTTATTACACATGACCATTAAAAAATTAAGATATTCACAAAAATATTATATAAATTACTTAATTTTATTATATAATTTATTATATCTGGTCAATATATATTTTTAAATTTGGGACACCATAGATTTAATATTCTGGCTCCGCCACTGACGATAAGAGGATAGTAATTTAATTGATATAAATTATGAACATTTTTATTTTGTGGAGTGAAAATATTACTTATATGTTAATATTCACATCTGTTACCTCCGAAATCGAAGATTAATAAAAATAAAGTTAATCAGAGTGAATAGAGGTTAAACTTTAATCCCGATTCACTTTATCGAGGTTAATAAAATTAGTCCTCAGACAAAGCGAAATAATTAATTCACCTCTTTTCACCCCAAAACAGACATGTCATTACTCATTAGACTCTGTATTGTATAAGATAGAGACACAGACATAAAAACGAAAACAAGTAAATGTACAAAATTGTAGTCCTTTTAAAAATAAAAAAAATAAAAATGAAAGAAATAGTAATATATATTTAAATAGATTCAATCTAATAAAATTAAAAGAGTTAAAAAAAACTCCTAAATTAATACCACCCAATAATTAAACACCCTAGAAAATGGTCCACACTCTATTTTTTTTCTCATTTTCTGCAATGTTTTTGCAGTGATGCACCTCTTCTCTTTCATAAATAAAAAAAAGGGGTCAAGAGTTGCTTATGTAGTATTCCACCCTTGTATTAGGGCATTTTATCTATCTTTCAGGTTAGCAATATACAATTGTACAAGTGGCTCTTCACTAAAACAAAATAATTGAAATCAATGAAAGATGGCCTCAGAAGAACAAAAATTGAAGAAGATGCAGCGGGTACGGGCACTGCCAGAGCCAAGGCTTCCGTACGGTGTCCTAGGACACCACAGAGTCCTAACAGAAGTAGTAAATATTATTCATATAATAGGTAAAGTTAATAATAAATATAAGAGGGATACCATATATAAATTTTAGAATAGTCTATCGGTTAATGTGTCAGAAGTTTATATTTTGTTTGCCTAAAAGTCTCGGGATCAAGTCTACATGAACACCATTTTAGCAACTATTTTTCTCCTTCTTTCCCTCACTTTCCCTTCCACCTCGAGACATACCCCAACTTTTCCTCTTTAGTTCTTGCTTCAGTGCTCCTTACTTCGACTTCAACTCCAATATTTATCTATCCATTTAGTTCATTTAGTAGTGATAATTTATTTACATATTCTCTATTAAATATTTTTTGTATGAAACATTTCGTTTGATTTATTGTATACGAATTATACGATTGAAAACTGGATATATTTGTCATCTAATATCTTATAATGAATATATATTAATGTCAATTTCTTTAGTTAATTTATTATCTCAATTCCTTACTATTGAAAATTGGAAACCCTTTGCTTTTGATTAAATTATTTTCTCAACTGATTAAACTCTAATCATATTGTTAATTAATTAAATTCTTGAGTTTTTATGAAACCTTAACTCACTAATTAGTTTGTCAATTGAATGGCTTAACTTCTTAGTTAATTGTTGAATTAGTTTATTATAAAATTATATTACATGTTAAATTTTATATTATTGTTAATATTGTTTAACGCTATTAATTTATACGTGGATGCCATAGAGTTTCGACATTGGCTCCGCTACTGGGTACCAGCTAATCTTATAGCAATTCAAATACCCTCCTCCACAAGTGTTGCAACTTCTCAGCCTCAATATTTTCTGTTCATTGTCATCGACAACGAGTGCAAGTACCATACACAATTTATTTATGCTCCATTGAAGACATCGAGACTATTAAAACCAACCATCAAAGATCTGGATTGAAGAAGACAAACACGAATTCGGATTATTAGGGAACCAAGAATAGTCCAAATTATGATTTTAAATTTATTTTTAGGACAAAAATATTTTCATTATAGTTTGAAAGTTTCTAGTCCAATTTCCGTTTTGGAAAGTTTCGAAAACGTAACACGACTCTTTCTAATAGTTTTCGTACTACAATGCTTAGACTACTTGTTGTATATTACAACGCCTAAAGTACTCGTAACCTTTTATACAAAGAATGTAATACTCCATTAATTATATTATTGAAAATTAATGTTACATTTAATGTTTACTTATATATATATATATACACACACACACACCCGCGTGAGTTGAGCCTAATTAAATTAATACAAGTACGTTGCTCCATATCATCAATAGTACGGTGGTGGACCTATCTGCAGTATATTAAAATTTCCTTTATGCCATTTAAGGTGTCAAATAAATAAATAGATAATGTTTACTCCCCCTTCCTCCTTTACAATATAAAATTAATTTCTATCTAACCTGTATTTTGCGATTTCACGTTTTCTCCTTAATTTTGTCTACCTTCCCAAGTTTGTCTCCCAAATTCATCTTCTCAAGCTCACCTAATGCCGACGACCTCTCATTCACTTTAGTTTGTTCGTGTACTCAAACTAATTTGTGAGAAGAAGACGTAGAGGAGGCTCGTCTTGCAGTTTGAGAGCAAAAAAATGAATCTGTCACCACCCATACAAAAATTCAACCACCTCTTCAAACTTACAATTAGACGGTGAGGATGAATGCACGGAGATCGGTATACACCAAATTTAGAAACCTAATCAGTCAAAAAAAAAACTTTAAATTGAATCAAATTATGAATCTATCGGGAAAAAACCCTGAATTTCGATCAACTTATAAACTTCATGAATTGTTGGGCGGAAGAGAGAGAGGTCAGTTGGAAGCCAAAGTATTAAAATCCAAAACATAGAAGGGGGAGGAAGAGGAGGGAAAGAGATATGAAAACGTTTGATTAAGATCCAAATATGCTGCTTCATTGAGATTTGAGATCAAAGTTATTAGCTTGATTAAGTGCTTTTAAAAAACCAATTAGCTCTTACAAATGAGTTACGATTCGAATCACCGCCAAGCATGTACGTAGTTGCCACCGTAATCCTATATTGCACTCCTCTACATCCATCCTTCAACATTCCCCTTATTCTTCTAATCTCACCCTACAACTGCTCATCAATCCCCCGACCCTCCTTATGGCCACCACCTCCTCCTCATCTGACGCCACCTCCACCATCTCTTGCTCCCATCATGCTCTTCACGCCTTCAACATCTCTATCATTAAAACTCATATCCCCATCACCCTGGACTTCAAATACTACTTCAACTACAACAAATGGCCAGAGCTTTTCCTAGTGACTGTAGAAGAGGGTTATTGGTCTAACTTACTAATTTATTCCGCAAATCGATGCTTCATGTTGAGCTTGCACTGCTAATTTTGAATCCATTACATCTTCTTATATTGTTGTTCTGGTAAGGATTCTAGTTCTTTGTTAAGAAATACTATATCATTAAAAAAAATCAAATCCTTCAATTACTAATCAAGATTTCAACTAGGCTTAACATTCTGATGGATTTTGTTTGAAATTTGACTGTTTTTATTAGACGAATGTGTGAATGGATATGGAGGAAGATGACAGATATTTGTTGGGTTTGGGTATGAATACGGATAAGAGATTATCAAATCATTACTCGTCTCCATACATGTACCCGTACCTACATCCATTTATCATAATAAAATTAATTTTTTATGTACCGTTCATTTATTTGATCTTTAATACATTTTCTAATGCTAACAATGGTAATATAATTAAACCCTACTAATCTTAGTATCCAATTTTAACATAGGACATTTTTTATTTTAAACCCAATAAAATTTATCCTAAACTCGATGGATTTTACCTGACTGGTATGGATATAAAGGAGGAGAAAATACATGTCAAATTTGGATATGGATATAAATATAAGTTTTTTTTAATTATATTTAAGTAACCCTATATTCAAAGTACATGTATATGATGAATCATAATCTTAAATAAAGGCATATAGGAGAAATTAAGATTCTAAGAATGGATACAATCAACTCAATAAGCGATTTGCACTAAGGTTGGTCGTGTAGAAAAAATAATTTAGCAGATACTCCAATTAGGGACATATTACTCAAAAAACCTAAGGAAGTCAAATAGCATAGAGATAATGACTAGGGGAAGGACTAATAATACAAGAGGAAGATGAAGGAGAAAAACGATGATTGATGCACTAATTAGGACTTGAGGAGGACGTATGGAAGTGAAGATTGCCTGTGGAGAATGGTATTGTACAGGGACGTGGATGAATATGAAAATATTTTTTTTAATTAAAAAAAGGAGACGGAAGAAAATAAAAAAAAACTATATATATATATATATAAATTAAAAAAACAGACTAAATCTACTAAAATTAAGAAAGAAAAATAAAAAAAATCTAAAACTACTATATATATTAGTTGATTTAAACCATTATTATTATTATTATTATTATTTTAAAATAATTAAATACTTCCTGTACTAATTCTAACATAATTTTTTTTAAACAAATAAACTTTTTTAGAATAGTTTTGAGATGGAAAACGACACCCGTTGGTGGAGAACCGAAACAAGAAGATGGGGTAGGATAGACAATAAAAATGGAAAGATATCCAACAACATAAAAAAAATCACGTTATAGTCTGCTTCCTCATTTTTTAAAATAGAATCTTTAAATTTTAAAACTTTTACATTAAAATAAAAGTTATTCAAATTTTTTATATTAAAATAAATTTTTTTTAAGTTATTTTCATTTTTGTACATTAATTTTTATATTATTTTTTAATTAAAAATATAATTATTATTGTATGAATATGTTTATTAGCGTTTAAAATAATATATAAATTACCAAAAGAAATTTAGTTCCAGAAACGACGGAAGTATTAAGCAATAAATTATCGGGTAAAAAAAAAAAAACTAGTCACCAAACAATCACGAGTTGCACGTGCTGTAGCCTGTAGGTAGTAGTTGTGAACGAAAAGGCGTCAATAAGACAATAACTGCCTTCTCGATGGATGTATTATGTATACGTGTGATGGAATCCATATCAATAGTGATAAAAGATAATTGGTAAAATGTCTACACACATAAGCGTGTCATCTAAGCGTACCGCCTAAATTATACTTACAGAGTAGATTGATAGATTATAATATATTTGAATTAAAAGCTACTTGTTAAAAATTAGGTATTTCATTCTTTGTTATTCAAACTTATTAATCAATTAATCCGGAGATAATTTTAAGGGCATGTAGTTAATTTTTGTTAAAAATAAAGTTTAGGAACTAAAGGTTATTATTAGGTTAACTTTCGTATTTTTTTAAATATTAAGTAATCTAGAAATAAATTGATTATATTGAGTTATAAAAAAACTTATTAAACCAAGTCAAATTAAAATTTTTGTATTTTAAAATTAACAAGAATAAATTATATTACTCAGCTACTTTAAAGATCAAAAAAATAATTAATTGCTAATTATTTTGATTAATTACTAATCTACTACAATTAATTGAATAATTATAACTCTTAATTTTAAATGTAAAATTAGCTAGATCTCATATAAATAAAAATAATTTAAACAATAATCACAAATATAATTTATATGTCAAAAACTCAATTATTCATAATCTAAAACAATCAAACATAATAAAAATCAACACATAATACAATATGACTTATTGATATCTAATATATAGCACGAGTTTAATTAAGTATATATTAAAATTTTAACAAAGAACCATTTAAAAAGATAAAAGCTTAGAATAGATGCATAAACTTTTCAGCTACAAAATAATTTTTTTTCCAACTAATCAGTTACTCTACTTGAGATTACGAATCTACCTATTTATTATAATTATTTCTTCTATTTCCATAAATCATAAACTAAAATTTAATGACATGCTAACTTAAACTCTGAGCTCTTGGTTCTTTCTATTGATTGGTCGGTGCTTAGTATTTTTTATTATTAAAAAGTATTCTAACATTTAATTTTATATAAAAAAAAATAATTTAAAAAAAGTTTGTTTTTTATTTCAACCTTTATTTTTTAAAAAATTATTTATACATGAAATACTTTATTATTTTTTAATAAAGAATATAAGTATAATTTAAAAAATATATTAATTTTTTTTAAAATGTAGAGATTGAGAAAATATTTTTTTAATATAAAAATATATTATTTTATGTTATAGTATAACTTTACGGTAGATGCCTCCTTTTCTCCCTATATATATATAGCCCCCTGTTGCATGCGTTGATGTGTTATATATATATATATATATATATATATATATATATATATTATCTTTCATATATGTAAGTTGTTATTATCTTTCATAAATCATTATTGCCATCGTTTCAATGTTGACTTTTCTTGTGCAGCTTGCTGGCATGCACAAACTAAAAGGTAGACAATAGTAAATTACTCCTTAAAACGTGGCTAACAAATTTCTGTATTCCTAGTTGAGATTTTAACTTAAGTTTTATAGTACGATCAGTTTTATTAAAAATTTATAGAAATAAAAATTGCGAACATTAATTTTATCTTTAAATATCAATTTAAATTGTTTAAATTTTAATTTTAATATAAAAATTATAGTCAAAATATGATAGATGATCAAATATCATATAAAAGTATATTCAAATTTATTTTTAACTACTACTTCGTATAAAAAAAAAAATTATTGTCATTATATTTTTTTATTAAAAAAATTATGTTAGAAAAGTTAAATATTACTTTTTATTTTTATCCTCACTTTTTTAAAATTATACATGCATTAAATACTTTATTATTTTTTAAATGGTATAAATGTAATTTTAAGACTATTTTTATTACTTTATTAAAAAACTTACAAATTAACATAATAACTTCTTTTTTGGTATGAATAGAGTAAATAATTGAGATTATTAAAATCTAAGCATGCAATTATAAATAAGGTAAATAGCCTCAAATTTTATTTAATTAAAGAATCTCACCACTGCTGTCGGCGACCACCACCGTTCCTCTTCTAGTTCCGGTCTTCTGCTCCAGTCGGCAGTCGGAGTCTTACCTTCTTCTACCTCATCAAATTGCCACCCCACTCGCCCATCGCTGCCCCGCCCTACTTCGACCCTACCCACTGTTGTCGGTTGCTCTAATTTCTACAAGTCTGCACTGTAAGAGCAAGACTCTAACCGACAATGATGACACAGGCCAACTAAAACTCCAAGCCAAATTTCTGAGGAAGGTAAGATTTTAGTTAATTTTTAGTTAGTTAAATTATTAGTCATAAATTTGTGAAATCAGAATGTTATTAATTTATTTCTATTTATCTTATTAATTGATTATATTTTTTAGTTCATAGAAATCCTAATTTATCTTATTAATTTAGAAATCCTAATTAATTTGATAGAAATTAGAATTAGTTTGTAGAAATCAATTTTTTTAGATTTATAGATTGAATTGTTTAATTTATTAGTTAGTTTTTGAATTACTTTGTTATAAAATTATATTATCAGTTAAGTTTTAGTAAATTCCTTAATTAATTCATTAAATTATTTAATGTCTTAATTTCATATGCAACGATACTTTTTGAGCCAACCTAAAAATAGCTACCACGAATCTAATTCTGTTAATAAAGTTGTGTTACCAACTTCTGAAAACCAAGCACTCCCATCTTCAAGCCACCCACAAGAATAAAGATTCACTAATGAAGGTAAAGTTGATTTGGAAACTTTAGAAGCTGATCCTAGGTCAAAAAAAAGATTTCAAATTTTCATCTGAATATTCAAGATGAGGTAAGAAGAGCTTATCTTTTAAAAGGCTCATGTCAACCTCGTACTCATAGCTTTCCTACAAAGGTTATCGGTGGAAAAAAATCGTCGATTTGTTTCATCTTGTTTTAATGAATATGATTGATTGGAATATAGTCTAGCTAAAGATGTTGCATTTTGTTTGCCTTGTTACTTGTTTAAAAGTGAATCCGAAGCTGACGGTGATCTTTTTGTGGGAAAAAGATTTATGCACTGGAATAAAAAACAAAGGTTTGAGGTTCATGTTGGTAATTCTAATAGTACTCATTTTAGGGCTACTAAAAAAATGTGAAGATATTATCAAATAGAGGCAAAGCATTGAAACCTCTTTAATAAAGCAATCAAAACAAATCAAATTAGATTATCTTATCCGTTTAGATGCATCTATTCAGACTGTTAGATTTCTTCTTGATGGGGGAATGACATTTAGAACATGATGAGTCAGAAGATTATCTAAATCGACATAACTTTCTTCGTTTTCTAGAAGCTTTAAGGCATAACAATGAAGTTATAGCTAGAGGTGTATTAGGAAATGCTCCAAAGAATAATTAGATGACTTCACCTGAGATTCAGAAGGATATTAGTCATGCATTTGCATACGAAATAATTAATGAGATTGGAGATGATTTTTTTTAGTATATTAGTGGATGAAGTAGGAGACATAGTAAAAAAAAAACAAATGGTCGTTATTTTGCATTATATTGATGATAGGGGTTTTGTTACGGCAAGATTTGTTGGGATTATACATGTCAAAGATACAACTGCTTTATCACTTAAGGCTGCACTTAAAGTAATGTTGAGTTAGTATGGATTATGTTTATCAAAAATACGAGGTTAAGGGTACGATGGAGCTAGTAATATGCAAGGTGAATTTGGTGGTTTGAAAATATTGATTCAGAATGAAAATCTTTGTGCCTATTATGTTCGTTGTTTTGCTCATCAGCTTCAGTTGGATCTTATTGATGTGGTAAATTGTCATAATGAGGTTAGTTGTTTGCTTAGCAATGTTACACGGGTTGTGAATGTTATTGGATCCTTCAATAAGCGTCAAGATTCTCTTGGAGATAAACAAGTTACTTACATAGCAAATACATTAGAAGAATGCTTGATAGAATTTAGTTGGGGATTGAACCAAGAATCTGTTCTTGTAAGGGCCGATGATACTCGTTGGGGTTCTCACTTAAGGACATTTTTGAGTTTCAAAGATGTATTTTCTCATGTAATCAATGTAATTGAAGACTTGGAAGTCGATAGGATGTTTGATAAAAACTAGGATGCTACATTCTTATTATATGGATTACAAAATTTTGACTTCATTTTCATGTTACATTTGATGATAAATGTTATGGAAGTTACAGGTAACTAATCTCAGGCATTATAAAAGAATGATCAAGACATTTTGAATGCCTTAACACTTATTGAAATTGCTAAGGAACAATTGCAAGAGATGATAGATGATGGATGGAAAAATATTTTAAATGAAGTTGTTTTATTTTGTAATAAGAGACATTGATGTATCAAACATGAATAAACAAATATGTTAAGAGGAAGAGATTAACACACTAAGCTCCAATCATCAAAAATCTACATCATTATAAATATAATTATCTCTATAATGTTATAGACTCGTAGCAAAATAAGCTTAATTGCAGGTTTGATGTGACAAACACTCAATTATTGAGTTGTGTTGTATATTTATATTCTTCATCACCATTTGAAGCTTTTAACAAAAAATCTTTAATTAGATTGATTATTTTTTATCCTAATGATTTCTCTAATATTGATATAGTGATATTAGACAATCAATTTAAAAATTATATTAAAAATGTTCGATTAAATAGCAGATTTTATGACTTGAAAGGGCTTATTAATCTTTCAAAAATAAAAATTATGTAAACCACAAAATATAAGACATATCCTTTCGTGTATAAGCTTGTAAAATTAATTTTAATTTTACCAATAGCTACTATAAACATTGAGCAGGCATTTTTTATAATAAATTTCATCAAGACTACATTAAAAATAAAATATGTAATCAATAAATTTAAAATTATTTAGTAACATTTATAGAAAAAGATATATTTAATTCTATTAATAATTATGTTATTGTAAATCGCTTTTAAAATATAAAAATTCGATGAATATTATTGTAAAACTATATATAATTTTATATTTAAACACAATGTATTAATATTATTTAAGAAGTATGAAATTTTAATCCTATAGCTACTGCCCACAACCCTATGCATTAATTTCTCCTTTAATGATTCACGACATGAAATGGGGAAAGGACGACAACAATACTACATGAATCAATTTATTTTATCACATAAAGATCACGGCCATCCAACTATGTAATTGTAATAAGGTCATTCGCTTGGTTTTTATTTTATATTTTTCCCAGGATGCACAACTCTTGACTAACGACATCATAACCTACGACTTGTGAGGTCCAAGCTAGGCATAAAATATGGAAGAAAGGAGTCCTTACGGCTATCCAAGCTAGATATCAACTACGGACGAAAGGAGTACTTACGGCTAGTCAAATGTACAGATGCAAATTGAGTTACTTTAGGACACAATTCAATAGATAATCTTTTACTCTAGCAGAACCACCCGTCGAGAGAAAACTCCACGACTGCAAAAGAACATTTGAACTATAAAAACCATATGTTAGTGAGGCAACTGCTCGTAGTTCCCATTTTCTGTAGATTCATTTGATTCACGGCCCCCTCTTCCTGAAAACGATAGAATCAAATTTCAGTCGTCAGGACGATATACAGGATAGCAACCAAATGCGTAATTGCATGCACGCAACTGAGAAATACCTGCAAAGTTGAAATTGATACCACTTCTGGCGTCTAGATCATCCCTCCAGTCAGTTGCATGAGAAGCTGTCATGTGCATGTCCTGCTGCTGTTGAAACATGAAAGGATTTCCCCCCATATTTTGATGATCGTTGCACCCTTCGGACAGAAACCTCGCAGACTGTTCTACAACTGGTCTGTAAAAAGCGGTAGGAGTTGGTGATGCAACAATCGAAGGCAACTTGGTAGCAGAAGTATCACCTTTTACTTCAGTACTCGTATCTTTCTTGGGATCCATCACAAAACTAGCCAATATAACCTGGAAAACAAATATAATAGTTTGCATAACTTGCTGTAAGGCAAATAGGCGAAGAAACAACACTCAGATATAATCACCCAATACGGAGAACCAAACCCACAGTGAACCATAAAAGCACAAGGGCAAGTAGGTGGAGAACTTTATTATAACAAACAGACATCGTATATGTTCTGTACATCTTGTTTCTGATATGTATGGCATACCTCAACTGGCCCTGCTGCAGTCAAGGGCCCACCAACACAGCCTCCAATAATCTGGCCATTTGCAGAAGCCAAACACGCACTAAGACCACCTGCTCTCCCTCCTTGCTCTCGCACATACGAGCCAGAGAGTGAAACAATCGCAAATTGTCCCTGAAAGAAAATAAATTGATATTAGCAATTAGCACTAGAAGAAAAAATGCTGTAACATAAGAGGCAAACCATACAATCAGAAACAAGGACTAAAAGTACAATCACTACTTTACCTACCTCATATGTAACGCTGCCTCCTGAGGCAGAAGGTTGACGAAGTGATACATTACAGATGGAACCAGAAGCTGACAATATACATACTTCCCGTTGGGCTTGTTGCGAGAATAGCAAAATTCTATGAGCCACATCCTGGGTGTGCACAGAAAATACGCTTTGTTACTGCAGAATCCCATAATGTGTAAAAGAAGGCATCCACATAAAAAGTACAAAATGACATGTAGCATTTACAGGCAACAACAAATAGAAAGTCATCAATCACACAGATAATTTGCAGCAACCTTCCATCTTGACTATTGGCGATAGCTATATCAAATATTAGGTTGTAGGGTCCTTCATGTAGCCTGAAGCACAGTTATTAGAATGTTTTCCTTCTTTTTTCCATTACAAAAAACAGTTCAAGGAAGCATCAACCGATGCACAGGAACTTAAAAGTGCTATACAGAGAGAATCTTGAACTATCAATCTCATTGCTTACATTTGACCTAACAAACTGCAGCACTAAACTAAAAGCAATACAAAAAAGAACTACTTTTAAGTCTCATAAAACATGCGTGATTAATTCTAACTCCAATGAAAGAACGAAGAATGTAAATCAATGTTTGTCTGCTCTATCAAACTCTAAACGTAAATTCCAAGACCCATTTCATTGTTTTGAGGAAAGATTTATCTATCTTTGCAGTCTCAAAACAGTTTACCCATAAAACTAAATTTTGAATTCTTATAGTTGAATGAGACTAACTATATATCATACAATTCATGCCATTGCAGTTCATGATGGAATGGGAATCAAATGAACCAGAATAGCAGGAAAAAATGTTTCTTTTTCTTCTTCCATTAGCAACATTTTATTAACTGCATTAATAATCTAGGAAAAACATCCCTTCTAGTTGGACAATCAAGAAAAAACGCACTAGAAACATGAAAAATCTACCAGAAAGGTGAACATTAGCAAGACATCAGTTATTCTGTCCACACTAGATAGACCCTAAAACCCTATGCTCATAATAAACTCATTATTTTCTACTTTTCCACCTTACTTTGCCTCTGATTTATGACCAAATTTTATATAATTTATGTAATTTTGGTCATTTTTTCCTCTTGTTCCAGCTACTGCTCTCTTAATATTTATTTTGCAGGGATTTGCAAAAAAGTGTACAAAACCAAGGAAGAGAAGCATGGATTTGGAGCAAGGACTCTGTATGGAAGGCTTTGAAGAAAGAGAAACGAATCAAGAGGAGAAAAGCAAAAGAGTTGAGAAGAGGAGAAAATAACCATACATTTGATAAGGCACAGCTGTGTGCACCAGCGTAGCACAACCATGGCGACCCATGCACAACCATGCATAAATTTTCAGCGAGTGAAAAAAAGATGCACGGTAGTTGTGTGAGACTGGCACAACCATGCAGGCAATGCTGAGAGCAAAGAACACACATGGTCTGGCCATACGATATTAGCACAGCCTTTCCCTCAGCAACAAACTTGAAAGCAAAATGACGCTCGGTCTGGTGTGCAAGACAAGCACAACCATGCAGCGGTTACCCCACCATTTGCAAGACCCTTCCCATTGCTGAAGGAAGAAAAACAACTTCTGAGAAAAAGGGGGGAGTGGCGTGCAAATGAGGGGGATTCATTTTTTTTCCCCTCTTGGCTGTCTTGGCTTTGAAAACAGAGACCCCGTTGTTGGAACTCTTAGATTTAGTTCCATTTTTAGATTTTTGTACGCACTCTCGACATTAGATTTCAGCATTAATCTACGGTTTTATTTCTCTCTTTCTCTTGTTATTTATTATGCTTAATGTTAATTAAATTCCTACAATTTATTTTTTGTATTTTACTACAATTATGAGTGAGCGGACTTCTTTTCTAGGATTGGATATAGTCTAAATTATACAATTAATGATAAATTAGTTTAATTTTTATTTTGATTGCTTGAATTCGTGTATTCAATTGTTAGTTATGTAATTTTTGTTGAGTAGCTTGATCACCGACTCAATTAGACATGGGTATTTAATCGAATGACTGAAAGGTGAAGACTAATAATCAGCAAATAATAACTGAACGTGAAGATTATACTGATTTAACACAAAACTTAATGGATTTAATTCGATTTGATACCATAAAAAGAGGTCATTATATAGGATTAGGTACGACTTTTAAACCTTGAAAGAGGCTATTAGTTAATTAAGGTTATTTCACCCTTTCACATTTAAGTAATTATCTAGTGATTAAATTGACTATTCACTTATTACTAATTTATGACGATAATTCAATCTTAGGCTTTTAATTAGATCTTTCACTACTATTAACATTGCCGTTAATTTTTATACTGTTAATCATTCTATACTCTTCAAATTTGATTTATCTAGATACCTAAAATAGTGAAGATTTGGTATTCAACAATGAAGTCCCTATGAGATACGATCTTGACATACTATAACGAGTTTGTGCGCTTGCGGAATTAGTCCATTAGCTCATGAAGGTAGGCTCACAAATACATGCTGATCATTCCCTCAAGAAAGTGATTCCTAAATCTCATAAAATAAAAATATAATGCAAATTCTTAACACTGTGTTTCAAAAGCATCCCTCCCCCAGGACAAGTTTTAGTTGCACGTATAGAGAACCCGATCAATTATCACACTAAATGTAACTCAAAATTCAATGCATTAGCTTTGTATGGTTTATATAAAATACACATACTGTTTTGGGGCTTTATCTCTTACAAAAAAAGTGACCTCTAATTACTTAAGGAAAGCATTACTTGTCCCCATCTACAATTGCAAACCTTACAAATAAAGCACAACCTTTATAAAATGTGTACAGCTTTTCATCGAAATACAGTTCAAAGACCAGATTCAATTCTCATACAAGTCTAGTCATTCAAGATGAACAGCATATCACTTGAAAATACTCTTGTTGACTTTCCATTGGATAGTAAGACATGATACATCGTCAATCATCCCCTCTCTAAAAAGAACTACACATAAGTTCAAGTTGTAAGCAAAATCGAAAAAATATTGACAGTACACACCTCTCCAGAAGCAACACTGATAACATGTGGCATGAAACTTTGACCTGCGTTCCCTGCATAAAAGGACAGTATGGGCATAAGATAAACTTTGCTTACCACCTTAAGATTATGCAATGACTGAGTAGTGAGTACGAGGTTGATCAAGTACAATTCTGAAATTCTACAAAGTAAGATCCAGAAGTAACAATATTAACTATCTAAATTATTGTGACTGTCATGCAAAACGTTTCTCCTAACCCAATCAATGGTGGTGTAATTTGTCTAGGCTGGTTTTTCTGTCAAATCAACAGGACCACAATTGACTATGGATTTGGAAATCGCAGTGCAATCCAATTCAAAAATATCACTTTAGATTTAGTTTGAACTTTGGATCCATTATAATTCGAGCTCACTTCCCCATGAGCATACACTTGGTGAAAAATTGGAACTTCATGGTTCCTAGAGCATGTAAACATTTGTACCAATAGGAAGGACAATTTTTTGGCTTGGCTTACAAATTAACAGGCGATAGCACACCAAAATAATGAAGGTGATAATTTCATGTCAAAGGGAGCACAAAACACTCAACATCGGAGATTTGACAGAAGGTCAGTTGTGCCTCATCAGGCAATAGCACACCCAAATAATGAAGGTGAATAATCTGTCATGGGGAGCACAAAGCTAAAGTCCAGAGATTTCGCAGAAGGTTAGCAGACCAGAGAAGATAACATCTGATACGTTGAGGCTAAATTTAAGATCTCACAAAAATAATAACTTGGAAGAGGAAAAAATATTATAAAAATCACAGCCTGGCTCTGTATAGTCTCATAATTCAATGCAGCATCCTGGTTTGAAGAACAACATGCATGTAGTCCAAGACTTATAATGCCATGGTAGAAAGAACTAAGCTTCAGTATCTCCAAAAATATCCAGTACATCCCTCCAAAGTTTGCATCACCTCCGAACTCTTTACACATCTCCAATGGCAACCCATAAATTGTTAAAGATCAGGTTATGAATATGTAGTTTCCTTTCAGCAAAATGCTATTAATGAGATAGCCATCCATAATTCTCAGTGGCAGGGCTAGCAATACGTGGGCGTGTTGTGCTAACTCCTCTCAGTTTACACACAACAAATTTAATTTTAACAGTAACTGCATTGAAAATTTCGTTGCAAGAATCCAAGCTGATATGCAAGAATCCAAGCTGATATGATGCTTTCAATATTTCAGTTAAAGACTTTCATTTGACATTTTTTAAATGCAAAAAATCATTCTATGGGTTGCCTATGGCTGACCATGGTAGCCAATCATATTACTGCAGACCAATGATTCAAAATTTAATCAATCTTCATGCAATTGGTGGGACTGTTGAGAGATAATATACAGTCAAAGTAGTCAAAATCTTTGACAGCCAAGTCTGAACCAAGTGTTCAAACAATTATTGGACTTTTTCCACAGCAGCTCAAGGCATGGAGTATTTTAAAAGACTTATGGCGTAGGGGTTTTGGAGCCTAGAAGTGAGGTGCTGGACTGAGGTGCAGGCGTAGGCAAAGTGAGGATCATATATACTCATAATTAGGCTAATTTAAAAGATAGGATAATATTTGTGACACAATTAGGGAAGCCAGACAAAAAATCACGAAGTTTTTGTTAAAATGCATCATGATGCTCTCATAATAATAGCATGTCTTATTATATGCTTCCACTTTCTCTTTCTTTCTCATATTTCTTTCCTTATTTCCTTCACAAATATCAAACTTTTGTTTGGATTTCAACGGGTTTCTTTCCTTCCTCCTCTGTATTACCTAGCAAACAATCTGCCAAAAAATAGCAAGAGGCATGTGCCTCGAGCGCCTCAAGCAGCCTTAACCCTACCTAAAAGCGCTTTGCCATTCTTTCAAACAGTTGGATCATGTCTAACAAAGGAAAACTTTGCTAGCCCTAGGCCAAAATTACCTTCCACGAAAATAAAAACATACAGCATAAGACGATATATTGATGAATGTTACATAAAAATGGTCCCTATATTATTTATGCTCAATAGCAGGACATGAAACCAAGCAACAAATTCATTACATTGGTGAACCCATTTAAAAAGAACTTATATGATTCCACAACACACAAACTATAAAGCCACATAAGAGAGAAGTACACGTCCACCCTACGTGTCAGGTCCGTGTAAACTTGGCACAACGCACGACAGGTAGAAAACTTTCCACAACATCAAGTAGCAGACTAGCGGCAGGGCAAACACTAGTGCAATGATTCTTGCCATATTGCGCATGCCTTCAGTAACAAGGCAAGAAAAGAGAAGTACATAATTGAGGTATGCATTCAACATCACAACACAAAGCAATGACCTTGAAAAATCTGTAAGCCATCGGGCACTTTAGGTAAGCCAACCATAGGTGATCTATACCCTAAAAACGGAATCCCAAAAACTGCAATCACCATACAAATTCTCAAAACAGCCTAAAATTGGTGTCAATGACCGGAACCACGAACTAGAATCGGACAGAAGTGGCCGTAGTTGCGAAATATTAAAAAGAGGTTAAGGTTATCACACAGAAACGATTATCAATTATCCAAAACGCTAGAATATCGGAGAAAAAAACAGCAAACTCGTCAATACGAACAAGACAAAAAAAAAAGGGGGGGGGTTCAGTAAATAGACTAACCTAGAGAATTCAACTGAGACTTCCTAGAAGAATGCGAACCCCGAGGCTGCTGTTCCTTCTTCTTTGACGGCGGGGCAGATAAGGCCGCCGAAGCCCTTTTCGCAGCCGCAGCAGCCTCCAGGGTACCGTACTTCCTCGGTCTTCCCCTCCTCCTTTTAGCAGGCTCGGACGATGTGGCGGGAGCCTTGCCGGCGACAGACTGAGGGTACAGCGTCGTTGCGTTGGTTGATTCATGGTTGGGTAGAAGGCCGTTGGTAGGAGCGGAAACGGCGGCAGTAGCTCCAGGGGAAGCAGCAGCGGGCGGAGAGAGAGTTGTGGTAGGGGGTTGTGGGTGCGGGTGGTTGTAGAAAGAGCTCAGTCCTAGTTGATCGGTAGGTTCCATTTGAGACGAAAAGGGAGTTTTTCTGAATATTTTTTTCGGAGAAAGGATAGAATAATATTGAAATTGATGAAATATTTATTGTTTTATTATTGTGATTTTTAAGAGATGCGCGTGTGTGTCTATATATATATATATATATATTTATATATATGAGTGATGGTTTTAGGGTTTTCTGAAGTGGAGTATTATTCCGGGCCGTCGGATGGGGGTCGGTATATGATGTTGGGCGTTGGTGAGATGAGATCAAGAACTTGCCCCATTTTAAACTTTCAGATCCAAATTTCAAACTTTCGTAGTCCGTTTATAATTTGAGATCAGAATTTTAACGATTTTAAAAGTTTCCGCTAAAAACAAAAGAAAAACCGGCAAATAAAACTTATCCAAATAGAATAGAGGAAAACAATGGGCCGACGACGGCAGGACCAACCAACTTGACTTGAGAGACGGCTCGCGTCTGCCCTCCACGTTTGCGACGTTAGTTTACGGCTACCTACCGTAACGAATTGCAAAAAAGGTCCAGAGCTTGAAAAGGGTTTCCCCACGTCTGAGAGCAAGCGAGACCATTTGACTTTCATTGGCCAATCATATTTCACTATCAAACTCTCACATCATTCAAAATAAAGGAACCAGATTTCTTTGCATGGGTCGGGGACCGATAACCATAAGTAAATAATTTCAATTGTGATAAATATATTTGGCTGACAAATTTTCAGTCTTGCATAACTGAATATTTTATTTATCGAATGCTAATTATTTGATTTATAATACAGTGTTTATAGTTTTTTAATATATATATATATATATATATATATATATTTAAAATTATGAAAGTTTAAAATAAATGATAGATAAATTGATTAAAATATCCATATAAAATTTTAGCAATTTAATTATTATAAGATACAATAATATAATTCCTCGAATGCATGTAGAATTATTCTTCCTATTTATCTCATCTGTTAAATTATTTTAGTTTTTTTTAAAATAAATAAAAATAGATCAGGTTAGCTCTATATTAATAGATGTGAGATTATATATATCGGATATCTATACACTACATTTGGTAGGGTATATATGATCCATTTTAGTTCTTCTTAGCCCCAACTAAATCAAACCGTAATTTTGTAATTTAAAAAATATCAAACCAAACCAAATTATCTTTTAAATATCAGAAACCAAACTAATTAATTTATTTATAGTGCAATTCCATTTGATTTGTTATTTACACACTCTAAGTCATAGTATTCATTTTAATAATTATTTTTCTAATGGAAAATCTTATTCATGAAATTAAAAATCAAGTCAGTATGTCTTACAAATTTAGAACCAATCTAAAGTTTAAGCTAAGAACATTGAATATAAGACCAATATTAATTAATATGACTACACTCAAAGGGAAAAAACATAAGAAAAAATTGTGATGTGGATGTATAATATAAGATAAAATAATAAAATTAGATTTAAAATTTATCACTTGGAGGTTACTATAACACCCCCAAAATTCACTCCTGAAATTTTTTTTTGAAAGAATAAAGCGGAAGCTAGAAGAGAATTTGGGGAATGTTACCGCCACATCTAACACAAGATAGATGTCCATCATTTATTTCATGCTAGATGCAAGGCTAAAACCTGTCAAACAAAATTTCAAACATCTATGCCGTAAGGATAAACTCCCACAAAGAGATATCCACAGGCAGATGGCAAGTGAATAAATTCACTAAATAAAATCATCGCTGAATTGATCAGCGGAACCTGTGAAATAAATTTGAATTTTAAAAGCTTATCAGAGTACGAGAAAATTAAAAGACAATTACAACACCCTTGAATTTTAAATACAATACCTGAAACTTCCAAAAAAATACAGTTAAACCAGACAAATCCCGACGGATCGAATTTCGGATTGCCTACTCTCTCAAGCCAAGTCTTCCACCCAAATACAATATCTGAACTCAAACCTGCACAAGAAGTCTGCTCCCCACCATCAGTGGATCATCACAGGACCCATTCAATCAAGGTAGAATCAGTACGGGTCCGGTACTGAGTAAATCAAGACCACCCAACTCAAGGAAGGAAACATGAAACACATAAGATATGAAAGACTATAGCTTACAATTCTCATGCTCAATTATACACGTATTACATACAATAAAATATAGGGTCACAGATTCATACATATAAGTACATTACTAGGCATGACGACACATGAGATACAAGCATACAGAAAATCACGATCGCATGCTAAGTAACACCAATCCAACAATCTAATAATAATCATTACTACATCCAATTTTATTTATTTATGATGAGTTCAGGGACCCCACTATTATTAAACTGGTGGAACGGATCCTACACCTCTCAAGGCAAAACACTCCTGAGCCACTATTCTGAACCGGTGGAACGGCTTGAAGCACCTCTCAAGGACAGGACACCTGAGCCACTATTATCGTCCGGTGGAACGGACCCTACACCTTGGCCCAACTCACGTGATCTTCCACTTTAAATGATTAGTATCTTATTCAATGATTTTAGCCAACCGTAAACCAGACCCACATAAATAGTTCCATGACATAAGATTACAACATAAGGAATCAAATAGTTTCAACTCCATACTCAACACTTCACATACTCAAATACATACCATATTCAACGTCATACTAGCATGCATTAGCATTGAAGCTATGAATTCATACATACATAAAATTACCACACAGAACACGGCATACACTTGACATGATTAAATAATAGATAATCACATTTATCACCTTCTACTTCGAACAGACATACATCCAGATTCCATCATAAGTAAAGGTAAGTAATGACTTACCTCAATCCGAAGCTAGCTAAGCAAATTGAGAAAGAGGGAGAGCTATTGAAGGCTCAACAATCCACGAGAAAGTTTTCCTAGATCGCCGATAGAAATCGGAACTAGGTTAGAAACTCTCTTATCAATTAATAATTCACATATTATAACAAAATCCAAACAAACGACCTTTCTTGGAAAACGTGTCCAAAACTCATGACTCAAGAGCATAGCTCTATTAAGATTTAAGATTAAAATATAAATCAAATGATGTAAAACCCAAAGACAAAAATCAATTAGATAAAAGATACACAGCACAATCAATTTATAAAACAATCCCCGAAGATTAGGGTTTTTAAACCCCTAAACTACGAATCGACCAAATCACTTCGATTACCTCAAATGGATAGTTTTAAAACACAATGAAACTAATTTTTAAATAAATCCAGATAATTAATTTCAACCAAAACAAATCTTCTGATTAACTAATTCAAGACGATACGTTTTCAAAATTAGGATTTTAAATCCCACGACACAACCTCAGGTAATTCAAATCAATTAATTCCAATTAAATGTGTTAGAATACAATTAGGATCATTTCAACTATGTCTATAGATTTAATTTTAGAAAAACAATTATACAAATGATTAATTTCATAATCTCACTTGAAATCTAGGGTTTTAGGCCCAAAAATATAATTCAGTTGAACTCTATTAATTTAATCAAATTGAATGTTTAGAAATTCAATTAAACAAATTTTCTAACATATCAAATAATCAATTGATCAAAACCAATAAAAGAAATACCCAATTTAGCACAATTAGGGTTTTTGAGCCCGGAACGCAAATCCAATCAATTCTTGCTAAAATATATAAATTGACGGTTTGGAAATGTAATTAAATATATTCTAATATAAATTGTAAAGTCAATTGAATAAAATAGCCCGATTACACAATCCAATTTGGACTCGCAAGAGTTTTGACCTAAAAATCCAATTCCAATTAATTGCGCACAATTTTCCCAAATCAACGTTTCTGATATAAAATTAAATACATTTCAAACGATATTGTAAAATCAATTGAGCAAAACGACTCAATTATGCGGCCCAATTTTATTACACACGAATTTTGACCTAGGAATTAAATTCCGATTAATTCTGCATAAATTTCTCAAATTGACGGTTCCAACATGAAATTAGATACATTTAAAAACATATTGTAAAATAAATTTATCCAAAATCGCCAAATCGGACGGATCCGAAAAATTTGGGTATAACCCGGCCTAAAATTCAATTTCCCAAATTCCAACATAAACTATACAATTAACATATCCAAATCAATCTTACAACACATATATACATAATACAACAATTAATTTAGCTTATCACAAGCTAAATCACACTCAATTAATCAAATCTATATTAGGGTTTTTCAGAAAATTATACCAACGAAAATCAACAAAATCGAAGCAAAGGAAGGCCGGAGAAGCTTCGTCGGAGGCCGGAGACAGCTCGCCGACAATCAGCCAGGCTCGCCGGTGACCGAGCGGTGGTGCGAGCTACGTGGCTCGTCGCTGCTGCGGTCTACTGCCGCTGCTGCTCCTGCGCGCTTCAGTGGGCTGCTGCGGCTGTTGCGTCGCCAGTGACAGTCGCTCGCGGTGGCGGGTGGCAGCAGGTAGGAGGTCGACGGCCGACGAAGGAGGAGCACGGAGGAGGAGGTCGGGGCTGGGGTTTCTGCGCAGAGAACAGGGTCGGGAGCAGGGAAGAGAAGATAAAGGAGAGAAGAGAGAAAAGGAAAGAAGTGGGGGGGGTTTCGACCAGTCGGGGTGTTGCGGTTTTTTTTACAAATACAAGTATAAAATAAACTACTAAAAATTTAAAAATTATTATTGGGTGATTTTATCTAAAATTCATTAAACAAAAACTATTTCGTAAGGTTCCGAAAGCTTAAACTTAATAAAAAAAACTATATAAAGAATTTCAGAAATATTTTTGGAAGAATTTACCAACGAATGTAAAAATTTATATTATTTACGGAAATACATTATAAGACCTCGAAAAATTATTTAAAAACATATAATAAAATATTTAAGTTAAATTCGAATAAACCGAGACAAATTTAGATAATTTCCGAAATCGGTTTTCCGCAAAACCAAAAAGCGTAAAACGGAAGAAAATTAATTTTGGAAAGAAATTCATAAATAATCTCCGAAAAACCTTTTTAATTTAGAACTTCCTGAAGATATTAACGATTTTCGAAAACGAATAAATTTAAAGTCAAAAATATTTTCTACGAATAAAATCATTAAAATAACTTTAACTATTTAAACAGAAATTTTATAATTTAAATAATATATTTCGTTAAAGAAATATGACTCCAAAAGAAAGTCGTAATCACACGACGAAGTTATAATCGAAAATGAATCTAAAATATTAAAAATCAAAATACGAGAAAGAATGGGAATACATATTTTTAACCGAAAATTAAAATCTTAAAAATATAATAAAATCATGGTCGTGAACGAGAATGATTCGCAACGGCAACGATTAATTAAATTGAAATATGAATTCAAAATCGTCGATAAATCCATAAAATGAATCAAAATTAAAATAATTAAATACTTATATCAAATTACGTTAATAAAATCATTAGGCGTAATAAATTTAGATTTCAAAAATACGGGGTATTACAGTTACAATTTATATAAAATTTATCACTTGGAGGTTACAATTTATATAAAATTTATCACTTGGGGGTTGCAATTTATATAGTAATTTTTTATTAAAAATTAGGGTTCATGATTTATGATTAATAAGTTGTAATTTACTAAAATTGTCACTAAGCTATTTTTCTAAAAAAAATCCAAGCCAAATCATTGTAGATCCTCACAATCTACCATAGGTGCACAAATTGGATTGGAGTGCGGTACTATAGATTCTCTTGTAAAAAAATATATGAAAGAATCTTTTGAGATTCAAAAAGACATCGGTGTGGTATCGACTTAAGGATACTCAGACACTCAAGTCGGTAATGTAGGGCATAAATAATGTGAATGGAGAGAGGGAGAGAGAAAGATAGAGGTTAAAGTGATTTAGTCGTTGGGTTGGATTGGATTGGCGTAGGCGTTAACGATGAAGGGTTCAAGGTTCCTATTTAGAGGAGTTGTGGGGTGTCCTTTAGGCAACGATGAATAGAAAATGGATGAGAACCAAAAGAGTTAGTAGTAGAATGCTAAGTGCAAGCAATTAGTTATAATTGCTTGATAGATTGTTGGGATTAATTTATGTTTCCTCCTTCTCTCTTAGGGCCCTGCGACTCCACTATTTATAAAGGTCATAAATAACAATGTACCCCACCATATAAGGTGGTATAAGGTCACCATTAGAGGTAGTTAGTGTTGAAAAATTAGGGGGAGTTCGCCCACGTTTATACGGAGTAGAGGATGAACAATTTTATAAATATGTTGTACTTCATTAAGGTTACGATATTCATTATGATGCTATTAGGTGGGATGAGTTAGTCGAGTTGAAGGGAACAACCTTACGAGGTCTTGGGTTACCTAGGGCATATGGAACTTTTAGGATTTGACATTTTGGGTTGGGCAAAGGGTCTAGAATTTACTCTTATAGTTAGTTCCCTCACTCCTTGAGTCAAGGACCTTGACTTGGATAATGGATGATGAGATGACATTTCTTGCGAGTGAGGTTGTAAAAAATTGGCTAGACTTGTATGGATTAAATGATGGCATACCTAGTTGGGTGAAATATGTGTATTTATTTTGACAATACATGATCATTCCTCGTATATTTTTGTTTCATATGCTCCCTTTTAAGATAATGGGAGAAGAAAGGGCGCTTCAATTATATATCTTTGATTTGTTTGATTCATAGTGATTTAGAGGGTCATGAACAATTGTTTTCTAATGAATTTCCCAACCATATTTTTTTTGGGTGTATTGTGTTTCTTTTGTGGGAAAGACCCAATTGGTGGTAAGAAATGACTGCCATAAAATTAAAGTGGGAATTCATCTTAATTTTCAAAGATCATATTATGCCTTTAAACAATATTGATGTGGTAACCCTAATGAATGCTCATATAGTGGATAATGTCGCTTGAGAGACAAGAAGAGTAGTATTAACTCAATAATTATTTTGTGTCTTTAAGCATGAGACTGTGGTGTTTAATTTCAAGCTTGTAATAAGCAAAAATGGGGTTGGGAGCTTGGTCACATTAAAGGAGGTGGTTGAAACTTGTAGCATGAGGATCCTAGAAGGAGAAAGTATTGTCTCACCAACATTGCTAGTGGATGCGGATTTCCTAGCGTTGATAAGAAGTGCCTATAGATTCCCTTTTGAAATTTGGGTAAGGCATCATTGTATAGAGGAGAGGGAAATTTGGGCCTCCACATGTTGGGCGTGTTCTATGAATATCTCTTCCGATGTTGAAGTTTCCATTACCATAAATTATAGGGAATTTTTAACAAACTTTGGACTCTCACCTTCCCAACTAGTCCCTAATGTTTAGAGGGTCGTGTTGGGTATTATTCGCCTGAGCAAATTAACCGGTATGAACTTAGATTTGGAGTTGTTATCATTGTGTTATTACCTTAAGGTCCACAACATGGAAGATGGGAGAGTGTTGGAGACTAGTAGGTTGGAACGTGAGCAATCAGTACTAGTTTATTGACTAATGATTGAGGTTGAAAGGACTTATGTTTCTTCTTGGAATGGAAATGAATCCTCCCACCAAAATCTTTCAAGAACATTCTCATCGAGTGGAGAAATTTTAGTGAGTATTGTTTTGTTTTTCTGGTTGCAACAATGTCAACTAAGTTTTAATCATCTCTTCTCTTTGTTGTTCCCTACAGTAACAACAAGAAAGGGTGTCCTAGGTAAAAGGGAAAATATTATAAGCAAAGACATGTGATCTGTACATGAACACTAGACATACCTAGGGAACCAAAAAAGATAAGCATACCATGAATTAATGGCTCTATCGAGTAAAAAAAACAATAAGCCTACCAAAGTGTAACACTTCTAAATTTACAAACTGAAATATTTTGTTTAAAAAGTTATTTACGAAAGCTAAAATAGTAAATCACAAGGTGTTACTGCCATACTTGGTACAAGTTCAGTTTCCTCTACCGTTATGTTACCAAGTGTTATGACTAATAGTGTCACTCCCCTTAAATTAATAACACAATTACAAAATCAGAGTAGAGAGAGAGAGAGTTAAAGCAATTCTACATCATTCCAAATAAAATCAACTATAAGTGGTTATAAAATTTTAGTGAAAGGAAATACATAAAAACAGTGAGAGTACAAAATCTTTCAGATCAAAAGATATTAGACAAAACACCGGATAGCCTTAAACTGTTAACCCAACTAATAACCTTCAATTGATCTTTGCAAGTTAGCCTATAAAGGCCACTATCCATTGAATAAGAAGAGACCCATGAAAAGGAGCCCTTCGGTACTATGACATCGAGTAACCTATTGCATAAGACTAATACAAAAAGCACGCATAGAACACATACAAAGTATCACAACAAAAATGATATAAAACATTGGAACATACATGTGATGATCAAAATATGATAAATCATATTTGATAAACAATAATCATCCAAGCCATATACTACTCTTACTTGTTCTTTTAGAACATAATGGAACATACCAACTAAGCATCTAAGGGATACTCTCTAAAATAATTATTAGGACCAATCTCAACACAATAGCCATAAATATATCTCATATGTCAATATCAAAACCATTATTATCCATTATACCACAGGTAGGGCTCAAAGACACAATACTAATAAACTCCATAACTTTATTTTTAACCGCAAACTAAACCAATAGGTGATTACGAACATTCCAATTATTTATTCACGTTGAGTTTAGGGATCCCACTATTCTCAATTGATGGAATAGTATCAATAATATATAAATCCAAGACAATAAGCTCGTGACCACTATTTTCAATCGATGGAACATTTTCAATAATATACAATCATTGGGCAATAAGCACCTGTCCACTATTCTCGTCCGGTGGAACGAACATGTGCAATCAGTCTTGACTCACGTGGTATTTCACTCTAAGTGATTAATATCTTATCAATGGTTAGGACCATTCAAATGATTTATTTAATTTAAGTTCAAGGACCCCACTATTTTTAATAAGCTCATGGTCACTATTTTCAACCGATGGAACAGTTTCATTAATATACAACCCCAAGGCAAAATGCTCATTATAACACCCCCATTTTTACTAATTAAAATTTTTATTTTGCAAAATCGTTAATTACAAAAATAATGGGTGTTATCGCCACACTTAGTATAAGTTTGACATCCTCTACCATCATTACACTAAGTGTTAAATCTAAAATATTACTTTACTTAAATTAATAGCATGATTACAAAAGTTAGAATACAGAGAATAGCAGGTAAGTATAGTGCTAGTTAAAAACAACATCAGTAGTCTACAAAACTCAAGACAAAAATTACAGGAGGGCGTGAAAGTCCAAATACAGCTGGAATTAGAGATAAAAAAAGAGACACCGGATAGTCCTACGCTTTCAAAAACTGACTAACAACTTTTGACTGAACTCGGAAGCTAATATGCAAAGTCCACTGTTGTTGTGCTATTTCCGCAAGTGCATGGATTTGTTATAGCATTTCAAGGTCGTATCCCATAGAGACTTCGTAATTGAGTACACCACTTTACTATTTTAACTATCTAAACCTATATAAATTAGGGGCATGCTAGAGGATAATGAGCATACTTACGAAAAGCTTTTTAATTGCAAATGCTAAACAATAGGAATGAAACCTAGGATCGAACTTCGATCTCCGAATCATGGCTTGTTTGAAGCTACTTATCAAAAGTAATTATCTAAGATAATTACTTATGTTAGAATTTTTTAAACTAAAAATTCTCCAATATAAGTAGTTAGCTAGCATAACTACTTTTGATAAGTAGTTTCAAATAGGCACTTAATAATCAATAATGAAACAACGATTATGTAGTAGACTAATTCGCTAATTGTGGACAATCGGTCTTATTATATTCATTAGCCTCTTTCAAGGTCTAAGAATGTATTTAATCTAATTTGCTGACTACTTTCATGACTCAAAAATTAAACTAAACTCATTAAGCGTCACTAATTCTAAAGTTCATAAGAATTAAACATCTACTTTCGTGATTGCTTAAATTCACCTGCACATGCTAATTTTCAATAATAATCTCAGCCTTTTAGTTGCATGTTACATCTAAAGAGGTCAGATTTCATTAAATCCATTTTTCAACAATTAAACCTAGCATATGCAACAGTATAAACAAATAAAAAATATGACATAATACTTCAATTCATCATATTGATCACTAAAATAGTATCTCGTTCAATCCTAGAAAAGAAGATTACTCACTCATATCTTCAAATGAAATTAAAAAAAATAAATAGAATGATAATCATGACAATAATACAAAAATATGAAGAAGAAGAAGAAGAAGAATTAGATTGAATTAACCGTAATCTGGAAGAGAATATCATTGATTTCGAGTCGATCGTACACGAATTACACACTTGAATCTCCAAAAAATCAAAATTAATGGAAACAACAAATTACATGAAGCTAAAGCTTGGTAATGAGGGGTCTAAAGATGCTCTAAAAGCTCTCCTATCTCTCCTTAAGAAGTCCCTGAGGCGTGCCATGAAAAATCACATCACGCCGGCCATGTCACGTACGTAGATCATGGGGAAGAATGTCGCAACACGGCCTGACCGTGCAAGATTTTAAGCCTCAACTTTTTAGTGACGAATTCTGCACGGCCGTGCAATCCATGCACTGCCTGGCCGTGCAGTTTTGTTTTCTTCAATATTACTAGGGGAGTGTTACACGAGTGTGCAGCCGGTGTGCAATCAACCGTGTAACTCCCTTTTCTTACTTCTTAAGGCTTTCTTGGCACACACTTGACTCTCTTAGCTTCAATACACTTCCATAAATATGTTGGGTTGATGTACTCTCCTCTAAAGCCTTCCATGCAAGGTCATTTCCTCTAAAAACATGTAATTATTTCTTGGATTTGGCATTTTTACAAATTTTCCTACAACATAAAACTCAAGAAAATAGTAGTGTAAATAATATACTAGAACCATAGCTAAATATGTAAAAGAGATTAAATGAAGTCCTAAAGCGAAGGCAAAGAGAGGTAAAAAGATAGGAAATATTCACTTTACCAACTCTCCCATGCTTATTCTTTCCTTATCCCCAAGCAAACACACAAACATAGAAAGAACAACGGAAAGAGAGGAATGATAACAAAGCCTTAGATGATGGGACCAACGACATAAATAGGGCATACAATGTCTAGTTCGACCCATACCGTGAGCGGTAGTAGTAGTAGAGAAAATAAAGCGAGAATACCCTTTAGCGGGGATGCACAAATCAGAATTATCATGACACTCTAAGGTGGTTTGGGGTCATGTAAATGCCATCCTGATGAAATAGAGGTTAAACAAGGTCGTAGACTTCCTCTCTTTAGTGAAATGTGCACACTATACACTCATGTGTGTTTATAGGGATAATAATGTCACTCAATACTCTCCTATCTAATGATTATTGACCATATGCTTTCATAAACTCTTCTTTTTCTTTGCTTAAAGAGAATATGCATTACAAAAATCATGAGGTCTTAATAGGGTTGTAATGGGGCGAGGGTGAGGGGTAAGATAGATATAGGATTGTAGCCATGGGTCTGAAAACCAGCAGAGCGGTAACTACGCATCCATATCAGAAGTGGAAACTCTCTAATCATTTTTAATTACACACCAAGACTACCTTTTTTGTTTTTTTAAGAAGATACAAACAAAATATTATATATATATATATATATATATATATATATATATATATATTACGAAACCCCCATGCTTGCCTTTTTTCCTTATCTACCATAATTGAATCCATTAGCTACTGCTCCCTAGTTTTGGGACCGAGGTAGGGTAATTACTTGGGAATATATCTAGTAAGTAGGTATATGAAGGAAAATCCTTAGGCTCGAAGGGGTTGAACAAAAGGAAAATTAATGTCATTTGGTGGCTTATGGCTAATATAGCTAGCAAAGAAAACACATGCCTCCATCACACTAATGGATGAATAAGTCTTATGAAGTTTCGAAGAGAGTGTATGCAAGTTCTAGTTTCACATATTAGAGGAGAGAACACATAGTTAGAAAATAGTAAGAATGCATAAAAGGTGGACAGTCTCTAAAGCTTAAAGTCTCATCGGTTCTTTGCTATGAGCCTTATTTCCTAAGTCTTAGACCGGATGGGTAATTCTACGAAGATAAACTGTTAGAGTGTTACAATAATAAGTGGTTTGAGAGTCTATCACTTGAGGATTCAATGCTATAAGCGATTTCAAAACATATCAGTTATAATAGCTCACAAGTTATGGGTTTTGCTAGTATATGATCAGGTTATATAGAAAGTTCTATCATTCGGTCATCATGGGATTTCATTTTGGAAAATAAAAACACGAGGCAGAAAAAGAAAGAAAAGAAAAAAACAAGAAAACAAGAAGCAACAGAACAAGCAATAGAAAAGGTAAAGAAGAAACAACTCCCCCATGCTTAAATGTCACATTGTCCACAATGTGGAATGGAGGAACAAAGGGAGTGCAAATAGGATCACTGGGGTGGTGGTGGAGGAGGATAGTCGTGCTACAAATGCCATTGCTACATTTGATGTATCATGGTGTTCATTTGGTCAATAAGAGCAACAACTTCTCTAAGACTAGCAACCTGAGCATCCAACACATCAAATCGATCATCGATATGTTGGAAGCGGGCATCCCAAGAGGTGTTGGAGGAAGAAGGGTAGGAATCGGTGCCAAAAGAAGGAGGCATTGAGAGGGTAAGCAAAGTTAAATGAGGCTCTTCTTTTGGGATGTCGGGATGATCGTCTGAGGGAGGGGGCATTGTCTGAACCGGGCGAGGCATATTGGGAGAAGGTAACCAGTTGGTGTGACCGTTCCCGATGAGAGTGGTGAAATTTTGGTTGGACATACCACACCTCCTGGTTATAATATAATATGTAATGAAGCTAATCCTGCACAATTAACTTCATGTTTGTGCAAGTCGCCAGCTTGAGGTAGGTCGGTGGAAAGTCCATAGGAATGTCATTTAAACTATGACCTAGCTGAGTGGCAATGTACGTAATGATACCACCGACGACAATATAACCGGTGAGGTTTATGCTCACCATACTAAGATGATTGGCAAAATAATACCTTGCATCGAGGGCATCATCTAGAAGCATACAATGTAGAGCGGAAAGCTCTAACTTGGCTGAAGATTGAGCTAGCCAAAAGCCGTTAGACATAGCATAGAGTCGGATTGTAAATGAGCATGGCTTTTGCGTGATGTTCGCTATACGGCTCAGGAGGACAACCCCTCTTTGGTAAGGCAATTTTTTTCCAGAATTCTTAAGGATCCTACATTTGTGGGCCCTCAAAAATTCTCCGACCAAAAGAAGGAAGACGAATTAAGGACGAAAACCTAGACAGAGACATTTTTCAAATCTCATTGAAGAGTCAAAAAAGGATGGTTTCTCCAGCACGATAAAAAAAGAATGAAATGAGGAACTCAAGAGTGATTCCCTTGCTCGTGGGAAAATGCATGTGAAAAGAAATGGTATAGACCACCACAAGAGAGCAAATACACAACATCCTCTTTAAGTCCTAATGACTCGAGAGATTCCCAATCAACAAATCGAGTTGGGGTAATATTTCGAGACAATAACCCCTCGTAAAGTTCCTTGTTACCGTAAGGATTGGAGGGCTGTGTATTTGCAGCCTTACCTTTGCCTTTGGATTTTCATGGCTATAATCGTGATTCCTCTTGGTTCATTTTTGATCGTTTCATCGGGGCCATTGCTTTTGTCTATCTGCAAAAACAAAGTGTTATAGAATATATAGAATAAACCACACACTGCAAGTGAGATTAGAAGATGTACAATGAAATTGAATTTGCAAGAACTAGACAAGAACCAAAATTAAAATGAATGGAAATGTAACACCCCCAAAATTCACTACTGAAAAATTTCGTTTAATTAAAAGAAAGTTAGCGGAAGCAACTTAATAAACCGTGAACTTTGGGAGTATTACCGCCACACCTAGTACCAGACCGGTTCACTCATACCGTTCCAGTACTAAGTGCTAAGGCTAAAGGAGTAAAATAAAACTTTACGAGAACTTAAGCATTTGAAGATCAGAGTAGCATAGTAAATACTTTACAAGAGAAACATTCAACCACGGTGATTACAAAATAACAGATACGTTGAATTTAAAGGAGACAAATTAAAACCCTAAAAATTTCCGGACAGTACCGTACGCTCTCCCCAAGGGCCCACTTGAATAGCACCTGAACACAACCTGCAAGGGGTACTGCCCATTGAATAGGCAGGGGCCCCATGGAGGGAACCCTTCAGTACTACGGTACTGAGTAACCCTTTAAAAACACACTTAAAGTATAGGCACGCCATATTACACATGATACTACTACATCCAGATATAACCATAGGTATAAACATGGTATTCAAACCCATTTTTTTGTACATCCAATAACTCAATCATACATTAACAACGTATACTTAAAATCCACTTCCATAATTCATTAACAAATCAACCAATATCAATAGGCCATGATGAGTAATCGAGATATTTCTCGGGCCTTGAGGCCATTAATCAATCGTCTCAATGACTAGTATTTTTCCATAACTCATTCGCATCCAAAATAAATTTTATTGAGCTCGGGACCCCCACTATTATTGCTGGTGGATCGGAATATATATAAAATCATCATCCAGGGCACAACGCTCCTGGCCACTATTATAACCGGTGGACCGGGATATATATAAAGAATCATCATCCAGGGCACAACGCTCCTGGCCACTATTATAACCGGTGGACCGGGATATATATAAAGAATCATATAATCAACTGGTCCCGGCTCGTTAATCTTTCACTTTAACAATTTGTATTTTCCCTTTTTATTCAGCACAACAATTCCATTTTATTTGCCTCGATAGGGAGATCAAGAACCCGGGACAAAAAGGTACACCGGTCGCACTGGTGCGTAAAAGCAACTCAGTACCCTTCAACTAGTAACCCAGGGACGCAAAGGTACCCTGGTCGTACTGGTGCATAAAGCTAACTCAGTACCCTACCGACAAGGACACCTAATCCTTAAGTATGGATACCCCCTAACTAGGTCCGTAGAGCTAGATAGAGTAGATATAGGGCCTGGCTGGGGCACAAAGGCACACCAACAAATACCATAATAATCGTGGACTAAACCACGTTCTTAGGGTAGCGACCCCTAAGGAGTCACCATTCCCGATCTCGAGGTCTTTCACTTTAAGTATTAGTGTCTTAATTAAGGGTGATCAGAAAGGCACAACAATAAGATAATTATCCTCTTTCAATCGTTCAGATATCATCAGAGATTTCTTATTCAGATGATCATCCAACATAACATAGGAGAATCATTAAGGCCATCCTAACCTCATCTAATTCCGAATTAAGACTCAATCTCGTGATACTTACTAATCATCAAACATTCTTACCTCGTTAATCAACACTATTAGAGCCATGTTACGAATTCCACAATTATAATGATATACTGGATACAACCTACTTATTTACCCCTTTACTTATAAAATCACTACGTCACCACTTCCTTATTTGATAAATTACCATATTACCCTCCTTATTACAAAATCACCAAGTTATCCCTTATTCGATTTAAGTTACTAAATTATTTATCATACTTATTAGGACATTAATTCCCCCTTAATAATTATTACACTTAATATACTTTCCATTTAATTGGTTAGATTACCACTTTGCCCCTTTCTCCTTTATTATAATTAATAAATTATCCTTGAGTTGGTCAAATTTCCAAATTATCCTTGCATATGATCATAATTACAATTTTGCCCTTCTCCGTTATTAAATTTACCAAATTACCCTTTAGTTATTTAAGTTACCGAATTGCCCTTCTTAATTGTCATAACTACCAAACTACCCTACTCCATTATCCAAAATTACGAAAATACCCTCCAGTTGGTTAAGTTACCAACTTACCCCTCACATCTATCATATTTACCATTTTACCCTTCTCTACTATTAACTTATCAAATTACACTTTAGTTATTTAACTTATTATTTTACCCTTCTCAATAATTATTATTTCCAACTACTCCTTTCCAATGTTCACTTTTACCCCATTGATTTACACAATTACCGTTTTACCCCTTTACCTTCAAATTTACCATCTTACCCCCTTAACTCCCAAAAATTACCATATCGCCCTTTTACTTATAAATTTTCCATTTATCCTTAATTATAAAATTACTATCTTACCTCCTTTAATTTCCAAATTACCATTCCGCCCTTAGATTGTAAAATTATCATTTCGTCCTTTAATCATAAAATTACTATTTTGCCCTTTAATGATAGAATTACAATTTTACCCTTTTATTATAACATTACCAAATTGTCCTTTTATTACAATTTACCAAATTGCCATTCTTTTTAACAAGATTACCAAAGTGCCCCTTTTTATTACAAAAATTACTCTTTCATCCTTTATTCACAAAATTACAATTTTACCCCCTACTTCCAAAATTACTATTTTCTCCTTTTATTAACAAATTCACCATTTTACTCTTTACACACCCTTATTATTAAATTATTATTAATACTACATGAAGTATTAACCTTAAAGTCTCACCCATGACTCTTATAATTAATGTAATGCTTATTAGCACATATCCATGTATTAGGTCATACTCATATACAATATACATTTTTCAAATCTCCCCCTAATGCTAACAAAATGTTACACATGTAATAAAGGTCACCATAGCATATAACAACATGGATACTAATTTATATTTTCCCTAACCACCAAATTATTACCCTAAATATTATCCCCATACACATCATCAATCTATCATGCTTCCTTTTCATCAACAACCACATTAACCACATATAATATGCCAAGCAACACATATCAAGCATGATACACACTAATAATGCCTAATGTGATAATATGCGTTAATCCATGCATTTAAGCGGGATTTAACGGTTACCTTAATCTCGCAAAATTATCAACCCTTATCAAGCACAATTAGCAATTCCACACCTAAAATAACATCCATCACTATTGTGTTAGAAATAAGAAATAAAAAGGATAAGACTTTATAAAAGAAATTTATTTAAATAAAACACTTTAAATAATTATCATTATACCTCAAAAAATTTTCCAAACAATTTCCAACACAAGGGAAAAAGCTCACGCTGCATGAGCAGCGTGAGTGTCATGCATAAATAAGAGAGGAAAGAGGCTCGAAGAGAGGTGGAGGAAGAAAATGAGCCATGTTCGGGTTGAGGTCTTTGGGCTAGAAAAGAGGGTGGTTGGGGGAGGTTTGGAGGCAAGGTAAGGATGCAGGAGTGAAGAGGGGGTGTTGGTGGTGGCCAAGGATGGTTTCGCGGCGGCTGAAGGCGGCGGAGATGGCAGAGGCAAGGCGGCGAAGATGGCTGGTGATAAGGGGGAAAATGGGGAGAAAAGAAAGAAGGGGTGGAGAAGGGAGGAAGTGTAGGGCTCAAGGGGGCGGTGTGGGGATGCAGGGCAGTAGGGGTGGTGGCAGGAGTCGGCGTAGGGGTTGGGTGCGGCGGTCGGAGTGGCGGACGGCGGCGACACAGGGAGAAAACAGAAAAAACAAAGGAAATAAGGGAGGAGAGAGGAGGGAGCTCGGGGGAAAGAAGATGGCTCGAAAATGGGACAATAAACTGGCCGAATGGGAGAAGAAAAGAAGAGGAACGGCAAGGGGGCAGATGGCAGGGCATAGGGCGGCAGGGAGGCAGTAGGGTGGCAGGGAGAGGGTGGCGACGGGAAGGAGGGAGTTGCAGAAATGGATAGGGTGCAGGGGTAGCTCGGCTCAAAAGAGGGGAGAAGAGGACAGGGTAGAGGGAGGGAGTAGCAGGGGCAGGCGGCGGCAGGCGCAGGTGGTCGGGCGGCAGCTGCAGAGGGTCGGGCTGTTGTCGCCTGAGAAGAAGGAGAAAGAAGGAAGGGATGTGGCGGCCGGTCGGGGGAAAGGAAAACAGGCGGCCGACCGGTCCAGGGAGGGGGAAGAAAGAAAAAAAACGAGTGGGGGCCGGCTGGGTCAGTGTGCGAGAGGGAGAGAGGGCTGAGGGGGAGAGGGATGAGGCGGGCAGAAGGCCCAACGCACGGGGAAGGCTGGCCTGGCGAGGTAGCCCAAGGGAAAAGGAAGAAGAAAAAGAAAAAGGAAAGGAAGAAAGGGGGGAAAAATAAAAATGAGAATGGAAAAAAAATAGGAAAATTAGTTTAATTAAATTTATAAAATCATAAAATATAATATCCCTGGTAATTTATTTAATTTAACAATTTAATTTATTATAACCTAATATTTTAGTTTATAAAGGGTAAAGTTGGTAAACTATTAGTTTGGGAAAATTATTTAAATGGAAGAATATGATAATTAGCAAAATATTTATTTTTAACTTATTAAATACTCTTATCCAAATATACATACTCTAAAATCCATAAAATAATTATAATAATAATTTTACAAGCTAATTTTTATTTCAAATAAAGTTATTTATTAAAATATGGGTTTTCAAAATTTTTGGGGGATTACAGGAAATAGATAAATGAAAAAGCAAACAAAGAGAGACACCCATATGTGTCATGGAAAAGCCCGCACATGAACAATGATGGGGAGAAGTGATGTGTGGTGGTGAATGAGCGGGCGGTGTAGTGGTGCACGGGGAAACAGGGGTGTGGTGGTTAGGGTTTGTATAGAGGAGGTGGATTTGTAGATTAAGGGGTTGTGAGGTGGTGGAAATGGTGGTGGGACTGATATGTGGTGGTGGGAAGGGAGGTCTTACATGGGAAACGGTGGTTGAAATGGTGGTGTGCAGTGGGATCAGGGGTGCAGTAGTTTGCACAGGCGAGTAAGGGAAAATGGGGTTTGTAGAGATTGCACTGCTTGGTGGTGCGGTATAGGAATCGGCCGTGCTATGGTTGTGGGGGCGGAAACGGTGGCAATGGTGGTGCTCCTACATGGATCTGGGGTTGTGAGGTGGTGATAGAAGATGGGGATGTGCTGGGGTTGGAAAAGGAAGGAGGCCGATGGTGAGAGAAGAAAAGGGGATGCCATGGTCGTGCAATTTTTATGTGCAGACTAGGTACGTATGATCGTGCACCATTCACATGGTTAGGCCGTGCATAGAAGTAAATGGATTTGCATAGGTAGACGGTGCAAATTTTTTTGTCTCACCCTAATAATTTACGAATTGGCACTGGCAGTTTTGGCACGGCTTGGCCATGCAAAATTCCAGCTCTCTACTTTTTTCCATTTTCCAGCGCTAGGGTTATGTACTTCAATATTCTTGCTCCTTTTCTTCAAGTAATGCTTTATAACCTCATTTTATCCATTAGATAACTTAGATAATCAATCATCCCTACGAAAACGCTGCAACAAAGAGAGAAAACAAAGGAAACAAAAGAAAAAGAAGAGAAAAAAAAAAGAAATATAATAAATGAAAACTTAAAGCATGGGTTGCCTCTCATGAACCACTTGTTTAGGATCATTAGTTCGACATCAATGGTCTTCAAACCGATGGAATCTCAAGTAGGGCGATGGAGCCCAACTTCTCAATTGGAGATTCGAAAACATAATGTTTTAAACGTTTCCCGTTGAATTTGAACCCTCCTGTAGATTCACTCTATATCTCAGCTGCCCCAAAGGGATATACTTTACGCACTTGGAATGGTCCTGACCACCATGAGTGTAGCTTTTTGGGAAAAATTTTTAGACGAGAGTTGAATAGGAGTACCAACTCTCCCTCCTTACATTCTTTTTGGAGAATATTTTTGTCATGCCACTTATTTGTTCTTTCCTTATATATTTTGGCATTTTCATAAGTATCTAACCGCAACTTATTTAGCTCATTGAGCTGAAGCATCCTCCGCTCACCTGCTTCCTTCAAACCTAGATGAATAGTCTTTATGGCCCAATATGCCTTGTATTCAACCTCGACTAGCATATGGCATAATCAAATTTGCTCAAGGTCATATAGTACTCATATTCATTTATCTGAAACAATAGAAATTACCAAACAAACATCCTAGAGATGCTCTTTGAATTATGATTATAAGTAAACCCAACACAATAACCATAAGGCATCACAACAATACATAGTATAAATTTAATATATACATGAGGTGATCAAGATACAATAATCATATCAGGTAAATCATAATCATTGAAACCACATAATACTCATACTTATTCATCTAGAACATAATAAAACTTACCAAACTAACATACCATAGATGCTATTTAAAGTATGATTAAAACATCCACAACATAATAACTAGGAGACATCATGACAATACATGGTATAAACATTAAGATATACATGAGATGATCCAAATACAATAATCGTAATAGATATGCAATAATCACGAAATCATATACTATTCATGCGTGTTCAATTAGAATATAATAACACTTATCAACCAAGCATCCATAGACATTCCCTCAACAACCATAACCTTCAAAACATAACTCATATCTCAACATCAATTCCAACAGAATCCATAACATCACTGGCAAGGCACAAAGGCACAATACCAAACACAGGTAGGCACGAAGGCTACTACCAAAACTATAGGTAGGCACAAAGATTACTACCAAACCATAGGTAGGCATGAAGGTTACTACCGAACCACAGATAGGCACGAAGGCTACTACCAAAACCACAGGTAGGTATAAAGGCTACTAACGACCAATCCAATAATAATTATTCCAATCAAATCATATCATTTCCATTTTTATTTACTTGAGGGGGATACAATAACAACCTAAAAACATAAAAGTACACCGGTCATATTAGCGCACAAGGCATCATGGTACCCTCCAACCATCTAACCCAGAGACATAAAAGTACTATCATACTGGCGCAAAAGTCCACATAGTACCCTCCTCACATCGGACACCTAATTCTTAAGTATTGATACCTCCTATATGCCCCATAGGTCACCTATAGAGTAGACTAGGGCCTTACTGGGACATAACCGACACACCAGAAAACCAAACAAACCTAGGACTCCTACCTCGTCTCTAGGGTAGCTACCCCTAGAGAAAAATCATTCCCAAACTCGAAGTCTTCCACTTTACTTATTAGTATTTTATAAGGTGATCAAATATATCACATATTGCACAATTATTCCCATTTCCATACTTATCCATTTTTCATTTATTTCTAATTATCCAAGTCAACCCTAATATCAATGGTCCAAAACAAGGTCAAAGTCAATAATAAGGTCAACCTATTAAAAGTCTAAGGCCATCCTATGCCTAATTATTCATATTTGGGCACGTTAGGTCGAAATGACCAAAATGTCCCTAAGACCAATACTTATCTTTATTTATTAATTTGTCATGAAAAGGCTAAAATAAAATAGTTTAATTATTTATTATGCAATTTAAAATATAAGTTATGTCAAAAGACCATTTTGCCCTTATTCATGATTTACACATAAAACCCTAGCATGCGTATCTAATACATCTAGAATCATGTAATGTTATGCTCAACAATATATAATACACATTAGGCATGTCAAGATAAAATCATAACATGTCTAAAATGACCAAATTATCCCTAGGGCACATATCCATAATAATTATTCCATAATTATATCTAAGTATGCTCAACCTATTATTTTATACATTTATCATACAAGATATTTTTCCGTCATTAGAATAACTTTAATCATACTTTCGTATCCGAAATATTTTACATCAGATAACATGCTCAATTTACCGATTTTCATGATAACAACAAATAACACATGATTATAACGTAACGAATTATGCTTAACATATTTCATGCACAAAAATCTTAATGTGCTATCATACAATATTTATCATTTTACTAGAGTATAAAGATTACTTGAATTCCAAAAACATGTAAAATTAGCGGTATCTACTAAAATTATTAGGTTCTGCTAATCAAACTTTCATGCCTAAAAATAAATATCACAAATACTGAATTAATATCTATCGGGAATAATAATAATAATAATAATAATAATAATAATAAAATTTTGTTTTTATAAAATGACCAAAATACCCTTACATATAAGAGTACCAAAAATATTTAACTCAAAACATTTCACTCACACTGTATGTACAGGGTGAGGACTGCGTGAAGTGGGGCTACATTTTGCTGGATGGGTGGTGATGCTTGTAGTGGTTGGTGGTGTAGGTTCAGCTTATGAGTGCAGGGTCGACAGTGGAAGGTGGCAACTCTACTATGTTGGGGTGTTGCGGATGGTGGGTGTGGTGTAGGTTGGAGGTGGTGTTGGGATCGATGGTGGAGACCGGTGGTCAAGGGTGATAACTAGGGCGGTTATGCTAGGTTAGGTGGTGAGGATGGTGCCTGGATGGAGGTGGGATGGGGTGTACACAAAGGGCGATGGTGGTTGGTACTGGACGGGCGTTTGATGGTGATAGTGGTTAGGTGGAGATGGTTGGTTGCTGGGGTATGCTGCGGTGGAGGGATGGACCTACGAGGATGTTGGTGGTTGTAGAAGAATGCACGGTAGGGCCGAGGTTGTTTTCGTGTGGTGGGTGGTAGTGGTTCTGCTGGGGCATTGCGCATGAGGGTGATGGGGAGCTGCTGGAAGGTGTATGGATGGGTAACACAAGAAGTAGAGGAGAAGGGTTGTAGGGCTAGAGTTGTTGGTGTAGATGGTTGTGGTGGTTGGCTATGTTGGGGAGTGGCCGGAGCTGGAAGCTGCAGTGGGTGGAGGTGTTGTGGTGGATCGAAAGTGATGCTACACAGGGGAAATGTGGCTCGGTTAGGACAAGAAGAAGAGGAAGGAAGGAGAAGAAGGAGGATGGAGGTGGCAATGGGGTGGTTGTAGAGGGGTGGTGACTGGAAGTGAGAGGGTGAAGGGTTGTGCACGGTTGGTGTTGGATGGCTCAAGGTGGTGGTGTTGTGCAAAAAAAACCAACATGGCCGAGAGAGAGAGGGAGCTAGGGGAAAAGGAAGATGGGCGATGGAGGGCCAGTTGGTTTGATGGGAAAATCCGAACGGGTAGGATGGGGGTTGCATAGGCAGAGAGCGAGGTTGCTGATGGGTTGTGTGTAGTGAGTGTATACGCATATATGTATAAAGATAGTTTGAGTGTGGTGAGGTAAAGAGGAAAACAAGGATAGTGATCGGGGGAGGGGTAGAGTGCACTGTAAAGGTAACGTGAGGGTAAAAATATAGGGTATGGTAGAATAGGTTTATTTTATATTTTATTTTTAGATTTAGTTTGGATAGATTAGGGTATTAGGTAAAAAAATAAAAAAAATAATCCAATCTAGGATAGGTTAAAAAGGATTGGAAAGAGTAAAAATAATGCAAGATGAATTTCAGGAAAATATTATGGGTTACGAGTTAACGGTTATTAATAAAATAATTAGGCTAAGATTTACAGATATAAATTAGGATTAAATTTAATAACCCAATTTCTATCAAATTTTAACCAGATTAAATTTATATCTAAATCATCGTAATAATACGAATAATAATAACATATTTAATGCTAAACCTCCTAAAATAATAATTACAACTAATCACACATAATTATCAATTTATAATTAAGGTTTCTAAAAATGGGATATTATACTCATGGTCATTATTTTCAACCGTTGAAACTATATCATAAATATACAACCCTAGGGCATAAAGCTCCTCGCCACTACTCTTGTCCGGTGGAATGGACAGATACAACCGGTCCCAACATATAATCTTTCACTGTAAATGATTAATATCATATTCGCGCATATATGTTTCAAAGTCATCATACAAACACATACATCAGTATACAAGACATATGTCCCAATATATCCTCCTAAGGGAAAACCATAATCACCTAAGAAACCCTAATCAAGAAATCCTTAACAACATACCCAAAAATCAAGATTTAATCAAATATCTTGCACATGTAATAATATACTACCTTTAGGGTTACTATTCATAATTTTCCACAAAACCCTAATTCCACGATTTAATCATAACTTGTCCCATAAAATTTACATAACAACCAAATTTAATATGCATTTCCAAAATATTATTATTGACATTATATAAGAGAAGCAAAATCCAACTCTCTTGTTTTACACGCGATAATAGTCTACCATTAGGATTACCATTCACCTTTCCTACAAAATCCAAAATTCACAATTCAACTATAACTTTTTCCATGAGACTCATGTGACTCCCAAATTTAATATGCGTACCTTACATACCAATATAATCAACATATTCAAAAGTCAAGGTCAAACTCAAATAATTCCTACATGTGATAATAATTTTACCCCTAAGGTTATTATTCACACTTAAAACCACTTTTTTCATTTATTGGACTTAGACAATTTATAGTCATTCCAAACCTTGCACATAATATACATAACCTATTTCAAATCACTAATCACATTAAAATACCCAATACTTTATTTTTAACCTATATTGACCAAAATATCCCTAAGACAACTATAATACTAATTTTCCACTAAAATCTTATGAGTCCCAAAATGAATGATTTTGTAACCTCCAATACATTCTATGATCATAAAAATGCATAGCCACAATTTTATATAGATACTCAACCATGACATGTATCCTTACACATGGTTTGTCATGTAAAACCTTAACATACTTTTCTAAAACTTAAAAACACATACTTCCATACTTATCAATCATTAAGGCATATTTATTGGAGTAAATATCATGATATGCTTAAAATGACTAAATTGCCCCTAAGGCATACAATAATAATATTCATGCTAAAAATACACCTAGGCATGCCTAACTTATCATAATGGACATACATAACATATATAATTTACGCGCGACATAAAACCCATTTTAACATACTTTCATACACATAATAATTTACACAAGTTAAAATGATTAATTTTACCATAATTTCATGCTAACACTTTTAAGCAGATAATTGTAATGTAACAAACATACTTAATAAAATTTATACATTATAAATCCTAATGTGGTATCATGCGATATCTCACATTTTAGTAGAGTATAAGAACTACCTAATTTTCAACAAAAGTTTAATTTTATTGGTAGCCTAATAAAAATGATTAGGCCCCACTGATCAAAATTTTATATCTAAAAATAATATCACAGTTACCATATTAATATTTAATCAATAAAATAATAATTTTTATTAAAAATATTTATTAAATAAGAAAATTACCAAATTACCCTTGAATGAAAATGGGTAAATAAAAATTTATTATTATTGTTGTTGTTGTTATATTAAAAGAGGCAGAACCTCATACTACTCGTGCAAAGTGAGTTCTTTGGATAAAGGCCAAAGGTCAAAGGCTAAGGTGATAAAGGCTAGTTAGATGGAGGTGATGGCTAAGGTGGGTGGCGATGGAGGTGTCAAGCTTGGTCAGTGGTTGGCATGGTGGTGGAGCTACTAGTGGCCAAGGATGGGGAAGCAAGGTAGGAAAGGCTCGGGGATGGATGTGTAACGGTGATTGATGGTCAAGGAGGCATGAAGGATGGGGCTATAGAGATAAATTGCTTCGGTGGTGGTGTTAGAGCTGCAAGGAGACGGAATGGGGTAGGAAAGGGCACAATCCATAGGTCAAGATGGTAGTAGGGTTGTGCAAGGAAGGGTGAGGGTGGCGCTAGATGGGTGAGGGTGTTGGGAACTTGATGAGAGAAATGAGGGCATGATCGGAGGTAGTGAGATGATGGAGCTAGGGCGAGCGTTGCAAAGAGTATGGACAACAACGACAGTGGTGCTAGGAAGAGAAAGGAGGAGGAGAGGAAGAAGGATAAGGGGAAGGGATTGAGGTGGTTGGGGCTAGTGATAGTGAAGAAAAATAGAGGCGGGGGAAGCTATAGTGGTGGTTGGTGTGTTGGTCAACGTAAAGGAGGGCAACGGGGAGGATGTGGTGTCGGGTAAGGAACGACGAGTAAAGGGAGAAAATGAAGGAAATAAAGGAAGGAAGGAGAAATAGTAAGGAGATATAAGCTCGGGGGTGTGTGCATGCATGTATAAATGGTTGGGGATAGTGAGGGAGAAATGGAAGCCAATGGGGGATGGGTCGGTTTAAGTGCGTAGGGCAGGTTGGCAAAAGTTGGTGATGGCAGGGCATGTATGTTGGTAGGGGATGGATGCATGATGGGGTAGAGGCAATAGGTGAGGTTGGTTAAGTAAGAAGGGAAAATGGAGCTAGCACGCTAGGAGAAAGTGTGTAGGGGCGTGTTGGTGCATGCAAAGGGGTGTGTTGTAGGGGTTTTTTGGGGTTAGAAGAAGAAAGGGAGGTAGGCATGTGTAGGCAGGGGTGTAGAATGGATGCAATGCAAGGGGCGTGTTTGGGTGTGTAGGAGTGGCTAGCGGTGTAGAAGGTAAGCAGTGAAGGGTCATGTAGGGTAGGTGAGATAGTGGTAGGGTGATGAGGGAGCAGATTGCATGGCTATGAGAGGAAAGAAGGACACTATGTAGGGGAGGGGTAAAGCTTATTTTTTCTGGAAGAAGAAAGGAGAAAGGTAAAGGAAGAAGGAGATAGGGACGACACATAAGGGTAAAGAAAAAGAAAATAAAAGAAGGAAAAGTGGTTGGGCCAGCTGGGTTGGAGCAAGCCGGGGGAGAAGGAGAGGAAGAAAGAAAATAAAGGAGAAAGGGAGGTGGGATGGGGGTTCGGATGGAGTGGAAGTAATAGGTGGATTAGGGTGCAAGCCGGTGGGCTCGGGGCACAAAGTAGGGGAAGAAAAGAAAAGAGGAGGGGAGAGAAAAGGGGATAAAGAAGGGAAAAGGAAAAAAGGAGAAATAAAAATAAACTTAGGTTTAGAATTAAAACTAGGTTAAATTTAGGTTTAGGATAAAATTAATTTATCTAGATTTAGGGTATTTGATTAGAAAAATAATCCAGGTAAAATTATTGGTTTAGGGTAGATTTAAATAAAAAGAGAAAAAAATAAAATAATTAGGATAAATTTATTAAAGAATTCATGTAGATTTGTGGGTCTATGTTAAAAAAAATAATTAAGCTAATATTTTAGGGTTAGATGTTCAGATAAAAGGCTAAATGTTCAAAATTAAGGTTACAAAATTTTAAGGTGTTACACAAAAATACTAGCTCTATCAAGTAAGAAAAAAAAAGTACCAAAGATCACTAACTCTATCATAGTCTGGTATATCTACCCAAAAATAAAATGCAAAACAACTAAAACACACAAACCAACACTCTAAAATCAGAGCCTGGTAAATGCATCATAAAAAAAGAGCCTTATATACATAAATCTTAACATAAAATTATTCCTATAGTATCAAGGTCATTGAAATAAAAAGCTATTACATTTATATATCTCTATATTAGGTAAGTCAAATCAGCCAGGACCAAGAATTGCACCTTAGTTAGAGTTTTTTTGCCCCTCTTACACTTACACCGACACAAACAATTACCTATCTCAAGTGACACCAAGCCAATGATAAAATTATTCCCAAATATCTGTGATGATAAGCCATTCAAAGAATATATGCAAGCATCTTTCCACCCTCAAATTAGAAAAATAACACAATAATTTTCCATTAAGGAAATAAAGGTGATTATGGGTGTTAAGCTTGTGCAATAAATCTAGCTAAAGAATAAAATATAATATAATGGTTTCACACCCTTTCTAAACCAAACCAAAATTTCCCCAAAGCTTAGCTCTTCACCTAAAAAAAATTCAACAACCAACTAGTCTCCCACAAATAAAAAAAGAGCTCAGGCTTATCAGATCACCTACAACCCCTAAAATCTACTACTTAAATATTCAAAGTTTTTCCATAAAATGGGATGTATTGTAAACTTGTAATTCTAAAAATAATTTTCATTGTCAAAGGAAAAAGCCAATCCCAAAACTCACAAATCCTTGTATATTCAATTCAAGTAATTCTAGCTTCCCTAAAAATGAAATAGCATTTACCTTACAATATTTTAACTTGTTATGAATAGAGTTGATCAACATTTTATAATATGCTATTCAAAGTTTGCACAGGTTCATCGGAACACCCAAATATTTGAAAGGAAAGGATCCAGCTGGCATACACACCAAATTCAAAATCTTCTACCTTTATCCCTCATCAATACCGACCAAATGAAAAATTCTGCATATAAATGCCAAATCAGTACAGGGGCATCAGATCCCCCTACTAAAGACCCATCTACCTCTGAAGAAAACCAAAATAAATTGCCATCAAGCTTTAGGTATGAATTGCAGTACCACATTTGTATAAGTCCTAGTTATAAAACTAGTAATTATATGTAATTAATAACAATAATTGTTATAGGATATTCTATAATAAATGGATTATTATTATGTGTATTAATTTGGTGGATTAGATATAAATTTAATAAGGTTAAAATTTAGGTTATTAGTTTTAAACCTACTTTAGACCTTAACCTATATCTATTTTATCTTAGAACCTTAGCTATGCTAATCAGATATTTTTCTTCAGTTCAGTTATTCTAACTAGCATCCCTACCCTATTCTAATTTTTATCATTCTCCTCACCCTCCTCCCTCGGCGTAACTTTCTCATGCATGCCAACTCTCCCCTATGCATTCCATATCTTGGACCTTGCCTCTATCTCCCATGTTTAACTCGACCTTTTCTACTTGTACACTTGTACACCTTCATCTGTTTAAGCCTCCCTCTTGCCTCATTTTGGTGTTTTTGATTCAGCCTCAAATTAACCTCATCCTTCTTTTGCCTCTTCCCTATGGTTTTTCCTGGTACTTTTTTTATTATCATATCTTGAGTTTCAACACTACCATCATCATACCCAACAACATATTTGGCCACACCTCGCTTCACCTAACCATCCGTGTGTGAAACCCCAACATAACCCTCCCTTTTTCTGCATGAACCTCCCATCCAAGAGCCACCATTTTACCTCCCCAACCTCACAGTGTACACCTCCCTCTATGTGAATTTCTGCCACTATTCTCCCTCTTTTACTTGAACGAGTGACACAACCCCTCCTATGGTTGCATGATTTTGTGCCACAACTTTGCTCTACCAGTGTGAACTCTGGACATGATCCACCCCTCCTTGCATGAGCTAGTGATACAACACCCCATCCACCTATGTGAATTACTCATGCAACAAAGCCAAGGAAACTCACCTACGTCATGTATCTTGTTATGGTATTTACTTTGATGGTTACCAATTACTTGCTAACATGTATTTTTTGGTTTGGATTTAAGGATTTTGAATATCTTTGAGTGGAAACTATTTAGGTGAATATTTACTTTATTTCTTTTGCTTTATCTTGGATAAGAGGTAACCATATGCTTTTATTTAAATGTGAACCCATATGGTGGCATATAGGTTGTTATGTTGCTTAGAGTATGTTCTATGCATGTGGACTTTTAGAAGGATATATGCATGTGAAATATGTTAGAAACTTATTATGAGTATAATAATATGCAAGTGTAATGAAAATGTGGGATAAGTGGAAGCAGGGACGAAGCGAGGATTATAATTTAATGGGGTCCTACTAGATCTATATATGTATATATAAACTATTGGTATAAAAAATAATTATAATTAATAATATCAAATAAACATTTATGCATATCCCTAAAAAATATAATTAATTAAACTATATATTTAGTATTATGTATTATGATAATAATAATAATTTATACAGCTGTCTCTAATAAAATTTATTTATTTGTTTTTAAAATAGCAATAACAATTACATTATTAATAAAGAAAAATTAAATTATAATCTCATTATACTAATTAATATATGTATATAATTCACAAGGAAAAAATATATAAAATTGATGACATACCCTTAATATCTGGTAGTAACATAACAAAAGAAATGAAATTTTATATGGTATAATAAAAAAATGTAAAGAATAATTTTGTAACATATGTCCGTCAAAGCCACGTACTAGTAATCCAGTAACACATTAAATAAAAAATAAAGAGGAAAATAAATTATATAATATAATAATTAATTAAAAATAGAATAAGCTTGCAAATCTATAGATCAGTAAAGGAAAAAATTTAAATGGATAGAAGTCGAACACGGATCAAAATGGCCAAATGAAAAAAATTCCAACAAAATACACAAAATTAAATATTTATAATATATCTATATATATTATAAAGCATAAATTATTAAATTTTATATCTATATACATTATAAAATATAAATTATTAAATTTACATGGAGTCAAGTGACCCCATGTGCTCCATAATGCCTTCATCCATGAGTGGAAGGCATGATCTTGAATAGCTAGTATATATGTTCAATTTGTAGCTGAATATGAGAAACATGCATGTGAAATTTGAAAAGTGTAACATATGCATGTTTAGGGTTTTAGCTAGGAAATGTGGCCTTGTTAAGTTATTATGTTCATTTAATTCTAAGTGTTTCATGATTATCATTACAAGTTATAGTTAAGGTTGATATAAATATAGCATGATAACACGCTGACATGATTAGGGTTAATTTGTGATAGTAGTTATTTGAATGCTCTAGGGTTAGTAATGCATTATGTCATGCACCATGATATTAATATTTATCTTAAATGTTTAATCATGCTATATTAGTATGTACATGTCACATGGAATATATGAAATATCTTAATTATGGTTGTTGTTTTCCCTTTTGTGGGGCACCTTTGGTAAAATTGGATTATTGAAATAGTTATATTATGGTTAAGTTTGGAGTGATGTGCATGTGGCCTTTGGTTTGATATGAGTTATGGTATTAATGTGGAACTTAGCTATGGTATATATTATTTAACGTGTTATGTCATAATACTTTGTTTTATCCTCTACATGCCTTGTGTGACCTTTTCATGTTAATGTTGTGTAGTGGTCTATTAAGTACCATTATAAGGTAGTTTTTACCTTTTTGGAGTACTTTGAGGATACAACTTGATGGATTTTGGTAGTGGTTGAAAGTTAGGACTATTAGGTGATTACCCTATAATATTTTAATCCACATATTCCTTGAGCTTTTATGCCCCCTTCTATATTTATTTCTTTTCTCAAAGTATAAAGTTTTCCTGATCTTTTATATTATTAGGATAACGTTAATTTGTAATGAATTTTGTTATTATAATTATTGTATTTATTAATTTAAGCAAGGTAATATTTGAGCCTTAACACTTAGTATAAGAATGATAGATGATGCTAGACTTATACTAAGTATGATGGTAAAACTCATTATTTTGAAGTTAACACTTCTGCAAATGAATTTTTTAGGTAGTAAATTTGGGGTTGTTACAATAAAACATTCAATTATCAAGCTAACAAAACTAAGATGAAAATTAAAAAAATAATCTGTTAGATTTAAAGAAATCCCATGATAAGGAGTCATATGCTTTCTTTATATCTACCTTAATAAAACATTTGGGGGTTGTTCTCTTACATGAATACTCCCACAACAACTCTTATACCAAAAATATATGCTCATTCATAAGGGCACCCTTAACATAATTACTTATTCTTGATAAATAATATGCTCCAACATGGCAAATAACTTGGGAACTAATATCTTAAAAACTACCTTATAAATCATACTGCAACACATAATAAGGTGGAAGTTAGCAACCTAGATCGTTTGTGCACACATCTAAATAAGAGCAAGGGTAGTGTGGTTAATTCTCTTTAACAAATTCCCTGGCTTAAAAATTATTGAACAACACTATAAAATTCCTCACCTAACATTGATTAGGCTTGTTAAAAAATTAGCTGAAAACCTATCTAGTCTAAGGATTTATTATCATCCAAAGAAAATGTCGGTCGAATTTCCTCATCAGTCACATGAGAGATAGAAAAAAAGATAATGTTCCTATCCCAATACCGAGCTACATTTGATGTTAAGATCTATAGAAACCCCCCAACAATTGTTGAAAATGACCCAGGAATTATGCTTCCAACTATTTTTCACTTGATGTCAAAGCAGCATCATGCATTTAAAATATGTGGATATAGAGTTTTGTCTACTTTGCTCTCGCCATATCATATTAGAACCCAGTATTAGAGTATACCTGAAACAAAAACTGTTGCTTATTATTTTGAGCAACAAAGCTCAAAGTTGCCATTTTAAAAAAAAATATGCTTTCTTTTTGAGATCTTCAAGCAACACCCCATAATCCAATATTGCTGAAAAATTTTCCCTTACGTGACTTTAAGAGAAGCCTTAGCCTCCTCTACATGAGAAATAATGTGATAAATTGTTGTTTATTCAAGGTCGTATCCCACAAGGACTTTGCAATTGAATACCATACTTTATCATTTTAGCTATCTATATCATTATGGAGTGAAAAAATATGTAGGTAGGTATTGAAAATAAATATAATGACTAAATGAATATAGATTCTAAAATAATAAATATAAGTCCTAGGATTGAACTTCATTCTCTAAATTGGCATCTGACAATGAAATAATGCTACATTATAGTTTAGTTCAATGGCTATGAACAATTGGTCTAAACATATTCATTATCCTCTTTTAAGGTCTAAAAAAGTATTTAATCTAATTTTCTGACTAATTTCTTGACTAACTAATTAGATTAAACCCATTAAGTGCCACCAATTCTAGAGTACCTAAGAACCGAACATTTACTTTTGTGATCGTTTGAATCGCCTTTCATATGTTAATTTCTAATAATGATTTCAAATTTTCAGTTGCAAAAAATATCTAAATAGGTCGAATTCTATCAAATCCGACTTAAAGCAATCAATCCTAACATATGAAACAACACATACGAACTAAACTTACAACATATACTTTAATTCATCATATTAATACCAAAATAAACATAATTCAATCTTAGAAAAAGGAATTACTCACTCATGATTGCAAGGAAATATAAGAAACGTAAATTGCATAACAAATATAATAATGGCATAAACATTTATAAAGAAGAGATGGATTGAATTAATTGTAAATTGAAGAAGAACAGAGTTGATTGCCGAATTGATCGTGCATGAAACTTGCACTAAAATTAAAAATTAAAACTAAGAAGTTCAAGACATGTTACATGAGGTTTTTTGCTTGGAAAAGAGAGGAAGAGAGTCCTTTGAAATTTGCCAAAAAAAATGTCCCCAATAAGTCTCTGAAACCCCCCTAAAAACTACCCTTAACAGAGGCTACATTGTGTGTTGGAGACATGGGTAACCGCTGCTACACGACCATGCAAGGTCTGCACAGGTTGGTCGTGCAACATTCTCAACCTCGACCTAGCGTGCTCGATTCCTGCATAGCCGTGCAAGATCTACACAACTTAGTCATGCGACACTCTGGTCTTCGAATGCTGGTTGCATTAGTGGTGCACAATTGTGAAGCACCAATTTCTTGCCTCTTTTGACCTTTTTGGCTTGTTTTCAGCTCTTTGACTTCCTAGACTCCTCCATAAACATTCTAGGTTAATTTATCTTCCTTCAATGTCTCTCATACTTGGTTTTATGCTTCAAATACATACACTACTTGTAATCTCCCAAAATTTTAAAAGCCTATAGTTTAATAAATAAAATTTATTTGGGATAAATTAGCCTTTAAATCTATTTAATTTAATTATTTTATGGATTTTTGAGTATATAAAATTGGGTATAAATATTTAATAAATTAAAATAAATATTTTATTATTTTATCACACTCTTATTATTTAAATAATTTTTCAAACCATTATTTTACTAAAATTATCATTTTTAAACCCTTATATATTAATTAAATTAAATTATTAAATAAATTTATTACCCAAAAATATTATATTTTATTATTTTATAAATTAAATTATTTTATCTAATACCATTTTCCTTTTCTTTTTTCCTTTTTCCTTTTCCTTCTCTTTTTTCTCCTTTTTCTATTTTCTTCTTTTTTCCTTTTATTTCCTTGGGCTGCCGGTTGGCTTGGCCTACCCCTTTCCCCTGCGCTTGGGCCGCTAGTCCGTCTCTCCTCTCCTCCCTCTCCTTCTCCCTTACACCTGGGCCGATGTCCCATTTTCTTTCTTCCTCGCGCATCGCCGACCTGCTTTCCCTTCTTCCCCGACCGGGCTGACCCACACCTTCTTCCCTTCGGCCACCCGCTCGGGCATAGCTTCTCCCCTTCTTCTTCTTCCTCTTTCCCTAGTGAAAATCCCAACCACCCACCGTCACTGCCACCCCACCTACAAACCCATTCCCCTATTGATCTCCCTATCTCTCTCTCTCTCTCTCTCCCACCATTTCTCTGCCCCATCTCAGCCCCACCATCTCTCCCTTCCCCATTCCCTTCTCTCCTTCTCCCTCTCCCTACCATTGCCATTCCTCTACCACATTACCTCCACCCTCGAGCCACCCTATCCCCTCCTTTCTCTTCCCCTTTTCTCCTCCTTCCCTCATCCTCCCCGTTTTGCTTCGCCGCCACCGTTCCACCGCTGCTACCGCATTAATAGCCACCTACACCACCCCTACCACCCTCTACCTCACCCCTGAATGATCACAACACCCATCGAGCCACCCCGCAGCCTCCTCCCTCCTCCCATCTTCTTTTTCTCTTCTTCTTCTCCCTTCTCGGCAACCACCCTGCACCGCCCTTTTTTTGTCGTCGTTTCGTCGCCTCTACCGCCACCTGAGGCACCACAATTACCCCTGCATCCCCCTATACCACCCCAAGCCTCCTTTGGCCAAAACCACCACCCACAAGCCCTCATTTCCCCCCTCCATTTTCCTTCCTTCTCAGCCCTCCATCTCGACTCCCTCCTCTGCAGCACCACTTTGCAGCTTCCCTGCTACCACCTCCGCCGCCCTTAGCCATCGTCAACCCATCCCCAACCACCACCTACACCCCCTATCCACCTCTACACCCTTCCTTTGCCCTAAATCCTCCTCCAACCATCTTCTTTCCTAGCCCCAAACCACTAACCCGAAAATGTCCATTTTCCCTCCTTTCACCCAATTTGGAGCCACTTTCCTCATTCCTTTGCATGCAGCTCATGTTGCATGAGCAGGATGAGCTGATGCTTTTCTTAGTTTGTTTGTTTAATAACTTTTAAGGTATAATAATATTTTAATTCAAGTATTTAATTAATTAAGTGATATAAAGCCTTATACTTTGATTTTCATTATTTCTAATATAATAAATTTTGATATTATTTTTAGGTATTGGTTTTGATAATCAAAGTTTGAATCTTTAACCGGAATGCCGGTAAGGTTTGTTTTTGCAGAAATTAAGGTAACCATTAAATCCCACTTAAACACATGGATTAACGTATATATATGGCCTAGTATATATATGGGTGCTAATAAGTATTAGATTAAATATGAGAGTTGTGGATGAGGTATTAATATTAATATTTTATGTAGTAATGATAATTTAATATAAGTGGTGTAATAAGGGGTAAAATGGTAATTTCTAATTAAAAGGGGTATTATGGTAATTTTGGCGGTAAGGGTAAAGTGGTAAATTGTAAGTAAAAAGGGTAAATTGGTAATTATATAATTAAGGGGTAATATGGTAATTTTGGAAGTGAAGGGGTAAAAATGGTAATTTTGTAATTAAAGGGTAAAATGGTAATTTTATGATTAAAGGGTAAAATGGTATTTTTGTATTTGAAGGGTAAAATGGTAATTTTCTAATTAAAAGGATAAAATGGTAATTTTGTAATTAAAGGGAAAAAGGGTAATTTTACAATAAAAGGGTAAAATGGTAGTTTTGTAATTAAAGGGAAAAAGTGTAATTTTACAATAAAAGGGTAAAATGGTAGTTTTGTAATTAAAGGAAAAAATGATAATTTTGTGATTGAAGGGCAAAATGAAAATTTTGTAATGAAAGGGCAAAATGGTAATTTTTTAATTAAATGGCAAAATGGTAATTTTGTGATTGAAGGGCAAAATGGAAATTTTGTAATAAAAGGATAAAATGGTAATTTTTTAATTAAACGGCAAAATGGTAATTTTGTGATTCAAGGGCAAAATGGTAATTTTTTGATTGAAGGGCAAAATGGAAATTTTAAAATTAAAAGAGGTAAAATGGTAATTTCATAATTAAGGATAAAATGGTAATTTTATAAGTGAAAAGTTTTTATGGTAATTTTTGAAAGTTAAGGGGTAAAATGGTAAATTTGAAAGTAAAGGGGTAAAATGGTAATTTTGTAAATAAAAGGGTAAAGAAATAAAAAATGAGTAACTTCGTAATTATAATAATTGAGAAGGGTAGAATGGTAAATATGATAAATGTGAAGGACAATTTGGTAATTTAGCCAACTAAAGGGGGTAAGTTGGTAATTAGGATAAGAAATAGGGGTAATTTGGTAATTTGACCAACTAAATGGCATTTTGTTAATTATAATAAAGGAGAGGGCAAATTAGTAATCTAACCAACCAAATGGGAAATATATTAAATATAACAATTATAAAGGGTGTTTAGTGGCCTAATAAATGTGAGAGATAACTTGATAACCCCAAACCGAGCAGGGATGTGGCTAAGATCAACTATGTGTGGGTTACGTGCCTTTTGTGCCATATGTTATGCCATATCGTGTACTTTATGTTTAATGATTAATCATTGGTAGCGCAACATGGAGTGAATGTATGATCACATAACTTCTTTATGGCATGTGGATGATGATTACATGCGTCGTGTGCACGATGTTATATGATGTAACCCTCTAGGACATGCATGCTAGGGTTTAATAATAGGATATGGGGTGAAAGGCATGAAAAAGAAAAATGGGAGAATAAGATAACTAAGGAGAAGTAAGTTGGCTAACGTAGGTAAGAATGACTTAAATAACACATGATCCATGAGTGGTGGAAAAGAGGGGGGCATAAGTAAAATGAAAGAGTGAGAGAATCGAAGGTTTGCATGGGATGGTTAGAATTCTAACTTTACGTATGAAAATTTGCCTCGAGGCATAAGGAAGGTAATAGAAGAGTCGTTTGGGTGTCCGGGGGCTTCGGGCGAAAAATAGTACGCGGGACAGTATAAGGGTGCGTAGGAGACCAGGCTAGGGTTTAGGGGGAAACCCTAATTTGAGGAGGTAGAAGAAGAAAGGAAAATAATAATAAAAAATAATAAATGAGAATGAGTGGGGCATGAAGTGAGGGTTGAATCTAGGGGCCGTGACGTGTGGAGTGTTAAAATAGTTGGGTTGTGTAAGGTAGAGAAGGATGGACCACATAGGCCCAAAGTAGGGTTTCTGGAGAAAACCCAAGGGTAAGGCGGTGAGTGGACTTTAAGGGTATAAAGTGTGGGCATTGACCCACACACTTAGTAATTGGGCTCTCGGTGTGAGAAAGTGGATTAAGGGAAGGATGCCGGGGTGAGTTAGGAGGTGCAGAAGTCTCAAGATATGGGACGAGCCCTCTTGGGAGGATAAGTGTGGGTATAGTTAGCCATGCATGTCTAGGGTGGAATCTGTTGAATAAGATACGGAAAAATACTAATCATATAAAGTGGAAGATTATTGAGCCGGGCCCAGACCGATCCATCGGCATAATAGTGGCCAGGTGTCGGAGTGCCCTGGAGACCAATCCACCGGTTATAATAGTGGGGGATCCCGAACTCAATAAACCAAACCCTAATTTGTTAAGACATGTAAAAGACACTAAGTACTTACAGTGGAACACCATGAGAGTCGGGGCCAGACCGATCCACCGACATAATAGTGGCCAGGAGGATTTTACCCGGGAGATGAATCCACCGTCATATAATAGTGGTTAAATGTGTTTTGCCCTATAAATGACCAATCTACCGGCTATAATAGTGGGATTTCCGTACTCGCATGGATATTTATAATCCTAGATGATTGATTAATGATGGACTAATGGCCTTAAGGCCCTAAAAGTATCGATTTTTCATTATGGCCTATTAATATTTGGTTGACTTGTTAAGTATGTGAATGTACAAAAGTGAATGTTACGTATACGCCATTAATATTTGATTGATTTTTCCAATATGTGAAGGTATGGATATGATATTATGTTTACACATGCCGTTATGTATGGATATAGTAGTATATCATGTGTTACATTACGTGCCTACTTTTAAATGTGTTTTTTAAAGGGTTACTCAGTATCGTAGTACTGAAGGGTTCCATTCATAGGGCTCCTGCCTATTCAATGGGGAGTGTCCCTTGTAGGTTGTTTTTAGGTGTTATTCAAGTGTACCCTCGGAAAAGAGCGTAAGGAATTATCCGAAAAGTCCTAGGGTGGTATTCCTTCCCTTTTTAAACCTTATTTTGATGTGGCCTTTGTTTTCTTGTAACCACCATTAGTGGATTATATTCTTATAAATTTTTTAATTGCACTACTCTAATTTAATCATTGGTTTGAGTTTCTCGTAAGTCATATTTTTCCCTTTTAGCCTCAGTACTTAATACTGGAACGGTATTAGTGAACCGGTCTGGTACTAAGTGTGGCGGTAATATCCCCAGAATTCATAGTTTTATTATTTCGCTTCCGCTAATTCTTTTTAATAAAATGAAATTTTTCAGTAGTGAATTTTAAGGGTGTTACACTACTTCCTTGGATTTGTGCGTTCTTGTGCAAATTTCTGAAAATCAAATACCAAGAGAATAATAGCACGAGTTATAGATTTGAACCACAATAAAATGCGTATTACCGACCAAATAAAGTCTTAAAATGAAGGTAAAACAAGGTAAAAATATATAAAATATTCACTTTATCACGAGTGCCAAACTCATCAAAGTTCCAAATGGAAGACACTAACCCTAGAAAAGAGGGATGGACACACTACATATCAAAAAAGAGGGAACGTCTTATTTATTTTAATATTAACACCAACAATTATCATATAAGTAGTATGATCTAAAAAGGATACGAGATCAAGAAATGAATCATGCGCCAAAAACTATGTAGAAAATCCATGGGAATTTAATAGGGCTCTGTACAATTTTTAGTTTACATGGTTCTCAAGAATAAAAAAAAATTGCCATCAGAAGTAACATCTAAAAGTTGAGACAATAAAAAACACTCTTTGAAATATAAAGTTTCATAATTAGAAACTTCTCTAACTCCAAATCAATACTCAACATTAAGAGGGAAGTTAAAATCACCGCATACTATCTAAACCATAGGGGTTTTCTATCCTTAATGCATTTAAAACCATATACAACTGTAAAGAAGAGATTATGACTATATTTTAGGCCAATTACTATACTAGAAATAGTTTGGGGTGATGCCTCATGTAAATTGAAATGTACATATTACAAGTTCCATAAAAACACCATACAACTAGTCGGGTAATTTAGAAAGTTATTATAACTTTGGCAGCCCTTGAGTAAAACATTTTTCATTTTCAAAAGCTTTGATTCATCAATTTTTTCTTCTAGAATAGTAACCAAGGAATAATATTTTTCTATAGATAGAATTCAAATTTCCTTTTATTTTAGTGGTAAGCCAATTTCCCTAATATTCTAGATTGACAAATTCATAGGATCTTTGAGGAGGAAGAACTTCTCAACCTTCTCATCAAAGCACTTAATAAAGGCACTAAGATTCTTCTTTGAAGCCTTTAAAACAAATAGAACCCATTCTTCCTCTTAGAAGCTTCTTCTTTGAAGCCTTTAAAACAACTAGAACCCATTCTTCCTCTTAGAATTGCCACCAACACACCTAGGAATATGATCTCTAGAGGAAATACCACCATGCTGATGAGAGGAAGGTTTGAGCTCATTTATACCAACATCTTTCCTACCACGACCACTAGAGTCATAGGGCAAGTAACTGGGGAAAAAAGTAGCATCTAGATCCAAAGAAACCTCATTTCTTATTGTATTAGTAGGCTCGTTTGGTAATGATTCAGGGACCATGTCAACCAAAGGAGTAGGCTTAGGCTGATAATTTTTCCTTATAGAAGAAAAAAACTCTTTATAATTCACCTTTGTTGACCCTTTTTGAACAAAACTAGGCTTTCCATTAACTTTTTGATTTATCAGGCCATCAAAAGAAATACTATAAGTTTATTTCTATTGGATGAGCATTACTCACAACAACTGGTTTGTTCACTGAAATATAATTCACAACCAAATTCACTTAAGAATTATGGTGTTAGTTAACACACTTTGAAGTTAAATGTCTAACCATGACACACTTAGAGTAAAACATAAGTAAAGTCTCACACTCAAAGTATCAAGTGAACTTCTCCTTCAACTTAGAAAAAAATGATTGAATTAGGATTTTTTTTGCGACATCCACTTCAACCAAGACCTTACCATACTCAATCATTAGCTTTTGTGAGGTGACATAATCCACCTATAGAGGCATACCAACAAATGAAGCTATTAAACTAATAGCTTTAGTATTCTATAGTTCCATAGGCAAATTCTGTAGTCAAACCCTTACAAGCATTTTGGTAAGGTTTTTAAGTCCAAACGAGAAGAAAGAAGGAATAATAGTTAAGACAAGAGCCTTGCCTCACACTATATAAGGAACCCCATTAAATTAGAATTCTTATCTTACTCATCATTAAATCTGAATGCCATCCAATCTAAGCTATGAAGTATAAACTTAAAATGATGATGAATAACTTATCTTGTAACACTAAATAGGGTTTTATCAATTGGAGCTCCAACAAACCAAGCAAGAAGACAAGTACCCCACACTTACTCAATTGAGTTAATTTCATAGACAAGGATAAAAACTATCAACTCATTAGGAGGAGGAGGAGGAGGAGGATTATAATACCCCAAAATCACGACTTGAAAAATTCGTTTAAATTTTGCTTTGCGAAAGCAGAATTTAAAGAACGGTGGGTGTTACTGCCACACTTGACATAAGTCTAGTCTCCTCACCATCCTTACGTCAAGTGCTAAGGCTTACAACAAGTCAAACCAAAAAAAGATAAGAGAAGTACAATACGTAATCAAGAGTTTTACAAAAGAAAGATTATCCATGACAAATGAGTGTTTTGGTAATTAAGTAGCCAACCATTTAGAAAATAACAAAAGAGTACACAAAAGTCATCAATGGTTTGCCTTACACTCTTTCGGCACCAAAGTTACAAGGAAAAGGGAAAAGGGGGCGGGGTCCACTCGCTCCCTTAATCTAACTATTCACCAGGGTGACGCTCTTCATAATTCTTTAACCGACGCATGCCATGGACGTACTCCTTTGGAAAGTGTTAGTATCAGTATGACTTCCTCATACTGAGTAAACTACAACACCTCCATAGAGTTAGCATACCCACGTAGCAATCGTCATACAAATACGGAATTCAAATAGAACATATGATCACATGCAAGACCACGATTTCAAAACACACATCCACATCACAATTAACATTATGAGTTAGGTTAAAATCCCTATAGAAGGCATTTAAAGCATGCTTATAATTTTAAAACCAATTTAACTTACCAACGACCATACATTATAGCATAATAGGAAGAATTATTGATATTCCAAGCAATCTAACCAAGGTCAAGTCATTCCTAATCCGATTATTACAGAAGTATTATGGTGGGTGTCTAATTTGGTTATATAATTTATATAAAACTTCTCAAGTGGAATACAATCCCATATCCATGACAATGATTGTCAAGGAGGGTGGTACCAAAATAAATCACTCGATTCCAGGGCAAAGCTCGCCAAGGAAGCCACACGACATAACAACCGCCCATACTAAATCTCATAACTCAAGACCTTAAGTACATGTACTCCCTATAGGGTGTATGGAATACCTATAGAGCAGAAGTGAGCCCCTTGACCCGAAGGCCCAAACTATGCACTCGACGGCCAAGTCCGAGGCACGATATTCCTTTCCAACTCGAGTCTTTCTCTTTAAGTAATTATTATCTTATGAAATTCTGGGTTATTATTTTCCTTTAGAATATCAAGATTCATAAAGTTTAACTTAGTCAACAATCAACAAATAACGTCACATCCAAAAGACCACGAGGTCGCAACCATTCCAAGCAAACACGGCCTAGGGTTAGGCATTATGCCATAGCCCAAATAATTATTCGATTCAGTATCCAAACCAATTGTCCAATTATTCCCAACATTATTTTAAGGCCAACACTTAAATCAACTAGTCTAATTATCCACTTTGGAACATCTTTTTGCCTTAATGACTAAAATACCCCTCAACCTATAACTACCACATTTTCCTTCACTTTTATTATCAAGCTTACTTATATAAGATATTTTTCATGAAATGATAGGATAAAATAGCTAATGATACTTTACATACGATAATTTCTTCGGTACTACAAAGGACTATATAATCCCTAACCATTTACCATACATAGTACACGTAAACACTATTAGCATGCATTTCTAATATCTCATGAATTCATACAATTTCCTCAAATAAATCTCAAATACAATCATGGTATATAAAACCACATTTTACCTTAAACATACTCATCTCATTTTACTAGCATAAATCCAAGTTCGTTACCATTAGCATACACTTCTTCACATTTTAGAATATTACTTAGGCATATAAAAAGATTGCATGATAACACATATTAATTTACACATCATGATATTCATGTAGAAAAGAACTAAAACATGTCCCATTTCCCACAAAAATACAATAGCTTGATATCCTCATCCTATCATGATTTTATCCTAAAAAACTAACCTATCATTTTCACAAAAAATTCTACCATCTACGGATTAGTTGGATTTACCTTGAGCTAAGAAATATTAACACCACGAGCTTCTTCCACAAATACCCTAGGCAGGGTCGAGATTACCTAGAAATGAATACACCATCCAAACTACGAGCATTAATATTTATGCTAATTAAAATAATAAAAAGACAACTTATATAAGCTAATACTTGAAAAATGATTAGGGAAAATAAACAAGGCGGCCGATGCATGAATTTAAGCACCGAACCCACCAAAAGATAGAATACTTACGTTGGGGAAGAAAAATGGCTGCTTAGGGAGGTGAAATACAAGGAAAATGCTGGATTATTTTAAGGCTAAATTTTAGTGAAGGGGAGGGGAAGTTTGGGGCTGCAACTAAATTTTTGTTGTTGGAATTTAGGGAAGGGAAAGAGAGGACTGCAAGTTGAAAATTAGAGGGCTTAAAGGGAGAGGAAATGAGGGTGTTTTCTGTAGATTGGGAATTAATAAAAAGGAGGGGAAAGAAGGGGGAAAAGGGCTACTGCGTGGGTTAGAAGCTAAGGGTTGCAAGTGGGTTGTTTTTGGGGGGTGAGAGTGTTGACAGGCTGCATGGGGATGGGGACCTACAAGGGCAGGTTGAAGCATGGAGAAGGGAAGGGAATGGAGGGGTAGATGGCTAGAAAGGTGGGGTATGTGTGCAGGTTGAGATGAGGGAAATATAGGGGTTGTAAGTTGAGGGAAGGCTGGGGTTATGTGAATCATGGCTACAAGTTGCTGGATGATATGATGGAGGATGGTTGGGGTTATCGGCTGCGGTTTTGCAGGTGGAGAGGCATGGAAAAGGAGGGAAAATAGGTGGTTAGATGATTAGAAGATAGAGTAGGGGTGCAGGTTGGGGGAAAGGAAAGGTGAGACTGTAAGTTGGGTGGAAGGGCCGGGTGTCAAAGGCTTGGGCTGCAGGTTGGCCGAGTGGTGTGAGGGAGGGTGGCTGGGTTGGTGCTGCTATGTGCAGGGGATGGGGTGTGGCGTGAGAGGGTGGTAATGCAGAGAGGAGATGGGATGTGCTTGGGGTAGAGGGAAAGCTGCAAAAAGGAGGGTGGTTGCCGGACAAGAAGAGACACATGCATGGGGAGGAGAGGGAAGGTGACGGACTGCATGGGGGCTCCTTTGCTTTGACAGGTTGGGGAGTTTTTTTGGCTGGGTTTAAGTGGGGAAAATATGGGGGGTTGGGTTAGGAATTGATTAGCAAAAGCCTCCCCAAAGTATTAAGCTTGCAAGTGTGTGGTTATTAGGAAAAGAATCCCACCTAAGCAAGGTTTAATTTTCTCAAAAAGAAAACATGTCACTAGTATTATTATCATTGTTTTATCACTTCCCCCATTTTTTTGTAATTATTGCTAAAATTTTAATTATTCTTACAATTATTGTTATGGGTATTATTATTAAAAGTGTTATTTATAAAAATATTATTGGTATTGCTATCCCTTCAATTTTAATTACTCTATTCTTATTATCGGTATTATTATCGTCATCAATTTTTACCTTCCTCTACTCTTTATTACATTTAATCCGAGTTATTTTCATAACTTAATATTTATGGACCTACTCGAGACCACAAGGCGATCGCTTAAAAAAATAATCTTATGGTTTAATTCGTCTACTAATCAAACTTTAAGTCTTGCACATCTAAATTAAGGATTAATTAATACGGGATGTTACAAGGATACTCACATTGAATGAGCTTGAATTTTACAAACAAATCTGCAGAAGGTTAAGGAAGAATTTTCTTCTATTTATGGCCTTCAAGAATTGCATCATCTTCCTTGCTTCTATCCCATTATTTATTAAAAGTATCAGTTACCACTAAATCTAAAATTAGATTCGACATTGAATAAGGTAAGGAATTGTACGTAAATTTTTACCTTAATTGTAATTTTTCCAATCGTTAATCTATATGAATACTCCATCAATTCATAAAGGCAACCCAAATCTACCTTTGAAATCTTATGGGATAATGACTTAGGGTAACCGACCCCTAAATCCTTATCAGTAACCATTCACTTCTCAAGCTTCATCATCTGACTCAGATTTAGAGAAGAGCCAGTACATTAATTAACTAGGAAGAAAACGAATGGGAATGTTTGTTAGAGCATGAATCTTTATCATTTTCTTCCTTGTTACCATCTTGTCATACATGAAACATAGGAACCATATGCAAAAAGAGAAGAAAGGGGAAAGTCGAGAAAATGAAACGAATAAGAGATAAGAAAAGGAAGAAGGATCTCATAGAAGTCTCGATGGAGCTAATAATTCTCTATATGTACATCATTACCATGGGAGACAAAAAATTGGGAGAAATAAAAAACTAAAACTTTGATGATTTAATTTGTTTCCCATATAAGAGAGAGATAGTCACTTAACTATCATCCGTGATTGAATCAAAAAGCTCTTGGGAGTAGCTAAGAAGGAGATGATCAGGACATGTTGTTGAGAGCATGCAGTTTGTGTGATAGTGTAATGCTTAGCAGGGTCATCTACCCTTGAGGTATGTATGTACATAATCTTATCCATATTTTTCATATTTCTTTGCTAGAAGGTGATGTGAATCTTACAAATTTATATTTAATTAATTTTGAAAATTGCCGTGAATTAATTACTTATAATTGTTTGTCTTATTTGATGAGTTAATAGGAGTGTAATGCAGCATATGGATTCTGTGGAACTTTGGATACAGTTGCTGGAAGTGCAAATTATGTATTTGAAGTGTACAGATTATGTAAATTTTGTTAATAACTTGTAATCCCATATGATGCATTCGCCGGTCGAAATTGGCTAATGGAAATTAGGTCGGTTGTATAATCCGCCACCCGATCCTTAATTTTGGACTAGATGGATTGTGGATTAATCAATCCTTAATAGCCATGATTAGCTAAAGTATTATTTTAGCTGATGGGAAATTAAGACTTAAACGGTAATTGTATTTGGGACATTTTCTTATGTTGGGTTGATATGGGTTGGTCGACTTATTATGGCCCAAAATATTAAACCTTCGTTCTTCAGGCCTTGTATCCGTAGTCTGTATTGTATTTGTCGATGTATACGGTCTGTTATGTACATATATATATAGCCGAATACATGTAATACGGGTAACTATTGACAAAATAATACTTGGTTAAGTCTCGGGCCTTCTCGCGATTTCTTTTCTCTCTCTCTCGGCGATTCTCTCGTTCGCTCGTCTTCTCTGATTCTGCTCTCGCTCTCACCTTGATCAATCTTGATCATTCACTTTCAAATTTCAGTTGCCGTTGTATAAACTGTGCCTCTGAATCTTTGGTCTTCCTTTGGAATTGTTCCTTAGGCTGTACCGGCGAATCGAACATTGCGCTCGATTAATCTTTCGATCCTTTCGTGAAACCCTAACAGGTTTCCATCAGAAGGTACTAGGGTAGTGACTTTTATTAGTGAATCCCTTAACCCTTACAAGAGTGGTGCTATGCATATATCAACATAATATTTTATAGAAATTCCATTGTGTAGGATCCTTTAATTGTAGTGTGCCAAGAGGCTGATAGGAGGTGTGTTGCCACTCATAGAGGGCCTTACTTTTCTTTGGGTGGTATGACTCTAGCTTCCACGCCTGAGAAATAAATAAATTCTCATGTTCCCAAAGGTGGGGGTCAAGTGTTGGGAACATCAAGGTCCATTAGTAGAATATGGGTGTGAAGGATCCTTTGTTGATCCATATTAATGAGGAGCGTGATTTGAGGGAAGGTGTGATCTTGTCTCAATTAAAAGGCTAGCTCGTAAGAGGATTTCCCCTAACAAGGTAGGAAATGACTCTAGGGGCAAGTCAAGCTTCTTGGAGGGTGATTCTTCCTTCAAAGGTCTCTACACCTCCATCATTGGAATGGAGAAGTTTGTCATTTTGATTGAAAAGCCTCGACTAGAGCAACTTTTTGGTGGCTAGCGTTTGAAGGAGGTCACGCTAGAAAACTATCTAGTAAGATTTGTAGGTTATGCCTTTTATCACTTTTCACTTTTTTTGAGGTGCTAATTTATATAAATTTTGTAGGCTATAGAGAAAAATATTTTTCTTGCACTAAGGGTACCCTATAGGAGAACAATATTGTTGAGTTGTGATTAGAGGTAGGGATACTTGGGGAATCCAGGGCTTACTATGAGTTATAAGTGTAATAAATAAAGGAGGTTTTAGCCTCTTTGGAGTCCAAGGTAAAAGGTATATAGAGCTACCAATAAGGTATTTGTTTATAGGTGACTAAGACTAAGAAGTCCCTTGAGGACTAGGGTGCTTCTCACCACATATTTGAAGCAACTTGGAGCTAAAAGGAGGTCATGTAGAAATTTAGGGAGGCTGAGATGATGCAAGAGATTAGGGACAAGCCCTTGTATAAGTAGGCTCACCACTACAAAATAAAGTGGGATTTCGTTGCCATTATAACCAAATTGGATTTAATATCAAAGTAGGAGACCAACTTTGATAAAAAGTGGGATAAAATGGGCCTCCAACAAGATTGGGACTCATTCTCGGAAAGTGAAGGGATTAACCTTGATGGCGAAGCTTCTGCTATGCAGAGTCCTTCTCGGTAGTAAGGTTGAAATATTATGTCTCAAAAAGGAATTGTAGGTGAGGTTAGCATTAGAGTGTAGGTTTTGTTGGTTCCCAGACATGACCTATTTGCATTTAATGTGATCTCAATATTATTAAATATGAATGCCTTTGGTGCTTTGCATATGTACTCCTTGATTGTGCTTAAGTAATCATGTGTTCAAAAGTGATGATCATGCAGTAGTTAGGTGTTTCATTTCCAATTAGTTCCTGATGTGTGGAATGATAATAGTTGCTTTCTGAAAATTGTGTGAACATTACCTTCTATGTCCTATTGAAAATAGAGAGAGAAGGTTGAAAATTTTCAAATTAGCATTTGAAAGTGGAGAGAGTATTTCTCTACTTCCCTTTAAAAATTTGGGAAGGAGGTTAGAAATGTCTCAAATGGATATTTGAAAGTGGAGAGAATAGTCATCGACTTCCCTTTAAAAATCAAGGAATGGGGTTAAAATTGTGATTTGAAAGTGAAAAGAGTATTCATATACTTCCCTTCAAAAATCAAGGAAGAAGGTTGATGAATTTTTCAAATTGCTATTTGAAAATGAAGAGAGTTGTCATATACTTCAATTAGAAAATTAGGGAAGGAGGCTGAAAATATGTCTGATTGGTATTTGAAAGTGGTGAGAGTAGTCATCTACTTCTCTTTGAAAATTGGGGAAGGAGGTTGAAAACATGTCTGATTGGTATTTAGAAGTGGAGAGAGTAGTCATATACTTCCCTTTGAAAATTAGGGAAGGAGGTTGATGAATACTTCAAATAGTTATTTTAAAGTGAAGAGAGTAGTCCTCTACTTCCCTTTAAAAACGAGGGAAGGAGGTTAAAAATGTTTCAAAGAATTTGAAAGTGGAGAGAGTAATCATCTACTTCCCTTCAAAAATTAGGGAGGTAGGTAATTAGGTGTAGTAAGAAGGTGGCCCTCTACTTCCCTTTGAAAATCAAGGAAGGAAGTAAATGGGTGTAGTGTTGTTTTGTCATTCTGAACACTCTACTCCACTTTGCTTATTAGGAGGAAGCATTTATATGTGGCATTTTAGGTGATGCCGATTGTGATACTTGTAGAAGTGAGTTACTTTGAAGGTTTCTTATTTCGTTGGCTCATTAACGTTATAGAGTGATTGGTATATGATTAGGCCTAATCAACAACCTAGTTGGTTTTCCAAGGTTGTGGAAAATTTGAAAGTGGAGCGATTACATTCAGGGCTATAAATAAGCTGAGCCAGTTCAGTATTTGGCTCAGCTCAGCTCGTTAAAAGCTCGGTTCATCTCATTTGTTTACTTAAATGAGTCGAGCCCGAGCCTCACTTTTAAGCTTGTTTATTAAATGAGTCAAGCCTGAGCCCGCTCCGTTCATTTTATGGCTTTCATTTGTGAGCTCGGCTCTGCTTGGCTCATTCGTTTAGTTAAAAGAGCCAAGCTGAGCACAGAGGTATTTGACTCAGCTTAACTCATTGATAGCCCTAATTACTTTAACTCATGATTTTAAAAATAGGCCTCTTTGAGTGACGCATGCATAGAGTAGTCCAAACACTTTAATTGACAAGAGTCAGTCAAGTGATCATACGGATGATGTTGAGGATAGTCGAATGTTTTATAGGGTGGTTTAATGCAATAACTTATGCACATAAGCATAATTATTATTTTCATCCTAGGGGAATGGTGGCATGTGATTTGTGTGTTAGGTTAGTGTAGTGTATTTTTAATCATCATCACTCGTCATTTTGTTTCCCTCTCAATGAGGCTTTTTAGCCTATAAAGGGGGAGGGGAGGAGCTAGGATGCATGAGATAGCATCACGAACACACTTTTAACACAAAAAACTAAAGAAACCCTGCTTTTATGAACATGGCTACTTGTCAATTTTCTAGGATCACTGATAAAAGGAATCAAGTAAACTATGACACCCCACTTTTCAAAAAAAAATTATAAAAATATCGATGTTAATTTTTGAGTTTCAACTTTTAATTTAATTTTAATTTTGATTATTTTATTTAAAACAAAATTCTCACAAAAATTTGGTAAGTTTTGATTCGTTTTATGATTTTGTTGACGACTTTTAATTTAAGTTAAAAATATATTTAATCATTTGACATTAGGTATAATTCTATATAGATTCATTCAATACTATGTTTATATTAAATTGAAGTGATTCAATTTTTTTAAATATTTTTTTTTATTTCTATCATGTATTTTGATTTTCATATTTTTAACTTATTTTCAAGTATAACTTCAAGATATAATTACGTCTCTATTTTGGACTTATATTTTATTTAACAAAAATAAATTATTTTAAATTATAAAATCCCTTTAAAGTGGTAAAATCATTTTAATAATTTTATTTGTAGAAAATATTCCATCTTTGAAATTATTTGTTTTTATGAGGTCGATAAGATCTTCAGAATATTTAAATTACAGTGATTTTCATAGCCTATTTATGATTTTATTTCTAAAATTTATTTTCTTCCATTTTCTTCCATTTTGGTTTAAGGAGGAAATTTTTAAAAATATGTTAAATTAATGCTAATAGTTTAATCTATTATAAAAAAAGTTTATTTTTCCCGTGTCTTTTACCCAACAATTTTTTTATTAAATGAATTTTAGAAAAAAATTACTGTTTATCCTATTTTATAATTTTGAGAAAGAAAGAAACAATCATTTACTTGTTGAACCCTTCCATATTGTCCTTTTCTCTTCTGTATCTTTATTTCCCATATCTTTCTTGGGTAAAAAATCAAACCCCAAACTTTACCTCCTTAGCTCCCTCCCCTTTATCCTCTGTTAACCTGCACCACCGCCACTACACCACCTCACAACAACTCACCACCACCATGGCACCACTCTACCATCATCGACGCCAGCAACAACTAGGCAAAGCAGTAATGAAACATCGATGCATTAGCAATAACCACCACCAACCACCATCAATTTTGCCTAGCCGCCAACGAGTAGTCCTTTACCACTGACTAAGCTCCAACAACCCATATCTCATCCGATTTATAGCAATTCATTTAGTATAAATTATCCAAACTCTAACTTATAATTTGATCTAATTTCTGTGAATTAGCTTGTGATAAGTTAAAATGATTGCTGAATTGAGTATGTGTGTGTTGTATGATAGATTAGATGGGTTAACTGTGTTGTATGTAGTTGATTTGTAAAAATTATATTTTGACCCTGTTATGTCAGAATTATTTGAATTTATCTTATTAAACTATTTTGGATAATTTAATTATACAATATATTTTAAAATATATTTTATTTCATTTTAGAAGTGTCCATTTAATAATTTTGTGAAAAATCTATCGCAATTGATTTTTTTGGTCAGAACTCTTGTGGATTTTAATTAGATCAAATTTGCATTCCATGCTTAAAAAAATAATTATGTTAAATTAAATATTTCCTTTATGGTTTTTAATTAATTGAGTATACAATATGTTATCAAATATGTATAAATGCATGTCTAAACATTCAATTTAAATAAATTAATAAAATTGACCGAATTACATTTTTGGGTCTAAAATCCTAACTTTAAAATAAAATTATAAATTAGTCATTTGTATAGTTTTTTCTTCTTAAATTTATTCCAAAGGGTTATTTAAAATGACGTTAATTACCTTCTAAAACCTTTAATTTAAATTGTCTGAATTTGTATTTTAGGTTTTAAAACCCTAATTTTTAGGAATAGTTTTTATAAAATTTAATTGTGTTTCATTCTTTCTCATACTATTTAATTATCTTTGATTTAAAATCAATTAAATTAATTTTAGGGATGTAAACGGGGCGGGTTTTACCCGTTATCCGACGGATACTTAAACGGATATGGATAAACGGATACGGGTATGTGATATCCATACCTGTATCTGTAACCATACCCGTATCCATATCTGTATCCATTTACCCGATATATAATTACTTTTTTACCCTTAATTTTAAGATAAATATAGTATAAATTAAGGTTAAAATTGTCATTTGGCTTAACTATAAATGGGTTTTTCCATCGGGTAATGGATTTATCCGTTGGATAATATCCATTAACGGGTAAACAGATAATCCGTTGGGTAATGGATATCCAACGGATACGAATATGGATGTGTTAGCGGATACCCGTTCGAATACGGGTACGGATTTGGGTATGTATTTTCTTATCGGGTACGGATACGGATATAGTATACCCGCCCTGAACCCGCCTCGTTTACATCCCTAATTAATTTTTTAACTTATTAGTTTGATGATCTTTATTAAATATATCAATTTGATGTTTTGGGTTGTAAACCCTAACTATTTAAATGGGGTTTGATAAAATTTACTTTTTTTTCTATTATTCTATGTTTGGATTAGTTTTCTCTTATTTAGTGATATAATTTTCAAAGGTGATCTAGGAAGGCATTCCAGTGGATCCCGAATCTTGGTTTTTCCTTCTTTTTATACTAGGATAGCTTAAAATTTAGGTAAACCTTCTAAACTCATTGTTTATAGAATCTTATGTGCTGATATGTATTATTCTATATTTTTGTTATGCTAGGAGCATGTTAGGGTTTGTTAATAAGGCAAATAGCTTGTGTGCCTCAACCGTATGACTACTTTGGCAGTTTTATGTTGTACTGATATTATGGTGTGGCTTTATATAGTTCTTCATATATATAAATCATATTTTTTATAATCTTCTTTTGTAAGTTGTTGTGCTATGTTAGCTGTATAAATGTAACATGATCTATTATTTTGACATCATGTTTGTTAATATTAATGAAAGTGGTTGAATTCTTTATTAGTATTCATATGTGATGGTTGTTAAGAACATTTTTTATGTGTTATATATGATAGAATATGTGATCATGGACATAATGTATGAATAATCCAAGTGATAAGTGAAAGGAGTGAATTATGAAAATTTTGTTATAGGTCACCATAGTGGCCATAGTTGGTGGTTGTATATAGTCCACCTTAAGTAGCCTTAGGATGGCCTCCGAGGTAGGGTCATACATCATATGCATTTCCTATGATTTCGTATGGCACTATCCATCTTAGTGTAGTAGTTTATTTTGTGTTTACTATTGGTATTTGTACCTTTAGTGAGGTCCCTCTTCTACTTTATGGGTGATTTATGAGCACCATAAGGGTTGTGTACACTTAAAGAATTAGGATACCAAGTGATTTTTGAGGATATCTTGAGTCTCTATACTCTTGAAGATTATTGCATATGGTGTTATCAGTCTCTGTGTGGTAATGTATTTGTGGGTATCCTGTAGCCTCTATGCTCTAGATGATTATATAGTGGGTGACCTAAAGCCTCTATGTTTGGGAATATCGTGAATAAAGCAATGTTGTATTATATGTATATATGGTTCAGTGGAATTAATAATATATTGAATACATTGAAAAGTGGATTATGATATCATATACAAGGAGATGAGTAATAATGTGAATCGAAATGTATGATGTAATATCTGTTGGTAGAATTAATCAATAAGTAGTTTTATGAATTAAAATGGAATGATTATATGGAAATCAAGGAATAATATAAATGGACTTAACTAGAGTGAATAGTTGAGTACAAGTTAATATGTTATGACACGTCATGTGAGATGGTAACACAAATCCAACTATAATTTATGAATTTCATGATCTTCCATGAAATTCTCCTGTGATGGCATAATTATACTACAACAACATGTTCTTTTATGAATTTATGCTTAGTTAAAATTTTATATTTTATATTTTTCTGTGGGATATGCATTGATTTTAGGTCACATTCTCCTACTACTCTTGTAAGTCATCATATGTTGTTCTTCTATTTTTCATGATCATATATGAGAGCATGTTTTTTATGTTTTATCAGTTATGACAAGTATGGGAATCTACGTGTGTATGTTATTGATATGAGTTGGATTTTTTACTTAGTAGTTAATCATATTGATATTAAGCTTGTTTAAATGTTTATGTGTAGGTACTTTAGCTTGAGTTTTGTTGTGATTTTGACTTAATCCAAAAGTTAGAGCTACCATAAGCTTTTTTCCCCCTTGAGGACTTATGTAATTGTTTGTAAATATTTTTGAATTTAAGTTATTGTATTCTAATTTAATTGGTATTGTAAATGGCCATTTATATTTTGATGCTTGATTGAGATTTTAAAAATCCAAGTTTGTCTCATAGGTTATTCCCTAATTTATAGGGATGATTTTACAAGTTCTTTTGATGACTTTATTAGCGAGGTTTTGGTTTTAGGTTTTGTTTGATAGGTTTTTGACCTTACAAATTATCATGAGATAGATGATGAACATCCATCTTATGATAGGTGTGGTAGTAACATTCTCCATTTCTTATATTTGCTTCCACACATTTATTCTTTTAAACAATTTTTTTAGGTGTGAAAATGAGGGTGTTATATGAATTATGGCTTGGTAATCCCCATGTTATTGAGTTATGAAAAAGGTGAGACCGCACAATCCTTAGTAGGAAGCTCTTCGAGGACGCAATCACTAGGGGGTGTAGGTGGAGAAATTTAAATTAACACTTTTAAGGTCAAGGGTAATTAGGAGCATGTCACTATTGAGATTGCAACATTCTAAATGTGTTGTAGGAGTATATTAACGATGCTTATGTGGGCGGCTCTTTCAAGCTTTAGATCGTTGAGGTAAAAAAAACCCAGTATATGCTCCTTCTTTTTTCTTTTAACTTTATCACTATAACACTAGTTGTTATCTTTTGATTGTCATTTTTTTGTAGGTTCTTCACGGAAGCATTATTTTGGCTACCGAAGTAAAGCACATCTAGTGAAAAGCGAAGAACAAAGAGTCTAGGATTTTTGACTCCAAGGAGGATCTTGTTATACTAAGGGGAACTCTAGGAGAGAGGGACCTAGGACTAGATACTTCTCGCTGACATATCATATAAACGGAGGAGGAGGTATTTTTTGAGTCTCCAAAGTCAGTAGAGCGCTTCATGTTGGAGGTAAAGTGTGCCTAGCTATTCGAGGAGCCAACAGAAGGCTTGAGTGATGATCCCCTAGTCTAATCATTAATCAGGAATGTTGAGGTCTCTTGTGGTAGTAGAGGGTGAGGTGATGAAGGGATTCCATCTCCAGGCACTAACCCATATTTCCCCATGGGGCTAGCAATGCAGAGATATGTTAGGTGGTTCTCTTTTCCCCAACCTCCAATACCTCTAAGCAATAGCCAGGGCTGTTTATAACTAGATATCCATATCCAATAGATCAAATATTCAATTTTCATGTCTTATGTTGTATATTAAAAATCCTAAATATCCAAAAATACAGATAAGATATAGAGCAAATATCTTCAATATCAACATGAAAAATACTATTTTAACAATTTTAATAACTTTTAGAAGATTGTTTTCTTCAAAAATAAAGAATGTATATCCATTAATATTCATATTTATATTCATACGAGTCTTATTTTATCTAAAAATGGTATTAAAATGTTATTATTAATTTTTAAATTAAAAAATAAAAAAATTTATAAACTTATCGCTATAAAATCCCAATATTATATATATTGTTGAAATAATAACCAAAATACTGATATATTTTATCGTATAATCTAGTTAAAAACTAAATATCCTAAAGATTGAATATCATTTTGAATAAAAGAAGATAAAATATCCTAAATATCATATCGGAGTTTTGGATCCCATATTTTTTGCATAACCCTAGTGAAAACTTAAGGTCTTGCATGGGGTAGGGGTTGGAGAGTTTTGTTTGGATTCCCTTACTTGATTCGCACAACTCCCTCCTTTCATTCCTTCAAATGGGGAGAGGGAGATTGTGTGTGGCCTTGCATTGAGCAATTAGTTGCTCCTTGAATCTACACGTCTTCAGATGGGGTGAATATGTTTATTATTTTTGGATACATGCTCGGGTTCACTGCATGCTTTTTTGTATACATGTGTCCTTATCAACACTTATAGGCTTAGTCTCCTAGGTTCAAGGTTTGTAAGACGGCGTAACCTAAGTAGAAATTTTTAGCTTGTGGGCTATGTCAATAATTCTTAATTGCACATCTTCCTTTAAAGTAAATAAAAATTTAATTTAACCTTCGTTATTAGCTTCAGTAGACTTTATATTTTTTTGTTGTTTGGGCGGTTATAATGCGACTTAGGTTGCTAATTTGAATGTTTTTTCTCATGTGTCCTCTTTTGATTTCTTGCTTTTAACATTTTCTCTACCCAAATCCTTTAAAGGACCATGCGTGATTATTTTTGGTCCAAGCATTATATCCCTGTTCTCGAGGGATCACGACCACCAAAATAAAGTGGCATCACTTAATGCACTATGTGGCTCATTTTTCTCAAGATTTTGGGAAATTGTTTGATTTTCCAAATATGGAAGCATTTTGAATTTGCTAGATATGGTGATCACATGGTGTGTCTTAGCTAATTTGCAATTTAAGGTTTATCCCATTTCCTATAGTAAGCATAGTTTTTGCTTTGTATACGTATGGATATGATAGGGTAAATAGATGGCTAGTGGTTGTTATGCTTACATGGTATGTCTTTTATAAATAGCGATCTATATTTACTTAGAGGCTTCCTATGCTCCTAATTTTCTTTGTCAAAAATAGATATCTTGGAATTTTTTTTGGCCTTTACCTATTTCCTTATAGAAATATGATCAATTCACTAAGTGTTTCCAACAACACAAGCTCCTCCCCTATGCAAAACCCTAAGTGAAAGCCAATATCTTATAGTGAATTAGTCAAATCCTTAGAGTACGAGCTTTCATTCACTAAAGATATTGTGCCCTAATGTGTCATTCAATGAGAACATTGTCAAGGATTAGGGTGTAAGCAGCGAGATCCTAGGGAGTCACCTTGGCATCATTGAGGTGCACTCCGAAGTAGCAATACTTTACGTAAAATAAGACAAATTGCTAGTAGAATTAGAAACTACCAAACCCGCTTGTTGGTACATGAAGAAGCTTGACTTGCGATAAAACAAAGTACTCTTATGGAAATTAGGGCCAAACTCTATACCCGGGAGAAAACTATTCAAATGAGTGAGAAGTATCATGAAGCTTGCAAGCGATGCTTTGAAATCAAAGTAGTGCTGGATGTTGCATCAGGAGAGTAGGCAGAGCTTAGATCATGATATCGAACCAAATTAATCCATTTTCCAATAACCACATCTATGCTACTCATCACTATGAGAATGAGGCAATAATATAATTACCAACCAATATACAAAAACTAAATAGTACACTAAGGTAACCATCAAAGCGATAAACCAAAACCAAGTAGTGCACTCAGGCAAATAGGAAACCAAAAAAAATAAAACCAAGTGGTGTACATATAAAACTACCAACTGGAAACCAAACCAAGTAGTACACGCAGGAAATTACCAACTAACAACCAAACCAAGTAGTGCGCAAAGACAACTACTAACCAACAAACCAAACCCATCCAATTAAATCCTCATATTAGAGTTACTTATATTTTTAGTTACTTGAAGGGATACAATAAACAACCACGAGACTTGTAAAGTACATTAGCCCTACTTGCGCACAAAGGCATCGTAATATCTTCCTGGCCACTCCATCAAATAAATCCATAGAAACCAAAAATAGTCACGAAGGTTATTATCAAACCATCAATTAAATACATTGTTGCTAACCATAAATATTAGGTACTTCCATTTATATTACTTGAGGGGATACAAGAGACAACATAGAGGTACATTATGTACATCAGTTATACTCGTACAGAGACAAAGCATGGTACCCCCAATCATACAACCTAGTAACATCTAAAGTACACCAATCATATTAGTGCAAATAAGCATTGTAATACCCTCCAACCTAGGTCACTTAATCTATAAGAATCGATACCCTCTATAAGGGTTGTACATCATCTATAGAGTAGACTAGGGATAGGGATGGAAATATTTCCCATATGTTTGAGGCTATGTTGGGGAATCCCCACTAGGTTTGGGTTTGGGAAAGTATTTTGAGGATTGGGTTTGGGGATTTTTTCAAGGATGGGGATATGGTCCCCATCCTTGGATCCGCCTTGATATATAAATATACATGTGCATATACATACATACATATATGCATAAATACATTAGAACATTACATTTTTTTCTTAAAAAAATAACAATAAAAAAGAAAATAATTTGTTATAAATTTTTAGGGATTATTTTACATTTTGATGATTTTTTAACATGTTTCAAGGATGGGTACGGGTTTTGGGGATATGGATGATGGTTTGATTTGGGAATTGGGGTAGGGAATCACCTTTAATAAAAATCAAGGAATGGGGTAAGTTTGGGGATAGGTATATGCGGGGCCTTGTTGACATCCATACCTAGGGATTTACTAAGGCATTATGACACTCTAGTGAAACCAAACCAAAATGATGAATCGTACATTGTCTTTCATGTAACCAGGCCTGAAGAATAACCATTATAAATCTTGAGGTATTCACTCTAAATATTAATATCTTAATAATGATATAATAAAATATCACATAATGCACTTAGAACCTATTTCTATAGTTAACCATTTTTCATCCATAATTTCAATTATTCAAGTCTGTCCTAAGGTTGACCTTCTAAGAAAAATCTAAGTCAATACTAAGGTTAAACTAAGAATTCACTAAGGTCATCCTAGTCTAATTATTCACATTTAGGCACATTAGGTCATAAATGTCCAAAATACCCTTATATTAAACTCTCACTTTAATACCATTCTAGAATTAAATACAATTCATAGCATAGATAAAAAACATTAAAATAAACACATAAGAGTAAATTTAAAATTCTAAAAAACTTCAAAAATAAAAAAATTACTATTTTGCTCCTAAGGCACATTTAAGCCCATTGGCACAACAAAAACCCTAACTATGCATATCTAGCGCACAATATTTCACATACTACTCATTCTCAACATAATACAACACTTATTAGGTATACATGCTGGAAAATCAAATATTTCATGTAAAAATACTAAGGTTAACCTAAAAATTCACTAAAGCCATGTTACATATTTCAATTATAACATCTTCGTTTGATTTCAAATTAAGCTTATTTTTTATAAGCTAGAAAGATAAAAAGAATATCTATAACTTTCATGTTTAACACTTTTCCAAATTCATATCCCATCATAGTTGGACTTGCATGTATTTCCACCTTTTCATATTTGAGATATAGGTGACAATCGAGTCAGGTCATTATTGGGTCGAGTTGTTTACGGGTTATTTTCTTTGCGGGTTGGTTTCGAGTCGGGTTGGGTCATTTAAAGTTTGTATCATTTTGGGTTGCCTAATTGTTCGAGTTGGATTCAGGTTCGGGTCATTGTAGATCCAGGTTGTATTGGGTTAATTTATCAGGTTAGGTTAGGTTTGTGTTAAGATAGTTCAGGTTTAAGTCAGGTCGGTTAAAATTATTTCGGATTAGCTTGTCGGGTCTGGTCGGGTCTATGGATATAAACGGGGTGGATTTTATCCGAACACATGTTGGATTTTATTCATCAGATACTTAAATGAATATGGAGGATTGGAAAAAAAATACTCGTTGGATACGGGTATGGGATATCCACATTTGTATCCATATCCATACTCGTATCCGTATCTATTTATCTGATATATAATTACCCTTTTACCCTTAATTTTAAAATAAATATAGTATAAATAAGGTTAAAATTATCATTTGGCTTAACTCTAAATGGGTTTATCTGTTGGGTAATTGATTTATCCTCTAGATAATATCTGTTAACAGGTAAACAGACTATTCATTAGGTAACCCTTATCTAACGGATATGGATATGGATGTGTAAGTAGATACCTTTTCGGGTATAGGTACAAATTCAAATATGGATACGGATATGGGTATGGGCGTACCTGCCCTAAATCCGCCCTATTTACATTTCTATCAGTTCAGGATTGGGCCAAGCAATCTCATATTCGGGTGATTTTATGTTCGAGTTAATTTGACGGGTCAAATTTGAATTAACTTGATGAATCAAATGTTTTTAAGTTTTGATTGGTCAGATTGGATTCGGGTCAAGCTAATTCTGGATCGAATCACTTTAGATTTGGATCAAATTGGACATTGACTACCATAATTAATCTAAATCATTAACCTAGTAAGCAAACATTAAGTTTACTTCATGTAAGCATGTGATCAATAATGTGCTATTAATTGTTATTTGTTTATTATTATGGCTTTATAATATTGTGGGTTTAAGCAAAAAATTAATAAAATTAGAATATCATTGGTGAATAAGTAAGTTCATAATAATAGTAAGAAAAATAAATAAAATTTAAATAATAGTATATTTTTAAAAGCTTTAAATAAATAATAAGATATGTGTATTTTTTATTATTATCATAGCTGATTAATATCAAATTTGATTTTGTCAAGCCGAGTCGGGTCAGATCGGGTTGATGTCGGATTAAGGGTTGGAGTCAGGTTGGATTGATGAATTTAGCGGGTTATGTCAAGTTGGGATTTGTACGACGCGGGCGGGTCAACTTTTGCCATCTCTACTTTAAGCACTCATGTTTGCTTTTGTTTTGTTCCAAATATTGTATTTTTAGCTCATTTTGATCTCATTCTCTCCAAATACCTATAAAATATGATCAAGAGCATTAACAAAAACAAGTAAACTAAAGTATGAAAAAATATCACATAATCACACTAAATATTCATGTTAAAGTTACACACAATTGAAATAATCCATACCTATCAGTTGGTTGGGTGATTGGCAACGCAAATGGAAGATGGCAATGTAAGGTTGGGTAGTTGGTGTTGCGAAAGAAAAACCTAGAAAATAGAAAAGGGATGGAGGAAGAATGAAGGAAGGGAGAAAGGTTTGGGGTGCAACTACAATCCAAAACTTAGAAATAGAAGGATTAAACACCAAAAAAAATAAAAGTTACAAAATTTTAGAGTGTTACATATTCCATGTAATTTTGTGTTATTGCCGCCAAGCGTTAGCGAGACCCCTCTCTCTACTCTATAAGTGACCTATGGGTCCTATAGGAGGTATCAATATTTAAAGGTTAAAGTGTCTTAAGTGGTTTTGTTTGCCATATTTGCATTTTATAGGTTATTTTGTTTACCATAATCATAGTGCTATAGGCTATTATATTTTCTATAATCGGCGTGTTATATGCTATTGTGTTTGTATGGTTTTCTTTGTCCTCTACAACTTAGATATTGTGTGGTTTCCTTAGTCATTGAGCCATGAATGTTTATATGGGTTCTTTGATTGTCATGCCTTGGATGTGAGTAATACCATGTGTTGGAAATGGATAAGTGAATAAGTGGAATAAGTGAAACAAGTGAACAATGGCTTTATATATATATGAAAATGAGTAAGAATGTAAAATTAAGTGTGTGATGTAATATCTTTTAGTATAATTGATCAATAAGTGGTTCTATGAACTAAAGTGGAAGGATTATATAAAAATAAGGAAATGGTATGAATGGTAATGAATGTAGTAGATAGTTGTGTGCAAATGAATGTACCATGTTCTTCTATTGTTATATATATATATATATATCCTATTTTTATATCATATTATGTTAGTGAACTCGTATGCTTATGTCCTTTCTTAGTCCTCCTATGATACCCTATGGCTCAAGAATCCTTATGTTATGCTATGCCATGTAATTTCTGTATGAGAGTGTCATGTAAACTCTTTTGTTTGCTTTGTTCTTCTACATAGTTCTTTTGTCCTCCATAATCTAATATGATAGCATGATATGTCATGTATATAATAACATGTGAGCATGCCATTGACATTATTTCCATAATTGCATGTTAATAAAGGTGTCATTTTTCCTATGTTATGATCAAATACCAGATGTGTGTATGCTATTGTTCTAAGTTAGGTTGTTTACTAAGTATGTCATCATATTAACAATGCACTTATGTAGGTACTCTTGGTTTGGTTCCTCTAAATATTGGCATGGATTGAGCGTTAGGGCTACTTGTAGTTGTGTCCATTGAAGATTTATGTCTTTGTTTTTAGATTTTGGTTATGATTTCCTTAAAAAATTATTTAAATTTTAATGGCATTGTATTCAAATGTTTATATTTTTTTTGTTCGATTGAGTTATTTTGAAAATTCATATTTACTTTACAAAATTGTTCTATGATTTTATCAACGATGATTTAGTTCAATGATTTGGTATAGATTGTGTTTCAGGTTTTGTTAGATGAGTTTTTAGCCTTGCATGCAGCATGTGATAGATGATGAGCATCCGTATTACATTAGGTATGACGATAATATCCCTCATGTCTTGTGTTTGCTACTATATTAGTTTGTTTTAAAAAACTTTTTACGAGAGTGAAAATGGGGATATTAAAACTAGATAGATATACAACAATGAGCCATCGATTGAATTAGATAAAAGTGGAGGGTATGTGAGATAAGCTTAGAGTTTTTATAGCACCTCCTCATACTCCATCACCCACTTGAAATCCTTATTTTTCTTTAGTGCATAAAAAATAATTAACATCATTTGAAGGGCTTGAATATGAATCAACTTAGTGCATAAAACCTACCGATAAGTCTTTGTACATCTCTCATGGTTCCTAGAGACATGATATTGAGAATGGCTTGGATCTAGACATTGTTAGCTTCGATACCCCTTTTGATGACAAGATAACCAATGAAATTTCCCAACAAAACACCAAAGGAACACTTTATTAAGTTGAGCAAGTGGTGTTATTGAAGTACGTAGAAGTATTATCTCAAATGGTCAATGTGTTAGCCATCTTATCAAAATTTGGTAAGCATGTAGTTGATGTAAGCCTCCATGGTGTTGCATATCATCTCCAAGAACATACATATTCTAAGTCATAAGTATATAGCTCTAATGTTTTTGAGACCAAATGATATAACTTTAAAGTAGAAAGTTCCTTGCTAAATAATGAGCAACATTTTTTTTCTTATTAGGAAGGTGCATAAGAATATGGTTGTAGCTAAAGAAAGCATCCATGAAGTTGAGCATTTTGTGCCTAGTGGTAGCATCCACCATCTTGTCAATATGGGTAAGTGGAAAGAAATCATTTGGGTAGGCTTTGTTGAGATCTGCGAAGTTGACACACACCCTCAACTTCCTATTTCCTATTTCATGATGGCTATGTTAGCCATCCAGTCTAAGTAGTTGAAAAGCTTATACATTCTTTCACTTATAACTCAACTGCACTCCAAGATAAATTTTATTCACCTCTCCTTAATCGGTGGATGTTTTAGGTCAACTTAGAGCTTGTAGGTATAGATCGATGGTTCAATCCCAACCATGTCCACATAGAACTAAGTGAAATAGTCTTATTATTCCTTCAAAAACTTAATCAATGACTCTTGGATTTAGGAGTCAAGGTCCAAAACAATAATGACCTTAACTTCTGGTGCTTCGAGGTTGAGTTGCACCTTGACAAGTTGCTCAACCGAGAGCTCTTTGGGATACCATAGTGACAACTCAAGTTGTAAGACTATAAGAGTTGTGATTTTGGCTCAATTGTACTTTGGTAATATGTGTGGGCAACCATTTAGGTGTCGTGACTTCTTTGACTCCTCACTAGTTTGAGAATCATGTACCTTGGTGATAGGTTGAGGGTAAAACTCACATCTCGTGGATCTAAAGCGCCCCAAGAATGATGTCATAGGTGGAAGGGGAAATCAAACACTACAAACTTGGTGTTGAGGTTGACCCCCTTTGCATATACTAATAATAGGACTTTGTCCACAATGTGCTTCTATTCCTCACTAACCTTGATTAGGATTGTAGGTTGTTTCTAAATTTGTTCTTTTGGGACTCCCATCTCTTGGAGTGTGCCAAAGAACATGAAATTTGTCAAACGAGCACTGTCGGCCAAAATGCGCTTAGTGAGGTTGTTTGTGATTGATAACTTGATGACCAAACTATCATGATGCGGGGTGGCTAAGTTTTAAGAATTGGATCTCTTCCTATTGTATACAAAGGTGATGGTTTGGTTAAACAAAGTGGGATTAATCATCTCGAGGAGCATATGTTCCATGTTTTAGGCTTCTTGGACATGTTTCCTAGCTTGAGAGACCACGACTTTGTTGATCTCCAATAAACCCATGATCACATTAATCGTTTTGGTGTTTTGTGGTGATTTAGGAAGGCTTGGGGGCATAACATTCTTTCTTCTCTGGTTGCCACTAGCGTTGGCCTCCTTCCTTTATTCATAATGTACTTGTAGATGTGACCATTCTTGATTAGTCATGAAACTTTGAAGCACATGATTGTTCTAGTAGAACCAATTAACTAATTCTATAATACTAGTCGATTGGTATAAGCAGTTGACTGATTTTCATATACCTGTTGGCTGTTGGTTGGTTCTTCTAAGATGACTATTTGGTTCCCAGATGAACCATATTGATTGATTTAGGCTATGAACAGTCGAGTGGTCTCCCTACGACTTATGTTTTGATCTTTTCCCGAGCCTTTTTTAAAGTCAAAACCATTTTATTTTATATTAACATAATTTTAAATACATTTTAAAAGATTTTATAATATGGTATTACTCTTATTAAACCACTTAGCCCCATGAATCAACACCATTCTTCCTAACATTGTTAACCCTCCTTAAGGTGCCTTTGTTCAAGATCACCCATGAATGAAAACATTTTTCCCACCCAAGAGTTTCTTGGGAAATACAATAGGAAGAGATCCAATTCTATGCTCATGATCAAAGTTGACCTTAATATATCATATGATACCATAAGCTAGTCTTTTTTGAGAAGTGTGGTCTTTGGCCTTAATTTCCCCTTTAGTCTTGTGATCTCATTATAGAGTGTGCATCGTCTAACTCTTTCTCTATGTTGGTCAATAGAAAAACTTCTTGTTTCTTTAAAGGATGTATTGTTCTAAGGCGGGATGATCCTATATCTCCCTACCTTTTCATCTTACACATGGAATACTTGGATAGAACATTGAAAATTGTGGTGATAACTAAGGGATTCCATTATCCCAAATAGGGTTGTTAACAAATAGAAGCCTTTTGGGTTCGACTCAACTCGGTTCATTTATTTAGCTAAACGAAACTAAAAATAGCTTGAGCATTAAAAAAAGATACGAGCTTGTTTACAGTACAAAGCTCGTGAGCTCAATTCGTTCACCACTAAAACTCGCTAGCAAGCTCGACTTATTTATAAACAAGTCGAGCTTGAGCTTTATTTTTAAGTTCATTTATTAAACGAGCCAAGTTCAAGCTCACCCCAACTCGGCTCGCTAACAACCATAATCCCAAATGTAAACAACTTGGTATTTCTCACTTGGCATTTGCATATGACCTCCTTTTGTTTTGTAGAGGGGATTACAATTATGTTATGGTACTACTCAACAGCTTATAGAAGTTTAGTATCAAGATTATTTTTTAGCTCTAAAAAAGTCAAGCATTTATATGGTTAGAGTTTGCTACAAGAATTATTACAACTATAGGGCCCATGCCATTTAGGTACCATGGCATCCTATTTAGCCCCTTAAAGCTTAAGCCAATGTTTGTTCAAGCATATTACAACAATCAACAACTGGAACACTAAGTCACCCTCCTACTAGAAGAATGCAACTAATCAAAATTGTATTACAAAGCATGGCTTGCTTCTGACCAAGTATTTTTTTTTTCATACCAAGAGTAGTTACCCAAAGCATCATTAGGCTCTATAGAGGCTTCTTATGGAAAGGAAGGAAAGCTCTAGTTGCATGGAAATGACCTATGTAATCCAAAGGATAAAGGCAAAGTGAGTGTCAAATATATATAAGCATGTACCAACACACTTTTATTAAAAAAAAAAATACCTCTAGAATATCCGAAGTCGCAAACTTTGTGAACTAAATGGGCTCACAATGAGTATCTCCCTAATGCCTCAACAGCAGCATTTAATCCAAACCATGACACTTCCAATCTCATCAGGAAGATTAGCTCAATCAAGGATAAGATCATTGAGCTCACTAGGTCTTTTCAGTTGATGATTGATATGTTGTTGTCATGTTAACAAGTTGAAAAACTGAGCTCAACAAAAGCACATGACACTTTCGGGCCTAAAGACGAGAGATGGGTTCACAGTGATACTTTTTGGTGAGATCTCATCACACAATGACATACTTATACGTTATGATTAGTAGCAAAACAGAAGTTATAGACTAGAGGCAACACCACTATTTGAACATTGACGCATCATGCCCACCTTGCTCCCAGTCCCCGGAACATTATTATGCAAGTCATTGTTTTTTTATACATGGCACTTTATAGTGGTCACTCCCCTACTTCCATTTTTTTTATGGCTTAGGGCTTTTGTACTTAGTACATAGTTTATATGATCATATGTATGCCTAGAGAATATGTACAAGAGCATCTGATGCATTTTTTCTTCCCTTTATCTAAAAAAAAGCTTAGCTATTCTTGATTAGACATTTTCTCCAATTAACTATTGAACATTAAAGTTTGCTAAGCCACCATACCATAGAAAGCCAATATCAGGGATCACAAATGACCACCATAATTATTAATCTACACTTTAACAATTAGGTTTATGGTTAGGCGTTAAAGCCAAATTTTACACCTGGTCATTTCTTAACCAGTTATTAAAGACTTGCCTAATAAGCAAGGATCAGTCAGATTAACCATAAAATTAAATACAAGTCAACAAAGGTCCAATTAAAGTCCAACTTGCCATTTTATTCATATTATTTTCAATTATTTGGATCACAAGTTTAATTGATAATATGTTGAAGTAAATCTACCCATTTTCTCGGTTACAATAAATTACAATGATTCATCTCAAGCTTAGAACCAAACCATCAGTTTAAGCTAAGTTATTGCAGTCCAAGCGATGTTGGAATGAACTAAGCAAACGGATGGGCACCAACTCCCAAGAGGGCAGAGACGAGAAAGAACATCTACCATTCAAAAAATAAAATAAAAATACCTACTACATCTCAGCTCATAGGGATTCATTAATCATTTAGTTTTCTTCCTTGTCCGCTGGAGCGTCGTCATAGGAGCAACTCGTTTCTTGGAAAAAGCCGCAGATCTGCTTTCCGACTCCCCATCATCATCATCATCATCATTGGGTTCCTTATTCGTAAGTGAGGATGATTCATTATCAGCGTCTTTTTTCTTAGCATATTTCAACTTCGCCTGTAATTTTCTTTCAACAGAATCATTCGAAGGTTTAAATGTTGATGCGCGTGGTACTGCTGCACCAAGACCTAGCCTTTAAAAGCAAGAAACCCTAGTAAGCATACAGTAGACAAGAAAGTAAAAGAAGAGCACAACAGGGCGCAGGTTATGAAAGGAATTACTGACCTGGGTGGACGAGCTTCTATACCCACTTCCACTACATCATCTTCAACACTTCCGCCCATCTCTCTAACCCATTTTCCAGCCTACAGTCAGCAAAGCATTTTAACAGTCTAGAGAAACCTAACCATGATGCACCATGGCATCAAATCAAGACTGAGGAAAGCATAGCACACTCTCAGTGACAAAGTTTGAAATCAACCAAGAGCAAGAAGCTGAACCGAGCAAAAAACTAGCCAAGCAGAGCAGGTTTACTGGTGTTACAGAAGCTAGCAGGATCCCCTAGCAACTAGCAGCATAAAAATTAATACTGCAGGAATGTTGATTACATGTAGTGAATACAAGTTATAAAGAACCTGACAATTACCAAAGGTTCCAAAACTCTACTCATTTTCTTTGTCATGGCCCATCAATATTCAAGAGCATGGCAACATACAGAAACTGCACAAATCTTGATGTTCCGACCATAGGGCAAAGAATAGACCATTACATGCAACAAGCACAAATTTTAAGTCTAGCCAACTAACTGCAGTCTGCAGCTACATCCAACACCTGCAGTGTCACTGACACAAAGGGCTGTAAATGAGTTAAGCCAAGCTGAACAACCCCCAAGTTCGGGCTTCAAATAAGGCTCGTGGGCTCTGCTCGTTTAACAAAACAGCTGAACTGAGCTGAGCCCATGAGCCTAAGCTATAATTGAGCAGACCCAAACAGTTTGCTAGCCGTCTTGCCTCATTTACAGCCCTATCAACACATATGGTTTCACTCTCAATTACTAATTCCCCATGAACACCAGCATCACAAGTGGGCATATACAAAAAGTATCACTGGTTTCTAAATCAGAGGTATCACACTCATGAGGAATTGTGAAATATACAACTCATCCATACCTAAACATATGGAAAAAAATACCAACATACACAAATTTAACTTAAAAAATTGACTTCAACTCATCCGAAACAGAAATGAAAATTGACATCCATCAGATACAGCAATCAGTGTGCCTTCAACTCTCTCTTAACTAGTTTATTTTTCCTTGTGGTAAGATTTTTTTTTTTTCTTCTTCCCATACTTTTTCTCTTCTTTAGGATTTGGTGAGGCAAATGCCATCTGCATGAACCATATAGTAAACTGGAAGAGCATGTGCAGCTGCTGCTAGACTTGAAACAGAAACTGATTGTGATTCTTTGAAACAAGTTCTTTCAAAGACTGCTTATCAACAGAGATCTATTCATGTTGGATAATGGAGGAGCTATAACAGACATTGGTAATCAGAGATATAATGGGTGTGACTGAAGCACATAATGTATGTATAGGAATATTCTGATTTATGCTTTTCTTCCCTGGCATTAGATGGATTAGAATTTGGGATCTAGAAATCCTTTTAAATAAATGTACGGAAAGCAATGTTTTATGTCATCTAATAATTTCGGCATTCATCCATTACTTTCCAGTTTAGCTTGTTTTGTTTTTGGCATATATCATAAAACAGGGAAATATGGTCTGAGAAATTGATGACAGGCATTCTGAACTAACTGGGGAAGTACAATATGCAAATCCAGCATTAAGTATAGAAGGTCACGATCCTTTGGTTTGGCATGACAAAGGATTTTTTTTTTGGGGGGGGGGGATATTTTCTTATCATATATGGCAGCTAAGTTAAAATCTATAAGCATAATGGCAGACTAAAGTAGGAGATAACAAAGATGATTCTAAAAATTTACCACATTTGCTCATCCACATGCAAACTATTTCTTTATAGTCCCTAAAAAAGGAAGAAATTATTCATAACAGAAAACATGTCTAAATTTTAGGGGCAAGCAAGAGTAGCCCCAACAAAAACAACTTCATTCTTGTTTGGTTGGAAACAACAACAAAAGGATGAAACTAGCATCAAAGGTTAACACATACCAATTCAAAAGCTTTGTTCAGCTTGACCAACTTCACATGCTGTAGTGGTGGTGGTGACGACTGCCGGTGCTTTGTAACCATCAGTACTTACAGAAGAGCTTCAAAATAAGCGGCAGCTATTTAAATAAATAAATAAATAAAAACTATGAATCAAAGTTCCAACTTCAATGTCTTGTTTGGGATCAATTCCTTGGAAATCAAAACCCATTTGCAACCCCAAGAAGTTTGAATTCCATTTCTGTTTCTTGTAATTAAATTTTACAAATAGAATTTCATTTCTTCTGTTAAGAATAACAGTGCATAAAAAGAAAATTTGCTTACAGTAACATACAACAAAAACCTTCTCATAAATTTAGAGACTAAAACTTTCTACCATCCTTTCTCTCTGTTGGTTTAAAGGGAAATTCTTAGCTTGCCATTATTGTCACCTTTGTTTCCTTTGCTATCTATCATGGGGCATGTTGTTTTAGATTTAAGCAGACTACTTATCAGTCAGTCTGAAAAAAGAAGAAAAGATAAAATTTGCTAATGTGATGGACAATTGGATAAGAGAACTATCACATACAAACTAGGTGCTTTACACTTTCCAAATACCAAATATAACTACTGAAGATTCAATAATCATATCATACATTTGCTCTTGATAGTCCTAAATACTTGCAATTTTTATTTTTATTTTTGCACTGTCATTAATTATTTTTATAACTTCAGTATGTCAGTTAATTGTAGCAAGTGAGATGATGGAATTTGCATTTCAATGGCTAAAAACTTAACAGTTGAAAAAAATAGCTATTAATTGCTAAAGCCAATAAGCTATTCCTATATGTAAAGACAAAGTCCTGAGCAACATATTTTGCCCTCTCATTTTTTGGCCAGCCGGGTCGTCTGCATGTGAGCGATTTATTAGTTTGATTCTAACATCAAGGATTGTGATCCAAATTTTTTTGCATCAAAATGGTCAGCTGGGCCGTCCATTATTCTCCAAATGTCATCTGATTATTGGCCAGTTCCATTTGATGCAGATTTGTCCATTACAAAACTATATACTCCAGTTCAAACATAGTGAGCGACAGAATAATTGAGGCAAACAGAAATTTTATATTATCCAAAGGGAAAAAGAGAAAAAGATGGTCGCAAGGAAAGAAAAACTGATTTCTCATTAGAATATTTGGGGGGACTGAAATGTTTCTTTCACTTGTAATGAGCTCCAATAATACTCCAAAATACCATAATTACCGCCCTTGGTATTTTTTCTTAATTTTTTTTAATCCAAATCATCCATTCCCCATTGTTTGAGTTTATCAACACCGAATTCTTACCTACACAAATATTTAATCACCACCGTCATTTTTCCCACTTGTAAAATCTAAACCATTCATCCTATCAAACCCTACATTTAAAATAGTTATTAATAGGGTTTCTGTAAAATTCCTTATTCGCTCCTCAACCACCAAACGGGGCTCCTCTCTTGTGAATTCTTCTCTGCCATCTCTCTCTTTCAATGACTCTTCTATCTTGTATAAACTTGGCAATTTTTGAAACATCCGCATCCTGATCAGTACTACCTTTCCTATCTCTTTTGATTTCTTACCTCAATTTCCTAAAGATATTTCAAATCTTAACCAAAAAACTCTGCTTTTTAGTGATTAGTCATAAAATCTTGTCTTTATTGCAAAAGAGATCTCAAAATATTACCTTTTTTTATTTCAAACAAATCCGCAACTTACCAGGTCAGAGATTCAGTTGCTTATGAAGAGGAAAATATTGATACACGCTATATTAGTCTATTATCGATATGAGTTTATTACTTGTTTCAATTTTTTGATAATTTTTATTTTCATATTTTAGGTAGTAATTGTATTTTGGTTTTTCCATTTCTGCATTTGGTTGAAAAAATTTTGAGTTTCCTGCATGTCCATAGGAGATATTATTTCTCTGATTCATAATTTCACCCCATGTTTTGATTTATTGTCTGAGAACTAATATTATGGTTTTTTTATGCAGGGAATCTGACAGATTAGAGTTATATATGCCAAACTTGGTTAATGCTTTATTCGAAAATCATTTACTATTATCTCTATGTCTGATGTTCATCTCGGTATAATTGCTCCACTTTCTGTTTTCTGTTGATGGTTAAATAAAGTTGGGAACGATAAATATTTTTTTATAAACTCTTGAAAATGAAGAGAGGGGAAACAGTACACACAGGTCTTATAGCTAATCATATAAAAGAAAAAAAAGGATATGTTAAGCCTCTTGATTGTAACATTCGAGCAAATTGACGGGCCATTAATATTTTACAAAACCCATAATGCAAATGAGTAAGTGAAGTCAAGTAAATAAGACAGACATCAAAAACCAGAAGACAAAAAATATATCAAAACGGGTACCTCAACGAACCAGACCCGGATTGAGACGGGAACGGAGACAGCGGGAGCCAGCGTCCAGCACGAATCAGAACCACAGAAGCGCTATTAAAAACCACGGCAGGGGAGAGACAAGGTTGATGAACTTAGATCTGCAGAAGAACAGAAGAAGAGAGGAATGAGATGGCGACGAAGACGAACCACCGAACAAGATCCGAAAATTGCAAATAGAGGCATACCTTAGGTTGCGCCGACGCCGTCGACGGTTGCTGGCGCCGCCGTCGGGGAGGGCGTCGAAAGAATGGGGAGGACTGTGTTGGAGAGAGAGAGGGAGAGAGAATCGGAAAGGGCGCAGGGAAGGGACGGACGGGTCACGGATGGGTTTGTTTGTGTGTGAGTACAGGCGCCAAATAGGTCTTAGATTATTCGGAAGCAAAAATATATCGGGTTCGATTCAGGTTTAATACATTTGGTTTTTTTAGTTTCGGATTGATTTAAGTCAAGTATATTTGAGTATTCAAGTTTTGGATCGTATTGCAGTTGAGTCAAATTAATTTAATTTAAAATTTATATTAATATTAATTATTATTAATTTAATATAAATAATAAATTATATTTTGTGATTTATTATTTTTGTTATGCTTATTATAGTATATAAAATGATATAATAAATTATTATTAGTAGTAGTAGTATTATATTTATTGTTATAAGTATAATTATAAATATTATGATATATATAAATATAATAATTGTTATAATAATTATAATTATCATATTACTTATAATAATTATTGTTGCTATTATATATAATTATTATTGTTGTTGTTGTTGTTGTTGTTGTTATATTTATAAATATAATAATCCTTCTTATTAGTAGAAATACAAATATAAAATTTACTATTATTATAATAATTATGATAATATATATCATAATTATTATATTTACAATTATATTTTTTTTACTTATAATGATTATAATCATAATGATAATAAAAATTTATATGATCTAAATTGATCGATGTTAATACGATATTAAAATAAAATAAATAGTATATAGTTTTATTAGTTTTGTTTTATTTGTTGTTATGTGGGTTTTATATTTTTATTTATATAAAATTTTATTAATATGATAGTTTATTGGTTTTTATGTGTCAATTTATATGAGATAAAAAGTTACCTTTATAAATCAAATTTGACTTAGTTTTAATTAAATTTGAAATTATGTTTGCATATGAGTCGGGCTCAAATCACATCATTTTGGGTCTGATAAGATCAAAACAGATCATTATCGAGTTTCTATTATGGTATGGACCATATTTTTTTCAATTTGGATTATTTTGAATACAGGTTACGATCAGATTAATTAAATTTGAGCTAGGTTTCAATTAATTTATGATCTTTTTAAATTTTGAGTTGAGTTCGAATTGAACTTTTTATATCTAAATCAAAAGTTAAATCGAATAATTCAAATCGGATTAGTCAAGTATGATCAACTTAGTCAGGTTTACATGTAATTGAGGAGTGTTAGGTTAGGGACATACACGTCATAATCTATCTTTAATTATTGCCTAAAACTCTAAGTTTTATTAAATTGCAATCCAAAATACATAATATAACAATATATTAGTAAGTCTATTTATTTCATCTTATGTCGTTACCCATTATCTATTTAAATGAATTATAATATTATTATATAATCATTTTATCCTCATGTATATGTATAATCATCATATTAGTATTTTTCAAAATATTTCTAATTAATATTAACAAGCTTATTTAAACAATAATATTATTTATTACAATAGTAGTAATGATTATTATTATTATTTTCTTCACAATAGAGTATAACTGTGTGCTTCCATTTTACATAAAAATACTGTCAAAAAATTCTTATTCAATCATATAATATTAAAGAGTATTAACTTCTCATCACCCTGATTGATTTTAATTTTATGTCTATTGTAGTTCTATAGTATTTATTAAGGTGAAGTAATTTGTACTAATATAATCATACTTTATTATATTATATATAACTAATTTTTATATTCGTGAATACAGAGTTGGATAGTGTTTAATTTATTAGAAAGGTGGTAAATAAAAATATAATGATTTTATTAATGTTAAAAAGTGTAAATTATTAACACATGAATATACTTAATATACATACATACATACATACATATAGATATATAGATAATTAAAGGAAGAAAGCAGGATATGAATTAATAAATTTTATTCATCGGGAATGGATACAATATTGTAAGTAATGTTCAACATACGAACCTTACAGATTTTTATGAGGATAGGTTATGATTAGAATTTTCACAAGAAAATATGCAATTACAAATGAGAGAAAATTGCACGATGCCCAACTTTGGAGACTCGGTCCTTTATTTATATGTGCTAAGAGTTTGACAATCATGCTAGCCTAATTATTATAGCTTTTGAAAAGTAATGCGATGTTATTACAACTTTTGAAAAGTAAAGTGAAATCACCAAAAACATATTCACCTAGGTAAAGTAGAGTTAGGAAAGTTAAAAGATTCATTGTCATTTGTCTCTTTTACTTTCAGCTACTACAGTGATTGCTACAATGACTGTTGCTGCAGTGACTTTCTTTTCCTTTTTGACTGATACATCCTTATGATGTCGTCTTTTGTGTTGTCTTTGTTTTGTAGTATAATACCTATATTTAGAAGTTACGAAATACTAGGGAATATTCCATAACAGTCATATTTGTTCTCATAACCGTAATTAGGGGAATTTGATGAAGGTGGTGATGGAGTTTTGTTTTCGAAAGAGTTTGGCTAATGATAGAGACATTCCTCAATTTTTGCTACAGCAAGTCATGCTGTTGTAATGGATTTTTGTGCCAGAAAGTGGGATTGTGAAGGACCCATAGGAATTTGGAAGATTGGAAGGTTTGTGGATTTTTGCCTAGGTTTGGATGAATTGTTTTGATATACTGTCAAAGGCTTGAAAATTGTTCCACCATTTATTTTTGAATCGGCGAACAAGTGTGGGGTTTCGTCAATGTCATGATGTTCAACTATCCAAGAAAATACCTAATGATAAAATAATTTTGAGCTAAAATGAAAGATAAGTGATAATCATCTTTCTTTCTAAGAGGGGTAGAAAATGATTTTGAAGGTATCTAAAGCTTAAGATACCTAAGGAGGTAGGATCACAGGGGAGGATCTAAAATCTTTCCACTATTTGATGAACCAGATTGGTACATTAGGTTGTGAGAAGTTTTAAAAAAATATTAGCCATAAATGACCTTTTTTCCTGTTTTGGGTGAATAAGGTGTTGTACCAAGCCTGTTGATAGTCCCAGTAATTACAGGTTAAGGTGGAGTTCATGGAGTTTTTGTAGGAATCAGGGAGTCATCTGGAGATTTCAAGGGCTCTGCCCCATTCTGAGGGAAGATGGACCTTGTGGATTTTGGAGGTTGAGTAGGCTAGCTCGTCCTGGGAATCACGATGGGTGAAGTGTTTGAAGGAGGTGGAGCCTGTAAACTCAAGGATGACCATATATTCTAATTGTAACACCCCCAAAATTCACTCCTGAAAAAAAAAATAAAGAGGAAGCTAAAATAGAATTTGGGGAATATTACCGCCACATCTAACATAAGATAAATACCCCCATCTATCTCATACTAGATGCAAGGCTAAAACCTATCAAATAAAATTTCAAACAACATCTATGCCATGAGGATAAACTCCCACAATGAGATATCTATAGGCAGATGGTAAGTGAATAATTTCACTGAATAAAATCATGGCTGAATAAATCAGCGGAACATGTAAAATAAACCTTGATTTTAAAAGCTTATTAGAGTATAAGGAATTAAAAGTCAATTACAACACCCTTGGAAATTTAAATACAACACTTGAAACTTCCAAAAATAAATACAGTCAAACAAGACAAATCCTAATGGATCAAATTCCGAATTGCCTACTCTCTCAAACCAAGCCTTCCACACAAATACAATATCCAATCTCAAACCTACACAAGAGGTATGCTCCCCACCATCAGTGGATCATCACATGACCAAACTCATTTATGGGTCCACTACTGAGTAAATCAAGATTACCAAACTCATGGAAGGAAACATGAAACACATAAGATATGAAAGACTCTAGCTTACAATTCTCGTGCTCAATTATACATATGATAGATGCACCATTCCATTCATACAATAATTTAGGCTCAATTATACAAGTATTAAATAACATAAAACATAGGGTCATGGATTCATACTTATGAGTACATGACTAGACATGATGGTACATAAGATACAAGCGTAGAAGAAATCACAATCGCATGCTAAGTAGCACCAATCCAACAATCCAATAATAATCATTATTACATCCGATTTTATTTATTTATGATGAGTTCAGGTACCCCACTATTCTTAAATCGTTGGAATGGTCTGAGACACCTCTCAGAGACACCACACCCGAGCCACTATTATCATCCTGTGGAATGGATCCTATACTTCTTAGGGCAAAACGCTCCTGAGCCACTATTCTTAACCGGTTGAACGATTTGAATCACCTCTCAGGGACAACACACCTGAGCCACTATTATCGTCCAGTGGAATGGACCCTATACCTGGTCCTGACTCACGCAATCTTCTACTTTAAATTATTAATGTATTATTCATTACTTATCTCGTATAATATTCTTATTCATGTTGAGTATAGGGCCCCACTATTTTTAATCCGATGGAACGGATTGAAGTACCTCTCAGGGACAGGACACCTGAGCCACTATTATCGTCAGGTGGAACGGACTCTACACCTCTCAGGACAAAACGCTTTTGAGCCACTATTCTTAACCGGTGGAACGGCTTAAATCACCTCTCAGGGACATCATACCTGAGCCACTATTATCGTTCGGTGGAACAGACCTTATACCTTGGTCTAACTCATGTGATCTTCTACTTTGAATTATTTGTATCTTATTCAAGGATTTTAATCGACTATAAACTAGGCCCACATGAATAATTCCATGACATAAAGATACAACATAGGGTATCATATAATTTCAATCCATACTCAACCCTTCACATACTCAAATACATACCATATTCTAGTGTCATATTAACACGCATTTACATTGAGGCTGTAAATTCGTACATACATACAATTACGACACAGAACACAGCATACGCTTAATATGATTAAATAATCTATGGGCATACTTATTACCTTCCACTTCGAACAGGCATACATTCAAGGTTCTGCCATAATTAAAAGTAAGTAGCGACTTACCTAAATCTGAAGCTAGCTAGGAAAATTGAGAAAGAGAGAGAGCTATCGAGAGCTCGACAATCCATGATAAAGTTTTTCTAGATCGCCGATAGAAATAAAAAACTAGGTTAGAAGCTATTTTATCGATCAATAATTCACATATTATAATTAAATCCATATAATGGGACACAAACAATCTTTCTTGGAAACATGTCCATAACCTAGGACTCAATAGCATAGCTCTATTAAGATTTAAGATTAAATATAAATCAAATCGGATTAACACACATATCACTTAGGACATTTCAAATTAATTTGGAAAGCCTGAGAAATAATAATCGATTATAAGTTAATTTATCGAAAATGACTTATTCATTAGGTTTTACAACTAAATAGGTAAACTAACCATTTGCATAGAACCAAATCCAAACTAATTAGATTAAAACATAATTCAAATGATTTAAAACCCAAAGTCAGAAATCGATTAGATAAAAGACGCATAGCACAATCAATTTTATAAAATCATATCCGACAAATCAGGGTTTTTAATGCTCGAGCTATGAACCGACTAATTAACTTTTATTATCTCAAATTGATCGCTTAATAGTACGATTGAACAAATTTTAAATAAATATAGATAATCAATTTCAACAAAATAATATTCTGATTAGCTAATTCAAGACGATTCGTTTTCAAAATTAGGGTTTTAAAGCCCACGACACAAACTCAGATAATTCAAATCAATTAATTCCAAGTGAAGGCATTAGACTGCAAAATTGGATCATTTTAACTATTTCTATAAATTTAATTTTAGAAAAATAATTATACAAATGATCAATTTCATAATTTTACTTGAAATCTAGGGTTTTAGGCCCGAAAATATAATTCGATTGAATTTTATTAATTTATTTAAATTGAATGTTTATAAATGCAATTAGACATAGTTTATAATATATCATATAATCAATTGCTCAAATTCAATAAAATAAATACCCAATTTAGTACAATTAGGGTTTTTGAGCTTAGAATACAATTCCGATCAATTCTTGCTAAAATATATAGATTGACGTTTCTGAAATGAAATTAAATGTATTCTAATGTAAATTATATAGTCAATTGAATAAAACAACTCGATTATACAATCCAATTTAGACCCGCAAGAGTTTTGACCTAAAAATCCAATTCCAATCAATTTCACACAATTTTTCCAAATTAACACTTCCGATATAAAATTAAATACATTTCAAATGATGTTATAAAATCAATTGAGTGAAATGACTCAATTATGCGACCCAATTTCATTGCACACGAATTTGACCTAGGAATCAAATTCCGATTAATTCCACATAAATTTCTCAAATTGACGGTTCTGATACGACATTAGATACATTTACAGCATAACGTAAAATCAATTTACCCAAAATATCTAAATCGGACGAATCTAAAAAATTCGGGCATAACCCAACCAAAAATTCAATTTTCCAGATTTCTAACATAAACCATATAATTAACCTATCCAAATCAATCTTATAACACATATATACATAACTAAACAATCAATTTAGCTTATCATAAGCTAATTCATACTTAATTAATCAAATCAAATGTTAGGGTTTTCAGAAATTTATACCAAATAAAAATTAGCAAATCAGGATAGGTGGAGACCGGAGAAGCTTCACCGGAGGTTGAGGACAGCTCTCCGGCCATCACCCGAGCTCGTCGTGGCTCGTCGCTGCTGCTACGTTGCTTCAGCTGCTACTGCGGTGTCACCGGAGGTCGACCGGCTAGGTGGCGTAGGGAGAAGCTGGGGAGAAGGAGGTAGGTTGGGATTGGGGCTGCGAACAAGGAGTAGGGCAGCTGGGAAGAGAAAGAGAAGAGAAAGGAGAGAAGAAGAGAGAAAAGGAAAATAAGAAGGGGGTCAGAGGCACCAATTGGTCCTTTTTGTTACTTTACAAATACATGTATAAAATAAAATACTAAATATCAAAAATTATTATTGGAAGATTTTATCTAAAATTTATTCAATGAAAATTATTTCGTAAGAATCTGAAAGCTTGAGATCGATAAAAGAGCTATATAAAGAATTTCGAAAATATTTTTGGAAGAATTTTTCAATGAACAAAAATATCTATATTGTTTACGGAAATACATTATAAGACCCAAAAATAATATTTAAAAACATATAAGAAAATATTTAAGTCAAATTCTAATAAACCGATACTAATTTAAATAATTTCCGAAACCAGTTTTCTACTAACCAAAAAGGGAAAAACGGAAGAAAATTAATTTTGGAAAGAAATTTATAAATAAGCTTTGAAAATATTTTTAATTTAAAACTTCCCGAAAATCTTAACGACTTCGGAAACGAATAAATTCAGAGTCCGAAATATTTTCTACGGATAAAATTATTAAAATAAAGTTGACTATTTTAAATGAAAATTTTATAATTTAAATAATATATATCATTAACAAAATATAACTCCAAAACAAAGTCGTAATCACACAACGAAGTTATAATAAAAAACAAATCTAAAATATTAAAAATCAAAATACGAGAAAGAACAGAAATACATATTTTTCACCGAAAATCGAAATCATATGAATATAATAAAATCATGGTCGTGAATGAATTTATCTAGAATGAACCGCAAAGATAATGATTAGTTAAATTCAAATATGAAGTCGAAATCGTTGATAAATCCATAAAACGAATCAAAATTAAAATAATTAAATGTTTACATCAAATTACGCTAATAAAATTGTTAAACTTAATAAAATTGGATTTAAAAAATATTGGGTATTACAGTAATGCCCCAAAAATTTTAAAACCTACAATTTAATATTAATTCTCATATAGGATAATTTAATTTTTAAATTATTAATTTAATTATTTTGTGGACTTTTGGGTGTATAAAAATAGATATGATTATTTAATAAATTAAAATAAAGATTTTTTTTATTTTATTTAAATAAATTTTCAAACCCATAATTTACTAAAATCTTCCTCTTAAATTAATATCTTATATTTTAAATAAATTAATTTATCCATCTAATTAATTAAATACCCATATTCTAAAATTTATTTTATTTTTTATTTCCCCCTTTTCCTTTCCTTTTTCCTTTTTTTCTTCTATTTCTCTTTTTTCCTTCCTTTTCTTTTCCTCATTTTTTCCTTTTCTTATTTTATTCCTCTTTAGGCCGCCTGACCTACTTCTCTTTCGCCTCCCGCTGGGCCTTAGGGCCCCTTCCTTCTCTTTGCTTCTCCTTACCCAGTGTCGCCACCCTAGCCACCCTCCCTTCCTTTTCTTTTTCTTTCCTTTCTCCCCCGATTGGGCCAGTCGAACCCCTCCTTTTTCCTCCCTCTCCCTTGCGTGCATAGGGACGACTCGTCTCCTCCTTTCTCCCTCGCCTGCCCGACCTTCTTTCTTTCTTTTCTTCTTCTTCTTCTTCTTCTTCCCTCCTCCCTTCTTTGACCATCAACGCCATGCCAACCTACACAGCCTGCAACCAGCCCCTACAGCTCTGCCATGGCATCCTTGCTTCTCCTAATCTCCCTCGTCCCTTTCCCTTCCATTTTTGAGCCAAACACAGCCCCTTCGCGTGCTTCTTCCTTTCCCTTTTCATCCTTCCCTTCCCTGCCACCCTACACCCAACCTGCATATCCCCTCTTTTTCTTTCTTTCCTTCTTTTCCCGTCTCCCCTATTTTGTGTCGCCACCCTCAATTGCCGCTCCTACTACCCTACCGACCACCACAGTAACCTCTTGGCATCCCTTGCTACCTCCCTACACCACCTAACAACCACCCATCACCCCCTACAACTACCCTTCCCCTCCTTCTCTTTTCTTTCCCCTTCTCGACCTCCACCCTACACCACCTCCGTGTGCCGCCGTCTCCCCTCTTCTACCGCCACCATATCCACCCCTCAATCCCCTGATACCTCCTCTACCACCCCTTCCTCATCTTGGCTAAAATTTCCCTACAACCCCTCCCTTCTTCTTTTCTTTTCCTTTCCTTCTTCTTCTTCTTCTCCCTTCCTTGCACTCATTTTCCCAACCCTGCAGCTGTCATCCCTTCCACCCTGAGCCACCAACCTTTGACCCCCCACCACCATCTATGCCCTTAATCCCTCCCTACACCTAGCCACCACTTTCACTCCCCTCTACAAGCCCTCAACCAAACCCCCAAACTGAAATACCCCAAAATTCTAATTCTGAAAGTTATGGCTAAATGAGGATTTATTAGGGAAATTAATTAAATTAATTATTTTATTAAAATTTAGGAGAGTTATTTAGGGACAATCAAGAGGAAAATGATAAATAATTTAATTAGGAAAAAAATTAGGGAGTATTGCTAATTAAAATGGGATTAAAAAAATATAATTAATTATTATTCAAAAATAGCCCAAATTAATCTTAGAAGGAATTCATTATTATTTTCTAAATATTATTATTTTAAATAACCCAAAAATTCTAAAATACCCAACCCACCTATTTTCCCTTTTTTATTTCTTTTCTTTTCGTTTTCTCCCTCTTTCCCCTTTTCTTTTCTTCCTCTCTTTCCTTTTTCTTTTTTCCCTTCTCCCCTTGATCTGGGCCAGCCCGCCCGCGCGACGATACTCCCTCACCCGTCACCCAAACCATCCGGCCGAGCCACCCCTTTTCCTTTTCTTTTCTTTCCCCTGGACCACCGGTCCACCCCCTTTCCCTCTTCTTCTTCTTCCCACGCAGCCTGCACCCAACCTTGCAACCCTACACCTGCCGGCAGCCACCTACACCGTCCGGCCATCCTCCCATCCCTCTCCTGTCACTTTCTTTCACAAATTCAGCCCCAACTAACACTTTTTCCCCTCTCCCGAGCACCCTGCCCCTTTCCCTTTCCCTCTTCCCTCGATCTTGCTGCCCTGCCATGGTAGCACTGCCTCGACTGCCACCATCAATGGCATGCCTAGCACCTGCACCCCTCTTGTCTTTTTCCCCTTGTCATTGCCTACCCAATTAGCCTATAAATACCCCATAGGCATCCTTTATTGAGGTTTTGATTTCGAAACCCAGAAACCTGCCCCTTCACGTCGCCGCCCCATCAGACGAGCACTCTGCTGTCGCCTATCGCCACCGGCCAAACCACCCCTAGAAATTCCCCTTGCACCACCCTCTACCTAACTAAACCTTCCTCGTCCCTCTATTTTCCTTGAATGAGCCACCCTGACCATGCAAAACCACCATCCCGATCAGCTAAATTCAACCTTTCGTCGCCATCCGCCGCCAATTCCGACGTAACCAGCACCTCCCCCACCCTCCAAAACAACTAGGGGACTTCCTCTACCTCCCCATACCTCCCTTTTTCCCTGCCTCCCTCTCCTTGTCCTTTCTCCACCTTCCACCACCTTTGGCCATAGCACTGGCCGCCGTGCACCACCACCTCCATTCCACCCCTCTCCTCCTAAGACACCATCCACCACCTCAAACACCCTCTCATTCCCTCTCCTCTAGCCTATAACCCCATCTCTCCACCTCTCTTCCTCCTCCACCGTGTGCCGTCGTCGATTCCGTCACCAACTTTAGGTGGTATTCTAGCTTTCCCAGCCTTTAAACTCTTTTCCTATAAGTGTTAATAATTTTTAGTAATATTAATCGTATTACCCTTAATAATAATAATAATAATAATATTATTATTATTATTATTATTATTATTACTACTACTACTACTACCACTACTACCACTATTATTATTATTATTATTTTACCACTCTTACAATCTAACCTAACTTCGGAAATGTTTATAACTATGGTATTATCATTTAAAAGGCTAAAACTTTAGAATTAATATAGTATCCTTATTATTATCAATAATATTATTGTTACTACTGCTATCATCATCATCATCATCATCATCATTATTATTGCTAATTAACCTTACTTTATGATTTTCCTAACCAGTAATAATAATAATATTATTAATGGTCTACAACTTTAGTGTTAATATGATTAGGATTTTCCCTTTTTGTTGTTGTTATTATTATTATTATTATTATTACCCTCACTATTATTCCTGCTATTATTACTAATGCTAGCTTTGGCCTATTATTATTATCTTTATTATTATGGTAAATATTTGAACCCTTATTTTACTATTACCATTCTTATTATCATTACTATTAGTATTATTCTTAACATTATTATTATTATTATTATTTTGATAAGTAAAGAAAAAATTTATAAATAGAACAACCAAAAGGCTAAAGTTACAACCAACTCACTACATGACCATCCTATCAATACAATGCTGCCATTGTTGAAAGTTGCGCTTACATTCCAAATTCAAACATCTACTAGCTAGAATAAAACTCATGTCTCGTAGCAAACTGCTAGGAGTGTAGGGATGGCAATTTTCCCCGCGGGTTCGGGGCCCCGTCAGGGATTCCCCGTTCGGGTTCGGGGAGAGAATTTGGGGATCGGGTTCGGGTTCGGGGATTCTTAACGGGGATTTTTTCGGGGACAGGGTGGGGACGGGTTTGGGGTCCCCATCCCCGAACCCGCCCCGAAATTTTTATATATATATATTTTTTATATAATTATATATATATATATATAATATATAATTTTTTTATAGAATATAAATTAAAAATATAATATAAAAATAGTTTGAAGATCGGGGATGAGATCGGAGATCGGGTATAAAGTCGGGTTTCGGGGATCGGGTCGGGTTTTATGAACGGGGAATAAATCGGGGATTAAAAATATATCGGGGATCGGGTCGGGGAATCCCCGATAAAAAAATATCGGGGATCGGGTCGGGTTCGGGGATTATTTTCCTTATCGGGTTCGGGGATGGGGATGGGGTCCTCGTCCCCGCCCCGCCCCGTTGCCATCCCTATAGGAGTGTGACCCGCATTAAGAAAAACTCTAGAATTACGTTCATACCAAATTAACGCGACAAAGATGGCAAAAGTAGTACGTAAGATAGCCTTCTTCTCCTTTAGTTGTCTCGTAGATCGTGCCAAAACTTTAATCTCTTCCTCCCAAGAGCGGATAACATCCCGACGATGAAATGCCCTTCTTACCTTACTCCATATCCCTGAACTAAAAGCACATTCCATGAATAGGTGTTGGATAGATTCTTCTTTATTTTCACGACAAAGAACACAAGTTGAGTCATCTAAAAGACCCAAATTCTGTAACCTCACCTTGGTGAGCAATCTCTCATGAATAGCAAGCCACATAATAAATTTATGCTTAGGAGGAGTAATAGAACACCACACTAAAGGGTACCACCAAACCCTTTCACGTCGATAACGCAACACATTATAAGCCTTGATAATGCTATAAGAATCCTGTTTATCCATCATTGGTTGAGGCCCATGCAGAAAATAAGGAGCAAAAGTAGAGCGCATACTAAGAACCTGTTTAAGAGGCCAGGAACATAAATGTTCCATAGAAAAGCTCCACACACTTCTAGACCGAATATAGATGTCATGCACCCATTTAACCCACAAGGAGTCTTTCTTGTTACATATATTCCAAAGCACTTTCCCCAAGGCTGCTCGATTCCATATGGTAAGGTTAATAAGCCCTAAACCTCCTTCTTTTTTCGGGGTGCACACCACTCGCCACGCTATTATTATTATTATTATTATTATTATTATTATTATTATTATTATTATTATTATTATTATTACTTAACCTAACTTTGGAGATATTTCTAACTAATGCTACTATTAATGGAGATCTACAATTTTAGTATTATTATGATTATCCTTGTTGTTGATATTATTATTATTATTATTATTATTATTATTATTATTATTATTATTATTACCATTATCATTATAATTATTTTCTTGCTAATATTGTTAATACTAACTTCGTCTATTATCACTTTTTATTATTAATATAAATATTTGGACCCTTATATTATTATTACCATTTTGGTTACTATTATTATTATTATTATTGTTATTACTACTACTACTACTACTACTACTACTACTACTACTACTACTACTATTATTTTTAACATTATTAATATTATTGAAACTGAAATTAGCAAGTTACCATTTTGTTACTATAGAAGAAAAATACTCAACCTTAGTATTAGTATTATTATTATTATTCAAATATTGCTAATATTATTCCTAATGCCTTTGTTACTAACATTATTACTATGGTACCATTATTAGTTATCACTATTATTATTGTTATTATTATTGTGACAAAAACATTTGAATCCTTATATTACTATTATTCCAAATATAACTATTATCATTATTATCTTTAGTAATATTAATACTTTGTTAGTATTACTAATATTATATTATTATTTTATCCCTAAAGCTATTATTAGCCTTGGCCTTAAAAATAATAGGGCTTCTATTTCTAGGAACATTATTATTATTATTATTATTATTATTATTATTATTATTATTATTATTATTATCACTATTTTGCTATAACAAGTATTAGTACTATTATTAGAAGAAATAAAGCTATTAGGTTTAATAATATAAATCTAGCTATATATATTAACATAAATATATTTTGACAAGTAATATCTAATAGGCTAACTTGAGGATAAAAACCCTAGTTTTCACTTATAAAGCTATCTTTAATAATAGTAACCCTAATCTTAGACTAAAATAAGAAATAATGGTATTTTTGGTAGGAGGAAAACTAATCCTTAATTTTTTCCTCTTATAGTTTAATCAAGCCAAAACCCTAAGGAGGCGTAGGAGCGTGCTCCAAGTCCGACGTCATTTTAGGTAAGGATGTAGCTAAGGCCCATGTGTGTTGTGTGACTTGTATGACTTGGATGTTATATATCATGCTATGTCGTGTATTATATGATTTTCATTAACTTATCTTGTGTGTAGTGCGGCTTCGAGTTGAGGTATGTTTATGTGTTCCTTATGACATGAGTATGACATGTATATATGGTGATTATGATGTAATATGATATGACCCTCTAGAACATGCATGCTAGGATGATTGATAATGTGATATGGGAATGATAGGATAAAAAGAAAGAAAATGGGAAGTGAGTTTACTAAGGGGGATATGAGGTTGACCCAAATACCTCATAATGCAAGAGAGGAAAATAAAGAGGAAGAGATGAATAAAATGAAAAAGAGACAGGAACCATACATGGAAATTCTAGGGTTTGCATGGGGACTTTGAGAGTTGCATGGGGTGGATGAAACTTGCATGAGGATGATCCTTACATAAGAAAATTTATTTTCGGGTGTAAATAAGTTAAGGGGAGAGTTATAGAGTGATTGGAGACTTGGGACAAAAAATAGTACGCAGGTTGATGTAAGGGTGTATAAGAGACCCAGTTAGGATTTTGAGAGGAAGCACTAATCTAAAAAAAATGTGGAAGTAAAAACAAATAAGTGAGAGTGGAGTACGGGTTAAGAGTGAGAATTTATCTTATAAGGGGTGAGTATAGGTTCCATGGGAGAGAACAGTCTTTGGGTGAAAAAGAGAGATGTTACTTGTGGGAGAAGAAAGGTACTAGGGTTGAAGTGGTCAACTAGGGTTTTCGGTCACATGCGGAATCGAGGGGGTAAAGCGATATGATTTGTGATTGGATCTAAATGAGATAAGGTGTGTGACAATAAATGAAGTAATGTTAGTGTAAGTGAGAGAAAGTTGAGCCACATAAGCCCGATTTGGGTTTTCAAGGGAAAACACTATAGGGTGATAGTAGGTGGAGTTTGATGTTATGAGGTGTTGGGCCTTAACCCACACCCTTAGAAGTTGGTTTTCATTATGTGTAAGTGTAAGGGGGAATGGATATCAGGGCATGAGAAGGGACGAAGGAGTCTCAAGATATGAGACGACCCCCCTCGAGAGGATAGAGGTAGAATGTTGGAGGCATGCATGTCAAGGATGAAGTACTTATCGAATAAGATACTATCCATTTAAAGAGAAATATTGTTGATTCGGGCCCAGACCAGTTCACCGGTGAATAATAGTGGCTAGGAGCTGGGGTGCCCTGCATGACCAGTCCACCGGCAAATAATAGTGGCCAGACGCATTTTGCCCTACATGATAATTCCACTGGCTATAATAATGGAGGTTTCCGTGCTCAAAAAATCAAACATAATGATGATAAGACATGGGAAAGATATAAATTAATTACAATGAAACATCATGTGAGTCAGGGCCAGACCAGTCTACCACCAAATAATAGTGGTCAGGAGCATTTTGCCCTACATGATCGGTCCACCGACGAATAATAGTGGCCAGGAGAATTTTTCCTTGCATGCCCGATCCACTGGCTTTAATAGTGGGGTTCCCGCACTCATATGGATTGATAAAAACTATGATGTGAATCAACTATATTTAAAAGAATAAGTCTATCTAGACCATAGTCGGCCTTCATCCTCTATATTACTGTGAGTTGCCTATATGATCATGTCATGTGTGATATGTTGTATGTTTTTGTATGTTTGGCCTTAGCGCATGGTTACCTTACACAATACATAGCGTATTGATCACCCTTTCCATGGGTGCTGCTCATTCCCACGAGCAGAAGACCCATTTGAGTTTGTGTAGGTAGGGGATGATGTTTTCGTTGCTTACAACACCTACGAGGCATCGGGCGGGGCCGAGAGTTGAGCCTAATCTTGGCTAGGGGATCGAGAGTGGATGGCTAGACTCTATCTTACTTTTACTATGTATCGTTTTACTCTAGCCATATTCTATCGTACTTTATTTAATGTATTTGAAAAACTTATATAATTGCTACTTGGGTTGTAACTCTCTTTAACCGCACTCTGATTTCTATACGGTGAACACTTTCATTTATTTTATGAAAATCTCATTTCATTTATCGATTTGTGTTTGAAGTTAATCCTTTTTAGCCTTAGCACTTAGTGCTAAAATGGTATGAGTGAACTGATCCAGTACTGAGTATGGCGGTAATACCCTTAGAATTTACAATTTTGTCATCTCGCTTTTGTTTAACACTTATCATTAAATGAAAATTTTTAATAGTAAATTTTGGGGGTGTTACACAAACCCTCACTTGAACCAACCATTTATTCTTTCTCCCATCCCCCTCTTCGACCCTTTTTCCCCTTCGACATGTGCATGCAGCTCACATTGCCATGCAACGTGGGCCATACTACTTATATTGAGCAAGTGTTGTTAATTTCTAGGGGTATTAATTTTTACTAATCAAAGCAAAACTTTAATCGGGATACGAGTAAGGTTTAATTATTGCAAGAAATAAGGTAACCATTATACCCTACTAAAAGGTGTGGATATACGTATGCTAGCACATTAGGGTTTTTGAATGTGCTTGAATGCATATTATGTGATCTTAAGTATTTTATGATTTGTAGCATATGTTGATATTTGGAATGAAAAGCATGTTATATTATGTGGCATGTATATAAATGCTTGTTAAGGAAGGAGTCTTATTGTTAATAATAATGTTAAATGCATGTATATGACATGATGATCTAAGTTGGCCATTTGTGGCATAGATAATGTTAATATGAGCCCTAGGGACATTCTAGTAAATCTTCTTGTACAAAGGTGTGGCCTAAATAATTATATATATATGGTAGGTGCTAATGATTGTTAATAATAAGTAAGAATAGTTGGTGGTGTTAGATGATGCACATGGACCATGGATGTTAATGTTTTATGTGGTAAGGGTATTTTAGTAAATTTGGCATAATAAGGGCAAATTGGTAATTTATATGAATAAAAGGGGTAATATGATAATTTAATAAGTAAGGATGGCATTTTAGTAAATTTACATGGAAGAGGGGATAACTTGATAATTTTGCGACTAAAAAGGTATTTTGGTAAATTAATTAAATGATAAGGGTATTTTGGTAATTTTGGCATAAGAAGGGATGATTTGGTAATTTTATAACATAAGGGGGTAAAATGGTAAAATAATAAGTGAGAAGGAAATTTTGGTAATTTGGTATAAAAGAGGAGTAACTTGGTAATTTTGTGAGTAAAATGGGGTAAATGGTAAAATAATAAGTAAGAAGGGTATTTTGGTAATTTGGTATAAAAGAAGGGTAACTTAGTAATTTTGTGAGTAAAAAGGGGTAGAATGGCAAATTAATAAGTAAGAAGGGAATTTTGGTAATTTGGCATAAGAGAATGGTAACTTGGTAATTTTGTAATTAAAAGGGGGTAGAATGGCGATTTAGTAGATAAGAGGGATATTTTAGTAATTAGGCAAGAAAAGGGCAATTTGGTAATTTTAATAAGTATAAAGCGCAAATTGGGTAATTTAACTAACTAAAAGGGTAATTTGGTAATTTTAATAAGTATGAAGGGTAATCTAGTAATTTGGCAAGTAAAAAGGGATAACTTGGTAACTTTACGAACAAGACGGGTATTTTAGTAATTTTGTAAGTATGAAGGGGTAAATCAATAAATTGCCTATAACTGGTTAATGGATTAAATAAGCATCCATAATAAGACATAAGTAATGTTAAATAATGGGATAAGGGTTTATGGATTTAATATCACTTATTTAAGTATAACCCCGTATATTATAAGAATAAGGGTATTTTGGTAAACCAGTGAATATCATAAGAGTAATGCATGGTATAGGGTTCAATAGGTAATCAATGGTATGATAAGATGTTTATCTCGTATTCATGCAAGAGGTGCCTTAATTATTAATTATGTATGGAAATGTGTGTTGGATGTATTAGAAGTACATGTTAGGGTTTAAGTGTTCCATGATCCTTTGATGTAGACCACTTGATTCTATGATCAGTATTATGATTATGACAAGATAACCTATTATGGCATGTGAATAAATGAGAAAGAATTCTAAAATGGAAATGGATGATAAAAGGATGGCCTTAGTGGTTTATTTAAGTTAACATAGATAACAATATGAATAAGGATAACTTGATAATAACATAAACAAATGAAAATGATTAAGTATGTGATTGTTGTTTTTCTCATGGTCACCTTAATTAAGACACTAATAATTAAAGTGGAAGATCTTGAGATTGGAAATGGTGGCTCTTTAGGGGTCGCTACCCTAAAGACATAGTTTAGCCCACAACTGTTTTGGATTTTATTGGTGTGCCTTAGTTCCCTAGCCAGACCCTATATCTTACTCTATCTAGTTCTACGGACCTATTTAGGGGGTACTGTGTGTCCTCGTGCACTAGTGCGACCAGGGTACCTTTGCATTCCTAGGTTGATGGTTGGAGGGTATTGTGTTGTTTGTATGCACCCGTATGACCGGTGTACCTTTGTGTCTCCGGGTTCATAATCTCCCCCATCGAGTTAAATAAATGGACTTATTGTGTTAATTAAATGGAAAACACTAATCAATTAAAGTAAAAGATTATTAAGCCAGACCCATATGGATTATATCATTTGTGCATATTCACTAGTTATAATAGTGGCTAGGAGTGTTTTGTCTTGGAGGATGTATATATGTACCGGTCCACCGGTTATAATAGTGGCCAAGAATGTTATACTCTTGAGTATATTCCGGTCCATAGGCTATAATAGTGGGGGATCCCGATCTCAATAAATCAAACCTTAGATGATAATGAATCATGTAAAATATACTAATCACTTATAGTGGAATACCATGTGAGTCGGGGACAGACCGATCCACCGGCAATAATAGTGGCCAAGAGCCATCTACCCTGGAGACTAGTCTACTGGTGAATAATAGTGGCTAGGTGTTTGCTGTCCCAGAGTGTATTTCGTTTCACTGGCTATAATAGTGGGGTTCTTGTACTCACATAGATATAATTTGAGAGATGATATGGAATAATGTTTGATTAATGGCTTAAGACCAAAAGTGTTACTTTCATTCTTATGATCTATTGGTATAATATAGGTATGGCCTTGGTGCCTGTCACTCTTGGTAAGAGCTAGAGATGTTAAGTAAATGGACTTTGTATTGTATAATTCCTATTAGTTGCTGTGTGTAATCGTTCTTATGTGGTTGTGATTATTTATATGCTCACGTATGATATTGTCTTTACATTTGTTTGAGTATGATGTATTGCATGCGGGTCTTACCTTTCAGTTTGGTATAAAGGCTTACTCAGTACCATAGTATTGAGGGGTTCCGTTTGTGGGTCCATGCCTATTCAATGGGTAGTGTCCCTTGTAAGTTAGTTGTAGGTGCTACTCAACCTATTATTGGGTAAGAGTGTAAGGATTGTTTGGGAAGATTTTAGGATTTCTCTTCTAACCTTACTATTTCTTTTTTAATGATTTCAATTTTATGACCACTAATAGTGGGTTTTATCTTACGTAACGTCATTAACACGCTGCTATGATTTAAATGAAAGTTTGAATTTGTGTAAATCATGTTATGTTTCTTTTAAGTTTTAGCATTTGGTACTGAAACTGTATGAGATAATTGGTTTGGTCCTAAGTATGGCGGAAACATCCTCAATATTTACAATTTTTACTTCCACCAATTTTTAAATAAAATAAAAATTTTCAATAGTAAATATTAGGGGTGTTACATATAGTATGGATCTAGCTTGTAGAGATCCCATGGTTTGAAAAGCCAACCAGAAAACAATTTTTGTAAGGACGGAAAAGGATCAAGATAATAAAATCCAACTTCACAATTAGTAATAATCTGGAAATGGGGTTTTGTGAAATAGTCAGAAGATTTTTGAACAATCTATTTTGAAGAAGGATTTGATAAAATATCTAGATTTATTAAAGATGGTTTTGAAATTAATTTTTTAGAGGGGTTTTTTTGAGTAAGATCCCTCCTTGATTTTTAAGACATTTTGAGAAGGGGGTTTTCGAGTCAAAGAACCCTCCTCGATTTTTAAAATAGGGGAAGAATAAATTATACCTTTCTCAGGAGATGACATGTTTTGTATCAATTGTTGAAGCACTGTGAAGGCTTCAGGGGATTTTGATAATGCATCAATCCTATTTTACATCTCATTTTGTTTGTGGAGAGGGAGTGTTTGAGAGGAGGAGACCTCGATCTCATCTTCGACCGTCGCCTCATACCATGATTTGATTTGATTTTGAGATAAGGATTTTGAAATAGGTTGCTTACCTTCTTTTTGGGAGCCATGCTCTGGGTTTGCCTAGAGAACTTCTCTTGTCATCAAATCTAGAATTAAGTTTGATTCTCCTCTAATGTATTCTATATCAAAATCAAAGATGGAAAGGATAGCTTATCATCCGGCAAATATTTGTTTTGATACTATATTTTGGACATCCTTTCATAGGATTTCTTTGGCATATTTACAATCTATCCTAAGAAGGATTTTTTGATTGAGGAGGACGGACTAAAATTTTTGTATGTAGAGAATAATGGAAATAATTTCTTTTTTGATAGTAGAATAATTCTTGTAGGTAATATTCTAGTGGGTAGAAGTAAATTGAATTATCTTCTCCTGCCGATTTTGAATTTGTTTAAGAATGCCCCCATAACCAATGTTAGAGGCATCGATTTCAATGATTTTAGGAAGAGATAAATCAGTAAGATGGAGGCAAGGAATATGTTGAACCTAATTTTTGATAAGTTTAATGGCATCAATGTGTTTTTGAGACTATGGAGCAGGATTATTTTTGAGGCACTCATGAATGGGTTTTTCTATTTGGGTTACATTTAGGCAGAAATCTAGGACATAATTTGGGCTTCTTAAAAATCTCTATAATTGCTTTTTGTCCAAGATCTTATCGGAAAAATTCGATGCAAACTCTAGATACCTTTAAATTTGAGCGATGGTTCCCTAGGAAATGTAATGACCTAGGAACCTAATTCGTGTTTGAAAACAATAAATTTTTGACTTAGAGATGACTGGACCACTTCTTCTTATAAAAGAAAGGAATGTCCTAAGAAGTTTTAAATGATGGTCTATAGAATGAGAGAAAATAAGAACATCATCTATATAAACAATGCAAAAATTTAAATAAGGATTAAAAATGTCATTCATAATTATCTAGAATTCAAAAGGAGAATTTTTAAGTCCAAAGGGCATTATGTTCCACTGATATTAACCAAACGGAATGGTGAATGCAGTTTTGTAGCTATCCTTTGGGAAAATTTAAATATTCCAAAATCCTATTTTTAAATCAAAATTTAAAAAGATTAGTATTGAATAAATTTTATAGTGAAGATCCTTTTTATTAGGAATTGGGTATCTAATCCATTTTAAGGCAGAGTTTAAGGGTCTGTAATTTATGACTAGATGAGGGGTTTCTCGTTCTAGCTCGGATTATTTGTTGACATAGAAAGCAGCACATGACTAAGGAGACTTGGATATTAATTTTTTGTTTTCCATATCATTGATCTTCGACCGATAATGTTTTTCTAGGTTAGAATTCATTTAAATTGGTCTGGCTTTTGTGGGGATATTTTTTTTTATAAGAAAAGAGTCTTCATATGCCAGATCAACAATGTGTCGTTTTCTTGACCAGAAAGCACTTGGTAAATTTGAACAGACTTCTTGTTCAATTTGATTTTGTAGATCAAGGATCTTTTTTTTAATAAGTTTGGATTCTAATTGGTTTTGAATTTTTGCAAGGGTAACATCTTGTTTGAGAAAACAAAGATAAGTTAGTTTGCCTCAAATTAGGAGATTTATTTGGTTATGGTAGGTTGAGTGTGCTTTGAAAAGGTTCAAATTTCTAGTTCTGGGTATTTATAGAAAAGAGAGTGAATTTTTTTTCACTTGGCTTTGAAAGAGATTCCTTCCAAGTCAACTTGATATGGGGGTAACCAAATTTATGAAGGAAGTTCCCAAGATTATACTATGGCTAATATCTGGGGTTATAAGATAGGTATATTTAATTTGGAGATTATTGCAAAGAATATAGGTTTCACATTTATTTTTGATTTTGAGTGTGGAGCTTTTAGAGCTTGGAGAGAGGAATCATTTTGAAAAAATTCCATCTTTGATGCAATTTAGATCAGCACTAGTGTTAAAAAGGGCGACAGTGTTGATTTGGAAATCTTCAGAATTTTTAAGGGTAATGTTAATGACATATTTTTGGGATGTTATTTCCTTTAAAACATTAAGAAAATCTGAAGGGGCTGGTAATTGCTGAAAAGACTAATCTTCATAATCATCTTTTTCATCGGGAATAGGAGAGTATTCTTCTATGGTTTTTGAAAGAAGAATTTGAATGATATTGTTATCATATTCCTATTTTTGTTGAAGCTGTTTCAATTCCTTCTTGACTTCTTTCATTTTGTTTTCAAGTTCAGAAGGCGTAGGAGTAGAATATTTTGATTTCTATTGTCGTTAGAGGATAGAGGTTAGGTCATATGTATTTGCAGGTTTTACTGGGAGTTTTGATGGTGATAGTTTTGGGTCATCATTGCTATCATATTCCTATTTTAAGTATTTTTGAAGTTTTAGGTCTTGAAAGATTCTAAGACCTTCCTTTTAGGTAAGGCTAATGAGTTTTCCATAGGTGAACCGATTATAAAGGATCTGGTTACCATGTGCTTCTTTGATTTTGTTTCCGACTCTTTCACCAAGGAGTGGTGGAAGACCAACAAGGAATTTTTTTCCTAGAATGGTTGGTTTGAGTCATCACAAAGCATGACTCTGGTAAGGAAGGTGTTTTTATACCACTTAAATTCATTTAGACGTTTACAGCAAAGGTTTGAAAGGAGTTCAGTATTTTTATCTTTGAGGTGCGAAGGATCATCAAAAAAGTGTAGAGAAAAAGAAAGGATCAAGGAAGCAACAATATCAGAACATACATCATCATTTTAAAACATGATGTTATCGTCTTCATCCATTTTGACAGCATCAAGAATTGAGCTTTGATCTTCTAAGGTGAGATGGAAATCCCACCAACTTTTGAGTTGGCCAAAGAATCCCATAATGAGAAGTTCTAATATGGCCTTGTCGGAGGTACTAGATTGGGTCTTGTAAGTATTAGTTGCCATGGTTATTTGTTGAAGGAGGTTCAGAATGTGATATTCTGACATTCCATAAATATTCCACTCATATAGAGAGGAAGCCTTATAATTTGGTTGGACCATTTTATTTGGTCTAACCTCAAGGCTAAGGTCAGGTGTCGTTTGTCTAGGAATGATAGCCCTTGAAGATAGATTCCTTTCATAAATACACAAAAGGACCGGTTCTTTAGCTCATCATTTGTTTGCTTAGGGGACTTTGATTATCCTAGGGTATTTATTTGGAAGTTTGTATTTAGGTCAAGGGATGTTAGGGACCTAATTTTGGTTTGAAGAAGATGCAAGAGAAATTTAGATAAGTTGGGTTTTGATGGCTTAGAGGAATTATGTTCTTCTAGACTAAAATATTTTGTTGACTGGCCTTCAAAACCTAAAATGGTTTAAAGACAGACAATCTTTTGCTCTCTATATCCTGGGGAATCGAGGTAGCTTGGAATGCTGGAAGAATGGCTTTTTGAATTTGTTTATCTAATTTTATTAATTGCGAACCAATTGTGTTTAAGTGAATGTTGGTGTGATTAATTTAAAGAAAAATATTTTTTACATTTTCATGCTCTTCTTCTTTTTGCATCCTCAGTGATTTTAATTCAAGTGAATTCTTGCCAGAAGTGAACTTAATGTTTTTTAAAGGAGGATGGTCATATTCGACCGTTCCTCTGTTAGTTTGTCATGTTTGGGTTTTGTTACGAGTTGTAATAGGGTTAATATTTTGAAAAGGGAAGTCGGTATTGTTTTGTTGAGAATACATCTCAAACTAGTCAAAGAAAAGAATATTAATCATTTTGTTTTGCAAATCAGTTTTGAATTTCTTGACATTGATTAATTAAGAAAATGTTTGAAAAACCCAGTTCTTTTTTTAGCATTATGCTAAGCACAAAAGTCTCATTTAAGGAATTTCTTATCAATTTTGAAATCCTTCTCAAGAACATTTATGAGGTTTTTAGTAATATCAAAAAAGTTAGGTGAATCTGGAGGAGAAGTTATTTCTTGAGGATGTTTTTAAACCTGTAAAAAAATGTATGGAGGTTCCAAATTCCTCTGGTCCTCTTCATTTCTGGGTTGATTCTATCTTATATAGATAGATTGAGGAATCTTCGTGTTGTATTTTGTCATTTGAAAGGATCTAATTTGGGGGGCCAGAAATGGAGTTTCTGTGATGGTCATATAAAAGGTTGATAATGGTTGGGAGGTTTGATACTTTGCCTAAGTCTAGAGTGGATGAGGTCGCAACCGTATCAGAGTCTCTTATACTTTGTGACCTTTAGAAAATATGTCTTACCATTCCATCCTGGAACTGGGCGATTTAACTTAATTTAGAGTTTGGTTTAGTAGAGAGTCATGGCTACTCATCCTGAGATGGAGTAGCATTTTCTAGGAGCCAATCTTTTGGAAGGGTAATATCCCTACATCTAATTTTTCGAGGAACAACCACATCTGCTCTGCTAGGGTTAGTTTGGAGCAGAAGGGTTTCACCTTTATTGCCCTAGGTTTTGGTGTTTGTTTTAAACGCAATTTTCATGATTTTTTAGTGGATACAATAAATCATAGCCATTTGAATTGATCCTTCCAACATCTCATACCCATGTGTTTTCACTTGAAGGGTAAGATAATGAAGGATGTTAGGATCATATAAGGCACAGGAAAATTTGGATAACAATTAAAGAAAATAGGACTATTGTTTAGAATAGATTCAATAGTTCCTAAAATCAAATCTTCAATTTTTTTTAAGTCTCTCATCTTGTAGGATAGTTAGGATTGAAGTATTCAGTCCTTCCCTAGTAAGGGGTTTGAACCCTACTTGAAAGAGATCCAACCATATATATATTTGAAATATTTCTTTATTAACTTTTTTGAAAGAAGTTTTATTGTTTCAAAAGGTTTTGAAAGTTGTATGTCACATTCTTCGGTTTTAATAGCATAGTTTGTTTGAAAACTATACCATTTTGAAGTTTTGTACATCAGTTCCTTTTGAACTTTAGGAAGTTTTCAATTATCAATTGAACTTTGAAAATCTTTAAATTCTTATTCTTCAGAGTTGACTATGTTATCTCCAAAAGATATAGAGTTTCTGCTATTAGAAGAAAAAGAAGAAGAGATAGATCTAGAAAATAAATTAATGCTTGCTTTAAAAATCACTATATGCAATTCCTACGGAAGACTAATGTATGGAGTTACTACCAACCCTTAAGACTTACAACCAAAGCATATACTGATACCAGGAATTTATCTTTCAAATCTATCTCTTCTTCTTCCTTCTCGTAGCAAAATATATATATATATATATATATATATATATATATAGACACACACACACACACCCCATTTTTCAATAATTTTCAAGTGAGACTAGACCATTTTGCATGATTTTCTACCAAACATGATATTTTACCATAATTTTATAATCTAAACTTTCTAATCAGATTCAATCATATATAATCTTACCGGTATTGATCTTATCCAAATTAAAATCCAAAGAGTTATTATTATTATTATTATTGGATTTGACTTATGCCAATCTAATATTTTTCAATTATACGATAAGGAAAATAGGTTTTATTGTTAATTGGTATATCAAGTACATCAGAGACTTTATTTTTTCCACTTATTATGAGAATTTAAATTTAAATTAAAATATTCAATTCAAATATACAAATATATTTTTATATACTTTCTTTTGTTTATTTCCCCATTTATCTTATTTTATATTCTATAATTTTAACTTTGTGTATATCAATTTATAAAGCATTTAAATTCTACATAATAAACTTTATTTTTTGTGTTAAAATAATAAATATTTTTTATTTATTAAACTATGTGGTGATATTTTAATTATTAATTTGAACTCTATAGTTAAGTTTTATCTTATTGATTTATTTTGCAATTAGATAAAATCATGTTTTATTAATTGTTAAAATTTTAAAATATCATTATCATATACTCATGAAATTAAAGTGAATCTAACAATCTTATTTCATTTATTTGTAAGAGTAATATTGTAATTGTCTTACTATTTACAAAATAACAAATGATAATTATACATTGTATAGTACCACGAAATAAGGCTTTAATACCAATTAATTTTTGTATTAGATAATGATATCAAGCTATCATTGTCATTGGGGTTATCTAATATTTGATAACAAATCAATTTTTTATATCTAAAATACATTAAACATGCTTATGTTGTAATTTTAGATGTCGATTCTCGATAATAACCATTATCTAAGGGTAAAAAATATGAAACTTTAGATAATGGTTCTAATATAAGTATTATTTAAAGCGTACCGTTTGATTTTTTTATACTTTAGAAAACGGTTATATCTGGAATTGTTATCTAAAGTTGAATAAAAAATATTGATACACTTTAAATACCAGTTTTGGAGAATAATTGTTATCTTATGCTTCTTATTTAATATATATATATATATATATATATATATATATATATATATATATATATATATATATACTGTTTACTTTTTACTGTGTACTTTCGGTGGATTCCCGAATCCACTTTTCAAACTTTGTTTAGTCTGACCCCCTCTTCTATATAAGGGGCCTTAGGACTTCATTGTGAGGGGTCGGCATTTGGAGAGGCAGATCCACCCTTAGCAAATATCCTCTGTACTCAGATTGAGTGTTATCAAATAAAATTCCAAACTTCTGTCCTATCTATCCATTTCTTTCTTATTTACTTTCTTTCTTTGCTTTCCTAACTATCTATCTATCCTCCCTTGCTTTCTGATTCATATTTTCAGGTTGCCCGTCTGTATCCCGAGATCCTTGGCGTATATGGTATCAGAGCCTAGCGGGATTAGCTCTTGAGAGGGGTAAGTGTATCTGGTCAAACTTCTGTATTTTGTACGGGGGGCTGTCTCCTTAATCTTGGTCTTAGGTAAGTCCTGTAAGTCCTGTATGTGTGGCAAGGCAGAGAGACATTTAGGAGTGGAAAACAGTGGACGGTCGTGCAAAATATAGATAAGGGACATGCATTTATTCCGATCTTCTAGTTCTTCTAGTTCTTCTGGTTCTAGATATGACATAGGACCTAGAGACTCAAACAGACAAACTGAAGAATATGAATTTGAAAACTTTGAAGGATCCATAGATACGTGGAAACTTCCCAAACTTCAAAAAGAAATGGTTTATAGTACTTCAAACTGGTCATTGTTACCAACAAACTATGTTATCAAAACAGAAGAAAGAGACCTTCAAATCTGCAAACCTCTAGAGACCATTCAACTTCTTAGTCAAAGGTCCCTAGCAAAACATATCAGGAAAGGCTTTCGTTATATCCACTTAGGATTAGTCCAAGTAGGATTCAAATCCCTAACAAGGGAAGGCCTAAACACATCTATCTTAGCAGTTCTTAGAGACGCTAGGATGTTAGAATTTACAGATTCTTTGATAGGAACTGTAGAGTCTAGTTTGTGTTCTGGTCCAATATTTTTTAATTGCTTTCCAAATTTCGCACCTTCATTAACTGATCCAAATATCCTGCATGCTTTAACTTTGCAAGTCAAAACGCATGGATATCATATGTTGCCTGGATCTATTCCTGTAGCTATAATCTATAGGATTCATTATAAGGTTGCAAAAACGTCCTTTGGGACTCAGGCAATTAGAAAAATTGAAAACGGTGAAACTCTTGTCTTGCAAACTGATTTATCAAGATCAAACACTGTCATTCCCAAAACAATCAAATGGAATGAGATAGAACTCCCTGAGGAATGGACCTTAGATAAGGCACAACCAGCCCAGGAGGAAATCAAGGAACCGGAGATTCCAAAACCAAACTCGGATCTCAACAAAATAACCCAGTTCGAAGACGGAACTGTCAAACTTAGTTTTAGGAGGAACCCGAGCCTTAGAGTAAGGGATGATACCTCGACTTCTTCCACAATTAGTTTAGGAAACGTTTCGAACCTTCCTAGAAACATAAATTTGGAAGAAAAAATTCAAAAGAATAGGGATTCTGTAGATCAAACACCTAGAACTTCAATCTCAGGTGCAAACTACCAAACTAGAATTCCTAAGGCAAGTTATCAAAAACAGAAAGAAAAGGAATCGGAACAAACTAGTGATGATGATATAGAATCACCTCTGCATTCTCCCGGCCTTTCTGACATAACTGATAACCAATTAAACGTCCTAGAAAAGGAATTTGTGATCGATAAAGAATTCTTCAGAAAAGACTTTTATTCCGAAAAGAACACAGCAAAGAGAAACTGGTTCTTCAAAAAACACGGAAAAGATAGTCAATATTTCCAGGAAGAATTTTACAAATTTGTCTCTGATAACAAATGCAAAATAATGTTTTTTGATTGGTTAGAATTACATATGGCAAACCACAGAATTGATTTAAAAGACATAAAAGGTTCACCTTTTAAATCAGCAAAACCCATAACTAACCGACCTAGAACCAAAACTTGGAAAACAGAGAAAGGAGTTGTAGAAACAGAACATCCGCCTCTGCAAAACATCCAAATATCTGCAGGAGAAAACACTGTAGAACTCAAACCACTTAGGATACCAAAAGATGATGAATTAGAAAACACCAAAAATATCGTGTTGCAAAATAATTTTGCTAATATTCATCTAAACACTATTGGTACCCAATTAACAAAACTGGACAAACAAATTCAAAAGACAATTTTACCGGCAATTCAAACAGTTTCAGAAAATAAAATATCTGAACCAAAAAAGATGCCTGTATTTAAGCCTTATGAATTATCAAAATCCAGCCGTCATGAAGTTCAAACTCAAAAGGATGAATTCTTAACGGCAATAAAACAAAAATTAAACTTAATTGCCACCTCGAGTTCGTCTAGTCAAAACCAAAATCAGGTTCCTGACACACCTGACCAAACAGCCCAAATTAATACGGTAAACCAAACGGAACAGACAGAGAGTGATGAGGCCCAAGAACCTGAAACTCCTGTAGTAGCCCGTTTAGATATACCATCGTCATCTAGGCAAATAGTTCCTAGACAAACTGCTCCGGACCTTAGTCTTGAAGTAAGGCCCAACAAACTAGTCCAGCCCAGTTATAAGGCCAACGCCCTGTACGAGTGGAACATAGATGGACTATCTGAATATCAAACCTTAGGCCTTCTACAGCAAATGACTATGGCAGCAAACGCGTATAAAGCCCAAATGAACACAACCGATAAAACTATAGCAGAACTCCTGATAGCAGGGTTCTCAGGACAGTTAAAAGGTTGGTGGGATTTTCATTTGACTTCAAACGAACAAATCGATATTCTAGATGCCATTAAGGTAGATGAAAACGACGAAATCATCTTAGATAATGGGGAACCCATATCTGATGCCGTAGCATCCCTTATACTGGCCATATCCTTACACTTTGTAGGAGACCCATCTCACCTTAAGGATAAAAACGGAGAATTATTATCCAACCTTAGGTGCAAAAGACTTAATGACTTCCAGTGGTACAAAAATACTTTCCTGACTAGAGTTATGCTTAGGGAAGATTCAAACCAGCCATTCTGGAAAGAAAAGTTTTTAGATGGATTACCGCCCGTGTTAGGAGGAAAAGTAAGGAACAAAATCAAAGAAACTCATAACAATCAAATTCCTTACAACAAATTCACCTATGGAGAATTAATAAGCTTGACACAAAAGGAAGCCTTAAAAATTTGTCAAGACTTAAAATTCCAAAGTCAACTCAAACGAGAAATGAGTCAAACCAAACAGGAACTAGGATCTTTCTGTAAACAATTCGACATTGCAGGAATAACAAACAAACAATGTTCGGGGAATTGTAGACCTAGTCACCACAAAAGAACAAAACAAAAATATTTACCTGCTCCGCAGAATCAAAAGCAAATACCCTATTACCAGAAATCAAAACCTATAAATAGCAGAACTACAGTTTCATCTTCAAAAGACCCGAATTGGGGAAAAAGATATAGAAACTATAGGTGCTACAAATGTGGTAAAATGGGACACACAAAACAATTCTGCAAAATAAACAAACAAATTCGTGAATTAGACTTAGATGATGAAACTAGGGAAAAAATTCAAAACCTCCTAGTATCTTCTGAGGATGATAACGAAAACCCAGAGTTAGATGAGCTCCAAACAGAGTCATCTTCCTCTTCTAGCAGTTCTTCTGACCCGGAAGAAGAACCTATAGAAAATCAAATGAATGTTTTGACAAAACAACAAAAAATGGTTCTAGATATAGTTCACCTAATTCCAGATCCATTAAAACAAGCAGAATACTTGGAAAAATTAATGGAATCAATTGAAAAGGATGAACCACCAAAACCGTTAATTCAAAACATTCCTTCAAAACCAGCAAATGCATATGACTTAACCAAGATTCTTAACAAACAGAAAAAATCAAAAGATTTAACTCCAACTACTTCTGAACTTCAAAAAGAAATCAAAGAAGTCAAAAAAGAATTAAAAGAGTTAAAACTAAAACAAGAATCTGATATGCAAACAGTCCAAATGATTTTGTCCAAACAAATCTCCAACTCTTCATCCGAAACTAGTGAAGATGAACGAAACACTGTTGAAGATTCAAACGAATTAATTCCAGGAGAATTTCTTAATGTTCTAAAAGAAATAACCTCCCGCAAATACATCATCAGTATAACCCTTAGGTTAGAAGATGGTTTCCAAATAAACACAGTCGCACTATTTGATACCGGTGCTGACTTAAACTGTATAAAAGAGGGAATAATTCCAAAAAAGTACCTCTCAAAATCAAACGAAAAATTATCTGCAGCCAACAGCTCCAGATTAAAAATCAAATATAAATGTGAAGCGGATTTAATTTGTAATAACTTACAAATCAAAACAACCTATCTGATAACTCCTGATATTAGTCAATCTGTTATCTTAGGTACTCCTTTCATTAATTTGATAACCCCTTACAAAGTAGGTTTGTCCGGAATTTCATTCAAAACAAAAGGGAAAAAGAATAATTTATCCTTTTTAGAAATCCCTAGGACGAGGAACCTAAATTTGTTAAAGGCAAACTTAATCTACGAAGATCAAATTAATCTTCTGATTAAAGGCAAACAAAATAATTTAGATTTCCTAAAGCAAAATGTCAATTCCAACCGAATCCAACAACAGTTGCAAACAAAATCGGTAAAAGACAAAATTGACCAACTAAGGAATCAAATCGAAAAAGAGATCTGCTCTGATCTCCCAAACGCATTCTGGTCTAGAAAACAGCACATGGTCGACCTTCCGTATGAAGACAAATTTGACGAAAGGAACATACCGACAAAAGCTAGACCAATACAAATGAATTCGGAACTAATAGAATTTTGCAAACAGGAAATCAAAGACTTAGAAACAAAAGGTTTAATTCAAAAATCTAGGTCACCTTGGTCCTGTGCGGCATTCTATGTTAACAAAAATTCCGAAATAGAGCGTGGAACACCTAGGTTAGTAATAAATTACAAACCGTTAAACGACGCTCTCAAATGGATTAGATATCCAATTCCAAACAAAAAAGATTTGCTTCAAAGATTGTTCTCAGCACTTATCTTTTCAAAATTTGACTTAAAATCTGGTTTTTGGCAAATACAAATTAATCCAAAAGACAGATACAAAACTGCATTCACGGTCCCCTTTGGACAATTTGAATGGAACGTGATGCCTTTCGGATTAAAAAATGCTCCGTCAGAATTTCAAAGAATAATGAACGACATTTTTAATCCATATTCAAATTTTTGTCTAGTCTATATTGACGATGTCTTAGTATACTCAAACAGTCTAGATCAGCATTTTCGACATCTTAGGATTTTCCTTAGTGTCGCTAGGCGTAATGGACTTGTAGTATCTAAGCCTAAAATAGATTTGGCCCAAACTAAGATCAGATTCTTAGGTCATTACATCGAGTCGGGTAGAATAAGGCCCATCGAGAGATCCATAGAATTTGCATCTAAGTTCCCAGACCAAATCTTAGACAAAACCCAACTGCAAAGATTCTTAGGAAGCCTGAACTATGTTCTAGACTTCTGCCCCAATCTTAACCAGATTGCAAAACCATTACACGACAGGCTTAAGAAAAACCCAAAACCTTGGTCTCAAGCCCACACCAATGTCGTCAAACACATCAAGGCCCAAGTCCAGTCCATTCCGTGTCTGACCTTGGCCAATCCAAACCTATTCAAAATTGTCGAAACAGACGCCTCTGAAATTGGCTACGGAGGTATTCTCAAACAGTGTCAGGCCCAGACCCTTGAACAGTATCTGGCCCATGTCAAAGCCAAAACCCAAAACGAAACAGTGATCCAATTTACATCCGGACACTGGACCCAAACACAGCAAAATTATTCGACGGTCAAAAAGGAAATATTCGCGATCGTCCAATCCATTACAAAATTCCAGTCCGACTTATTAAACCAAAAATTCCTGTTACGAGTCGACTGCAAATCAGCCAAACAGATACTAAAAAAGGACGTACAGAACGTCGCGAGCAAACAGATCTTTGCCAGATGGCAAGCCCTACTTTCGGTGTTCGACTTCGACATCGAGTATATAAAAGGTGAAGACAATTCATTACCGGACTTCCTCACGCGTGAATTTCTTCAAGGACGCTCTCAAACGAACCATGCCTCCTTGACGAAAAGAAAAACAAAAGGAGAAGGTTCAAGAGATATTGGCTGCAAAGCCAATCAAATCATGGTATGAAGCTACCATGGAAGATGAAGCAGCAGCAGCCGCTTCTTCAAACAAAGAAGCCTCGGCTTCCACAACACCAAATCCAGACGTGCTCAAATGGGTGGAAACACTTTCTCACTCACCTCAAATGGTTAAAGCACTCCAAAATCTTTCAGAACAAGTTCAGAGTTCGCAGCCTGAACGCAAAGGTATGAGTTCTGCAAACCCTGTTTACAAAACAGAAGGAGGTCTTTTAATTCCTATGACTCCTTCAAAATCGATTTCAAAAATCTCTTCTGACAAATCGATTTCAAACTTTCCAGCCTTGAGATCCAGGATTTCAAGACTTGAAAACGTTTTGGAAGTAAAACCAGCTTTCGAGAAGAAAGCTGAGTATTTCACAAAACCACACTTTCAAATAATTTCAAACCTCGAAGATGGATTTCACTATCAGGATCCCTTCGTCTCCCTTCGGAAAATGTTTTCTGGTTGGGATTTCAAACCATGGGACGTGACTGCACCCCATGCGTACTATAAGTCAATTTTAGAGTACACCGGTTCAGCTTCATTCAGAACATTTAAACTACCTCAAACCAAAAGTGAAGCTGCCTACTCAACCTGTCAACTACACAGGGTTATCCTTCCCGCGGATTGGGGACAAAGCCTCGAATTACCTCGCAGGCTCCCGGATTCGTACAAATTCAGCCCAAACTCCAAACTGAATTTCAACTACTGGGACTACCAGCAGGCTTGGTGGAATACTTTCTTCACAGAAAATTCCAAAAAGTCGCATTCCTGGTTATTGTTTTTCAAAAATTTTAACCAAACCCATTACCCTGTCTGGTTTATCCGATGGTGGAAAGACTTCGGCGCCATCCCAGACATCCTACTGGAACAGGTTTCAAAACCTCTCGACCTGTTCAAAACCCTTTACAAACCCACAGAAGATGATAGGGTGTTGCCCCCTATCTTTGTCTTTTGTTCCAAACTATTCTGCCCATGGGTATTCGCCTGGACAACGGAGATCCATGAGATAGAAGGAGTTTTAACTTTGGTCCGCCGTTTCAAAGTCAAATGGTGGTCAAAGTATCAAACGTTCGAAAAGGTCTCGGAACAGGCCGTCCGCAAACTCGTCAATACTCAGCCGGCCTCTTCTGCAACAAACAAGGTCCTAGCCAGATCGGATGACTCGAAGTTTCTGGCTCAAAAATCTGTAACGGCCGCAAAACTTGCAGCCGCCAAAACCGAAGATGAATACTTAGCCATTTTGGCTGAAGTATTCTCTCAAAGCAAAAAGGGAGATTCTGCATCCTCATCCATCTCTCCAGAGATCGACTATGGCGATGAGAATGAAGATGACTGTTACGGGATATTACCTCCTATCCGGTAGACAGAACAAATACGAAGTATTTTCGGTGGAGGGCTACGCATCCGCATGCGTCAAAAGATCGTGGCAGACAAAGAATATTCCTGCCAACCAAAAGCAAATGTCAGGGTCAAAAGTGCCATCCTCAAAAGAAGTAGGAATCTGCTTTCGGCTACTTTCGGCAATTGACACTTCTACCCGGGTAAAAGCACGAGTAAAAGCAATCGCAAAAGCAAAAGGAGACGACAAAGGAATCTGCGGCAAAAGCTATTCACGCGGATTACTATTGTATTTTCTGTCGGCTACTTTTACCGTTTGTACCTTTTACCTTTTACTATTCAAACTTTAGGGTACACTATTACTGTAGGCAGTACACTTTTTACTGTTTACTTTTTACTGTGTACTTTCGGTGGATTCCCGAATCCACTTTTCAAACTTTGTTTAGTCTGACCCCCTCTTCTATATAAGGGGCCTTAGGACTTCATTGTGAGGGGTCGGCATTTGGAGAGGCAAATCCACCCTTAGCAAATATCCTCTGTACTCAGATTGAGTGTTATCAAATAAAATTCCAAACTTCTATCCTATCTATCCATTTCTTTCTTATTTACTTTCTTTCTTTGCTTTCCTAACTATCTATCTATATTTGATAACACTCAATCTGAGTACAGAGGATATTTGCTAAGGGTGGATCTGCCTCTCCAAATGCCGACCCCTCACAATGAAGTCCTAAGGCCCCTTATATAGAAGAGGGGGTCAGACTAAACAAAGTTTGAAAAGTGGATTCGGGAATCCACCGAAAGTACACAGTAAAAAGTAAACAGTAAAAAGTGTACTGCCTACAGTAATAGTGTACCCTAAAGTTTGAATAGTAAAAGGTAAAAGGTACAAACGGTAAAAGTAGCCGACAGAAAATACAATAGTAATCCGCGTGAATAGCTTTTGCCGCAGATTCCTTTGTTGTCTCCTTTTGCTTTTGCGATTGCTTTTACTCGTGCTTTTACCCGGTAGAAGTGTCAATTGCCGAAAGTAGCCGAAAGCAGATTCCTACTTCTTTTGAGGACGGCACTTTTGACCCTGACATTTGCTTTTGGTTGGCAGGAATATTCTTTGTCTGCCACGATCTTTTGACGCATGCGGATGCGTAGCCCTCCACCGAAAATACTTCGTATTTGTTCTGTCTACCGGATAGGAGGTAATATCCCGTAACAGTCATCTTCATTCTCATCGCCATAGTCGATCTCTGGAGAGATGGATGAGGATGCAGAATCTCCCTTTTTGCTTTGAGAGAATACTTCAGCCAAAATGGCTAAGTATTCATCTTCGGTTTTGGCGGCTGCAAGTTTTGCGGCCGTTACAGATTTTTGAGCCAGAAACTTCGAGTCATCCGATCTGGCTAGGACCTTGTTTGTTGCAGAAGAGGCCGGCTGAGTATTGACGAGTTTGCGGACGGCCTGTTCCGAGACCTTTTCGAACGTTTGATACTTTGACCACCATTTGACTTTGAATCGGCGGACCAAAGTTAAAACTCCTTCTATCTCATGGATCTCCGTTGTCCAGGCGAATACCCATGGGCAGAATAGTTTGGAACAAAAGACAAAGATAGGGGGCAACACCCTATCATCTTCTGTGGGTTTGTAAAGGGTTTTGAACAGGTCGAGAGGTTTTGAAACCTGTTCCGGTAGGATGTCTGGGATGGCGCCGAAGTCTTTCCACCATCGGATAAACCAGACAGGGTAATGGGTTTGGTTAAAATTTTTGAAAAACAATAACCAGGAATGCGACTTTTTGGAATTTTCTGTGAAGAAAGTATTCCACCAAGCCTGCTGGTAGTCCCAGTAGTTGAAATTCAGTTTGGAGTTTGGGCTGAATTTGTACGAATCCGGGAGCCTGCGAGGTAATTCGAGGCTTTGTCCCCAATCCGCGGGAAGGATAACCCTGTGTAGTTGACAGGTTGAGTAGGCAGCTTCACTTTTGGTTTGAGGTAGTTTAAATGTTCTGAATGAAGCTGAACCGGTGTACTCTAAAATTGACTTATAGTACGCATGGGGTGCAGTCACGTCCCATGGTTTGAAATCCCAACCAGAAAACATTTTCCGAAGGGAGACGAAGGGATCCTGATAGTGAAATCCATCTTCGAGGTTTGAAATTATTTGAAAGTGTGGTTTTGTGAAATACTCAGCTTTCTTCTCGAAAGCTGGTTTTACTTCCAAAACGTTTTCAAGTCTTGAAATCCTGGATCTCAAGGCTGGAAAGTTTGAAATCGATTTGTCAGAAGAGATTTTTGAAATCGATTTTGAAGGAGTCATAGGAATTAAAAGACCTCCTTCTGTTTTGTAAACAGGGTTTGCAGAACTCATACCTTTGCGTTCAGGCTGCGAACTCTGAACTTGTTCTGAAAGATTTTGGAGTGCTTTAACCATTTGAGGTGAGTGAGAAAGTGTTTCCACCCATTTGAGCACGTCTGGATTTGGTGTTGTGGAAGCCAAGGCTTCTTTGTTTGAAGAAGCGGCTGCTGCTGCTTCATCTTCCATGGTAGCTTCATACCATGATTTGATTGGCTTTGCAGCCAATATCTCTTGAACCTTCTCCTTTTGTTTTTCTTTTCGTCGAGGAGGCATGGTTCGTTTGAGAGCGTCCTTGAAGAAATTCACGCGTGAGGAAGTCCGGTAATGAATTGTCTTCACCTTTTATATACTCGATGTCGAAGTCGAACACCGAAAGTAGGGCTTGCCATCTGGCAAAGATCTGTTTGCTCGCGACGTTCTGTACGTCCTTTTTTAGTATCTGTTTGGCTGATTTGCAGTCGACTCGTAACAGGAATTTTTGGTTTAATAAGTCGGACTGGAATTTTGTAATGGATTGGACGATCGCGAATATTTCCTTTTTGACCGTCGAATAATTTTGCTGTGTTTGGGTCCAGTGTCCGGATGTAAATTGGATCACTGTTTCGTTTTGGGTTTTGGCTTTGACATGGGCCAGATACTGTTCAAGGGTCTGGGCCTGACACTGTTTGAGAATACCTCCGTAGCCAATTTCAGAGGCGTCTGTTTCGACAATTTTGAATAGGTTTGGATTGGCCAAGGTCAGACACGGAATGGACTGGACTTGGGCCTTGATGTGTTTGACGACATTGGTGTGGGCTTGAGACCAAGGTTTTGGGTTTTTCTTAAGCCTGTCGTGTAATGGTTTTGCAATCTGGTTAAGATTGGGGCAGAAGTCTAGAACATAGTTCAGGCTTCCTAAGAATCTTTGCAGTTGGGTTTTGTCTAAGATTTGGTCTGGGAACTTAGATGCAAATTCTATGGATCTCTCGATGGGCCTTATTCTACCCGACTCGATGTAATGACCTAAGAATCTGATCTTAGTTTGGGCCAAATCTATTTTAGGCTTAGATACTACAAGTCCATTACGCCTAGCGACACTAAGGAAAATCCTAAGATGTCGAAAATGCTGATCTAGACTGTTTGAGTATACTAAGACATCGTCAATATAGACTAGACAAAAATTTGAATATGGATTAAAAATGTCGTTCATTATTCTTTGAAATTCTGACGGAGCATTTTTTAATCCGAAAGGCATCACGTTCCATTCAAATTGTCCAAAGGGGACCGTGAATGCAGTTTTGTATCTGTCTTTTGGATTAATTTGTATTTGCCAAAAACCAGATTTTAAGTCAAATTTTGAAAAGATAAGTGCTGAGAACAATCTTTGAAGCAAATCTTTTTTGTTTGGAATTGGATATCTAATCCATTTGAGAGCGTCGTTTAACGGTTTGTAATTTATTACTAACCTAGGTGTTCCACGCTCTATTTCGGAATTTTTGTTAACATAGAATGCCGCACAGGACCAAGGTGACCTAGATTTTTGAATTAAACCTTTTGTTTCTAAGTCTTTGATTTCCTGTTTGCAAAATTCTATTAGTTCCGAATTCATTTGTATTGGTCTAGCTTTTGTCGGTATGTTCCTTTCGTCAAATTTGTCTTCATACGGAAGGTCGACCATGTGCTGTTTTCTAGACCAGAATGCGTTTGGGAGATCAGAGCAGATCTCTTTTTCGATTTGATTCCTTAGTTGGTCAATTTTGTCTTTTACCGATTTTGTTTGCAACTGTTGTTGGATTCGGTTGGAATTGACATTTTGCTTTAGGAAATCTAAATTATTTTGTTTGCCTTTAATCAGAAGATTAATTTGATCTTCGTAGATTAAGTTTGCCTTTAACAAATTTAGGTTCCTCGTCCTAGGGATTTCTAAAAAGGATAAATTATTCTTTTTCCCTTTTGTTTTGAATGAAATTCCGGACAAACCTACTTTGTAAGGGGTTATCAAATTAATGAAAGGAGTACCTAAGATAACAGATTGACTAATATCAGGAGTTATCAGATAGGTTGTTTTGATTTGTAAGTTATTACAAATTAAATCCGCTTCACATTTATATTTGATTTTTAATCTGGAGCTGTTGGCTGCAGATAATTTTTCGTTTGATTTTGAGAGGTACTTTTTTGGAATTATTCCCTCTTTTATACAGTTTAAGTCAGCACCGGTATCAAATAGTGCGACTGTGTTTATTTGGAAACCATCTTCTAACCTAAGGGTTATACTGATGATGTATTTGCGGGAGGTTATTTCTTTTAGAACATTAAGAAATTCTCCTGGAATTAATTCGTTTGAATCTTCAACAGTGTTTCGTTCATCTTCACTAGTTTCGGATGAAGAGTTGGAGATTTGTTTGGACAAAATCATTTGGACTGTTTGCATATCAGATTCTTGTTTTAGTTTTAACTCTTTTAATTCTTTTTTGACTTCTTTGATTTCTTTTTGAAGTTCAGAAGTAGTTGGAGTTAAATCTTTTGATTTTTTCTGTTTGTTAAGAATCTTGGTTAAGTCATATGCATTTGCTGGTTTTGAAGGAATGTTTTGAATTAACGGTTTTGGTGGTTCATCCTTTTCAATTGATTCCATTAATTTTTCCAAGTATTCTGCTTGTTTTAATGGATCTGGAATTAGGTGAACTATATCTAGAACCATTTTTTGTTGTTTTGTCAAAACATTCATTTGATTTTCTATAGGTTCTTCTTCCGGGTCAGAAGAACTGCTAGAAGAGGAAGATGACTCTGTTTGGAGCTCATCTAACTCTGGGTTTTCGTTATCATCCTCAGAAGATACTAGGAGGTTTTGAATTTTTTCCCTAGTTTCATCATCTAAGTCTAATTCACGAATTTGTTTGTTTATTTTGCAGAATTGTTTTGTGTGTCCCATTTTACCACATTTGTAGCACCTATAGTTTCTATATCTTTTTCCCCAATTCGGGTCTTTTGAAACTGTAGTTCTGCTATTTATAGGTTTTGATTTCTGGTAATAGGGTATTTGCTTTTGATTCTGCGGAGCAGGTAAATATTTTTGTTTTGTTCTTTTGTGGTGACTAGGTCTACAATTCCCCGAACATTGTTTGTTTGTTATTCCTGCAATGTCGAATTGTTTACAGAAAGATCATAGTTCCTGTTTGGTTTGACTCATTTCTCGTTTGAGTTGACTTTGGAATTTTAAGTCTTGACAAATTTTTAAGGCTTCCTTTTGTGTCAAGCTTATTAATTCTCCATAGGTGAATTTGTTGTAAGGAATTTTATTGTTATGAGTTTCTTTGATTTTGTTCCTTACTTTTCCTCCTAACACGGGCGGTAATCCATCTAAAAACTTTTCTTTCCAGAATGGCTGGTTTGAATCTTCCCTAAGCATAACTCTAGTCAGGAAAGTATTTTTGTACCACTGGAAGTCATTAAGTCTTTTGCACCTAAGGTTGGATAATAATTCTCCGTTTTTATCCTTAAGGTGAGATGGGTCTCCTACAAAGTGTAAGGATATGGCCAGTATAAGGGATGCTACGGCATCAGATATGGGTTCCCCATTATCTAAGATGATTTCGTCGTTTTCATCTACCTTAATGGCATCTAGAATATCGATTTGTTCGTTTGAAGTCAAATGAAAATCCCACCAACCTTTTAACTGTCCTGAGAACCCTGCTATCAGGAGTTCTGCTATAGTTTTATCGGTTGTGTTCATTTGGGCTTTATACGCGTTTGCTGCCATAGTCATTTGCTGTAGAAGGCCTAAGGTTTGATATTCAGATAGTCCATCTATGTTCCACTCGTACAGGGCGTTGGCCTTATAACTGGGCTGGACTAGTTTGTTGGGCCTTACTTCAAGACTAAGGTCCGGAGCAGTTTGTCTAGGAACTATTTGCCTAGATGACGATGGTATATCTAAACGGGCTACTACAGGAGTTTCAGGTTCTTGGGCCTCATCACTCTCTGTCTGTTCCGTTTGGTTTACCGTATTAATTTGGGCTGTTTGGTCAGGTGTGTCAGGAACCTGATTTTGGTTTTGACTAGACGAACTCGAGGTGGCAATTAAGTTTAATTTTTGTTTTATTGCCGTTAAGAATTCATCCTTTTGAGTTTGAACTTCATGACGGCTGGATTTTGATAATTCATAAGGCTTAAATACAGGCATCTTTTTTGGTTCAGATATTTTATTTTCTGAAACTGTTTGAATTGCCGGTAAAATTGTCTTTTGAATTTGTTTGTCCAGTTTTGTTAATTGGGTACCAATAGTGTTTAGATGAATATTAGCAAAATTATTTTGCAACACGATATTTTTGGTGTTTTCTAATTCATCATCTTTTGGTATCCTAAGTGGTTTGAGTTCTACAGTGTTTTCTCCTGCAGATATTTGGATGTTTTGCAGAGGCGGATGTTCTGTTTCTACAACTCCTTTCTCTGTTTTCCAAGTTTTGGTTCTAGGTCGGTTAGTTATGGGTTTTGCTGATTTAAAAGGTGAACCTTTTATGTCTTTTAAATCAATTCTGTGGTTTGCCATATGTAATTCTAACCAATCAAAAAACATTATTTTGCATTTGTTATCAGAGACAAATTTGTAAAATTCTTCCTGGAAATATTGACTATCTTTTCCGTGTTTTTTGAAGAACCAGTTTCTCTTTGCTGTGTTCTTTTCGGAATAAAAGTCTTTTCTGAAGAATTCTTTATCGATCACAAATTCCTTTTCTAGGACGTTTAATTGGTTATCAGTTATGTCAGAAAGGCCGGGAGAATGCGGAGGTGATTCTATATCATCATCACTAGTTTGTTCCGATTCCTTTTCTTTCTGTTTTTGATAACTTGCCTTAGGAATTCTAGTTTGGTAGTTTGCACCTGAGATTGAAGTTCTAGGTGTTTGATCTACAGAATCCCTATTCTTTTGAATTTTTTCTTCCAAATTTATGTTTCTAGGAAGGTTCGAAACGTTTCCTAAACTAATTGTGGAAGAAGTCGAGGTATCATCCCTTACTCTAAGGCTCGGGTTCCTCCTAAAACTAAGTTTGACAGTTCCGTCTTCGAACTGGGTTATTTTGTTGAGATCCGAGTTTGGTTTTGGAATCTCCGGTTCCTTGATTTCCTCCTGGGCTGGTTGTGCCTTATCTAAGGTCCATTCCTCAGGGAGTTCTATCTCATTCCATTTGATTGTTTTGGGAATGACAGTGTTTGATCTTGATAAATCAGTTTGCAAGACAAGAGTTTCACCGTTTTCAATTTTTCTAATTGCCTGAGTCCCAAAGGACGTTTTTGCAACCTTATAATGAATCCTATAGATTACAGCTACAGGAATAGATCCAGGCAACATATGATATCCATGCGTTTTGACTTGCAAAGTTAAAGCATGCAGGATATTTGGATCAGTTAATGAAGGTGCGAAATTTGGAAAGCAATTAAAAAATATTGGACCAGAACACAAACTAGACTCTACAGTTCCTATCAAAGAATCTGTAAATTCTAACATCCTAGCGTCTCTAAGAACTGCTAAGATAGATGTGTTTAGGCCTTCCCTTGTTAGGGATTTGAATCCTACTTGGACTAATCCTAAGTGGATATAACGAAAGCCTTTCCTGATATGTTTTGCTAGGGACCTTTGACTAAGAAGTTGAATGGTCTCTAGAGGTTTGCAGATTTGAAGGTCTCTTTCTTCTGTTTTGATAACATAGTTTGTTGGTAACAATGACCAGTTTGAAGTACTATAAACCATTTCTTTTTGAAGTTTGGGAAGTTTCCACGTATCTATGGATCCTTCAAAGTTTTCAAATTCATATTCTTCAGTTTGTCTGTTTGAGTCTCTAGGTCCTATGTCATATCTAGAACCAGAAGAACTAGAAGAACTAGAAGATCGGAATAAATGCATGTCCCTTATCTATATTTTGCACGACCGTCCACTGTTTTCCACTCCTAAATGTCTCTCTGCCTTGCCACACATACAGGACTTACAGGACTTACCTAAGACCAAGATTAAGGAGACAGCCCCCCGTACAAAATACAGAAGTTTGACCAGATACACTTACCCCTCTCAAGAGCTATCTATATATATATATATATACACACACACATATTATTTCAAACCACATACACAACTGTATATTCTCATACATTAGTCCAATTATACAATATATAAAATTCTACATATATCCAATATCAAACAAACATCCAAATTATTCACCAATACCTCAACCAAAATACTACTCATTAACAACATAACCAACACCACCAAATTGGCACACATTCAAAATTCTCATCAAAATAAAAGTACTTAAACTTAAATCTAATTATCTAATAAGCAAGAAATATCATCATACTTTGATAACATCAAGTTTCAAACCTTTGCATTCACAAGCCTACAGTTTTGGCATTATAATAGTTTTTCATAAGTGACAAAGCATATATGGCATCTATTATCAACAATCATTGCATACATATCCATTACAAAATATAAACTATTTAAACCTAGTACAAAAATACTAGACGACTATTACTTACATCAATCAAAACCTACTTATAATCTAGATACCTATGCATATACAAAAAAAAAAAAAACTTGACCCACTTATCCTTTACTTCATTAATCTATTCTAGCATGTATTCACTCGAATAAGATCCATAAGGATAAAACTGTAAATCACATTTATTTAATTATTAGATTGGTAAGAAAATTATGAAATGCCATCATTTATTATTTAAAACTAATTAAATACTATGCATACATTTCTGGATCTATATCTAAAGACTTTATTGACATGATCTTATACATAAATATGCACACGTAATATTCACAATCAATGTTATTTTTCTGCCTAAGAACCTATAAAAAAACATTTGAATTGCAATCTCATAATATATAGCATTAACTAGAGATAATAATTAAAATTGGGACAAAATATATTATTAATAAGTTTTGACCTTGAAAAGATCATATTCAAAGCCACTTCTTAGAGTTCTTCCACCCTTCATCATAAGTGACATCCATAAGGCCCTAATAGAATTGATAAACAAACTAAATGTACTAACAATGAAATGCATAAGCATAAGAAAATAAATATTAAAAAAAATACTAATGTGTCGATCGCTTGATCAAAACGGACTAAATGATTGGCCAATGAATCAAACACAAAGATTTTTCTCCTACAAAGATGAATAACATAAAAAACCCAATATTTATTAGCCATGTGTGGTATAAATAATAGTTGTTTTGGCTTCAAAGCCATGAGTTGTTGTTCTAGATCTTTGATGATTGCCCCTTCCTTCTTGACATGTGTATCATTCAACTCAAATGGAAATAGATATGCATGGTAACTAGTGGGACAACTATATGTTTGAGCCATAAACTCCAATGCTCTATGCATGAAAATAATAGTGCGTATGAATTAATAACATCGACGACTCATACTAGTGTCACCATAAAATATAAAAAATTAAAGTATTAAGATGATATTAAATAATACTTACTTAATATATACAGACATCATGGTAGACAACATCAAATCATGGTTAACTACTTCACTTATTTTATCTTTTCTGGTGGGAATAATATTAAATGCGGTTTGACCAACTAAATTAACATACATGCCAAATAAAATTCAATTCAGGCCAATAAAATATTGAGCATAGAAGCTCAATATGGCCAAACTTGGTATGTTTGCAATATATGGTTGGATGGAAGTTTTAGATTTTTAATTTTGGATGTGTCATCTCTAAAGGAGCTTTTGAAGTGTCTTTACTTTTTCCTTCCCCTTTAATTCCTTTCTACGTGCTCTTTCCATCATCATTCTTTTCCTTTGCCTTAGAATTATTAAAAAGGTTACAGTGATCATAATATTAACTAATGTCTTTAATTTAATGGGAAAAATGGATATTGATAGTGATGGAGAGTGCAACTACCTTTGCCTTAAGAGCTTTACTTGGCTTTGATTTCTTAATTCATAGTAATAAACAAAATATAGTAATAAGATAAAGACCTAATTAGTTTAATGTAATAAAAAAATAATGTAAACAATGATGGAGATTGTTGTTACATTTTTATTGGTCAAACTTATATGGTTCATGGGCTAAGGCATAAAACTTCTTTTAGCTTGTTCCACAATCACAAGCTCATCTCCTTCTTTATATAAGAGTAGCGGAGCATCAGGAATTATTGGAGCATCAATGAAACAATGCTTTTGATTAGCTGGTAAAGGAGTCTTATGGACCATCAACGTGGTGGTACCATGAAGGATTTCCATCCTACCCTTCACCAAGAGAATTAATGGGTCATTGGCTAACAAGTCACACTTATGCAAAATTTGACAAAGTATTTTATGGTACATATTTTACACATATAACAACACATATAAACCATAGTTTATGATATTTGCCACTAAAAAAAGAAGACAAAGTGGATCCTCTTCACAATTATCTCTCACATTATCTACATTAGGTATGTGAAATGGATCCTATGACACTTAACTAGCTGGGTTATACCCTTGAGATTTCATAACTTCCAATTCTTATCGTATGTTGAGCATTTCCTTTGTCACTTGGTTTAATTGTTCAATTAGGTATGCCACCTAGTCACTGGTCTTCTGAGACTAATGTGTTCGAACACATGCACTCGTCTTTATAGCCCCTAATCTAAGACCCCTTTACTTTTTGGGGTGTTCTTCTATTCCCATCACTTGTAAAATGACAATGTATTCATAAATTCCTTCCATTGATTATGATTAATCAAGAGCATCCTGATATATACACAATTAGACAAATTAAGAATTTAGTAAATAGAAATAAATATATGTAGTTTCATAGTGACAAATAACAAGATTGGGTTAAGGCAAATGCTTTAAACTTATGATTTTCTTGGTTGCTTGTTGCACCTTCTCATTGATATAATTCTATAGTGAGCATAAGGAAATAGTCAAGGTGCTTGTATCTTGTTTTTTTTTTGTATCAATTGCAAATTTAAACATATAACGTAATTTTCAAAGCTATTATAACATTCTCCTTACACTAAATTTTAGCACATAAAGTAAATAATTTATACTAGCTCTTCCTCAAGGCCGCCATATCCTTTTCAGGACATTATGGGTGTACTTGTTCTTCTTGGCCATATCTAAATTTTGAAAAATTACTGCCTATATTACAAGCCAAAAAATTATAATAATTTAGGCAATATCTATTACGCATATATTATCATCATCAAAAATTAATATATCAAAGAGTCACATACCTTAAACTCGTTTATATTTCAAAGTGCTAAAATCATGTCCTAATCTTTTTGAGTTGTAGATTTATAAAGTTTTGGTGGGTTCGCCCCTAATGTACCGTCAAATTTGTACAATTTATTCCTAGCCAAGTGTGACCTGAAAGTTGTATGGCACTCACCATAATGCCTCATTAACCATTTCTTCTTGGATTTCGGTATCTTGAAGTAATTCTATTAAAAAACACCATTTATTAAATTTAACATCAAACAACATAATATAGCATTTGTAATCAAGCCAATATACTTACATTGACATCCATTCAAATAAGATTTTTGGTTCCTTCATCGAATTTCGTCCAACTCCTGATACTAATGGGAATATGAAAACGAGTAGGAACACTTGTATAGGTCATGAACTCCCCAAAATGTTCGCTCATAGGAAAACCTCTACCATTGAATTACATCTCCATCACTTTTACTTTATTTATCATATTTTTCACTTTCTTCATTACACTAAATGCCCTCTTTTCTTCTTATTAGCTTTATCCATTTATATAATAATCATTAAAATACCCACCAAAAAATATGTATAAAATAATAAATAATTAGTACAAAATATATAATTAGTAAAAATTATTAATAAATAAATCAATAAGCACAAAATATAATTGCCCTCATTGTTTTCCTTTTCTTCTTTTTCAAATCGGTTTCATAATTTGACACATATATTACTTCATAATAATCATCCCTCGTATATATTTCATCCTTAATGTCATTGTTATTATCCATGAATGGTTGAGTTGCTTGTATAATTGTGATACCCTCTCTTTCCCAATTGGCATCATTTCATCATTACATTCATTATCATTCCTTTTCTTAATATATTGTACAACATACCTTTTTTTATTAGTAGGATCAATGATAAAGAAAACTTGTATTACTTGTGATGCCAATATAAAAGGGATATGTTTGTGCTACCCTATTAAGATATGCTACTATGAACCCATTATCATATTTAATGTCATGATTATTATTAACCCACCTACACCTAAAACCGGTATTTTAAACCTATTGCAATCTATCTCTCATATATTTTCAATAACACCATAATAATTCATATCAATATAAGTCAGATTATTATCCTTCACACTAGTAATAACCAATATACATTGCCTCAAACACTAAAGTTACCTCTCTATTTTGTATTGTAATTTAGTATAAAAGGTATAACCATTGATGGCATAACTACTGTATGAGAATACTTCTAGATGGGGCTTTTGAGATAACCACATCAATGTGTCAGAAATTAAAGTTGAAGAATGTACGATGAGGGGAATAACATGATATTTGAGTCAATTTGTGAAGAAATAATTGTATTTATCCACTATCCACTTATCATTCTTTGATGGATTTTCAATCCTCAAATATCACAATTTTTATTCAATGTATGTTTGAACATCATTGATGTTATGTGATATATATATATATATATATGTGTGTGTGTGTGTGTGTGTGTGTGTGTGTGTGTGTGTGTGTTTTACATAACATAGCATTATCCACACGTTCCAACCTTTTCCCCCTCATCCTCTACCCTTCAATTTTCCCCGTATGTTAAAACTCTGGAATACTGATAACTTTGGCATTTGACAAGTAATTTGTTCAAAATTCAATTGCCTCATCCGTTATGTAACTCTCAACAATGCATCCTTCTAGCTAATATCAATTATTTACATATACTTTTATCAATTTCATAAACCGATAAAAGGGGACATCCAATGTCCATGAACAAGTCTTAACATTTTGACTTCACAAGTTAAGTGAAAGGTTATATGTATTATAGTGTCAAAGAATGAATGTGTAAAGTATATATCAAGTTGACACAAAGTAACCACAAATTTTCATTAAAAGGAGTTCAAACTATCAGGGTATATGACTTTAAAATATAATGCCTTGAAGAAAAAACAAACCCTAGTGATAGCAACTCAAACACACTTCGGTAAAATTTCACGTATAGCTACTAGTCACAAATACTCCATCAAAGTATGTCATTAATGGGAATTCATACCAATTAGTTTCAAAACCTTCATTGACACAAGGCTTTTGATATTTTAAGAATAATCTCATAGAACCTTGGCACTGCTAAAAAATTCAAAAAGTTCAATATTCTCCTTTCTAGAGAGAGAATGATAAGTTGACTATCGATATGCTCTTGTTCCTTTGGTTTTTGGTAACAACTCCTACCAAATTCCCATTTCATTCATACATTCGAGCATTGGTGTCATCTTTAGTCTTTCATGGAATATTATATAATGTACCAACAAGATTATCACATATTTTTTTCTCAATACACACTATGTTGAGAGCATGTCTCATGTACAAACATTCCCAATAGGAAAGATCAAAGAACATGAACATCTTCTTTCACCCAACTAATGGAACCACATATTTGTTTATTTTTTTAACTTGATTTTCAATCGTTTCATCTTCAAATACACATGTTGACCTATCGATGGAATTGGTGTTTTCCCTTCTTCATGCAAGCTATTAAAAGTTTTTTCTCTACCTATGATAATAGTGATTATTTGGTAAAAATCTATGGTGTTTGAGGAAAACACTCTTTAAACCATGTTTTAGTTGAACAAATGAGGTATCTTACTCACATATCAGACATTCATAATGACCTTTCACACTGCAACCTGACAAGCTCCCATATGCTAGGAAATCATTTATTGTACAAAAAAATATTTCTCTCAAAGTGAAGCGTTCTTGATGAGATACATCAAATACCTCAACATTAGTGCTCCACAACACTTTTTGATAATCGATCGAAGGTGCAAAATATATATCAATATCATTTATTGGTTGGTTTGACCCCAAAATAAGCAAAGAAAGCATCATATATTTATGTTTAATGTATAACCATAGAGGTAAATTATATACCACCAAAATCACTGGCTATATGTTATAGGTGCCTTGATTGTGTGGATTCAATCCACCTGAAGAAAGGGAAAGACATAGATTTATTAATTTATGACCAAATTTAGGAGATATGTTATCAATCTTCACCCATTGTGGATATTTAGTCGGATGTCTAAGAAGCCCATCAATTGTCTTCTCACCATCGTACTATGTCAAGTTCTTAGAAAATTGTTTATCATTAAACATCCTCCTAAATCTTAGTATTATAGGAAAATACCACAACACCTTATCCATAACCTTGTTATTTTTATATCGTGGTGCCTTACATTCGGAATTGGGATAACTATTAAAGTATGCATACCTATTATGAAACAATATGCAATCATTAGGGAATGTATTTATTTTCTCATAATGCATGCCCATGGATGAAAGAATCTTTTTGAATTTATAGGTATGATAAGGTAAAACATTATAATTGGAAATCATATCTTTCAAACATGTTAATAATTTTGTAAAACTTTTATCACTCCATCCATTGCATGCTTATAACCTTAAAATAATGGATAATATAGTCAGGGTCTTACAACCATTGTATAAAGGCTTTTTTGAATCATTCAACAACATGTTAGGACAATCGTGAACACTTTATACAACCTTCTTAGGCATCTCTTGTAACAAACCTCCCTCATAGTTCTTAAATCTTATGTTATTTTCCCTTCTATCTTCATTGCTATTATAGACACATTGTGTCTCATATCTAATGAGTATAACTTCTGTCTATTCTTTACACAAACTAATGATCTCTCACTTCATCAACATTGATACATTTGGCATAAGCACAATCCAAATGTGGGCATCTTATTTTACTAGAGTTTTTGGCATGTTCTACTACAAACTTAATGAAAAGCTCCATCCCTTCTTCACATTCCCTGGACAAATGATTTGTAGCAGCCCATTCCCCTAACATAATTTTCCAATATACATGTCTCCCACAGAAATATTACTTCAGTAAAGAAAAAACAATTAATGGTGACATATCTTAGCAATTCAAGCTAGCTTTGGGTTATAATTTATATCAAAAATAAGATAAAAACAAATGATAAAAATGTTGCTTTGGGTTTAGGGTTTAGTGACCATAGTTCAGTGTCTAGGGGGTTAAGAATGTCATAACATCATGGTATAACTACCCATACTAGGAGCTTGGGATATTACAACTAAATTACGAGCAATCAATCATATATCATAAAAGCCTATATTATAAGTTCCCCTCTTTATCAAATTAAAGATTCATTTAGGAAAAAAAAAGACAAGTATAATACAATAAAGTGAGGCAGCTAAAGAAAATGGATAATTGGAAGCTTAGCAAGAAGAATGAACATAAAAGAGCAGATGATATCTTAATATAACACATGCACACGTGCGCGCGCACACACACAGGGTTCATATAAGGATTCAAAGTTACATACAACCGCTATAAACATAGAGGGAAGTTAAAACATGGTGCAAAAACTATCAACAAATCCCAAGAAGAAGCACCAGTATGTAAATAAAAGATTGCTATAACCCCAAAAAAATTACTAAGAACATGCAGCACCTAAAATATCCTAAGGTACTCTTGACTATCCCAAAGCCTCCAAATATCAACTATCACTCTCTAAGTTCACTCTTCTTGAAGAATCATCTACTCTCTCACTTCATTATGAGATGGTCCATCTATCCTACCAGAGTATAGAATTGATAGTAACCCATGCTGAATCCTCCAGTAATTTCTTATCACTATAATCTCCCTAGCTATCTCAAGGTAATGTTTTGTAAAACACTCACCATCAACGAACCTCGATGTGGAATGATCATGACAAATAAATTTGTATAACTAATCGTAGCCCCTATAATTAGCTCCATCTGAGGTAAGGTCAACAATAAATGGTATGACCTAAACACATACAATTCCATGTACAAACTGCTCTCCATCATGCTCCTTTGATGCTCGTGTAACCAGAGTATATGTCTCACAAGATCACCATAAGGGGGAATCCACAAGTGTGATGGAGGATACGCATATGATCGGAACACCATCTCACTACCTACAAAAGGGGGAATAACTACTAGGTCTTATTATCTAGGATATTCATATGACTCAAACTTAACCTAATTTAACTATCCGTGTAACAAAACAAACACTAACAATAACTTGCTAATATTTATTGCTCTAAACCACAAGTATATATTTAAAAAAAAATAGACAACACATAATTATTTTAGTTATGAAACTATCAACAGAAGCTAAAAACAAAAATCAAACAAAATTAAAATTGAAATCAAATAGCAAGGAAACGTAAAATGTACACTTTCAAGCAAAAATTAAGTAACAATTCTCAATCTATAGACTACAAGCTTATACACAAGTTTCACAAGTATTTTCACCGATACTAAAAAAAATCTACATAATCACACTAATATGAAAACTAAATTATAATAGCCAGAAAATTTTCATCAACAAAAAATTCCACCTCAAACCAACAAGCAATAGTACAAATACCACATAAACAACAATAGCTCTAAATATAATCAACAATCCATAATACTCAAGGATTTGCATACTAAACAAAGTTAATTAAAAGAAAATGGCCAAGAATTGAACTACTTGCAAACTCAAAGTTGACAAGAGTAATCAAGAGGCTAGAACAACAAAAGAGCAAACCAACAATGGATTGCTACCCAAATTTAACCAACTGACCACCATAAAAAAAACTCAAATTACATGAGAATTCAAAAATAAAAGAAATCATAAATTAAAATCTAAACCTAAAATAGTGAATAATGAAGCCTACCTAGCTAAATGTAGACAAACATCAATGAAATTGATGAGGAGAAGACCGACAATAAGGCCAACAGAAGCACAACCTAAGTCAGTAATGGAGGAAGGAGAGAGAGACAAGCAAGAGAGAGTGTGTAATATAAGCCATGCAAGCTATTGAAAGTTAAAACCAAAACAAAAGGATAGAATAATGAAGCATACCAAAACAAGGTTGTTTGTCGATGATAACAACTAAAATGAAGATGGTCAAAAAATACGATTGATAGCCAACCACAAGCAAAACCAACATAGAAGGCAAAGTGAGCGTTGGCGAGGAACAATGCTATCATGAATCATTAATTGATAAAGGAGAGGGAGACAAGCGAGAGAGAGAGATAGTGTGTGTGTGTGTGTGTGTGTGTGTGTGTGTGTGTGTGTGTGATAGTGAGAAAGGCTACCTTAGTGAATGTCATGCATTTGTATCGAAAGAGAGGAAATAATTGAAGGTGGTGAGTAAAGTGTACATTTTTTATGACGATTTTTAGATAAAATGGTTATCTTGAATGTTGCGTTGTGCAAATTTAGATGACGATTTTACCTTAAAATCAGCACTTAAACCCTACTAAATAAATATCAAAGTTTAGATAACCATTTTTAGGATAAATATTATCTAAAGTGCACCATTCTAATACTTTTAGATAGCAATTTTTATAATAACCATTATCTAAAACCAAATTTAGCACTTTCAACACCCTCCAAATTTCCATGCTCTAAAAAAATAAACTTTTTACATTGTTATTTTAAGTAATCATCATTTATTGGGGGTCATTAAAATAAGGTTATGTAGTAGTGTCACCTACATTTAAAGAAATTATATCTTTTTAAGTAACCAAATATATGAACTATTATACTTTTATTCATTTTAAAATACTCATCTATCGTATGGGGTATGGGCATTCTATATTAGGTGTGTATTGAAAAGAATTTATTAATTAATAAATCAAAAAATACAAAGATAATGTAGTTATTTTATACTTATATTGATACATTACATTGTATAAATAATATATTTCATTTGTAACATGTCAAAATATAAAAAATGCAAAAGAGAAATTAGACGAACAATCGATAAAGTTGGGGTTGAAGTTTGATTCATGTCAAATTTAACTTAACTAGAAAACTAGAACAAATACGAGTCATATGAAATTATCAATGGTTTATTTGCCTATAATTTGAAACACTCTGAATTAATATAATCACATTCAAGCCAACATGGAAACCAATTAATTCTAAACCAGAAGCAACCCAACTCGAACTCAATTATAATTGATTGGTTAATCCAAGATAAAATAATTCTAAAATAACTAAACCAAACTAGAGTCAACAAAAAAACTTCAACCTAAAATAAATTAAGTAACCTAACCAGACTTAATAAATTGACTTGAACCCAAAATAACTCAAGCTTGAATCTATCACTTATCCAAAATAACTCTAACCAAATTGATAAAGTGAATCAATAATGAAATGAGTCGTGACTTGACCCGAACTCTGCTGAAACTGATAAATTCACTCAAGCTCAAAATAAACTAAATTAAAGTAATTAAATTAACCTAATTTAAATTGAACCCAAAATTTATCTATCCAAAATTAGCCTAACCCACACGAGGTCTAACCTGAATTGCCAAAATGTAAAATGACCAAGGCCATTAAGTTAACCCGAACACGACTTGACCAATCAAGTTAACGTGAAATGATCTAAACTAGAAACGACCCAAACCAGAACTACCTTAACCCGAATCCAACTCGACAAAGTAACCCTATACGATCTAGATATGCAACGATTGAAACCCAAAACTAACCCAACCCAAATAATAAAATGACCTAAAATAACCTAAAAATAAAATGACTTGACTCAACCCACAAAATGGCCCACAATAACCCAATTTGAACCTGACCCACCCAACTCGAATGCCACCCAACTCAATTGCCATAATACTAGATATTAGTATAGGATAATATCACTATTAGAAGTGTAGCCTTTGACCATTAATATCAAACACCATTTTTTGCTTTAACCTACTGTCGTCAAAATCCAAAGAACATCAAACTAACCACTTAGACGACTAACACTCAAAAAGTAAAAAGTGACCCTTTACCCAAAGTGTAATATTTGCAAATTTTATCTAATAATTTCAAACTTTTGGTAATCTTATTTTTCAATTTTTTTTTAAAATGAGTCTTAGTTTAACAACCTTTGGCTTTATAATTATATTTTAGTCTATATAACTGTGGCTGGGCTTATAATTATGTGGGTTAAAGAAATGAATGATCCACAATCCTTTTGTGATCTCCTCATTTATTCTTATATAGTTCCATATCTTTCATAATTCTTTTATATCTTCTCAATTTTTCTCATATCTTTCCTTTTGAAATATATTATACCATATATATTATGGTTGAATCTACTATCTTTTGTTCTAAATTTCATCTTTAAGAGAACTATTTATTTTAATATTTGTGATATGATATATTAATACCATATTTGATGGAATTTGTGTCTTGAGGAATGTCTTGTTATATTCCTTCGTCTCATATAAAAGAAATATGGAATATTGAGATTAGACATACCTATGCATATAATTGAATCATGATCATGTGATTTTGTGTATCTTATGTACTACGCGAGTACCTTAACTAAATTATATTTCACATAAAATGGAAAATAAGGAAATTGACTCCTAAAGGTGATGAACATACAAGCAACATGTCAACTAGAAGGTTTTTCTAGGCCCACTTGTTCATTATTTGTTATTAAATTTTTATTACCAGGTTTTATCATCTCCATCTTTAGTCACAATATACTAGAGTGAATTTTTTTGGGTTGCATTTATGGCTTTGGATTGGGAATGTGCACACTAATGACTTTGTTATCTTATATACTTGTGAATTATTAGATTGTTTCTCTTGTGATCTCTTTTCTCCTTATTATTTCCATGACCAAAAACAAAAATAAAAATTGGATGATGGATTGATTTATGAGTTTCTCATTCAATTGCGAGACTTATATTTACAAGTAGATCATGAAGGTATTGGAAAAACAAAAGAGACTATGTTATTTATGATACTTGATGCTGTTGTTAATTTAATTAGACTTACTATTAGATTTTACTATGTTTGTCTGCTAAAATTTATTTTCAAATTATATTAGATTTTACTATGTTTATTTTCAAATTATAATTCTCCACCGATTGTGAACCAACTTTTTTTAGGTGATGATGATATTGTGCATGTTTGAGGATTGAATAAGATGTTAGTCTATTCTTCATTATTTTTTTGTTATTTGTTTATAATAACTGGAAATTTGTATTTAAGGTTGTACTGTTTTTAGTTAATATTTGGATTTTATTCTATTGAGATTTATTAAAAGCATCACTTTGATAAATTAGATTATTTAACTTGATTATAGCTTTGATATGTCCAACTTAATTGGGTATGACCATAATGCCATCGATTTTAATTTCTTAAGCATGTACGAAGAATTTAATATTATTTTAGACTTTCGAAAAATCGAGGGTGTTACACAAAGTTGGTGATATACAACCTTCCATGCCATCAGCAATCAACGTGAAGAACCCCCAAAGGAAATGCCACATGAGGTACTGCATAAGTATCAAAGCTAATCATTTTGAACCCAACAAAGAGATGAACAAAAGACCCATCTCTGCTTTCATGGCTCATCCTCCCGAGATTTGCCTTCAGTAGTCTCTTCCGAAGTTGCTGTGGCACGAGACATTTTTATTCCCTCCAACTGCATAATTAAAACAGTGATATCAATAGAATTCGATTTGGCTGTTACACATAATAAATAGATGAACTATAGTCTATGGTTGACAATAAAGTAGCAATCGGTCCTTGATCTTACAGTTTGGCAAACACCAATTGGCATCCTCTTCATGGACACTTCACGACCTCCTTTTCCGTTTCCCCTCAAGCCCAGACCAAAACTATCCTACTTCTACAGAGTACATGATGCACTTTTACCATGATTAATACTCCCAACAGATTGAATGATAATTACTTATGATTGTTCATCAATCAATTTGACTTGGTGTAGCAACAGGCAGCAAAAGGAAGCTATAGCAGTATACCAAATCCAAGAATAGGAATCCTATGATGATCATTAACTAGAACGATCAGAGCAGCCTACAATCATCTCATGTATGTGAAACTTCCCATTTTCTATTTTTTTTCCTCCTCCCTATCAGAGGAATGCGAAAGTTTTACTCATTAGAAGGGCAAGGGAAAAGATAATCATACCTGTCGGCAGGTCTCTTGGTGTGTTGCCAGGAGCTCATTGTATTTTATCTGTAGATCTGACATCTCAGCTTGAAGCTTCCCAAACTCAGATTTAGATGGGCCGCCCAATTTTTGTTGTAAAAACCTATCAAACGAAAAAGGAAAAAAGATACAAGTATGGATACAGTAATTATATTAGCAGCAAAAAAAAAGGTAGTAAAAGTTCACAAAATCTGAAGGCTGGAAGTTCATAAAAAAAAAAGGCACCCAAACGATATGACCCTAGAAGGCTGGAAGTTCCCAACACGTAAATAAGTCTGTCATTTTTATTTTATTTTTTGTAAATCTATAACTCATCAATCAATATGAAGTGCAAATGCAGAAGCTAATTGCTACTGGCCAATCTACACTGCAGTTATGTTAATTAGATGACGAGGAAAACAGAAGGTGAATGAGTCAAGGATCAGAGCGAGCTGATCTAGGTGCTATGGTATGGAATGGTAAGAAATTTCATGGTGTTATACATTCAACCGATCAAATACGTTATAACATGGCAAAACTAATGGAGCTTAAAGACTTGGAAATTAAAGCTGAGATAAATATGATGCCATGTCAGTTAAGTCTAACTTTTAGAGCTACTATTCTTTCCATGAATATGATGCCATGCCAGCCACTGCCTTATTGTCATTCCATAACATAATGATAGCAAGACTGAATCGACAAATGGAACGAAAATACAACCGAAAACAGGATCACCAGTGCAAATGTTCACAGCAGGAAACTTACTCAATAGCCGAGCTTGGCTTGTCATTTTGTTCATACAATGCCACGAGAACTAAAAAAATGTGAAGCAAACAGAATTAGAAGGGAAATTTTTCCGTGAAAGGAAAAACAACAACAACAGGGGATCCAATCTTTTCTGCATTCAATTTGAAAGAGAAGTGATGGTCCTCTCCTCAGACTACATGAGATTTTTTTTTTAATTGATTCTCAACGATTTGTGAGTTGCCAAAACAAGGAATTCATGCAAACAGGCAAATGAACAAAGACTACGAAATAATAACATATGTAGCAGTGTGGATGGCTTCTCAGCACTATTTTTTAAGAGAGCTTGGCTGTACTGGGTAATGAAGTGGTGGAGGCTGTCATGAATTTTTTCTCTACTGGTTTTCTACCACAACAATTGAATATCACCTCTCTCACCCTCATCCCAAAGAAGGAAAATGCTACCAGGGTTGCAGAATATAGGCCCATAGCATGCTGTGGAGTCCTTTACAAAGTGATTTAAAAAATCCTCACGAATAGACTTAAGCCCATAATGCCTTATCTGATTGATTCTTCCCAATCAGGTTTTGTTAGTGGAAGAATGATTAGAGATAATATTCTTTTAGCTGCTGAATTAGTAAGGAAATACACCCGGAAGAATATTTCTCCCAGGTGCATGCTAAAATTGGACATAAAGAAAGCCTATGACTCGATTAATTGGGATTTCCTACAGCAGGTTTTGCATGCTTTGGGCTTTCCCCTCCAGTTTGTTAAGCTCATTCTAGCCTGTGTGACGACTGTCTCCTTTTCATTGCTGCTCAATGGTAAAATTACCACTCCTTTCAAGGGTAGAAGAGGCTTGAGGCAAGGTGATCCCCTATCACCCTACCTCTTTGTGTTTGTCACTAAGTACTTAACCAGGAAACTTAGTCTCCTCTCGTCTGACTCCATCTTCAAAGGTCACCCCAGATGCAAAAAAATGAGAATTATAAACTTAGCTTTTGCTGATGATGTGCTAAGAGGAAAGATATAAAGGACTTCTCTGATAGATCTGGTTTAAGAATACATCCTCAGAAATGTTCTATCTATTTTGGAGGAGCTAAGAGGAAACTTAAACTTCTTATCACAAATGAGCTAAATTTCCAAGAAGGCTCTCTCCCCTTTACCTATCTAGGGGTTCCTCTTTCTACTGCTAGACTCCCTTGTCATTAAATGCAAGAGTCGGTCCTCAAGGTGGCTAAGAAACTCCAGACCTGGCATTCTCATCTCCTTTCTTATGCTGGCCGTGCTCAACTAATTAAGTCAGTAGTGTCTAGCATGCAAATGTACTGGAGCCAAGTATTCATTCTCCCTCAAAAGCTTATACATCAAATTGAAAGCCTATGCAGATGTTTTCTTTGGACAGGGAATGCAATAGAATTCAAAAAAAGGCAATTGTGGTTTGGAGAGTGGTTTGTCTTCCAAAACAGGAGGGAGGTTTAGGCCTGATAGATTTGCAGACCTGGAACAAAGCAGCTATGGGCAAGGTTCTTTGGGATATTTGCAAGAAAAAGGATAACCTATGGGTGAAATGGGTGCACTCAATTTACCTACAAGGGGTAGATGTGTGGGGCCTCACTGGTATACGTAGATGCTTGTGGCATCTGCAACAGGTCCTCAAATTGTGACCCTTGTTTTTCACCCTGTGCCAGAGCTCATCTTCTCAGTACCTTGACAGTACAGGGGTTCTCTATAGTATCCACAAGGCTTATGAAGAATTGAGACCCAAATCCAATAAAGTCTGGTGGTACTTTCTGGTATGGAGTCACCATGCTGCACCTAAACATAATTTTCTTATTTGGCTAGCTATCCAGGGGAGATTATTTACAAAAGATAGAATGCATCGCATGGGTATGCCCACTGATTTGAAATGTGTAATGTGTTCAAATGGGGTTGAGACCCCTTCCCACCTTTTTTCTGATTGCACATATAGCTTGGAAATATGGAACAAAATCAGGAATACCGTTGATCGTAGGGATACTGTTGCTTCTTGGTCTAGAGAGATGATGATTCTAGCAAAGAGGACTCGACAATCTAAAGGAATAAAGAGTTTGTTGTGTGCACCCTATGTCACCTTTGTTGCCATTGTTTGGTATGAAAGGAACTCCATAATTTTCAAGAATTACTCTCGATCAAATGCTTCTATGTTGAAAGAGATTAGCTTCATAGTAGCTAGTACATGTTTTCCCCTAGTCAAGAACATAAGTATGCACAATGGAAAGGATGCATTGATAATATGCTGATGTGATAATTCTAGTGCTGCTTTATTGTTTTGTAATAGGGTTTTGTTTGATCGACAGATATAATTTTTCCTATTGGTAGTAAATAAATACTTCATTACTTACCAAAAAAAAACATATTTAGCAGAGAGAAGGACTTGAACCTTTAGTCAAAGCATCAATAACTCCACTTGAATCTAAGTACTTTCTAAAAGCTTCCTTCTTTGCTTCTTTTTCCTGCAGAAATAACAACCTTCCATTCATTTTCAGGATAAGCACTGAGACCATGGTGAAATACTCACCAAAGGAAATTCACCCATAATTGTGTCCAATGATAATCGCCTTAATCATGAAAATCTCATGGATGAACTATACAAAGCCAGAACTCTTCAGTTGACATAAAAAAATCAAGCAAAATCTAAAATGGCTTCTTCGTTCATGCCAGGCTGGCAGGCAGACGCTAAACCCCGACCCAACTTTAAGCAACATGAATCTCACAATTGCGTAAAATTTCGTGTTTTGATATTTATTTCTGCACAAACAAAGAAATTATAAAAACAAACTAACATGAATCGTATATTAGAAAAGCAACTGGGTTTAAGGATCCGGTAGCATTGAGAGCAAAATCATTAGAAGACGAAAAAGCAGAGCTCAGCATCAATCATCAATCGTCATAGTACATTCGGAAGTTAGGGAAACGGAGTTCTTACCGTTCATTATAGCGTTTTAACAAATCAATCAGATCAACAGAAATTTAAAGAACAAACCAGTCAGTTGATAATTATGAACTAGTGACGCACTGCCACCCAAATCAGAAAGAACGGTAGGAATGGTGCTTCGAAGATTGTAATAAAATGAGGAGGCTCTTTACCATGGCCAGTATTCGAGTTCGATCCCCAGGAGCTGAATTTGCAGAAGACGCCAAAAGGATCACTTCTTCCTCCACTCCCGGCGGATATGAGGCGGCTCAGCCTGACTACGGAGCGAACAACAATGACGCCCCAATGGGCAATCGCTGCCCCAGGTAGGAAGGCCCGAAATCGTCATTTACTCTACGTCCTAGATCTGAAGCAAATATTATTTTAGTCCTTGAATATTTTTAGATGTCCTGAATTCATTCTTATACCTTATTTTTTTACTGAGCTAGTCATTAAATTTTAGATTATACCTATTTTAGTCCCTAACTTACTTATATAACAGGTTACAAATATGACATGTCAGTTAACTATTCTACTCAGCATCAACTAATTTAATTAAAAGATGAGGTAAGACGTGATAAGTTTCATCTCTCTTTTCTCATCCCCGCCTGTGGCTTCCATCTCCCATGACAATTCCTTGTAAATCCACTCCTCTCTGCTCCAATTTCTTTACTCCGTTTCTCATGCCACTCAAATCTCAATTTAAAGCAATATATTGACGCAATTAATTCAAAATATTCCTTTTACCAAATATCTGTAGCTTTTCATCTTTCCATCGCGCGCGCGCACATACACTCTTTCTCTCTCTCTCTCTTCCATAACCGAAACATCAAGCCCAATTTGATGGAGCAAGGCGGCATGCACACTTGGTAAGTTTGGAACATAGAAAGCATATTAGCCTAGCATATTCTTAATCACATAGGGAGGGAGGTGTTTTGAAGGGATGGCTTTATTTTTAGGTATTGATTTAATTAATCGAGATGATGTAATTAGTGTTTTCCGTGAGAGAGTGTATGGCGATGATTAAAAGTAGCACATAAATTTCATGAATTCTCAATTTTGAGAATCAAGGTGAAAGTTCATGAGCATAGTAAGTTCACCCGTCTTCCTACTTGATGCATATGAGATCTAATTTAGATATTGCTAGGTGTTGGTGTTCCAAGAAACTTTTGAACAATCGAAACAAAGAGAAAAATGGGAGAGGTTTGAGAGGATAAAAATTGATTCCTAGTAACCTCTTGAGTCAATACTTGCAAGAATCACCTAAGGTTTAAATTCTTAGGATAAATCTTAAAATATTTTTGCAAATTGTTCAAACTCTTACACTTGAGAATTGAAGAGAATTCTCTCGGCACATAGAGAGAAAACAAGCAGCCAAAAATTTGAGTTCCCTTCATTTCATTCTATCCTTGACACTTACAGAATAAGTGTAGGATTAAATGTTACAACTTAGCTAACAAATACATGTGTTTAGAGCTAAAACAAAGGAGAAAATCTACCTAAGTTCTAGCCCATGAGTTTCATTCATGGGGATGGAAGTTTAGAACAAATTTAGACTTTCCCTCACCCATTAGCACATGTGTTAACTCATATAGCAGCCATAAGACTCAAAAGGAAAGAGACAAAGGTCATTTTAATCTTGTAAGTAATGAAAAGAAGTAAGGAATGTCTCCTACCCTTCCTTATTCTTCCCTAAATCTGCATTGTTCTTCCCAAGTGCTGAAAATGGCTTGACATTCAACTTGAGAGGGACTTGTGATTGTTTTGTGTGGCTTCCAAGGGTGCATATGGGCTACATTTTTTATGGATTTTTAGGGCTAAAATATTAAGGGAAAATTGGAAAAAGCTTGAGATTGTGATAATGGAATTAGGAATACCACGTAGGCAGAACTGAATAAAAGTTTGGTACCAACTAGCCTCCATAAGGTCTTTCAGAATTGGTATCCCTGTAGGAGATAATGGAATTACGAATACCATATAGCCTAACTATCACCTTGAAGAATAGATTGACTATATAAGAGGTGTCAACCATCTTCTTACATGCAACGAAGTGAGCCATCTTAGATAACTGATCCACCATTACCATTATAGCATCATTTTACCTTTATGTCTTAGGTAATGCTATAATAAATTCCATACACACATGATCTCATGGTTGATGTGGGATAGGTAAAGGAGTGTAGAGTCCTTGGTGGAAGTGAGTCTTGGACTTTTGACAAATGACACACCTAACTATTACACTTTATACATCTTTCATAAGTTTGGGCCAATAAAAATGTTTACTAAGCACGTCCATGATCTTGTTGATGCCAAAGTGTCCAACTAGTCCTCCTCCACTTACTTCCCTCATAAGTAATTATCTAATGGAACATTTGGGAATGTAGAGCTTGTTGTTCTTGAAGAGAAACCTATCTTGGATGACAAACGACCCCTTCTCCTTGTCTTGATCCTTGAAGTAGCAACCAAAGTCTTCATCTTTCTTGTATAGCTCTCTAATGCGCCCAAACCTCAATACTCTCGCCTCTAACAAAGAGAGCATAAAATGTCTCCTAGAAAGTGCATTTGCTATTACATTAGTTTTGCCACTTTTATGTTTGGCTACGAAGGAAAAATATTATAAAAATTATACCCATCTTGCATGCCTTGTATTAAGCTTGTGTTGGTCATTGATGTACTTCAACGACTCGTGATAAGTGTGTAGCACAAACTTTTGGGGCCTCAAGTAGTGTAACCAATGATCAAGAGCTCTCACTAAAGCGTAGAACTCCTTATCATATATGATATAATTCACCCTAGATCCTTTGAGATTTTCACTAAGAAGGTGATTAGCTTCCCTTCTTATAATAGAACAACTCCAATGCTCACTCCACTAGCATCATACTCAACCCCAAACAATTTGTTAAAGTTAGGTAATGTTAGGGTGGGTGCTTCACTTAGTTTTCCTTTGATTACCTCAAAGGCATCTTGGGCTTCCTTGGTCCACTTGAATTCACCATTCTTCATGCACTCGACTATAGGGGTTAGTAGGGTGTTGAAATCCCTAACAAACCTCCTATAAAAAAAATCTAGAATATAGAAAGATCTCACTTATAGAAGGCTTGTTTAGATTCATCCATGACTATGTCATCCTTAAACACCAATAAAACTAGAAATGTAACCTTAGGTATAAAGAATTCACACTTCTCTAGCTTAGCATGACCTCTAAGTGCTAGAAATACAAGTTTGACATGTTCTTAGTAAACTACTAAAAATTTTCTAATGAATGGACTATGTACCTCATTCATAAGTCTTATAAAGGTACTAGGGGCATTTGAAAAACCAAAGGGCATAGCCATTCACTCATACAATCCTCCCTTAGTTTTGAATGCAGTTTTCCATTCATCACCATCTATCATTCTTATTTGGTAGCAGCCACTTCTTATGTCAATTTTGGAAAACAAGCATGCACCATTCAAACAATCAAGCATATCATCAAGTCTAAGTGTAGGATATCTATACTTAGTAGTAATGTTGTTGATAGCTCTACTATTAACACACATTTTCATGGTGCCATCTTTCTTTGGCACAAGCAAGGCAGGCATGACACAAGGGATAAGGTACTCCCTTATTAAATCCTTAGAAAACAATTCATCTACTTGCCTTTGCAACTCCAAGGCTTCCTTAGGGTTACACCTATAGGCTGCCTTATGAAGGAGTATAGTACAGGGTGCACAATCTATTTGGTGCTCTATGACTCTGATGGGGGCAATACATGGGGTAGATCATTAGGGAATACGTCATCAAAATCATCTAACAATGCCCTAACCCGTGTATCATTACAAACCCTCCCCTCATTATCCTCTAGCAATAACAAAAAGTAGACTACCTTCCCTTTTATTAAGGCCTTATCTAGACAATTTCCACCTATGAGTAAGGGATTTTTACAACTCATATCAATATGACTAGGCCAAGCAAATAAAGGGGTGAGAAAAATCTTCTTCTTGTAAAAATTCAAACAATAGGTGTTCTTATTTCCATCATACAACACACTTCTATCAAATTGTTATGGTCTTCGAAAAAGAAAATGATAAACATCCACTGGAACTACATCACATACCATCTCATCTTGATAGGTCTTCCTAATGGAGAATGACACCTTCACTTGCTTTTTCACCTCCACCATGTTACCATAATCAAGCCATTGTAGTATATATGGTTTGTCACATTTTATAGTAGGAAGACCAATCTTCTCTACTAAGGTGCAAGAATCAACATTAGCACAACCTTCTCCGTCCACAATAAGAAAACATATTTTCCAAGTATGGTGCACTTGGTTTGAAAAATATTAGCTCTTTGGGACTCATCACATTTGGCCTCTTTAGTGTGCAACACCCTTCTAATTATCAAAGATTATCTTACATCTGGTAGTGCAAACTCCTCCTTTCCATTAATGGTCGAGACTTCCTCTTCTTCTTCGCTTTCCTCCTCTCGATTAGCTTCCTCCAAATATACCAAGGTCATTAACCTCTTTTTGGGACACTTAGTTTGATAGTGTCCCAAGCCTTGACACTTAAAACACCTAATACTCTTGGTTCAATTCTCAATCGCCACTCCTTTGCTCCTCACATCTTTTGTCAAACGCGCAGAAGGGGCTTTGAATGGTGGAGGAACTTTCCTTGAGGTGCTAGCTCCCTTATTTGGACCTTTATACCTCACAACCCTCTTCTCCTTTTTGTGCTTTTTGACCTTGATAGCTAGATGTAAAAGCTCACCCAAAGTATAATACCTATGCATCTCCACCTTCCAAGCTATGTCTTACCTAAGACCACCAAAGAACCGAGACATAGTTATTTCTCTAGCTCATCCAAATGAGCCTCATAGAGATTTTTTTTGAACTCTCTAATGTACTCCTCTACACTCAATGACCCTTATTTCAAATTATACAAGTCTTGAGTGAAAGAAGGAGGAAGGAATCTATCCTTCATCAACTTCTTCATTTTCAACCAAGAATTAACTTTCCACTTTTTCTTTTTTTTTTCCTCTTAGGAACTAAATTCTCTCACCATAAGGAGGCATGGTCTTTGAGCTTAAGAACCACCGACTTAAAGGCTTATTCTTTTTTTTTTTTTGGGAATAGCCCTTAGCTTCAAACAACCTACTACATCTCAACTCCGACTCTAAAATTTTTTTAGGATTGTGATTGCCTTCAAACACTAGGACCTCAACTTTAACATCATGAAAACTCTCTCCTTTTTTTTTATTCCTCCTCCTTGTCTGCATAGTAGACTCAGTAGAGGATGAGTCTCCTCCATCCTCACTATAACACCCCAAAATTCACCACTGAAAAATTTCGTTTTATCAAAAGATATAACGGAAGTAAGGAAAATAAAATTGTAAATTTTGGGGATATTACCGCTGTGATCAGCACAAGCCCAGCCCCGGCCAGTCTTGTACTAAACACAAGGCTAAAGAAGAGTTATAGTCAACCATTAATCAAACTTAAAATAAGAATTCATATAAGAACTAGAAAGTTCATAATATGAAAATCAGAGTACGCGTAAAAAGAGTTTACAATCCGAAAGAGTGCATAATTAAAGTTCCTAAAGGGATAAAAGTTACAATACGATAAGACAGGTCTAAAATAAATTGATAGAAGGTAAATGAATAGTAAAAGGAGATCCAGCCAAGTCGTTCTCGGTCCTCAGGCCAAGTCCAAGCTCAACTCTCAACCCTACCCGATACCTCATAAGCAGCGCAGACATAAAAAATAACATCTTCTACCAGCACAAACTCAGAAGGGCCCTTTGCTCGTGGGAATGTACAGCACCCATGAAACGGGTGGTCAGTACGCTACGTATTGAGTAAGGTAATCATGCATCTAAGGCCAAACACACAAAGGCATATAACACAAGCATGATCATATAGACAACATACAAATAATACAGATAATAAAGGCCGAGCTATAGTTCGGATAAACTAATTCTTTAAATCTCTGATCAATACTGATTTCACACTAGGCTTATTATCAATCTATGTGAGTGCAGGAACCCCACTATTATAGCCGGTGGACCGAACACTTACAGGGCAGAACACTCCTAATCACTATTATTATCGGTGGATTGATCTCTAGGGCAAAGTCCTCCTAGCCACTATTATTCATCGGTGGACGAGTCTGGCCCCAACTCTTATGGTGTTTTACTATAATTACTTAGTGTCTTATCATCATTATGTTTGGTTTGTTGAGCATGAAATACCCCACTATTATAGCTGATGTACCGAAGACATGCATGGCGGAACGCTCCTGGCCACTATTATTCGCCGGTTGATCGGTCTGGGCACGACTCAATAATCTTCCTCTTTAAATGATTAGTATCTCATTCGTGTCTTATTTGGTATACTTTCACCCTAGTAATGCACGTCACAATCCGTCTACTATAATTCTCCCAACAGGGCCCGTCCCATCTCTTGGGACTTCTGGACCTCCTAACAAACCCTGGCATCCTTTCCTTCTTCCACTTGCTCACAATGAATACCCAACTCCTAAGTATGTGGGTCAACGTCCACCACCTTATGCCATCTAATGTCAATTTCACTATTGCCCTTTAGGGTTTTTCCCCAAAACCTAATTGGACCTATATGGCCCATCCTTCCTCTGTCTCACACAACTAAAGCTCCTTTACCACCCAACACATCATCCCACTTAGATTCAACCCCAGTCATTTCACTTTACTCCCCAATTACACCTGTGACCACAAAATCCTAGTTGGCCACCCAAACCCTAGCACTTTTCTTTTCCCATATATCACCTCTCCATTACTCACCTACCATCCTTTCTTCCCCATGACACCCATACTCACCCTTCATATGATATTCTTCCACTCTTGTCCCATATTCCACTCACCCTCCATTAATTTCACTTTCACAACCTCCTCCGTTTAGGATTTTCCTCCCAAACCCTAGCCAAGTTTCCTATGCACCCTTTTACCAACTTACGTACTATTTTTCACCCAATTATTGCAATTGCCCCAAAAACTCTTCCCTTACCTTACTTGCACCCCAAGAAAACTTTTCCCACGTAAGAATCATCCCCATGCAGATTCCATCTATCCCATGCAAACTCTAGAATTTTCCATGCAAGATTCACTTCACTCTTTCATTTTGTCCATATTCTCCTTTTATTTGCCCCTTATGGATCATGAGAAAATTAGGTTAATCTCATGTCCCTTTAGTTAACTCACTTCCTTTTTTTTTCCTTTTCATCCTTTCATCCCAAGTCACACTATTAAAATATCCTAGCATGCATGTCCTAGAGGGTTACATTATACAACACTACAAGCACAACATGAATATCATTATACATATGCCATAAGGAAGTCACATAAGCATACCTCAACTCCAAGCTGCGCTACAAGTAAATAGTCATAATAATTATAAAGTACACAACATAACATAGAGCATGGCATGCAAGGCACATAACACACACATAGTTGGTCTTAGCTACATCCTTACCTAATACGACACCGATCTTGGAGCATGCTCCTATGCCTCCTTAGGGTTTTGACTTGATTCACCTATAAAAGGAAACTACTAAGGGTTAACTTCCCTCTTACCAAAATTACCATCATTCCTACCCTACCCTTATCATAGCCTAATATTAGGGTTACTAATATTAATAGTAGTTTTATAAGTAAAAGAAGGGTTATTATTCTTAAGGTAACTAATCATGTTATTACTAGTCAAAATAGATTTTAGTAGGTATTTTGGTTCATGTCAAAGTATTAATAGTAATATTTATATTATTAAAGATAATAACTTTAATATTACTTACAATAATAATAATAATAGTTGTAGTGTTAATACTAATAACCCAAATCTTAGTAATAATAATAATGATATTAGAAATGCTAAAGTAGTGACAATAATGATAATGAAAATAATAATAATAATAATAATAATAATGCTAGTAGTGATAGTAATATTAGTGATATAGGTAATAATAGTAATAATAATAATAATAGTTCTAATCTTAATAATAATAATAATAATAATAATAATAAGGGTCTTGGCAATCTTAATAATGGTAACATTAGTGATAATAAGGTCAAGGTTAATAATAATGATAGTAATAATAATGATAATAGTAATAGTAACAATAATAATAATAATAATAATAATGTTAAGAATAATACTAATAATAATAATCGTAGTAGTAATAATAATATAAGGGATCGAATATTTATAATAATAATAATAATAGTGATAATATGCCAAAGTTAGCATTAATAATAATAATGATAATAATAATAATGATGATGATGATGATAATAATGATAATAAAAATAAGGTTTTGACTATTAATAATAATAATATTAGTAGTAATATTCTAAAGTTAGATTTAATAATAATAATAATAATAATACTCACAAAAATGATAACACTTACATAAATAAGGTTTAAGGGTTGTGGAGGTTAGGGTACCACCTAGGGATGGTGGTGACCAGGTGACACCAGCAACGACGGTGGAGGGAGAAGAGAAGTTAGAGAGGTGGTTGCCTAGGTTAGAAGAGGGGGATTGAGAGGGTGGTTGAGGTGGTGGTGGATGCCCTAGGTTGAGAGGGTTGGAATGGTGGTGGTGGTGCAACCAAAGGGGTAGCGCAAGCGGTGGTTGGTGTGGTGGCCAAGGGTAGTGGAGAGGGAGGTAGGGGAGGTCCTACTGGTTGTTTTGGGAGTGGTGGTTGTAGAGGGAACATCGATGGATAGCGGTGAGAAGGATGGTGGTGTATGAGAGTGGGTTGATCGAGGGGCCAACTTTGCACGATCAAGGCAGCTCGTGCAGGAAGAATCGAGGATGGTGAGTGGTGTAGTTTGGTGGAGGGTGGTGTAGGGAGTGGTTTGGTAGGAGGTTCAGGCTGTGGCAAAAGGGTGGTCATCTGAATGGGCGGCGGCGCAAAATGGGCGAATTTCCGGGTAGGGAAAAAAGACCAAATGGGGGCAGTTATGGGGTATTTATAGGTCATTGAAGGGGAAAACGACATAGGGGGATGAGGATAAGAGAGGAGCATACATGGTAGGTCGCTGGCCGGCGACGACATGCTGATACATGCCTGCAAAGTTGCAAGACCTGTCTAGTCAGGAGAGAAGAAAAGGAAGGGGGAGGGCACGTGTGAGGAGAGAGAGATGGGCTGATTGGGTCGAGAAGGGAGAGGAAACAACAGGGAAGAGAGGTGAGGTGGCAGGCTGGCATGCAGGGTGTTACAGGGTTGCATGCCTGCATGAGGAAGGAGCGAGGAAGAAGAAGGGTCTAGGAAGAAGAAAAGAAGTGGATCGGTCGGCTGAGGGGAAAGAAAAGGAGAGGGAGCCAGGTGGGTCGCGACGAGCGGAGAGGGAAAAGAAAAAAAAGAAGCGGGCTTGGACCGCGAAGGGGGGAAGGGAGTATGGGCCGCAAGGGGGGTTGGTCCAGATCGGGGGAGGAAGGAAAAAAGAAAAGGAGAAAGGAGATGAGGGAAAGAAAAAAAGGAAAAAAGAAGGGAAAAAGGAAAAAAAAAGGAAAAATAGATGGGTTGTGGTATTTTAAACATTTTAGTATTTTTAAATATTTAAAATAATAATATTTTAATAAAATAATAAATAAATTCCCTTTTTAGATTAATGAAGGATACTTTGAATAAATTTTTTCTTAATTTCATTTTAATTAGCAAAACACCCTAATTTTTTCTAATTAAATTATTTATTCTTTTTTTCTTGTTTTTTCCTTAATTACCGCCTCTTATTTTAATAAAATAATTTGTTTAATTAATTTTCATAATAATTCTTTATTTGGCCATAATTTTTTAAATTAGGGTTTTGGGGTATTTCACTCACTACCAATATGCTCGACATATCCATATGGTTCACGAAATGGGGGTGTTGATTTTTGTTGATCTCGGGCCATATTAGGGATTAAGGTTTCCAGGATATCAAGTACACTTCTGATATCATTTTGGAGAGAATAAATGGATCTATACATTCTTAAATTATTTGTTTCCTCAAGGCTTAACCCTCTTGGTAAAGGAAGGTCTCCTATTAAAGATTAAGAAAGTTAAGAAGAGAAAATGATTCAGCTATGGGAAGAATAAAATGGGATTGGGTTCGAGAAAGAGAGGGGGTGTTTGGTTTAGAAATTTGTGTGTGTGTGTGTGTTTTATTTATACAAGGATGATGGGAAGATAATATAAGACCCAAATTACTACAACTTAAGCTTTGATACCAAGTTGATGCATATGAGATCCAACTTAGGTCTTGCTAAGTGTTGGTGTTCCAAGAAACCTTAGAATAACTGAAAGAATTAGAGATGGGGAAGGTTTGAGTGGATAAAAATTGATTATTGGCAACCCCTTGATTCAATACTTGCAAGAACCACTTAAGGTTTAAAATCTTATGATAAATCTTAAAATATTTTTGTAAATTTTTCAAGCTCTCACACTTGAGAATTGAAGAGAAAGCTCTTAATACATAGAGATAAAATGAGCAGCCAAAAACTTGAGTTCCTCATTTCATTCTATTTTTGACACTTATAGAATAAGTTTTGGATTGAATACATGTGTTTAGAGCTAAAACAGTTGAAAAAATATACCTAAGTTCCAAACCTTGAGTTTTGGTCATGGGGGTGGAATTTTAGAGCATATTTCAACTTTCCCTCACCCATTAGCACATGTTCTAACTCATATAACAACCATAATACTAAAAAGGAAAGATAAAAAGGTATTTTTAATCTCTTAAATAACAAAAATAAGTAAGGAATATTTTCTAGCCTTCCTTGTTCTTCCCCAAATTTGCATTATTCTTCGTAAGTGTTGAAAATGACTTGATAATCAACTTGAGAGGGATTTGTGGTTGTTTTGTGTGGATTCCAAGGGTGCATATGAGATGATTCTATGTGCATTTTTAGGGATAAAATATTATGGGAAAATGGGAAAAAAATATGGAAAAAATCTTGATAAAAAAACATGGCCATAGGTGCCCTCTTTTCATGTGTTTTGTGGATGGTGCAAAGGGGGGTTGATAAGGTTTGCATGGATAGATTTGGTTAGATGATTAATTTATCCAAGTAAGGAGAGTTTTTTGGCTCTCAAAATTGGAAAAATTAATGACAAGATTGTGATCATCAAATGAGGATGCTTCTGCATCACTACTTTTCTTTGGTTTGCATTCTGTTATCATTACCACTGAAGCCAAAAAAATGTAGATTATTTGGTTTTAATGAAAAATAGAGGCTAAGAACTTCCCATAGAAGTTTATTTATCTTCCCTTGTTATATTGTGACATATCATCACAAACACCACCACGATGGAATCAACTACTAATGTACACAACACAAATAAAAAAGCTATAAAACACACAATGACGCCCTTCTTCAAACTTCTTTAAATTATAGATTGGCTTTGTTGTGTAGTCGGTCTTCAGTATCTTATAACCTTAGTTACCTAAATTAAATGAAATGTTTATTTTATTCTATAATAAAAGGGAATAGAGAGTATTAATTGAAACACACAGATAAGGAGATACAACCATTAGAAATGAGCCTTACTTGTTATACTCTAACATCAACAACATCTTCTCTATCCAAGGTAGAATTGACACCTTCAACTTCTCCACATTAGAGGGAATTGTTTTGGTGTATTTTCATCTTTCTTTTCACCTTTTCCATAACAATATTTACATGATTATAATTGAAACTTGGATAGAAGAAATATAAAAATAAAGATAAAATCTAAAAAGAATAAGAAGCACATGGAGAAATGAACTTACAAGTAACTTTGTATTCTATTTGTGCAAGTGAGATTGTTATGCCCCATGTTACCTCAGTTAGAGCAATTTATCTTCCTACCAATCATACTTACCTTTACATTCTTAATATTAGCTCCCCCTTCTTCTCTTCTTTGTTGGATAATCCTTCTTCCTATTTTGGGGTTGATAAAGTTAGGAGGTTGAATATCTTCACCTTCTATTTTTTCCCAAAGATTTTTCCCATTAATTAGTTCTAAAAAGTAGCTATAACTATTCATATAAGTGTTATTATTGTATCAATCATGGATAAATGCCTATGGTTCTTCTCTTGATTCCCTTATGGTTGCAATAACATGAATGCAAGGGATTTCGGTGAAATCCCAACTTCTACAAGTATAACTCTTTGTCGGCAAATTGGCCACACATCCTTCATCATTGGATTGCACTTGAAATATCCCAACTCCATTGGTAATGGATCTTCACCATCTACTTGTATCTTTGAGGTTTTCAATTTTTTCATAGATTCTTGGACAAATCATCATTTCTCTATGAACAAGCAACATCCTATTCTTGTTCATCCTCACTATAAGCACTTCCCTTATGTCTTCTAGCATACTAATAGCTGGCTTGTACCTACCAATAATAAATCAATCAAGACATGATACATTAAAAAAATATATTGTGACACATATAGCTGGTAATTACCTAGATTCCAATATATACCCATTGAAGAATTCAGACGTGTTATTGTTAACAAAATATGTTAGTGCATTGGTGGTAAAGAATGCCCTACATCAAGCCTTTGAATTTTTTAGATAATAACTATTCTGAAGCTTCATATATCATTTGCTTCAAATCATTAATAGTTTCTTCAAATTTAATATGAGTAGTTGACTTAGCAATTACCCAAAAAATATCTCTATATGCTAGACCTTTCCATTTCTTATGCCAATTTGCATTAACTTACCAAGCACACTTTCTGTTCTCAGCTTCTGGTAGTAGCTCACTGACTACAAGTAGCACTCCCTATAGTAATAAAAAAAATGGGATGATAGTTTAGTACATACAAATGATGTGGAAAAGAATGATGGTGAGATTTTTAGTGGGGTTTACCTTTTGTTGGTCACAAATAATTGTTCAGTCTGTATCTCTTTCCATTCCTAGGTATACCTTCATTTTCTCAATGAACCATGACTATTTCTCATGATTTTCCCTTTCTACAACACCATATAATATAGGATATAATTGGCTATTCCCATCTCTGCCCATTGTAGCTATTAATTGTCTAGTTCAAGGTCCCTTTAAGAAGCATCCATCCAAGCTTATCACCTTCCTACATGCTTGGGTAAAACCTTTTTTAAGGCATCAAGCCCTATATAAATACCCTTAAAAACATGTAAAGAATCAAGGCAAACTTTCTCTATTTTAAGTTTCACTCTATTGTCCTTATTCACTCTCATCAACTCAAAATCATAGTCTTTTATCTTCATAAATTGATCCCTATAATTGCCTTGAATCATGGTTAATGCAAATTTCCTTGCTCTATGAAAATTAGACACTATGGTATTTACATTTTATTCTAACTCAATTGTTTCCTTGAATTGTCAACAACTCTAAGCTGGATTTATCTTAAAGCATTCTACATAATGTCAAGCAAGCCAACTTGAGCCCATCCTTCTATTTGACCAAGATTTGGAACACTCATAAGATGATGGCAATGACTTGATTTGAAATGATCTTTCTTGTTGCATCTAGGACACTCAAATTCTCCATGGATAATTATTCCCCATACACCTAACAAATACTCTTTCTTTGTTATTATTATACAATTTTATAAGATATCCATATCTCACTAAATAGTTATTGAGAGCTGATTTAAATTGCGCCTTACTACTGAACCTCATACCTTCCTCTAATTAGGTATGGTCTGGTCTCAACCTTGGATTAAATGTTGGAAAACTCCCATATCCACCTCTAGCTGCCATATCATTATCAATTTCATCATCACTAGTGTAAGGGCTATCTACATTCTCAGAGTCATTATATTTAGAAGAGTAATCTTTTGTTACCTTACTTCCACCATCAAATACCACTCCTCTTTTGACTTATTGGTCACCCTACACTTCTACCTCATTGATTATTTTCTAACTTTTCTCATCTAATTGCTCAATTTTTTGTGAGACATAAGCAAAAAAAGCATTTTATGAGCTAATTCTTCTTCTATTTTATTCTAATAATCCTTCTTTATCTTTTCTTTTCCCATCATATAATTATTAAACTCCATCCTTGTAGAAACTATTCCATCATCATCAGTCATGAGATCCTCTACAACTAATGATTCACTGACACAATATTCACCACTATTATCATTATCTATCTATTCAAGAGAATTATTTATACCTATCCATTTAGTTGGAAAATATTCTAGCCTTTGCTCCTCCCCTTGTGTTGCCCCTTGATCCATGCAACGACCTTACATATAAATAGTAGAATAATACGATACACTAGTCACTAATAATATATTAATGTAACAAATGTTGATCCTTAAATTGATAATCACTCCAATCTCACAATTAATATGCATTACAGATAAATAAAATTATTAATAATATTTTTTATAATCATTCCAAATGTTTACTAGCCACACTAAAATTTATGTCATTTTTATATTATATATATGTAATATACTTTTCACCAATTGTTTTTTAATTGGTTAATTCATTATAGTGGAGACTAACCTGGTATACATATGTTTGTATTTCTGTTACTCACATACAATGAGAGTATGTAGTAGCTTATGCATTGTTGGTTGGCTTACCATATATTATGGTCATATACTAATTCATTCTTATGTTAAGTTTTCATAAGTTCATAACAAGTGTTTGGTTTCCACCAAATTAGTATCCCTATAACACCCTTCATGCCAAAGACTAACTCTACACGGTGTAGAGAAACAAGCTTTTTTAGTTGATATTTTTTTTCAAACACATTTATTTTTCTACTCTACAGTAATTATAATAACTAAGAAAAAAAATGAAAGCCAAAGTTTCTTATGTACTCTGTGCCACCACACTATGCTTCTAATTTCTAGTTCCTTTATATACAAATTTCTCCAATCAGAACAGATAAGATTAGTTTGGTTGTTGATTTTAGTATAATATGTGTAGTGCAAATAAGTACATTCTTTTCAATATGTAATATTATCATTTTTATTATGATTACCTATAGATGATAATTTCAATCGTGAAGCCTCTTGTTTGTTGTGGAAAATATTTAGCACTTCAACATGTAGGTAGTGATGGCAGATGAAATACTAACATAGTGGTAATATGATGTAGGGATGATGCCCAAATCACAAGAAGGGCAGGGGACTTCTAGACTTGTAAGAATAGGAAGAGACTGTTGTATCTTCTAGAACTCAATAGAGAAGGGGAAGAGATTATGAAAACATTATATATGTTTAATATTTAACCAACTTAATGTTTTACATTCCACCTTATTTATTTATTTAATTAGTTAATGATAACTAGGATAGTTTATTGACATATCAAATTTATAGCCTATTAAGTAGGTAATTTAAGGATTAAAATGAGACTAATATAAATTATAATGACTAATTTAGGAGGAAAAAGTCTAGGGACCAATTTAGGACATTTTAAAATATTTAGGGACTAAAATAATATTTGACACTGTTAGATCTTATTAATTTGATATGAAGTAAACTAATAGAATATATATATATATATATATATATTTAAAGTAATAATAGTATTTAATAATTTATTTTAAGTAAAAAAATTATGTATAATAATTTCTCTATATTAAAAATAACTTTATTTAATAACTTTACTCTAATAATTTATATATTTTTTAATAAAATAATAAAATTTATCTTAAAATTATATTTATATCCTTCATTGAAAAATAAGAAATCATTTAATACACAGATAATAGAAAAAAAAAGTTAGGATAAACATTGAAATTAGGTTTTGAATTTTCTAAAATGACTTTTTTTATATAAAAATTTAATTATAGAATGAATTCCTTTTTTATATGGATGGAGTAATAATTTTATACATCTAGGTATGATTGAAATTGTTAATTAATAAAGAATATTTTTGTAACAAAAACAAATAATACAAGACCTTTTGTCATTTAGTTAAAATTGATGTGACCTACCTATAAAATTATATTAAATTTTAGACAATAAAATTATAATGATATGAAAATAATGAGATAAAAAAACAATCTAAATTATATATTATAAGATAAAATAATAATATTTACCAAATACTACATCAAAATCATCCACATTAGTTGTCGTCGTCATCGTGGTAAATAAAACAAATGAGATATGGTTAAAAAAACTAAAACAAATCGGCACCAATAATTTAAATTTTACAATGATTATTTTTTACATAATATGTTGTCAAAAAAAATATAACAAATGAGATATAAATAAAATTAAGGAAAACGTATGATATAACTTGAGTTTAATCAAAATATATAATAAAACTCTAAATTTTTAGAGACAAATCAGATAACTTTAAAATTTGAAGGTCATGCACAAGGTAACCCTCAAACTATAGTAATGTTGAATTGCTACTATAAATAAAATATATATATAATATTTTAATGCAAAATAACAATTTTACCCCTAACTCCATTATCCTCTATTTTTCTCACCTCGTTCACTCTAATTGCTTAATGTAAATGATTTAAAATAACCCCCATTATCCTACAACTAATTTGAAAACCCCTCCATTTCCTATCACTTGATAAACTAATTTAATCTAAACCAATTTAACCCATATTTAACCCAAGCCATTCCATTTTCCATCTTATTCCTCTAAAAAGACTAATTTAAGCTAAGTCAAATTAATTTAACACGTTTTATTTAATTTTATTCTTTCCTTTTATTGTTCTTCTTCCTCAAGTCAAGGAGGTCAACTCAACCAACAACCACCCCAACTCCACCAATGACTGGCGCTAATCATTCTATCCACCAACGTCAACGACCTCAGCAACCCCTTAGTACACAATTGTTATTCATCTTCATAAAAGCAACAACAATAGTGAGACAACATCCATAATGGGAAAAATCCATTGATCATCATAATAGATATATGACGACGATACTTTACAGAAAAAGGTGCACCAATGAGCTACCATCACCATGATGACAATATTCTGGGGTATGTATATGGTTTATCCCTCTATTTGAAGACCATATCCCTTTCGTGAGTCTTACCATAAGTACACCTAGAAAATTTGAGGCTCAGATTTGGATTTGCATCACTGATCTTATGGATTTATTAGGCTTTATTAGCTTAGGTTTTGATTTGTTATGGTTTTCTATTTTTAGGGATATATATTCCATCTTTATTTCTTTTTTATGTTAGGGGTATGATTTTTGATTTTGTTCCTTTTTTTAGGTTGGTTTATTTTTTTTCTTGTTATAACTATTTATTTGAGAACTTTTAACTTACTAATGTTGGTCACTTGAGCTCTTTCTTTTGGTTTAATTCATTGTGTTGCAAATTTCTATTTAGTATGCTAAGTTTCCTGTTGATTTGTTGGTTTTAACATCTAGTTATATGGTAATAGCAATTGAATTTTTCTATAGCATAGAAATTCATGGAGTTAGTGCAGATAGAACAACCTCATGAATAGAGAAGCACAATGGGGTGAGGAGAGATAAAAACCCATGTGTGAGGGAGGGGATGAGAGAGAATGCTAGAGGGGGATAGAGAGGGTAGAAGTTATAAGAAGGAATATTTTTGGAAATTTTTCTAAGTAGAGATCAATTTGGAAATTTTTCAAAGGAATAGAGAGTTATAAAGGTAATAAAAATTGAAGGCTATTGATACAGTTTTTTCCAAACTAATACTATTGATTCCAATGGACACCAACCTAAAGAGTGAACATCGGTCCAAAATGATCTCTAGATACTCTCCCCTCCGATTCCACACTAGGCTAGTCAAGCATACAGTGCAAGAATAATCTACTGACATTTATCACACTATATTTTTTTCCTTCTCCCTTTTTCCCTCCATTCCACATCTATATATATGGGTCTTGTACTTATTTAATGCAACTCTCTCACTTTTGCTCTCTCCTCTAACTTTTCCCTCGTCTCTTAACATGTACTTGACATCTCATGTAAATCCCTCAAGAACCCCTTAGTCCACAAATCACCAACAACAATAGGTGTCGTATGTGGGGATCAAATAAAAAGATATGTCTCCCATCCAATCCTCAGATATATTTGATCTTAGTATCAGTGACCCCTTTAACGAAAAAAATCTAGTCATTTTATCTTAACTTCTAGCTATAAATGCTGAAATCCATTCATCTATTGAATAAATGGTCTCATACATGCTAGCTCCACTAGCACACACCCTCAGATAATTGATAAGTGATAGATAATTATAGTCTCTAAGCCCTCTTAGACGAGAAAGGAAGGAAAAGAATTCTATTCCAAGAAGAAGGTACGATGACCCATAGATTCAAGAATATGGGGAGGAAATTCAAAGGATCAACATTGAGGTGATTTGAAAAACTCAAGGCCGAATCAATAAACTCTTTTTCCCAGTTCGTGATGCCTTTTGGCTGAGAAATTTGATGCATGTTGGCAAAAAAAAAAAGATTCCTCATTTTTAATGAGATTTTCCATGAGGCTAGTGGAATCTATTCAATCATTTTTTAATAGATCTAATAGGTTTGAAAAATTGATAAGCTGGATAATGGTATCGACAGGTCTTCCTTACTTAGAGGCTTGTCTGATAGAGAATTGGTTGAGTACTTATATTTAGCCAAGTACAAATCCTATACTTCTCTAAAAAATGACATGCAAGAGAGAATATATGTCAAGGAAATGTTGCTAGCGGCTAGAAAAGCTTTGACATACTCCATGTTGAAATATATATGCATGCCAAAGGAGTTATTTAGGCTAGAGGGAGACTATGTGGGTTTAAGGCCAACGGTTCCCACAGCTGCTCGATGGCCTCCTATTGTTAGATTTGAAAAATATATGTCCTTAGTGGCCAGCCTTAAACATATATACAATGTGAAAATGGAAAATAGGCATTTTCAAGGTCATTTTCCATTCGACTTGACTTGAAGCACAAAAACTTGAATAAGTGATGCGCCTACCATGAAGAATATGGCTACAGTACTAATGAGTGTTGGTTGTTAAAATATGTGGTTGAAGATTTGGTCTGTAAGGGTCATTTAAAGCATCATCTACAAAAATCCTTCATAAGATAGGAAATAAGGAAAAACAATAAATTCCCCCACCACGTCAAGTCAAGGGACCTTAAAAAATCATACATGATATCACGAAATAGATTCCTTGATAGGAGCAAGTAATACAACCTTGAAGGCATATTTTAGAGAAGTGGGTTTCCATGATACAAATAAAAGCGCAATAACATATGAGTAGGAGTTTTCTTCATGGCAAAGGATGAGGGGTTGAGTACGATGGAGCATCGTGATGACCCTTTAGAAGTGCAAATTGTGAATTGTATAATGAAGAGGGTCTTTGTGGATACTGAAAATTCTATTGAAGTCATCTTTGAAGAACTTTATAAAAAACTAGAATTTCCAAAAAAAAATGATAAATAAAATTTTACCACTAGTGGGATTCACAAGAAACATCATAGAACCAAGTGGAGTGGTGGAAATCACTTTGATGGTCAGCCAACCGAGAGTATTGAAGAGTATCCAAGCAGATTTTGTGGTGGTTGCTTGTGTAATACCCCGTATTTTTAAAATCTAATTTTATTAAGCCTAATGATTTTATTAGCGTAATTTAATGTAAATATTTAATTATTTTAATTTTGATTCATTTTATGGATTTATCGATGATTTCGAATTCATATTTGAATTTAGTTAATCGTTGCCGTTGCGAACCATTCTGGACAAATTCGTTCACGACCATTATTTTATTATATTCTTATGATTTTGATTTTCGGTTAAAAATATGTATTTCCTTTCTTTCTCGTGTTTTGATTTTTAATATTTTAGATTCGTTTTCGATTATAACTTCGTCGTGTGATTACGACTTTATTTTGGAGTTATATTTCGTTAACGAAATATATTATTTAAATTATAGAATTTCTATTTGAATAGTTAAATTTATTTTAATGATTTTATCCGTAGAAAATATTTTCGACTTTAAATTTATTCGTTTTCGAAAATCGTTAAGATCTTCGGGAAGTTTTACGTTAAAAAGATTTTCGGAGTTTATTTATGAATTTCTTTTCGGAATTAATTTTCTTCCGTTTTACGATTTTTGGTTTACGGAAGACCGATTTCGGAGATTATTAAAATTAGTCTCGGTTTATTAGAATTTAATTTAAATATTTACTTTTATGCTTTTAAATATTTTTTCGAGGTCTTATAATTTATTTCTGTAAATAATATAAATTTTTATGTTCGTTGGTAAGTTTTTCCGAAAATGTTTTTGAAATTCTTTATATAGCTTTTTATTAATTTTAAGCTTTCGGAATCTTATGAAATAATTTTTGTTTAAAAATTTTTTTAGATAAAATCACCCATTAATAATTTTATACTTTTGGTATTTATTTTACATGTGTATTTAAAAAAAAAACCCCACCCGACCAGTCGACCCCCCCTCTTCTTTCCCTTTCTCTTCTCTTCTCCCATTCTCTTCTCTGCTTCCCGACCCCCCTGTTCTCTGCGCCCAGAAACCCCAGCCCCGACCTCCTCCTCCCTGCTCCTCCTTTGTCGATCGCTCGCCAGCCACAGCCGGCCACAACGGCGACGCGACTGACCGCCACCAACAGCGAGTAGCTGCGCACAGCAACCGAAGAAGCCAGCAGCAACTGTGCGCTGCAGCAGCGACGACGCCGATGAGCAGCAAACGCAGGCTGCGCCGCCACCGCCCGGCCACCGTCGACATCTCCCGACCATCGGCGAGCCACCTCCGGCCTCCGACGAAGCTTCTCCGGCCTTCCTTTGCTCCGATTTTGTTGATTTTCGTTGGTATAAATATCTGAAAAACCCTAATATGGATTTGGTTAATTGAATGTGATTTAGCTTGTGATAAGCTAAATTAATTATTTGATTATGTATATATGTGCTGTAAGATTGATTTGGATATGTTAATTGTATGGTTTGTGTTCGGAATTTGGAAAATTGAATTTTAGGCCGGGTTATGCCCAAATTTTTTAGATCCGACCAATTTGGCGATTTTGGATAAATTGATTATACAATATATTTTTAAATGTATTTAATTTCATGTCGGAACCGTCAATTTGAGAAATTTATGCAGGTTTTATCGAAATTTAATTCCTAGGTCAAAATTCGTGTGTAATAAAATTGGGACGTATAATTGAGTCGTTTCGCTCAATTGATTTTACAATATCATTTGAAATGTATTTAATTTCATATCGGAAGTGTTGATTTGGGAAAATTGTGCGTAATTAATTGGAATTGGATTTTTAGGTCAAAACTCTTGCGAGTCTAAATTGGATTGTGTAATCGGGTTGTTTTATTCAATTGACTATACAATTTATATTAGAATATATTTAATTTCATTTCCGAACCGTCAATTTATATATTTTAGCAATAATTGATCGGATTTGCATTCCGGGCTCAAAACCCTGATTGTGCTAAATTGGGTATTTCCTTTAGTGGTTTTGATCAATTGATTATATGATATGTTGTGAAATATGTCTAATTGCATTTATAAACATTCAATTTGATTAAATTAATAGAATTCAACCGAATTGTATTTTCGGGCCTAAAACCCTAGATTTCAAGTGAGATTATGAAATTGGTTATTTGTATAGTTGTTTTTCTAAAATTAAATTTATAGAAGTAGTGGAAATGATCCTAATTGTATTCTAATACCTTTAATTGGAATTAATTGATTTGAATTATCTGAGTTTGTGTCGTGGGCTTTAAAACCCTAATTTTGAAAACGGATAGTCCTGAATTGGTTAATCGGGAGATTGTTTTGTTGAAATTGATTTTCTAGATTTATCTAAAATTAGTTTAATTGTGTTTTAAAACTACCAATTTGAGATAATAAATTTGATTTGGTCGATTCGTAGTTTAGGCATTTAAAACCCTAATCTTCGGGGATGGTTTTATAAAATTGATTGTGCTGTGTGTCTTTTATCAAATCAATTTCTGTGTTTGGGTTTTAAATCATTTGATTTATATTTTAATCTTAAATCTTAATAGAGCTATGCTCTTGAGTCCTGAGTTTTGGACACGTTTTCCAATAAAGATTGTTTGTGTTTATTTAATTAGAATATGTGAATTATTAATTGATAAGATGGTTTCTAACCTAGTTCCGATTTCTATCGGCGATCTAGGAAAACTTTCTCGTGGATTGTCGAGCTTTCGATAGCTCTCCCTCCTTCTCAATTTGCTTAGCTAGCTTCGGATTGAGGTAAGTCATTACTTACTTTTACTTATGATAGAATCTGGATGTATTTCTGTTCCGAGTGGAAGGTGATGACTATGCTTATTGATCTTTTAATCCTGTCCAGTGTATGTTGCTTTCTGTGTGGTAATTTTATGTATGTATGAATTCTTAGCCTCAATGCCAATGTCAGTTAATATAACACTTGGATATGGTATGTATTTGAATATGTGAATGGTTGAATATGGATTAAAATTATATGATACTCTATGCTATATCTTTATGCCATGGAATTATTTATGTGGGCCTGGTTTACGGTCGGCTAAAATCATTAAATAAGATACTAATTATTTAAAGTGGAAGATCACGTGAGTTGGGCCGAGGTGTAGGGTCCGTTCCACCGAACGATAATAGTGGCTCGGGCGTGTTGTCCCCGAGAGGTGATTCAAGCCGATCCACCGGTTCAGAATAGTGGCTCAGGAGCGTTTTGCCCTGGGAGGTGTAGAATCCATTCCACCGGATGATAATAGTAGCTCAGGTGACTTGTCCCTGAGAGGTGCTTCAGTCCGTTCCACCGGATTAAGAATAGTGGGGCCCTATACTCATCGTGAACAAGAATATGATATGAATTAAGTAATGAATAAGACACTAATTATTTAAAGTGGAAGATTACGTGAGTCAGGACCAGGTGTAGGATCCGTTCCACCGGATGATAATAGTGGCTCGGGTGTGTTGTCCCCGAGAGGTGCTTCAAGCCGTTCCACCGGTTCAGAATAGTGGCTCAGGAGCGTTTTGCCCTGAGAGGTGTAGGATCCATTCCACCGGATGATAATAGTGGCTCGGGTGTGTTGTCCCCGAGAGGTGCTTCAGACCGTTCCACCGGTTTAAGAATAGTGGGGTCCTTGAACTCATCGTAAGTAAATAAAATCGGATGTAATAGTGATTATTATCATATTGTTGGATGGGTGTTGCTTAGCATGCTATCGTGATTTCTTGTACGCTTGTATCTTATGTGTTTTATGCTTCCTTCCATGAGTTTAGTAGTATTGATATACTCAGTACCGGACTCGTACTGATGCTACCTTGGTTGAATGGGTCCTGTGATGATCCACTGATGGTGGGGAGCAGATCTCTTGTGCAGGTTTCAGTTCGAATATTATATTTGGGTGGAAGGCTTGACTTGAGAGAGTAGGCAATCCGGAATTTGATCCGTCAGGATTTGTCTGGTTTAACTGTATTTATTTTTAGAAGTTTCAAGTATTGTATTTAAAATTCAAGGGTATTGTAATTTAACTTTCAATTTATCGTACTCTGATAAGATTTTAAAATTCGGATTTATTTCGCAGGTTCCGCTGATTGATTCAGCGATGATTTTATTTAGTGAATTGATTCACTTGCCATCTGCCTGTGGATATCTTCTTGTGGGAGTTTATCCTTACGCCATTGATGTTTAAAGTTTTGTTTGACAGGTTTTAGCCTTGCATCTAGCATGAGATAGATGGTGGACACCTATCTTGTGTTAGATGTGGCGGTAGCATTCCCCAAATTCTCTCCTAGCTTCCGCTTTATCCTTTCAAAATTTTTTTTTTAGGAGTGAATTTTGGGGGTGTTACAGCTTGTCCATCAGCCTATAATATGATACTAGGATAATCGTCACTTAACAAAATCTAGGCTAGTATTTTTATTGTTGAACTCTTAATGAGATTTTCAGTTAATGGTGGATGGGGAGAGGTTCCGGGAAATTAGAGGATGGCGCGTCAATGCTATGCTAGTAAAAGACACCCCTAGAAGGTTAGACACCAAGAAACTACGAGAAAGCTTGGTACTATAAAACATAAATATCCCAAGAGAAGGTATATAGGCTACTATAGAGGCAGAAGAAAAATAGTTAGGGGATGTAAAGCATAAAGTGATGATATGCAAAGACATTAGTGAAGCCAACAAGAATAAGCTAATTTCTTTCCTCACAAACAACAAATATATCTTCAATTGGAAGGTATTAGACTTGGAAGGAAATACCAATCATTGAACATCATTTAGATATAAAGGAGGGATTTAAACATGTAAAAAAAAAAAGAAGAGATTCATTGGATTTGAAAAGAATAAGGCAATTCGAAAGGGAGTGGAAAATTTGCTCTCTTCAGGTTTTATTCAGGAAGTGAAACATGCATACAAGATAACCAAACTATTCACGGGGAATAATTCCAATGGAAAGTGGAAACTGTGTATGTGTTGACTTCACTGACTTGAAAGAGATTTTCCTAAGGATTGCTATCTACTCCATCATATTGACTAACTGATCAAGTTGATAATTAGGTAGAAAAGACTAAGTTTTATGGATTTTTTTCTTTGGGTATCATCAAATCAAAATCGCTAATGATGTCTAAGAGAAACCTCCTTTATCATGGATTATGGGATTTATTGTTATAAGGTAATTCTAATTAGACTTAAGAATGTTAGGAAATTTTTTCCAAGACTAGTAAATGTAATGTTCCAAAGAAAATATTGAATGAAGTTAAATCCCACTAAATGTGTTTCTGGAGTCGACAATGATTTTTTTTGGATTCATGGTGTCTAATAAGGGCATTGACATAAATCTAGAAAAGGATGGCATTGTCTTAAATATGCAACCTCCAATAAAAAAAAAAGAGACGTCCAAAATCTAACATGGAAATTGGGTGCATTACATATGTTACTTTCCGAAGGAGCAGATAAGAGTTTTTACTTCTTCAATCTCTTACAAGAAAAGATAATTTTCAATGGATAGAGGAATGCTAGAAAGAATTTTATGATATCAAGGCTCGTTAGTCTAAATTTCCAACCCTGACCATCCCGCTGGAAGGAGAGGAGTCGTTCTTATACCTTGCAAAATTAACTTCAACCATTTCTTTTGTTCTTGTTATGAAAGATACTAGGACTGGAATACAGAGACTTATCTATTACACTAGTAAGGTGCTCATTGATGTTGAAGGTTGGCACTCCAACTTAGAGAAAATGGAATATTCCTTGTTGATCACCTCTAAAAGGTTGAAAATTATTTTGATACTCATTCTATCATGGTTTTAAGTAACGTTCCTCTGAGGATCATTTTGTATAAACCAGAGAAATTGGGAAGAATGATGTTGTGGGTTGTTGAGTTAAGTAGATATGATATCCAATACATACCTAGACATACAATCAAAGGGAAATCTCTTGCTAGTTTTATTGTTGAGTGTTTTTGAGGTTGAGCCTAACCCTTTATTGATGCTAGGGGAAGAGGGAGAATGGAAGTTATATGTTGATGATACATCCTACAACCTGAGGTGTTGGTGCTAACACGGTTTTAATTGATCCAAATGACATATCGAGTATGCATTGAGATTTGGTTTCACCACTAATAATAATGAATTCAATCATGAGACTGCTTTAGCAGGACTCATAATGGCACATGGCATAAAATCTATAAAAAATTAAGCTCTACAATGACTCAACATTAGTCATCAAACAATACAATGAATGATATGAGCTAAGAGAGCTCGACATGAAAAAACTCTTGGGAAATATGATCAAAATGACAAAACACTTTTCCTCTATTTTTCATAATGCACACATTCTTCACTTACCAGATATGTGTCTACAGATTCACTGATATGTCTCAATTTGGCATCATCAATTACTTTGTCTATGCATTTGTCCATATCTTTCTGACATGCATCAACTAATTGTTTGGCCCTAGATAGTTGTTCCTAAAGAATCTTTATTTATTTACTATTTACTAAATATTTTTCAATAGCCATTCTAAATACCCATTTAACCTTAGCTCAATACTCCTCTAATTTCCTCTCCATGTCTAAAAGATTATCCTTATATTCATCTACCTTAGTATTGAGGAGTGTGTTCTCTCATTGACAAGCTTTAAGTCTGTCGGCATATTGTTGGACCTTCCAAGCATCCATAATCCATTTCTTCTTCTTGATAGTTAATTTTTCAGTTAAGCCTTTTTCTTTGCAGAGATCATCTTTCAAATGAGTAATATTAGTTTTAGATGTTTGTTTTCCTATTTCCAAGTGCTCCTCTAGGATATAAAATTGATATTGGAGGAAACCCACAACCAATGAAGTTGATTTTAGTTTTCTCTTCTTAGTCTCTAATTCAGGCACTTTAGTTTGGAGAGGTTCCTTCTCAACTTTCAAGGTTGAGTGAGCTTGTAACACCCCCAAAATTCACTACTGAAAAATTTCGTTAAATAAAAAGGAAATTAGCGAAAGCAAATTAATAAACCGTGAATTTTGGGGATATTACCGCCATACTTAGTACCAGACCGGTTCACTCCTACCGTTCCAGTACTAAGTGCTAAGGTTAAAAGAGTAAAACACAATTTACGAGAACTAAAGCATATATAAATCAGAGTAGCGCAGTAAATAATTTATCAGAAACAACAAATATATTGAATTTATGAATTTTAAAGAGATAAATTAAAATCCTAACAATTCCGGATAGTTCCTTACGCTCATTTTCGAGGCCCACTTGAAAGCACTGAACACAACCTGCAAGGGGCACTGCCCATTGAATAGGCAGGGACCCCACGAAGGGAACCCTTCAGTACTACGGTACTGAGTAACCCTTTAAACACACAATTAAAAACAGGCACGTAATGTAACACATGAAATATTACCATATTCATACAGAACATTAGGTATAAACATGATATTTGGATTCATATATTCACACATCTAACAAGTCAATCAGATATTAATAGCGTATCCGTAACCTTCACTTTCGTACATTCGCATACTTTTCAACTCAAATATTAATAGGCCATAATTATCAATAGATACTTTTTGGGCCTTAAGGCCATTAGTCCATCATTAATCAATCATCTTGGATTATACAAGTCCTTGTGAGTGTAGGAACCCCACTATTATAGCCAGTGGAATGGTCACGAGGGTTCATGCCTTGCCACTATTTTAGCCGGTGGAACAGTCGTGAGGGTAACATACCCTGCCACTATTATTTATTGGTGGACCGGTCTGGCCCCGACTCACAAGGTGTTCCACTGTAAGTAATTAGTATATTTCCTGTATCTTATCGCTTTTATGTTTGGTTTGTTGAGCATGGAATCCCCCACTATTATAGCTAGTGGAACGGTCGTGAGGGTACATGCCCTGCCACTATTTTAGCCGGTGGAACGGTCATGAGGGTACATGACCTGCCATTATTTTAGTCAGTGGAACGGTCGCGAGGGTAACATACCCTGCCACTATTATTTGCCGGTGGACCGGTCTGGGTCCCGCTCAACATCTTTCTCTTTAAGTGATTAGTGTCTTAACGTGTCTTATTAGAAAGAATTTTACCCTTAACATGCATGTCCTAAAAGGCCACATGACATCACATCATAACTTGCAGCATGCCCATATCAGCACATACCAAAAGGGCGCATGAACACACATTAGTTCCAAGCCACCCCACACATGAAACACTTAAAAATAATAGCATGTAGAACTCGACATAAAAATCATAGAGGGCATCCAAGGCATGTAGGACATATAGCACACATTCAATCTTAGCTACACCCTTACTCGGTTTAGGTTACCGAGCTATCTTCCACATATATTAAGCCACTAAACGCCCTTTATAATTGTCATACTTAACATCTTTCCCATTTAGTTGGTTAGATTACCAATTTGCCCTTTCTCCTTTACTATAATTAATCGATTGCCCTTTAGTTGATCAAATTACCAACTTACCCCTTTCTCATTATCCTAATTACCAAATTACCCCTTTATTCAATTACCAACTACCCATCTTCATTGTCAAAATTACCAAATTACCCTTTGGTTGGTTAAATTACCAAGTTACCATTTTATACGATCCTAGTTACCAACTACCCTTCTCCATTATAAAATTTACAAAATTACCCTTTAGTTATTTAATTTACCAAATTGCCCTTCTTAATTACCATAATTACTAAATTACCCTTCACATTTATCATATTTACCATTTCACCCTTCTCCATTATTATAGTTACCAAGTTACTCCTTTCCAATTTTCACTTTTACCCCTTTTATTTACAAAATTACTATTTTTCCTTTTGTTATAAAATTACCAACTTGCCCCTTTATTACAAAATTACCAATTTACCCTTTTATAGAAAAATTACCAAATTCCCCTTTTGTTATCGAATTACCAAATTGCCCTTTTATTACCCAAATTACCAATTTTTCCTTTTATTACAAAATTACCAAATTACCCTTTTATTACAAAATTACCAAATTATCCTTTTATTACAAAATTACCAAATTATCCTTTTATTATAAAATTACCAATTTTCCCTTTTGTTACAAAATTACCAAATTGTCCTTTATTACAAAATTACAACTTTATCCTTTTATTATTAAATTTTCATTTTGCCCTCTTCTTATAAAATTACCAATTTACCATTTAATCACAAAATTACTATTTTACCCTTTAATCACAAAATTACCCTTTTACCCTTTTATTAACAAATTTACCATTTTACCCTTGCCTCCAAAATTACCAAAATACCCTTTTTAATTAAGAATTACCTTCTTACTCTTAGCACACCCCTTATATTAAATTATTATTATTACTACATAAAATATTAACTTTAATACCTCATCCACAACTCTTATACTTAATATAATATTATTAGCACCCCTATATAGATATTAGGCCATTTTCTTATACAATATACATTAGTAAAATCCCCTAAGGCTCACAAAATATTAAACATGTATTAAATATCACAATAGCATAAAACAACATGGATAATACTTAACATTTTCCTTAACAACCAAATTATTACCTTAAATAATATTTCCATACATAGCAACAATCTATCAAGCTTCCTTTTCATCAATCAACACAAGAACGACATATATCATATTAAACAACACAACCCAAGCATAATAATATATTAAAAATCTTAATGTGCTAACATACGTTAATCCATGCGTTTAAGTGGGATTTAACGATTACCTCAATTTCCACCAAAACGAACCTTACCGGTATCCCGGTTAAAGGTCCAAACTTTGATTATCAAAAACAATACCTTAAAAATTATTATTCAACTAAATCAAAGAGGGCAGAAGCCCATACTGCTCGTGCAGCATGAGCTGCATGCAAGGAAAGTTGGAAGAGGGGGCTCGAAGGTGGTAAAAGAGGGAGAAATAGGCATTTCCTGGTTGGTAGTTTGGGGTTAAGAAAAGAGGGGTTTCGGGGAGGATTTAGGGAAAGGGAATGGAGAAGAGGTGGAGAGGGGTGTAAGTGGTGGTCGGGGAAGGGTTAACGGTGGCTAAGGGCGGTAGAGGCGGCGGCAGCGAAGCTGCAAAGGTGGCGGCCGAGGAGGGAGGTCGAGATGGGGCTGGTGAGGAAGGAAAAGAGAGGGGGAAAATGAGGGCATGCAGATGGTTTCTTTGGCCAAAGGAGCATTGGGAGTGGTAGAGGGGGTTGCAGGGAGTAATAAGGTGGCTCAGGTGGCGGCGGAAGCGGTGGGACGACGGTGTAGGGCGGTTGTCGATAAGGGGGTAAAGAAGAGAAAAAGAGGAGAGGAGGAAGAATGGAGCTATAGGGTGGCTTGATGGGGACTATGATGGCTCGAGGGTGAGGTAGAGGGTGGCAGGAGGTGGTGCAGGTGGTGGTTGAGGCGGAGCTGGGCGGTGAAGTTAAAACAGAGAAGGTGAGGGAAGGAGAAGAAAGGAAAGAAAAGAGAGAGTTGGGGAGCATGGAGAGGCTCGGGAAAAAATGCAGAATGGGCAGGGAAGGAGGAAGAAATAGAATAGGAAGAGAAGGGAAGGGATTGGGGGCTCGAGGGGTGACTATAGGTTAGTAGGGAAATGACGGTTGCAGGGAGAGGGAGAAGGAATGGTGATGGCAGGGAGTGGGAGATGCAGGGAGGGGCGATGGTCGAAAATATCGCTGGTGATGGTGTAAGAAGAAAGAAAGAAGAAGAAGAAAGAGTCCGGGGAGGGGCCGGTGTGTGCGAGCGAGCAGACCGAGCGAAGAGGAAAGAAACGGGCTGGCCCGATCGAGGAAGAAAGGAGAGAAAGAAGGGTGGTCGGGCGACGCGCAGGTGGGGAGAAGGGGCGGGCCGACCAACCGGCGGCCCAAGGAAGGAAAAAGAAAAAGAAAGAAAGGGAAAAAGAAGGAAAAAAGGGAAAAGGAAAATTTGTTTTAATTAAAATAATTTAATTTATAAATAATAAAGTAAAATATTTTTGGGTAATAAATTTATTTAATAATTTAATTTAATATAATTAAAAAGAAGGGTTTAAAAGAATAATTTAGTAAAATAATGGTTTGGGAAATTATTTAATAAAAAGGGCATGATAAAATAATAAAATATTTATTTTAATTTATTAAATATTTATATCCAAATTTATATACTCAAAATACACAAAATAATTAAATTTAAAGATTTAAAGGCTAATTTATCCAAAATAAAATTTATTTATTAAAATATAGGCTTTTAAAAATTCAGGGGATTACAGAGCTTCTTAAAGTTTTGAATGTTTGCTTTCTACTCGTTAGAAGTATTGATTGCTTCTAAGGTGTCAATAAAATATCTTCTTTCGCATAGCAAGTTATCACACATAATACATATAGTTATTAAAGTTGTTACATTGAGAGAATTAATGTATCAAACCAAAATTTTATACATGGAAGGTATGATTCATGCCAGCCTTTAGGAGAATCCTCATCAGGAGGCCATCAATAGTTCCTTGATCCCTCTTTAATATAAGAGTCTCGATCAACTCAAGGACATTATAGTTATCAAGAAGGCATTTAAAGAAGAAATAATTTCTGAGTACAAACATGGTGGCTTCATCATATTAGATAGAGATTTTATAGCCACCCTCCCAAATCATCTTCCTTTAGGAAAATTTTCCAGTCTCTCTGCCTTATGAATTTGTAATAAATTGATTGTATTGCTAAAGTTTCCACCACTAGTTGGAACAAAGGAATTTTCTAGGAGATACCTTGTGTTGGTGATGCGTTGTGTTATTAAAAAGGGTAAGTTTATGAGGCCAATAGGTGCTTGCATTGGCATGAACCTTGCTGCCAGCTATTTTTTGCTATCCCTATCATCTTCATTTGTAATAGATTCCATAGCGAGACCCTTACCTTTTCCTTCAATAGGTGCAAGTTGGGGTTCAGTAGGACTGGCCTTGGAACCACTAGTAAGCAAAACAACTAATGGTCAGGGATCAGAGGAAGAGGTCCCTGTGATCTTCTTAGATTTTTTTGTAGTAGATATTGTTTGTGGTTGGAATTTATCTTGTGTCATCGACGTAGTAGATGTTGTTTTGGGCTAAAAATTTTCTTGCATTGATGAAACTTTTGGAATTGTTTAGGGAGGGCCCTCTCCCTAAGAATTTTAAATGAATTATGAAATAATAATTATATAATAAAGCGTGACAGGTACATTATGTAAGGATAGTTGATGGACTCAAGACTAAACCTTACAAAATTACTAGTCTTACTAACCTTATTTAGTTTTGCCCTCTTTGTTGGTTTGGTAAGATCAGGTTTGGGAGCCTTTTCACTATCTTGAGCATTTAACAAGGTGTGAGGGTTGATATAAATATATTATGGAGAATTATGGAGGTGGAATATTATAAGAAAACATACCTTTCATTTGGTAGATCTAGTAATGGAGGATACACCAGGAGGACGAATGGTAGGTTTCTTTACGCCTTCAGACAAGCTAGGAGAAAAAGATTGTTGATAAAATCTCTACACATTACACTCTAAAAATTTTTTAAGGTTGACTTTATAAGTCAATGGGCATTAAATTACTGAATGGATAAAAATAAAGATATAGAAGGAATGATACTCACCAACGTTAGAGATTAGTCTGATTTTTTTTTAGAATGATAAGATTGTTAGTGACTTCGTTATTATTTACAACACGTCCATCTCACACAAAAATATCAAAATTTTCCACAATAGCTTCTAAATTGAGGGAGAAAGGTGGACACTCTCAGACCTCTGGATTGAGTTGACTTCATTTGGGTAGATTCCACTCAGAGTCACCTAGAATGTAGAAGTATTATGACTTCCATTTATTCATAGAAGACTGATGCTCTTTTATAAATTTATCTTCCCATTTTATTTAGATGGAGTAGAAGTTAAAGGGTGAGGGGTGGCTCAAGAATTTGAAGAAGCGCCTTAAAAAATCCATTATTGGCTCATACTCCAATAAGTGACATCCATATAAGATACCTATTACTATTTGCCAAACATTAGGAATGAACTAGGTGGGGCTATGTCAATAAGATTGAAGGAATTCCCTTACAAATGGATTTAATGGAAAATGCATGTTGGCATAAAGAGTCTCAACATATATGGATATACACTTGTCCGACAGATTATTAATCCTATCCAAGGGGGTTAGTGCAATTAGAGTAAGGGAAAAGGGAATATAATATTTTATGTGAAAGTTCTCAAGTTGAATGTTGGTAATATTTCTTGAGAGGAGAGTGTCTAAGTCGAAGGACGAAAATTAAGACATTTTGGAAAAAGAGGAAGGTGAAAAGGCTAAGGGATTTGTTATCCACAGGGTTGTTGAGGACAAAAAAGGTAAAATAGAAATTGAAGACCAAGGTGTTATGGACATATTAGAAGATTCATAAACATAAGAAGCTTTGTAACTACTAAGATATTTCAGAAAAATATCCCTTGAAAGATTAGGGGATTTACTAGAATGGTCACAAATATTAGTGGTTAGTGTGATGGAAACATGAAATCCACAACTTTGATTTGCATCTAGAAGCTCGTGATGTTGCACTCCTTGTGCTATCACAACTATAGGAAGGGTTGTGGTGATATCTATGGATGCATATGGTTTTGATGTTTATAGTACCCTAACAAGAGAGGGAAATGGGGGTATGAAGGTAGAATATTTGACAATAAAGAGCAAAATCTAATTGAAATTGAAGAGTGAAAATCACAAGTGGTAAAGAAGAAGATAGTAAATGAGAAAGGGTATATATATATATAGGGTGAATGTCCCATACACACCATTTCTAAGATACATGTATAGGAATCAATCATAACCATTAGATTAGTATTTGATCAACGATCAAGATTTAATACATACCTAAATTAAATTTATTTTAATCTCAGCCCTTAAATCCTCTAAATCTAACAGTTATTAAGAGTTCCTACATTTGTATTTTAAATAATAGTTTGTACAGAAGCCTAAATCTATATATATATATATATATATATATATATATATAGTGATAAAGGTCGATTGGATTTACCTCATTTTTTATTGGGAAGATGAAGAATATATATTCATTACTAACATGATCTCCTTGGTAATCTCATCTTGGAGAAGACAGAATTCCCAATCAAACTTCAATTCTCACTTGATCCTTGACTTTTTCTTACGTAAAATGACAACACACAAATGAGTGACCCTCAATGACTAAGGAAGTTGTGCCCCTTTATAATAACTATTGAACGTATCATGTGGCCCTCGTTCAAAGAGATTGCTTACGATCTGAGCATGTGGGGGAGGTAAGAAAATGAATATTGCTCGACAGGCCTCATTTTGGCAACATTTTATGTTTTACCAAAATTTGAATTTTCAATTTTACAATGACTTATAAAATTGGTGTAGTTTTATTTTTATCTCTCACCATGACTCATCGACGGATTTTTCTAACTGGATGAGATGATCCAACATTTGCTAGTGTATATGCATGATGTCCGACGATCTTTTTTTCTATTATAATTTTAATTGATTAACGATATTCTTATGTAATTCTATTTATAAGTAGCTGACTGTATTTCTTTTATAACAAACCATCGGCTACTTTACAATTTTGCATTGTAAGATAGTTTTTCACTTATAAATTGCCGATGGTCTTTTCGTTATTATATTTGTAAGTGTCTAAAATACATCATTTTTTAAGCACACAACGAGGGCCATCAACAAATCAATGAAGTTTAGTTTATCTACTCCAATAGAGCGATCAATTGATGTGCTTAGCCATCAGAAAATTACTAAAGTTTATTCTATCTACCCTAGGAGAGTAGGTGGTGTGATAGATGAAATTTTGAAGGGAGTGATGATATTGGTGTAAAACCCCCCATTTTTAGGATTTAAAAATTTTATTTATAGAGTTAAGCATTGTAGATAAAATAATAAAAATATAGGGTGTTACCGCCACACTTGATACAAGTATGTTTTTTTGATCATTTTCATACTAAGTGGTAATGCTCAAATCATTGCTCCATTTAAATTAATAACATAGTCACAAGATTCGGTTTATAGAGTACAAACAGATATATATTGTGTTGAAAATAAAGCACATTATCGCTTACAAAAATTAAAGAGAGAAACTACAAAAGGACATAAGAGTCCAAAAACAACCAAAATTAAAGATATAAAAAAGGACTCCGGATAGTTCTAAACTCTTAACCCAAACTACTAGCTTGCGACTAAACTCGTAAGCTAACCTACAAAGACCATTTCCTATTGGATAGGCAGAAGCTCATGAAAGGAACACTTCAGTGTAACGGTACCCAACAAACCATTTTACCAAACCAATATGAAGAAAAAAACATGGAACACATATAAGGCAACAATACATGGTACAACACATCAAATGGTACATGCAATGATTGAAATATGATAACCATATAAAATAACTACATACCACCAATGCCATATACCTCGCATGCTCATTCATCTAGAATATACTAATACTTACCAATCAAACATCAAGGGATACTCTTTGAATTATAATTAAACACAACATCAATCCAAAACATAATAATAGTAATGGCCACATATCTCATAATCAATACCAAATAATCCCTTAACATCATAGGTAGACACAAAGGTTGCTACTAAATTATAGATAGGCATAAAGGCTACTACCAAACCATAGGTAGGCACGAAGGTTGATACTGAACCATAGGTATGCACAATGGATGCTACCGAACCATAGGTAGGCACAAAGGCTACTACCAACCAATCAAATAATCATTCCCGTGTTTATTTTCTCGAGAGGAGATCATATCAACCCGAAGACATTAAGGTAATCCGATCATATCGGAACAGCAAGGCAATACAGTATCCTACTAAATATCAACCCAAGAACATAAAGTTACCCTAGCTGCATTGGTATACAAAGTTAACAGATTTTTCTACCGACAAGGACACCTAATCCATAAGTTTGCATACCCTCTATGATTTTATAAAGCTAAATAGAGTAAGATATAGAGCCTAACTGGGGCACTAAGGCACACCAGCAAAAATCTATAATCAACTGTGAGATAAACCATGCCTTTAGGGTAGCGACCCCTAAAGAACCACCATTCCCTAACTTGAGGCCTTCCACTTTAAATATAATTATTTTATTAAGATGACCACAAAATCACAATCAATCACATATATCTAATTTTCATACTTAACCATTTTCACTCATTTCTCGTATATTTAAGATAACCATAAACATAGTCAATACCAAGGTTAGCATTAAGAATATACTAAGGTCATCCTAGGCCAAATTATTCACATTTGGGCACATAAGGCCGAAAATGAAAAACCATGCCCTTGAGGCCAAAATCACCCAATTATCATCCAATTTAAATACTAAATATATTTTGCTCATTAATTTTCCATGAAAAATGATAAAATACCATAATTAAATTAATTATCATGTAAATATATTATTGGATACATCAACTGACTATTTTGTCCTTATACATGATTCTACACACAAACCTTTAGCATGCATATCTAATCCATCCAAAATCACATAATATCATGCTCCAAGATATAATACACATTAGGCATATTTGTCGGGATAAATATCATAATACACTTAAAATGACCAAAATGCGCCTATACACACAAATAATAATTATCCTATAAATATGCTTAAGCATGTTCAACCTGCTATTTACATGTACATATCATAATTAACATTATTTTAGCCATACTTTCATACCTAAAATATTTTACATATGATAACATATTTCCTTTTACCAATTTTCATGATAACAATAATTAAGCCATTAATTACACTATAACAAAGCATGCTTAACATAATTTATATACAAAACCCTAATGTGCTATCATGCAATCTCTATCATTTTAATCGAGTATAAAAGTTACCTGATTTCTAGTAAAACACAAATTATCGGTATCTTACTAAAATTATTAAGCCTCGCTAATCAAAATTTTGCAACTAAAAATAATTCCACAACAACCATATTAATATTTAAAAAATAAAATAATAATTATAATATTAAAATATTTATTAACTAAAATTACCAAAATATACTTACTATTAAAATTGGGTAACAAAACGTATGCAATATTTCTTCTTCATGCTACATGAGCAATGTGACTTTGGGGTGCAAGAGGGGAGGTTATGTTGGGAGTGAGCTTGATGGCTATGATGTAGATGATGGCCATGGGTGGTGTGGTGGTGGTGGTGAGGTTAAGGCTGATAGGATGGTGGTGGTGGTTGTCAGGGTTGGGATGAGGATGGTGGAGGATCTAGGCTCGATGGGGCAACTCAAGAAGAAGAGAAGAGATGGTAAGGTAGGAGGGAGGTATTGCTGGAATGGTGGTTGTGAAGGGAGGTGGTGCAAGAAGGGCTGGTGCTACAAAGAATGGTGGTGTAGGCTGGGAGGTGGTTGTATAGGGTTGTGCTAAAGCAAGGGGTAGAGCAACGATGGTTTTTGCCATTTCCCAGTTGTTTGAAATGGAGGGTTCGGCCTTAGGAGAGGAGAAGGAAGGAGTTGGGGTGGTTGGGGCTAGCTGCAAGTAAGGTGGTTGGGATATGTTGGAGGCTTTAGTTGTATAGAATGGAGACCAAAGGTAGAAAGAAACCAGGGTAGGGAGGTGATGGTGGCAGATGGTGGAGATAGTGCATGTAAGGATGGTGGTGGTAACGTGTGTTGAACGAGTTGTGCAAGTGGAAAGGGGGTGGATTGTTGGAAAAAATGGAAGAGGAGGATGTAGTGGTTGAGGAAGGTTGTTAGATAAAAATAGAAGAGAGTGGGTGGAGGAGGGCAGGGCTCAATTCGAATAAAAATGGAGAGGGGAGGAGGTGATTTTGCTAAGGGGAATTGAATGTTCCAAAAAAAGAAGGCTTGTGATGGTGATGGTTTGAATGGGAGTGAAACCAAATAGAGGGGGAGAGAGAGAGAGATCAGGAGAAGGGCGATCGAGGGAGTTGGTTGAGGAAGTGCACATACATATGTATATATGCATGAAGATGATAGTGATGGAGTATGGCTCGGTAGAGGTTGTGTTGTGAATCGATACCAATTCGGAAAAATAAGATCTAATTAGAATCAATTAGAACACACAAGAATTGAGAAGAGAATAACACTCAAGAACACAGATTGGGGAAACAGATGATCTTATTGATGTGAAGTAATTGTGATTACAAAGAATCAAAGAAATTCTCACATAAATCACTCAATTCATCAAGGAATTACAATAGAACTCAATAGGAGAAGAAGACGGCGTTCGCTGTTCGATTAGGGTTCTAATCGCATGGTATTTATACTATACGAAACTGTCATTAGCGAAAACCGAGGCGGAGCGAAAAACCCAAAAAAACACGGACCGTATTAATAACACACGGTACCCCCGTGTTTATTTTCTATCTCTCGGCCTCTCACGGAAACGGAACACATTTTCCTGATGGAAAAACACGGATCGTGTTTACAAAACACGGGCCCCCGTGTTTATTTCTAGCTTTGACAATATTCAGTATTTCAGCCATAACTTCTTCATCTGACCTCCGATCGAGCTGATTCTTGATGCGTTGGAAAGCTAACAGAAAGATCGAAAACTTTCATGTTCATCACATTTCCAAATTATAATTTCTTCAATGTAAAATATTCACATCTTTCCAGAACAGCTCATAGTTCTACTTCAAATTTTTCCGAAACACTTCACACACCAATCCAAGCTATTCTACACACCAAATACGAGTCACAAGCTCACAGGTTGAAGCGATGGGGATGGTGTAGTGTGATCAATAAAGATGTAAGGTAATGGTGAGAGGTTTAAAACATAGTGGGTTTGACAAAGGGGGCATGGGTAAGTTGCGTGAGGTAAGGAGTGAGATAGGGAGAGGGTTATGGGGAAGGGGAAATTGGCACGAAAAAGGGGTTACATGATGGAGGGGGGGTTGACAGTTAGGATAGAAATTAATTTATTTTAGATTTAGGTTTAGTTTGGATAGGTTAGGGTACCGGGTAGGGAAAAAAATAAATTAGTTTTGGATAGATGTAATAAGAAGAAGAAAGGTAAAATAATCAGGGAAAAATATTTAAGAAATTATTTGGGTCACACGTCAAATGTTATTAATAAAATAATTAAGTTAAGGTTTAAAGGTTGATTTATTTATTTTTAATAAAAGACTAGACACTCAAAAGCAAAGGTTAAGCAATTTTGAAGTGTTATAATAGGTCTTTCCCAAATTAATACTATTAGATCTAATGTGTGTGAGCCCAAAAGGTGAATGTTGGCCCAAAAAGTTCTCTGGATACTCTCTCTCGGTTCCACAGTGAACTAGTTGAGTATAAAGTGTAGGAACAACTGGCTGAGCTCTTCCACACTGTATGTTTCACCTTCTCCCCTTTTTCCCTCGTTCCACCTCTATATATATAGGATCTTGGACTCATTTTGGCGGATTTGAAATCATTAATACAACTCTCGCATTTTTCTCTCTCTCCTCTCTCCTCCGAGTTTCCTCTCAACATTTAACATTTACTTGATACTTATATAAATCCCTCAATAATCCCTCAACCTACAAATCACCACCAACAACTATATTTTAGAAATTTTGTTAATTTGTTGAGGTTAGTTTGGAAATTTTGCAAAGGAATAGAGAGTAATAAAGGGTAATAAAAATAGAAGGTGATAGAGTTTAAGGGTGATATCATCATTTCTTATCAAAAGATTATAAATTTTTTTTATTCTAACAAAAAGTGAACATTACTATAGTTGAAAGGTTACCTGGTACGTAACCTTCAAAACTTAGGGGTATATTGCGTTCTCTAAAAACTCAGAGTTATATTGTATTTTTAGTATAAATTCAAGATTATATCAAACATTTTTCCTAAAATTAACTAATAAAAGAAAATTATTGCTAATAATAGTTGACCATGATACAATTAATAACTAAAAAATAGACCTAGTAAAATAATTATGAATAAATAAGCAATGCATTTGTAACATTCTCATATTTAGCACTTAAAAGTTTTATCTTTAAAAGAGTTAATTGTGGAAGCTAAAATATTAAAATGTAGGGTGTTACTGCTACACTTAGTATAAGTCTAGTTTCCTCTACCATTATGATACAAAGTGCTAAAGCTAAAACGTTACTCAACTTAAAATCATAACGACAAACATAAGAAGCCGATAAGAAATTACATTACAGATTAACATCATTCTGATGATACAAGATCAAATAACGATTACAAAAGTTAAATGAAAAAGAAATACAAAAGGGACACAAGAGTCTGAGTATATTTGGATCAGATACTAGATTATCCTAAATCTCAAACCCCAAGAATGCCAGTCATCAAGTTGAACTCACAAGCATTCCTACAAAGGCATAATTGTCCATTGAATAGGTAGGAAACCATAAAACATAATCCATTAGTACAATAATACTAATTAAAACACTATATAATAATAAGCATGCAAAGGTCACATGAAGTACATGGAAGTTATCATAAGGCAAACATGACATAAAAATACTGAATCATACATGTGATAACGAAATAAGATAAACATGCCATAACATATACATTATCAAGGCACACCATTATCATACCATTGTTATACTTAATCATTTTCCATTATAATCACCTCATATGTTATATATCTTAAACAATCACACCAATAAATTCCAAAACAAAAAAAGGTAGATAGCACAACCTATAGATGTTTAAAGCACTCTAGTCATATTAATGAACCAAGGTAATACGATACCCTTCAACTAGACCATCACATCAGTACCAATTAAGGCTAATAATACAAAAAAAAACATGGAGAAGTATAAAGTACTCCAATCATACTGATGCACTATAGCAACACATTACCCTCCAACCTAGGTCACCTAACTCTAAGTATTGATACCCTTATAGGGCATGTATGCCACCTATAGAGAAGACCGGGGCCTTACTAAGGTACTCAGGCACACTAATGAAACTAATCCAAAATGAGGCTCTTACCTTATATCTAGGATAGCTAAACCTAAGTAGTAAATCATTTTCAAATCTTGAGGTCTTCCATTTTAATTATTAGTATCTTATTTGGTGAGCACAAAATCACGTAATACATAAACAACTCCAATTTCTATACTTGCCCACTTTTTCTTATTTCTGATTATTCAAGTCAACTTTAAGTTAAAATCAACAGTAAGGTCAACTAAACAATATACTAAGGCCATCCTATGTACAATTATTCGCATTTAGACGCATTAGGTCAAAAATTACTAAAATGCCCTTAAAGCCAAATTGTCACAATATTATCCATTTTAAATGCTAATATATTTTTAACCAACAATTTGTATAAAATATGATAATTGAAATATTTTAGCATATAGGTAAATTAAAAGATAGGCAAATGACTATTTTTTTCCATACACATGATTAAGAATATAAAACCTGAACATATGCATTGATCATATTATAAATCACATGCTTTCATAATTAACACCATATAAGACACGTTAGGCATACATATTGGAATAATATAACCATGGTAAACTTATAATATAATTCTACTCCTAGGGCATACAAACAATAATAATCATACAAAAATAAGTCTATACATGCTTAATGATAAATAACTTCATACTATCATACTTAGGGAAATAAATACACTTGACAAGACATGTTTAGGGAAAAAATTACAACTTAGCACATTGGAACCCTAATATGCTATCATGCAATTTTCACATTTTAGTATGGAATAATGTTACCTTAAATCCAAGAAAAAATAACAAAATGAACCACACCAACTCTAGCCTCCAACTAATACACTCCTTCACCTAAAAAGAACGCAATAAACATATATTAGCATCTAAACATGTGGATAAAAAAAAGCATAAAAAACAAACTCAACAAACCATAAAAATAACATACCAAGGTTGGAATTGCTGAGGAAAAATCATGGAGAACTCATGTTGATAGAAAAGCTCAATGTGAGCTTCTCACACAAGGAAGGTTGACCAACCACAAGGAAAGGTCGGAAACCACAAGGCACAAGCTTGGAAATGTGAGGCTTGGTACATGCAACACAAAGCTCGGCACATGTAATGTAAGCTTGACACACAAAGAAGGGATGTTGAGGGGGCTCAACTGCGTAAGGGAGGAAAGAGTGGTGGTGTTGCACAAGGGTGGTAGCTCAAAAGAGAGGGGATGGTGAAGGTGGTTGCTAACAAAATAATATGTAGGGGATGGGAGGATAGTGTCATAGGTTGTGGTTTCTAGAGATGAAGCTCGAATGGCGAGGCATTGCATGCAAATGGAAAACTCAAAGGGTAACTATGAGATGTTGGCTTAGTTAGGAGAGTTAAAGGCCAAGAAAGGAGCGAAAGGGAGGAGGGAGTTTGGGGTGAATGTTGGTTGCGAAGATGGTGGCATAGCTGGGGAATAATCTAGAGAGGAAAAACCTAGGAAAAGGAAGGATAATAGAGGAATAATGAGTTTTTAGTTGATTGTAAGAATGACTAAAAAAGGGGAAGGGAGTAGTTGTAGGGGGTTGGGGTTGTGTGCACGAGTGTGAAAATGTGAGGGTGTTGGTGCATGATAAAAGGTGGTGATAGGGGTTAGCTGCATGGAAATACAAGAGGTTAGTGACAAAGGGTAGGGGTTGCTTATAGGTTAGACAGAAAAGAATGCATGGGGAATGGACAAAAAGCAACGGTACACACACTGGGTAGTGTGTAGAATTTAACATAGTTGAGGAATTTAGGTGGAGTTGCAATTTGTTAGGCCTAGTTTGGTTAGCAAAACCAATCCGGGAAAACAACTGTTTAAGGTGAGGGGTAAGGAAAAAAGAAAAAGATAAGAAAATTATTAGAGTAAAATATTTAAGAAATGGTTTGGTTTAAGATTTAAGGGTTAAAAAGATATTTAAGTTAAGATTTAGGGTTAAGCTTTAAATAAAATGCTAAACACCTATAAATAAAGGTATATGAAATTTTAGGATGTAATAGTATTTTTATATAAAAAATAATACAATTCTATAATTCAAAAGATATAATAAAAACTAAATTTAAACAATACATTGTTGTTTGATTTAAGTTGATTCTACACTTGGCTAATTTTTATCCAAAAATTGTAAGGCCTCACTTTGTTTTATATTTTGAGAGCATATATGATGATTCTTCATTAGTTGTTCTATAATACCCTAATTTTTTTTTACTATTGGATGTTTTTAAATTACATTTTAACAAAAGTAAAATACAAATCTCGGGGTGTCATGACCACATGTAACATAAGATAGACTCCAAACACTCATCTCATGCAAGATACAAGGCTAAAACCACTAATAGCAAACAACATTTCAAAAGGGACACCTTTAGCGAGGTAAAAGGAAATAGATAAGATGGTAGCATTTATAAAAAGGAATAAGGGAATAGTGATACAAACAAATAAAAGAGTTTAAATATCCAATATAAGTAAAATATTCTAATCATGGGGAAAAACTACTCAAGTCAGATAGCCAAACTCTTAGATCAACCCCAAGCAAGCATCTACTAGCCGTCATCGCTAGAAGACTAAACATCAAAGACATGCATAACATCAACAACAACATCTACTCACCCAAATAAGAACCAAGTTCATTACAACGCAATGCAACAATATTACAAAGAGTACTGAGTAAGATAAGAATATGATATCATATGGTAAGGCACATACTACATAGATGAACATGGTAAATCACAAAGCACGTGCTTGCAACATACATAGATTAGTGTACATGGATTAACATGCATGGATTAACACACATGGATTAACATAATTCATACTTTCATGAAAACAACGAATATAAATTAGCATGATTGCGTTGAAAGATAACAAGGCCCTTGAGGAATATCTAACAACACATTCCCATAATACATGTTGACAAGTGATTACCGAGTTATTTATAAGAGATTTAAGTGAAGGAAAATAATTCTCCACCATGTATTTGTCATGGAAACTTACCAAGAAAGAAGAAGAAGCTACAAGCTCCATCCACAATAGTCATTAGGGCCAAGGGGCATGTACATGAACCATGTCTACCCACAATGGACCACCAACACCATGAAAACCACTAAGGTGACCATAACCAATTAAGTATTGATGCCCTCTAAAAGAACATAAGTCTAGAAGAGTAGGAGAGACACTATCCGAAGGCAAAATATAATAAAGGGTAGCACATAACTAACTTCTGACTAGCTAGGAATGATAGCTGGAGAAGATAGGCTCTAACTAACTCGTATTTAATCATTATTAGTGTTTTAAGATTACACCCAACATGACACATCAATCATATTCAAATAATTAGGGTAATTGTAGCAATAACACCTAATTCAAGCCAAATAAGGTAAAGGACACCAGTTCAACCACTAATGGATATATAAACTAAAGACACTATTGGAATTCCTTATTCCACCACAATAGAAATATATACCACCAAGAAAAAAGGATAACTCATCAAACTACCACCAAATAACCAAGGGCACTATTGGAATGCCATGTTCCACCATAATGACAATATATACCACGGGGTATTGGGACCACCAATCCATGCATAACATTTTTTCCTAAAGTCCAATTATTAAAGCTAAGGATAATAAATGCAAAGTCAAAGGCTAGGTCAAACTAGAAGCCAAACCTTAGTCAAACTATAAAATATGACAAAGGGTCCTAGGGTACCAGTTGATTGATCCCATAAGGCCATTTAACTTAATAAGGGATTAAATAAAAAAATAGGTGAAATAGGTACCAATTGAGGTAATGGCTAATCAATCGGCCTCACAAAAACATAGAGCACATTCTACAAAAGGGAGGCATGTCGATTGGCACCTTTAATGCACTAACAAAAAGGTTTGAAATGACTCGAAAAAAAAACCTAACATTTCATAACCAATTCAAACGATTCTAGCATGATTCCTAGATATAAAAATCACACTCAAGGGCATGCTTCAATCATAAGAAAAACCTCAACATGCCCAAATTAAAATCATCACACTCATTCCTCATTCTTTCGTGAAAAAACATGAAAAGTTTAAGGCATGCTTTCATACGCCTAAATAGCATGTTATACATCATTCTTCATGTAAAACCAACCATGTTAGCAAAGATACCACATGATACATGAAATCATTACATAACATAGAGTATGCCAAAAGATTAAGTTCGTACAAAACATCATAATACACCATCTCATGGTATACATGTTTTAAGTTATTCTTGAGGAAAAAGTACATAAATCAACAAGATACATGGAAGAAAAAATCATTCATGCATCACAAACATCACCATATTCCAGAGTAAGATTTGATCTTTCCTCAAGCCAATCAAAAATAAGCATAAGAAAAAAATCACCACACCAAGCCTCAAGGTTCCAACACTGGATCAACTTGAGGACCTTCTACAACACCAAAAAAAACAATCAAAAACCCAACCAAGCCATGAAATTTTAAAAATAAAAGTTAAGTTAGACAAGAAAGGGATCTTAACCTCCTCCCAAAGAAAAGATGGTCAGTAGGAGAAAACAAGTATGAAAACTCAAGAATTCAATATTTCTCCAATAACTAATTCACGGTTGCTTAAGTGACAACAATATATGGTTAGTAAAAGGATTAGGGGAGTGAAAGAGATGAAGAATGGAACTTAGCAATGTGAGATATGAAGAGGAAAATAATTTGGAATAGAGGGAAACAAAGAGATAGATGGGGATTAAACTCAATACTTGTAGACATAAGGTGGGAAAGAAGAGCATAAGAGTTGAGTGATCAAAAGAAGAAAGTGAAGTTTGATAACCCAATCTTCCTTAAGCCTCTTCAGATCAATATTTAGGTCAAAGAAGGGAGACAATTAGCAACCAAGAACATACTTGAGTGATAAAGAAAAAATGGGATATGGCAAGGCTAGGAGATCAAGTATGTTACCACAACTCCCAATATAAGGAAATCAAAGGAAAAATATTGCTAGCAGATCTAATAGCCCAAAAATCTCAAGTTTAGGTAGAGGAGAAATGTGAGAGAAGAGGAAAAGGAAAAAGATGCCGAAAAGGTACTTGAGATATTTTATAATTCAAATAAAAAAAGGTAACCCAAAAAAATATGATAATAATATCTTAACAACCCCTAATTATGATTATTAGCACCAAAAGTAATAACCAAGAGGTTACACAAGCTTTGGATTCACAAGTAATCAAAAAATGAAATGCGAGTTAGTATACCAAGAGCACTAGTTGATTGATCATCCTCTGCTAAGAATGACTTTCTTGGACAATGAACTATCTAATTGGAGTGTGCACCACTAGTTGACTACCTCCCTAAAAACATTATTTCCAAGCATTTTCTAGATTCCCACCGAAACAAATTCATGTTATACATATTAAACACATAATTAAACGTATCTTAGGACGTGTTATTACATGTATCGTGTCAAAAGTTGGATATGTTATTGCCTTTCATAAAAAGTAATCGTTTCTATTTTATAGGTACCAAAATTTAGGGATCAAACTTGTAGTATTCCTCAAATTTTAGTACCAACGTGGATGCTCTCATATCTTATTCATTATATATATATATATAACAAACTATTTTATTGATAATTGCTAATTATTATTTATTATTCATTTCAAATAATGAATAATACTATCCTTTCAAATAATTTTAATCATTATTAATTAGTATTTAAAATAATAATTCTCATACATCCTTATTACATTTTTAGTTTATTAATAATTAGTATTCTTATGAGTATTATTTTAATAAAAATATTCATTAATATAAATTATGATTAAAATTATTCTTATTAATTAAACAATTATATACCATTATAATTAACATTATTCTTAATAGCATTTATCAATTTTAGCTATTATTAAAAATAACTATTCATAGTTATTAATTAATTAAATAACTAATTATTATTTCCAATTATTATTCTAATTAGTATTATTTATACTATACTAAAATCAAAATATTATAAATAAATTACTAAAATCAATAATAAAATAATATCAATAATTATTTATTTAGTTATCATGATGATTAATATTTTTCTTATTAGTTTATTTTTTTATAATTATAAATAACTATTTAGAATACTATCTTATTCTTGCAAATTATTTATAATTATAATAAATATTATTATACTTCTTAGTGTTATCTTAAAATTAGTAATAATAATAATAATAATCCTCTTTTTCTATGGTGGTAAAAAAGATTAAGCAACAATAGTTCTCAACACTTTCCTTCATTTTTCTAACACATTAGGTATCACCATCAACGCTGCAAAAAGTAATGTGCATTATGGAGGTGGTTTTCCAAGCAACTAAAGGATGAGATTTATTAAGCTTTTCACATACATGATGTAATACCCCCAAATTTACCACTGAAAAATTTCGTTTAATTTAAAGAGGTTTAGCGGAAGAGAACAGATAAAACGGTGAATTCAGGGGTATTACCGCCACACTTAGTACTAGATCGATTCGCTCTTACCGATCCGATACTAAGTGCTAAGGCTAAAAAGAATAGCACCAAAGACAAGTCATTAGTAAAGCTTACGTTTAAAGAAATCAGAGTGCGAAAGTCAAGCGTTACAATCCGAAGTGCAATTTAAAAGTCCCAAATATCAGGGAGCATAAAATAACGAAATAGCAAAGTACGATAGTCCAAGAAAACGAGACAGGGGATGCTCTCCGGCCACGTCACTCTCAGCCCCCAAGCTAGATCCAGAATCAACTCTCAGCCCTGATAATGCCACAGGCATCGACCCCTACCTGCAAAACTTAGACGGGTCTTCTGCTCGTGGGAATGAGCAGCACCCATGAAACGGGTGATCAGTACGCTACGTACTGAGTAAAGGAACAGACGCACTAAGGCTCACATGCACAGAAACACATGAACAAGAAGACATAACATGTGAATAATAAACAATAACACAGATGAACAACGCTGGTCACGAATCAGATAACTCTCTCATCAGATCTCAGATAATTATAATGATACACGACATAGTCTTTATCGATCCAGCTAAAATTAAATTTATAAAAGTAGTGGAAATGTCCCAAGTGATATTGTATTAATCCGTTTTGATTTAGTTTTAACCTTAAATCTTAATAAATCTATGCTTTTAAGTTCTAAGTTTTGGACACGTTTTCTAAGAAAGGTCGTTTGTGTTGTTTGTATTTATTTAATTAGAATATGTGAATTATTGATTGATAGAATAGTTTCTAATTTAGTTTTCGATTTCTATCGGATCTAGGAAAGCTTTCTCGTGGATCCACGAGCTAGTGATCTCTCTCCCTCTTATCTCGCTTAGCTAGCTTCGGATCCAGGTAAGTCTCTACTTACCTCTACTTATGGGTAATTAGTAAGGACGTAACTAAGGCCGCCTGTGTGTGTTACATGTTTTACTTGCCTTGGATGCCTCATACGGTTTATATGCTGTATTCTGTGTATGTTATATGTTTTACTGTGTAGCGCAGCATGGAACTGAGGTACGTTCTCATGCACTTGTCTGTATGTGCTAATATGGAAATGATGCAAATATGATGTGATGTGATGTGACCCTAGGACACGCATGCTAGGTGTTTTGATGCGGAGTTGTGGAGTGAGGGTTTGAAAGAGAAAAATAAGCAACTAAGATAACCAAAGGGAAGTACGCTGGTTAACGTAGGTATAGGCGACCTAGGTAATCTATAATCTGTGAAATGATAAGAAAAAGGAGGAATTAAATAAATAGAAGAGTGGAAGAAAATAAGGTTGCATGGGGGAAACTAGGGTTTGCATGGGAATGATAGAGTTGGCATGGTGGAAATGATAGGGTTTGCATGGGGAGTTTAAGGTCCGCATGGGGGCGAACCTTATGTATGAAAAGTTACTTTGGGATGTGGGGAAAGTAATGGAAGGTCTGTTTGGGAGTCTGGAGGCTCGAGGTGAAAAATAGTACGTAGGGTCATATAAGGGTACCTAGGGTTTGGGGAAGAAACCCTAATTTGAGAAGGTGGAAAAAGAAAAAGAAAATAATAAGAATAAATGAGGAGGAGTGAGGTATGAGGGAGAGTTGAGTATAAGGATCATGATTTGGGTTTCCAATGCGAGAAATGTGTTAAGTATGAGAGTTGCAAAGGGTGTTTAGTGGCCTAATATAAGCGTGGGAGATAGCTCGATAACCTAAACCGAGTAGGGATATAGCTAAGGCTGAATGTGTGACATGTGTCCTACGTGCCATGGATGTTCTATATGATTTATGTGTCGTGGTCTTAAAAGCCATTATTCTAACTGTTTCATGTGTGGTGTGGCTTGGAATCGGGTTGTGTGCATGTGCCCTCATTTGTATGTGATAGTACGCATATACCTTCAATTTTGATGTGATGTGTTGAGATCTCTGGCCATACATGACAAAGGTGAAATGCCCTCGAATAAGATACATTAAAACACTAACGACTTATAGAGAAAGATGTTGAGCCGAACCCAGACCGGTCCACCGGCTATAATAGTGGCAGGGTATCTTACCCTCGCGACTGTTCCACCGGCTATAATAGTGGCAGGGCATGTGCCCTCGCGACCATTCCACCGGCTATAATAGTGGGGGATTTCGTGCTCAACAAACCAAACGTAAAAGTGATAAGACATGGAAAGATACTAATATTTATAGTGGAATACCTTGTGAGTCGGGGCCAGACCGGTCCACCGGCAAATAATAGTGGCAGGGTATATTACCCTCGCGACCGTTCCACCGACTATAATAGTGGCAGGGCATGTCCTTCACGACCATTCCACCGGCTATAATAGTGGGGTTCCCACACTCACATGAATTGATAAAGACTATGATGTGAATCGACTATATTTACCAGAGATCTAAAGAATGAGTCTACTCGATGGGGGCTGAGCATGTCCCTAAGTAATGCTCGGGGCTGAGCATGTCCCTAAGTAATGCTCGGGGCTGGACATGTCCCTAAGTAATGTCCGGGGCTAAGCATGTCCCTAAGTAATGCTCGAGACTGGACATGTCCCTAAGTAATGTCCGCGAGGCTAAGTGCCCAATTGGTTTGGTTTGGCATTGCCCATAAATGTCCGTTTGATAAATGCTCGATTCGGCTTGGGTTGGTTTGGCGTTGCCCAAAAATGTCTGGTTGGTTGGATTAACATTTTCCATAAATGCCTGGTTGGTTTATCTAAATCTCTTATCGGTTTAAGATATTACATATGTTTCGCATGTTATTATACGTGTATGGTAGGACTTGTGATGTGGGTTTGAGTATGCGTAATATTGTATCAACGTATTGTATCATAATTTAATATGCATTTGATGTATAGTTACGTCTCTCCCATAGACTAAGGTAGTGGAACTTACTCAGTATTGGACCCGTACTGATACTACACTGGTTGAATGGGTCCTGTGATGATCCACCGATGGTGGGGAGCAGACCTCTTGTGCAGGTTTAAGATCGGATACTGTGTTGGGGTGGAAGCCTTGACTTGAGTGAGTAGGCAATCCGGATATTGATCCTTCGGGATTTATTTTTGTTTAGCTATAATTTGTATTACGTTCTTGTTTTGACAAACATATTCTGAGGTTGTAATCCTAAATCGTATTCTAACTTCTGTTTGACTTACCTCTTGTTAAAGATTTATTTTAAATGTTGTCTTGCGTTTTTGATACTTTGTACTAAAGGTTGATCGGATATAGCCTTAGCACTTAGTACTGGAACGGTAGGAGTGAACCGGTCTGGTACTAAGTGTGGCGGTAATACCCCAGAGTTTACGGTTTTATCCTTTGCTTCCGCTAAACCTTTTGATTTAAACGAAATTTTTCAGTAGTAAATTTGGGGGTGTTATACATGACATGAAGGGGATAATGTGTATGGAGCCTTAAACCTTCTATTAGTATTTGAGAACTACTCTTTGAAGTTTGAGATTAATAAAATACATACATATATACTTACCAAAATAATAATAATAATAATAACTAGTATAAACTTGTAATAATAAGTAGAAGATATTATGTTGAATCGCTAATATGAGCAATCAAATATTACCAAGCATAATAACTAGTCCAAACTTGTAATTATGGATATTATTATTCATCATTACTTATATTAGTCATATCAATATAAATTTATCATTATTAATTATTTTTAAATATAATTCTTCATAATTATTAAATTTACTATTATTATTATTATTATTAAATCTTACCAATTGTTGTTAGTAGTTTTTACTTCATGACAGTAAATTAATAATAATGTGTATATTAATTTAATATTAATATGATTTATTACCAAGTAATAATTTCATTAATGATTAATGATTATTATTGTTATTATTTATTGTGAATAATGTTTATTAATTATTTTTTATAGTTATTATTAAAATTATTATTTAAAAATAATACAATATTATGTGTTAGCAACAACAACAACAATAATAATGACATTTAGTAATAAAGTTTTTAAATATTATTTTTAATTATTAAAAATTATCATTAAAATTACTACTTGTTATTATCAAAATTATTTCTATTTCTTCTTTTCTTTTATTGTTATGATGATGATGATGATGATGATGATGATGATGATGATGATGATGATATCAAAATGGATCATATTATCATAAAGTAGATAAGATCATATTAGGCACATGCTCAAATCATATCAAATCAACAAAAATAAGATAAAGAAATAATAATAATAATAATAATAATAATCACATTAGCATCATAATAGATCAAATCACCAAAAATAAGAAGAAGAGATCATAGGTTCATATAAAAAATGTGATGTTGGGTAACATGCAAATTCTTGATATGGTTATTGTTTTATTTTTAAAATACTTTTCATGTATGTATCTTCATTTCTATTAAAAGCGCAAGTAAAAATATTTTATATAAATAGTTATTGTTGCCTCATTTTTACTTATTCCCTCTCCATATCATAGTCTAATTTTCCTTAAGATTGTTGTCTATTTGATAAAATAATATTTGATTTGATCCAATCTAAAGTAATAATGTAATTAAAGTGATAGTATTATTTGGTAGACAAAATTTATTTATTTATGAATGTTGTTGAGACAATAATATTATTTGACAATTTTTCTGATTTATAATGAATTGATATATATATTGACAATTTTGAACACACAATATTGAGATAAGATATAGTCTTATATTTAATAGATTGATAACAACAATGATATTAATAATAAAATATTATTTATTATTATTAATCATGGTTATTATTAACAATAATATTAATAAATTTGAATAACTTATTATTAATTATTTACATTATTTATCATAGCTATTAATCATAATTATTTTTATTATATTATCTTAATAATAATAAAAACAATATACTATCATTTAGTATTAGTAATAAAATTTTATTTGTAATTTTAATCTTATTTATCATTTCTTAATATAATTATAATTAATAGTAATCTTAATTATTAATTATATATTAAAATTATAATCAATGTTATTCTTATAAATTATTTATTTATCATTAAAAATTATATTATTTGCATTGACTGATTAATTATAACTATAATGAATAGTATTTTTATTGAGTTATAATTTATAATTATAATAAATATTATTCTTATCAATTTTCTATTTATAATTATCATTAATATTTTTTGTTTGAATATTGAGACAACATACTAATTATTAAGAGGATTCATTTAAATCCCATTACCCTTAATGCAATATATGCATGGTCAATCTATAAAACTTGAAAACAAAAAATAACACATTTTTCATTTGTTTCTTATTGAATTTACCAAGTGTCTGATAAAGCTTTTTTATTTAGATAAAACTATATTAATTTAATATTTATAATAAAAGATTAACATGTTACATTAAATAATACAATACATTAATCAAAATGGCATACTAGGTAATATAAAATACCTCTATTCTATAAAAATACCGGTTCCTTATTTTTTTAAGTATGGTTTGTAAAGTACTAACAACTGTAATAAAAAAAAACAAGTCATTGCACTTCTCTTGGAAACATGTGGTGTGGGCAAAGGCCGAATCAAATATTTAATTGCATGATATCTCTACATAATAATAATAATAAATAATTTTTTTATTTTTTTATTTAAATTATATTATCACTAAAAATAATGTACCATCCATCTTGTTCAACCAAAATTTTGTTTGGAGTTACACATTTCAAAATTAATAATCTTAAATTATTGTTATTTTAAAAATCTCATAAAAATTCATTCATTTATAAATTAATCATACAATTTTAAACTATATTATTAATTAATAATAAAAAATAAAAAAGATTAGCTAATTAAAATTTTAAAATAAAAGAATTACAACATAATTTAGGGAGGTTAAAAATTAATAATATATATATATATATAGTTGAAAGAGCAAGAATTAGTGTTTCGCTCAGTAGTTGGGTGTGAAGTTACATAACATTAATTATGGGCTCGAATTGCCATCAAAGCATATGAAAAATGATTTAATTTACAGGTGTGATCACCGCTTAAATCTTACCGTAATCGCATGGTGTCCTATGACAACTTAACTGAGTGCAGGTAACCAACACTCCGCCTATCATGTCCATCTGCGTTCGATTCCAACCACTCCCCTAATAATGTACTCAGGTATAACACTTTGTTCCTAAAAAAAAAATCAACTTTTGTTGCTACTTTGATGCTTTACCGAGAATATACCCACAAAAACACCAAATCATATGCCTCCGAAGCTGTCCATACATGCAAAAACAGCCGATACATGTGGCTTTTCCATATTATCTACGTACGTTTGAACTTTGTACAACTAAAAATGATTTCACAATCAAGGATTCAATACGAAACTAACGTAGCCTCATTGCAAGTTCGCCAACTGTATACTCAGGAAATGACCTGCTACATAGCCGAAGCTACAAACAAGAAGGTGACTCTGCCAACTAGAATAATTACACGTTAATTCAGTCTGCTCGCGGCAACAAGAAGCTAAAGCCTGAATTCTCACGAATAGAAGGCGGTGGTTCAATGTCTGAGATTTCAATCTGTTCAATCGACTTGGAAATGTCATCAACAGAAAATGGAATGCTGCAGTAGGAATAATAAAATGTGGTAAGCAACTGCGTCTGCCAAGTTTCAGGGGCAACAAGACCTCACTCACATAAAGTAGCAAGGAGAATCACTAGATACAACAAACTCAGCAAGAAGAACCGTCTTTATCAACTCTATTCCACCACTTAAATGCTGCTGCCTCGGGTAAACATCATAGAGACCACTATGGGAAGAGATTTGACGTCTTAGGATTCATCCCTAGTACTTAGTTGAAAGAAGTTTAGGAAACAACGATGAAGTTCATATAACTTCCACAGCTTTCATTAATTTACTAGCTTCCGATCAATATGTTGCGAAGTCATTAGGCATATGCAAAATTAGTAAATCTGCGAAGAGAAATAGGCAAAACCTTGAATCATCATCCAACAGAAAAGAATTGCTGACGGTTGAATCTTCAGTCATCAACACCCTCATGCTGGATATAACCTGTTTAAAAATTGCATGTAACAACTTAGCTCTCATCGTTTCTCCTTTTATAATTAACGCAATAATGACAAACGTCTGACACGTACATCTGGTGAAACACTATGCGTGCCATACTTGTCATCCCAGTACATCGTACTGATTCTATAGACCTGCTGTATGCTGAGAACCTGCAAGCAAAGAAGGGGAACTGATTCAAACCTTTTTGGGGGGTAATATGCGAATGTAGAATCACTTTTTCTTCCAAACCATTTGTCATTCACTCACAGGGCAGAGGCCATGGCGTATTTCATCCAGTCTCTTCTTCGGCTTTTGATGTATGACCTGAATTTGAAAGAAAATTAAAATCAGATTGCTGGGTTGCAACAACGCTTGGCTTCCATCATGAAACATAAGGCAGAGAAACACACCAAAAAACCTATAGCTTGTCTGATATGCTTCAGCTCGTTCCATGCAGAACCTGCATACTGCAGATGCTCTTAAATTAAATCGACAGAACGTATCTAAAGAAACCAAAATTTAAAACATTCCCAGACCAATACCTCCTCCGTCGCTTGGTAACACCAAAGCTCCAGTTCAGCCAGACCTGCCTTGACATACTCCCCATTGCTGAATGAACAGCATTCACGCCTTAATAGAAGGCTGCATGTACAGAAAACAGAGACAAAACAATTAGAAACATTGTTGTGCCAAACTACACAAGTTGATAGCATCAAAACCAAGACAAACCTGTTGAATAACTGAACATTGATGAAAGAGAATATTTGGGTGAACACCTTACGGACCAAAAATGGAGGCACCTACACCAGGGGAAGGAACAGGAACCAAAAGAAAATCGTCAGAAGGAAGACAAAGGGAGGGGGATCATGTCAGGGGAAAATATAAACATCTTGATAGGCAAAGAGGTTCCACTAACATGATTTGTTTTCAGTGTGCTCAAGAAGTTTTCAAGACTCGTAACAATTCCTTGCCAGTGAGCAATCAAGGCTTGCTGGGCTGCAGCATTTGCAACTGAACGAGTAGTTCCCTTGACCAAGCTAGCTCTTGATGTTCTTGGCGCCTATTTCAATAAAGATGCAGCAAAAATATTACTGAATTCATAATGTAAGATCAAGACAACAACAGCAGCACAAAGGCAGACTTATGAAAATACCTGGATGCACGACCCAAGAAGTGGTGAAATTTCTTTCTTAAGATTATCTCGAATCATCCCATATATCTTTTCCACATATGCTGTTAGTTGTTGTTTAAAGAGCAAAGCTGGGTATTTGGCATCAACTTGCTGGAGATGGTCTATCCCTCCAGTCATGCCATTGTTAACAAAGGCAAGGCTAACACCTTGTGGTGTTCCTCGAAAACTCTAAAGACAACAGAAAAGCGCTCAATTGACTGGAAAAATTACAATGTAAGGTGTGCTCATATGTTCAATAAGAAAAGCTGTAAAATGCATCCAATCAAATAGAATAAGTTCCCTACCCGTGCCACCCTTCAATAGCAAAAGGAAAAAGCTGTAAAATACACCCAATTAACCAGAAAAAGTTCCCTACCTGTGTTGTCCTCCCAAATAATGTTGCTGAAGACGATCGACGACGTTGTGGTGTCATTCCAGCTGCACCACTTGCTTTTAACGTGTGTTGGAGAAGCAGCAGAAGGGTCGAGGCATTGGATAACCAATAAGCCAATATATCATTGTTGTCCTGGATCTTCTATCCAAAAGGTATTGGGAATTACAGCCATTTAATCTGACTATAGAAAACATAATCCAGCACCAGCAAGATAACAGCATACCTCAATTGCATGACCAATAGTTTGAATGATCCGGTCAAAAATACTAGTCCTTTCCACTTCAAAAGATCTCCAGTGAAGAAGGCATTTGTATATTATGCAGGCAGCTACTGGTCTGTTTCCTGCAAAGCCTATATGCTGTGAAACACATCGAATCAATATTTCCTGATTCTCTTGCTGTCTCTCATTAAGTGATTTTTGTGGCTTCTCCTCTATTTCAGGTAAATCTCTATGATTCATTGAATGGCTATGCATATCCTGGTGCAAAAAGGGATACGATGAGAACATTAAATAAGGACAAGATCAGAGCATGACAGAATGATACTTCTGTCAAAAGATCTCACCGGAACTGCCTTCGTGTCCCCATAATGACCACTATCGGAGCCCCTCTGCCAATTAGAAAGCAAAAGAGAACTAGTAAAATGCTAGTATCATCAACATTTAGATTCTAGTAAGAATCCATTTGTTATTTATCAGTATACCTGGAGTATTGACCTAGATCGTCCTGAGAGAAACTTGTTAGGTGCCATTGAGACAGCCTGTTGACGAAGAACTTGATTTTCAGACTCCACATTAGATAGTTTCTCTTCCAGCCTGATAGGTAATAAATTCATAAACCTCAATAAATCACCACATAAGTATGCAGATAGGTGCATGGTGATAGAGCAAAGACGGTGATAAAAAGATGAAGGTGCATGATGCTGGATATAGCTAATAGGTGGTAAAAAGGGACAGGGGAGGTTGATGGCGAGGTGGGAGGAGGTGAAGCCCTGATTCCAGTAGACGTCAAATTAAAAAAGGAAGATAGACAAAATCTGGGTATGAATGTTAAAATCCCACGGCATGATGGACCATAGCCATTATCAATTTACTGCATGTAAGAAATGTAGAGATGGCAAATGGGTCATATAGATAGGGTTTGGGTCAGGTTAAAATCAGATTGCTATGCAATCTGGTCAGGTTTGAGTTTAGGTGTCTTTTGGGTAATAGTGATTCGGGTCGGGTTTGTATTAGATTAGGTCATCTCAGGTCAGGTTAGATCCAGGTCTAGCCCATCGAGTTTCTTCGATTTAGGTTCTATTTGGGTCTATAAATCCTAGGTTTGAGTCTAGTGGATTCGGATCTATAGATTTCAAATCGTATCGAGTTTGGGCCAAGTTAATTCAATTTAGAATTTATATTGACATTGATTGGTATCAATTTAATATAACTAATAAATTACAATTTGTGATTTATTATAATTATCTTAGCGATTTTTATCATAATATATGTAATGATTTAACAAATTGTTATCATAAAATATGTAATAATAATAACAATAAATTATTAGCATTATTAGTATTATTATTATAGTTATTGTTATAAATAAAATTATAAGTATTATTATATACATAAGAGTAATAATTGTTAAAATAATTATAATTATCATCTTTAGAAATATAATTATTATTATTATTAGTAGAAATACAAATATAAATTTTACTATTGTTAGTATAATAATATATATCATAATCATTACATTTAAAATTATAATTTTATGTTTATAATAATTATATCTATAATAATAATAATAATAGAAATTTCTATGATCTAATCTGTTTGATGCTGATATGATATCAAAATAAAGTGAGAAAAAAGGAGTCTTACTAGTTTTGTTTAATTTGTTGTTATATGGGTTGCATATTTTTGTTTACGTAAAATTTTATTAATAAGATGGTTTATTGGTATTTATGTATCAATTTATATGAGATAAAATATTACCTTTGTGGATCAAATTTGACTTTAGTTTGGATCAAGTTTGAAATTATGTTTGGATATGCATCAGGTTCAAAGCAGGTCATTTTGGGTTGGATAAGTTTTGGTTATGTTATTATCATGTTTCTATTCGGGTATAGGTAGGGGTGGGTCAGTTTTTTTTTTTTTGTTCGAATTATTTCAGGTTGGGTTATTTTGGATATAGGTCACTATAGTATTAGCCAAATTTGGGGCAAGTTCGGATTGATTCGGGTTTTTGGATTGCTATCAGGTTTGACTTTTTGGGTTCAGATTGAATTATTCATTCTGGATCAATTAGGTCGGGACATCTTTACCAGGTCTAAAGGAATGTATGTGGAGATTATTGAGTATTAGCCAATTATTGTCAAGTAGGTGAATAAACATTTTGAACTATGCAGTAAAAATTGCAGCTTAATACATTTTCACCTTTTCTCCAGTTCTTCTCTTTCAAACAGAAAAATAAAAATAAAAAAGAGTTCCTTTAACTTAAACCGGTACATCCATAATACACACATGAAAGATAATAGAGGAGGCATTCTCTATCCCTTCTTTTTTCCTATTTTTTATTTCTTACCTGTTCACTACAAGAAAAATGGAGAAAAAAAGAGACCGGGAAGCTTTTCAAAATCGGTGTCATTATGACACACAATTGGATAATAGAACCAACTATTCTCCTTGAATTGTACCTCTGTCCTTTTCTTTTCTTTCTAATTTTTATTTCTTACTTATTCACTACGAGAATATTGGAGAAAAAACAAGACAAAGAGGAAGCTTTTCAAAATTGGTGTCATTATGACAGACAGCTAGCTAATAGAACCAACTATTCTCCTTGTAAATTGTAATATTCCTTAATAGATTTATAAAATCAATCTGCTTGACTTGTACCTCAATAATAATGTAACTTACCTCTTTGTCTTGAAGATCACAATGTAAATTGTAATATGCATTATGTCATGAAGATCACAGTGGCGTATGCTATGCATCAGATTTAATGTGACAGAGTTCAGTGGATAGACAGTTGTGTTACCTATGAAGAGATTCCTGGAGCTGCTGAATCTTTTTATCTGAATCCTCCAGCTTTTTATGTCTTTCATCACTCATTTCTTGTACTTCAGCAAGTCTCCTATCTGATTCATCAGATCTTTGTTTCTCTGATTGCAACAACGCCTGAAACACAAAAAGCAGGGAGAAAGAACTAAATGGATGAGAAATAAGATACATATTCTAGGACCTCAACATCCAACAAAGGGGGAAAACATCTGCATTTTTTTTTTAATTGTGATGCACTATCAGAAAATTTCTCACAGCAAATGAAATGAGGCAATGTATTCAGTTAAATAGAATGCACCGTTCATCAAAGAAAATGTACATGCATAAGTACCAATCAGCCACCTCAACAGCTACCTGAAGAATATCATGAAAAATAAGACAGAATCTAACAGAGGCTACAGATGTCTTTCTGCTAAGTTCACTGAGGACACAAGTACAACCATATGAAGTTACAAATCCAACTTAGTGACCACCTTTCAGATTTAATATTTGGTGAAACAGAAGCATGCCTCTCTCAAAAATCCTACCTAGTTACTCTTTGGTGCATGTTGGGCCATATGATTGAAGGTGATGACTATACTGATTCAGGAATCAACAACAATGTCAACAACTACCCAAAGGTAGTCAATAAACCGAGTCAAGCCAAGCCAAATCCTTATTGTTCAAGCTTGGCTTTTTCAATGAATGAGTTGAGCTGAGCTGATTTGCTCACTAAACAAGCCTAAATCTTGGTGTTCAAGCTAGTCGAGTTGGCTCATGGGTCATCCTTAGTGATAGAAATCAATTGAGTTGTCTTAATTCGTTTTATTTAGGCTCAATTATTGACTCGATTTATATATTTAAAAACTTATTTTTATTGAACCTAAGGATATAATAGGAAGTCTCATAATCTTATCTCTATCATACTCGGCTATTTTATAAATATCACAATCCTTAGTTTGAAACTAATTGTTATAAATGAATACACAAACATGACTTATATGTAATGTGGTACTTATATATAAGTCTCTAGCAAGCATCTAAATTAGTCTTAAATGGGCTTTTGAACATTCATCAATTGAGCTTTTAAATGAGTCAGCTCATGGACAAATGAATAGCTTCTTAAACAAATAAGCCGAGCTTACCCTTATTCAACTTAGTTTGTTAGATAAATGAGCTTAAAATAATACTTGAGCTCGACTTGTTTCGAAACAATCTTTTATCAAGCCAACTTTGTTCATTTACAACCATAACTATCCAATAAAAATCCCACTTATGGTAGGGTCTTGGAAGGCCCAGTTGTATACAACCTCACATGAACAGGCTTATTTTAGTGAGGCACTAACCTCCCCCCCCCCCAAAAAAAAACCACTAATAATTATACTAATTGAATGTAGAAAGTATTTCAAATAATAGAAATAGAAATATTAGGGGAAGGGAAGGGACAATAATGATAGCAATATTGTCACAAATGAGAAACTACACAACTAATAGCAATATTGATAACACAAACAACTAGCTACACAACTCACATTCCAAGTTCATACCACAATAAATACAAAGCTACCACTACACAGATAGATAAAACGTTAAAAGTAAGACACTAGTAAACTGAATAACAAGAAGCACTAGCAAACATAATATCAGCGATGGAACACGTATAAACAATGAATCTAGGAAGAAAAAGCTAGTACTCCAAAATTCCACCACTCGAATCCTCCGTCTCACAACTTCCGATCCCTAGACATGGCCTCGGTAAGCCTAATATCAGCCAAGTCCAGCCCGATCACCTGACTTCAACTGGTTAGGAGTAAATCAAGAAACAAGTATTCAAATTCATTTGTTCTTCTAGGCGGAGTTAGTTAAGACTAAGACCTGTAGTATAATGTTCACATGCATGAAGTACATCTTACACATTTAGCTGGTGTTACCTTCAGGTTCTCCACTTCTTCTCTTAATGCATCAATTCTTTTGGTATCTTCAACAATAACCTGGGTTTCTTTGATAACAGGTGGTGCTTCTTCAATGGCTTTCTTAGCTGCTTCCTGTTCCTTAACCAGCACTGCACTTATCTCAGCCACATTGTTTTGCGAAGCTTGCAAAGCACTCTGCAATTTCATGATCTCCTGTGCTTTCGCTTCCTCTAAGTCAGTCTGCAGGAAGATGCTGCTTTTATGATAAAACAGAACACTACAAAGAGTGATATTTAGTTGAAAGACTATATATGCTTCTAGATCTCTCATCTAAACAATAATATCCAGCATACATTATACCACTTGTTTACATTACCCTCAAGCGTTTTTCCAACTGCAGACGCCAAGTCAGTTCCTCCACTCGTTTTTCAAGCTTGTCCTTGGCTTCCTTAAGAGCACCTGTTTCTCTTGCAGCCTGGGAATACAATGATAGATAGTCTACAGTCAAAATCCTCATGACTGCAGATTGCAGCTCAGAGATGAAGCATGACTTCATATGAGAGAAAATCCGTACAATCATATCAAATACTAAGGAGAAGTCTTAAAAGTTTGTTGAGCTTGAACCCTGCTTCTTTTCCCCCGTAACTACTGGTTTATCTGAGTAAGTGATCCACACCAGGCAATGAAAGATAGAAGCACAAATATCCAGTTTCCCATACATGCAATAGGTGATAATCATCCTCACACAACCGGACTGCTTACACAATAGGTTAACATAGGTAATGATTATTTTCACACAGCTAATTTCAATGTAATGCTAATGTCATGCTAATGTCATGCAGTCTCTCATACCTACACATGGATCACTAGCTTCCATCACTTATAGTAACCAAACATAGAATCAAAATTCCTACAATGCAGTCAATTATGACCTTCAACAATGAAGGCCAGATTATAGCATCTAGTTTTCCGACTGGTACACTAATACTTAGCTCTAGCTTTTACAAATCAAAGCTAGAATGATGCATGCAATATAGTTTATCTAGTATAATCTCAAAGTTTATATGTGATACCATGAGTAAAAGACAGACATTTTACCAACCTTTCATAAAGCAATTTGGCATACATCCCTTCTACAGTTTTATGCTTCTTAATTCATAATCACTGAGACAATTGAAACACATGTAGTCAGGTACTTAGATTACCTTTTTAAGATATTTGTACAAGTCTCTTAAGCCTCTTGAACATGGCTTCTTTCCTAGGTCGGTCTATTTTTTCATTTATTCATCAATGATTACTTGCAAAAGTGAACAAAGGAGAGCACTGTAAATGTGTAGTCCATATCTACAGAATCAAGGCTACATACTTCTACAAGGATGGGTCATGCAAGTTGAGCAGAATGCATTAATTGAATATGGATCTTTCTTGAGAAAGTTAAGGGCAAGGTCAAACATGAATAGATAACAAATTTGTTATAGTATGCTTCAACCATGACTTGATCACTATGGAGAGAAACATAACAAGAGCTTTTGATGATATGAAACATAACTGCATTCTGCGAATCTGAAATTATACATCATAAATTCACTTGGACATGTGAAAAATATGTTTTGGGTAATTTGATTCATGCCTTGAAATCATCCAGTACCAGCCCTATTATATTAAAAATATTCAGGAATCTCTTTACAATTGATATAATTAAGAATAAAAATGAGTTTGTGAGTGCGTGTGTATATATATATATATGAGCAATTATAGCATAATTTTAACAAACTGACCATCTTGAGCTTCCTTAGCTCTCTCCTGCCAATCCTTCCTCTCCATCTGCACTGTGTAACTATTGATGCTCTCCTGAGTTTCTTATAGTACAATAAAGATATATGACAACGCCATTGACTCTGCAGAAAAAATATATTTATTATAAGAATCTGAAAAGAGTGAGGATCAACATTTTAAAAGGATGCTAGCATAATCTTCATATTTCTATTAAATAATTCTTACAGGACAACCTGAATTTTGATAGCTTCTTTAGTCTGCCTTCTAAATCTGAATTCCTTACGAGAGGCCATTGAACGTAAACCTGTCTGCAATACAAGTACACAGAGTCGAAGTTTCTTGTAGGTTGTTCTGACATGGTAGCGACGCAAATGTTTCTGAATTTTTACAGCAGCTGCCTCCCTTCTCATACTCTCGTATCTGTTCCATGCTAGCTTCCCTGAAGCAATGTTTGGAAGGAGTTTAACCCGCTGCTCTAACATAATGTAAGGCTAAACACTTATTATAAAGAGCTTACTTCTAAACAAGGACTGCACATATATTGTTGCCTTTCTCAAGGAAACAAACTGCCTACGAGCATTGTGAGTTCGTATACGTCTCTGAATAGTTTTTGCAGCACTACTGAGAACCTCAGCTCTCCGAGCATCTAGTTCTGCCATTTGACCAGCTCTGAGAAAGATTTTTGTTTTACCTATCTGTAAATACATTTTGGATTACAAACAAAAATCTCAAATTAAAATATATTTATAATCAGAAGTCACTTGGATAAAGATAGAGCCGGAGACCTAATGCTACTTGATGGCCATAAAGCTACAATAAAAGTACATATTTTCCAGCATTCTTTCACAAAATTTCAAAGCCTATTGGTTCTATGTATAGTTGCTAGTAATATCCCTTTATTACAGATTACTCATGCAATTAGGATAGCAAACATTTTGTATGTTGATTCATATTGTAGACCTGAAGCAGTATTATATGGCAGATGTTAACAATGTTAGGAAAGAATGCAGCACAAATAACATGTAATCCAGCCCCAAAAGAAATGATAACTGCCTCAACTTCAAGAAAAAATTGGTGACTATCCCAAGCAGTGAACCTACCTGCCAACCTTTAAGTCCCATCTTGTCCAAAATCTTCTGACAAGCAACTTTTTCATCATAACTGTCAGAAACACAGATAAAGCATATAAAGAAGTTGAAACACAGCCATTTACAAGTGTTTCACATTTGATATTTAAGGGAAAATGAGGGGGGAAAACATACTTTCCTTGAATGGCTTCTGGGGCAAGAAGTCCAAATCTATTTATGAATTCAAAGAACGGACGGCGAGTAGGGTATCCAGCACAGCTAATTCGAATAGCCTCCAAAACACCCTAATGAAACAAGCACAAATCTAAAAGTCCATAATGGAAAAAATAGAAGAAAACGAATGCGAAGTGGATCATATTCCTTGAAACGCACACACACACAAAAAAAAAAGAAAAAAAAAACACAGAAATATATTGCATACTCACACCACAGCGCAATTGTTGTAATATGTTGACATTTTCAAAGACAGAAGGCTTGAGAAGATTATTTGGTTTCACACATCTTATGTAGTGAGGTTCTGTTGAATTTAATGTATCCATCAAGTCATGTAATTGGAACTGCACAAGTAAATAAGATAATGAGTTTGATGCACAATGTCGTAAACAAGATAATGAATTTGCTGCTAATGCAATACCTTGAAACGAGATCCAATGGAAGAGAACTTGGATGATTTGTTAGATGATTTGGCTGCCTCTTCGATTATGGGAGGAAAAAGCCCTACAACAAATGTGCATTTGGAAGCACTAAGAAGGTCCTGGTGCTCAGGCACCACATAATCTTTGTTTTTGTCCAAAAACTGATCTGATTGATATTGGACCTGAAGGTGTTAAAGAAAATGAAATGAAGGGACACAAAAGGTAGATACCGGGACAAAGTAAGAGCAATTCATGGTTACTACAAATATATACCTCGCCAGCATAATGATCAATGATGAAATCTGTTCGGGACAGTTTTGGTTTGATAAGACGCTTGTGATTTTTATATGTTTGGTAAAGCTTTGAGGTAAATGTTTCGCCTGTAGACTTGGGGAACATACTGAAAAAAGGACACACTGATAGAAATTAAAAAGAATTAACGCTATAAAGTGAGCTTGAGAATGCAATTGATAATAATCCTAACATCAAGATTTCACTCGGATTAGATTGTTGGCCTGTGTAATATGTAAACAAAACCTCACTTAATGTAAAAATAAGAAGATAAATCTCAAATATATACTCGTATTATCCATATGATAAACTGAGATATAGAAAATGAAAGCATGCCACATTAGAACAAGAGTGATTTAAAATAAGTTGAACACTATGTACATGTGCGTGTGTGAGTACTTATACCTTATCCTGGGTGATGCTATTGCCATGTGAATTATTGAACAAATCTATTCACCAACAATGAACATGATTAAAAAAAAAATCAAAACCTCAACATAATTTCTTCATGTAGCAAAGATCCAAACAATTTTATTCTATAGTCAATGGATGTGGTTGGAGGTAAAGGTTTTGAATAAAGTTGCACCTAAAAACTGAAGCAGCACTTGATGAGTTAGTAGCCATCATACTTTAATTAAGGATACATAAATAAAATCACCAGAAATGGTTAGACAATCTACTCATGACAGAGAGAATAAAATTATATAAATAACATATGATTGGACCCACAGAAGTACGAAGGAAACAGTAAGAGTTGACTTACCATGCTTCATCAAGAAGAGCAATAATGCCACCGGGCCTCTGCCAATATATAAAATGAAAGCATGGTTTACACAAAACCCATATATCCATATTCAGAGGAAATAATGCAGAAAAGAATGTAAGAGTAATGTAACTGGACAGACTCATGTTCTGACACATTATTATTGGCGTGACTAGTTGCATCAAAAAATTCAGTACAAAGTGAGCCCTCAAAGGACAATTTGTTTGGAGTAAGACGACAAACTTAGTCATAGGATTTTTAAGCTTTGAATTTCTACATAAACAATATTGTATCATGATTTCAAGTAAAATAAGCTAATTGATGAAAAATGTATGTTTATCTAGTTCAAAAAATAAATGTCATGTATCCTGTCACACCACAAAGATGAGCTTGTTTTGCAAGTCAATTTGCAACTTTATGACATTGACTTACAGATGAAAATGAATAATTTGGTTCAATTTAAACCTTTGACTTATGATGTGAAGTATTGTCTGCTAACAAGTCCTTTATACTAGGCTCACAGGCAATATATATTTTATATGGTATTGAAAAAGTTTTCTGTTTCTACACAAAAAGGAGCATCTGTTTGAGACAAAAAGAAAAATCAAAATTTAATGAAACATGACATAGTGGATTTGCAACACCAACTGATACAATGGACACAGAGCTAAACCAAAGCTCATATCAGCGGATTACCAAAGATGAAGTTAGTGAATCTTTGGGTGAAATGAAATTGAGGAACATAGTAGAGCCAAATAAGATACACATAAATCTATGGAAATGTCTAAGCGAGGAAGTCTCTTTGTACAAGAACAAAGGCAATATTTAGAGTTATAATAGCTATAGCGGTATTCAGCAGCTCAGTCACACCATGAAATTAAGGGAGTGGATGATTGAGATGAGAATGAAAATGGATATAATAGTATCAAAGAATCAATTTGGTTTCATACTAGGGAGATCAACGACAAAAGTCATTCACTTCTCATACGCATAATGGAGTGCTATAGGGAGGGAAAGAAGGATATTCACTTGTGGTTTTTAATGATTTGGAAAAAGCATATGACTAAGTGTAACATGTATTTTGTTTCTTGGAGGACTTAGAGTTCAAGCATTTACCTATAGCCTATATTAAGGTGATTCATGATCATACAATTAAATATCGATCCAGATACACAATATCGACTAATATTTATCAAAGTTTGAATCAACCGATATGCAAAATTGACAATATGTGACGATTTTAGAATTTCACGTATTTATCATCAATATATCTCTTATTGATTGATATTTTCATGATATCTGTCGATATTTGCTAATTTTAATTGTAAAAAAGTAATAATACAAAAATCACGCTATGACAAATACGACATATAAAATATCTTTCACGACACCCCTATACAGCAACACCATGACCATAGTTTCATTGCTTGTTCGTGATACATATGATGATATAGTCGTACTACCACTTGTGAGGAAACGTATCTATTTATTATGGGCCGATGTCTATGTGTCACCTCATCGTAAGAATTTTAGTTCTAGTCTTGATTCCTATTAGACTATTGGAAAGAAGGTACAAGTCGAAATAAAGATGCTTCTTTATATAGGCCCTGACTTAAGCAATCTAGTAACTTTAAGTTATTATATAGATTTTACTATGGACTAGGAATTATTATCTAAGATATTGAATAATATCATCTAAGATATAACTTATTACTATTTACTATGATTCTAGTTTATCATTTAGTTCATTTATCTTTATCTTTTGAGGTTGTTTGCCTATATAGCTCAAGCACTATCATTATTCAAAGTTTTATAATTAACAGATGAGTGTTGAATTTAAGTAAAGCTTTTATGTGAATCTCTAGTTCTAAATGAGCTTAAAAATTTGATCCAAAATGTTGCCCTTCATGTATAATTTGTGCATGATAGTGTTTTAGTAAATGAGCCTAAGAGAGGCATTCATGATGAGCAAGAACATTGAAGGGACCATTTAGAGTCATAATGTTCCAAACTGGGCAGAACTAATACGAAGTATATGGGATGCAAATTCAAAGGAGTTAGGTATGTCCACATCCCTATGTTATACTAGAGAATGATAGTGTTAGGAAGTTGGGTCTATCATATAGTAAAATGAAGAGACAGATAAGAAGATTGTTCATTGTACAAACTTTTGGTGAGGAAATGAAACAATGCTTAATATGAGGGCAAGAAAAAGTTTATCGAACAAGTGTCAAATCCAGTATAACGTAAGGCACAAAGACAGAGAGAAACGGAAGGTAAATAATATGTTCCTTAATAGTCATGCTTTGATATCCGAAATTCAAATGCTAGGGTTTTCAGAGACAGAGAGAAAGGGAGGGGAAGAGACAAAGAGAGAATCACACACAAAGATGATCAAAATAATTCTTCTCATGTTCATCAAAAAATAGCAAATCGGACAAACACACTTTTAGTTACATGTAATGGTATTATGGTTTAAGTGATCCTCAATGTATTAGCATATTGATGAAAGCAACAAATAAAGAAAATAACATAAATTAGAGTTCCTCTTGTCATACTATTATTACAATGTTCATAGAAGTTTTTATCTTCCTATAAATTTCAACCAGCTTGAATGCAGTGCATCCACACCAAGGCAATAAATGGGGGTTGCATAAGGAACCTTTTCAATGAGATCCAAAACATCTTTATTATCAACAAATTCAATGTAGCTCCAATCAATCTCCTCTTTTGAATATTCTTCTTGCTCCATTTTGAATACGTGCTGAAAGCCAAAGTTGGACCATCTTAGTATCAGAAGCATACAGATAGATATAAAAGAAGAGTTAAACATGTCTAATGTATACCTGGTTAAAATGCTGCTGCAGCTTTTCATTGGTGAAGTTAATACAGAACTGCTCAAAACTACGCAGCACAACATGAATAGATGAATTAAATAAATTGTGAGTCCATCAAATTTAAGGTTGCCATTATGTTCTTCCAATAATCAGCTCTCACCTATTGTGCTTAAAACTCTCAAAACCATAGATATCAAGGACCCCAATCAAAGATTTTGAGTTTGGATCCTGCCCAATCGAAACGTTTATTTTATTAACCAACCTGTAGATGGAATGAACAAACAAAAATTCCAGTGTTAGTGGAATTAACATCTAATTTCAGCTACTGAAGGACTAAATTGGAAAACTTAAGATGGAATCAAGTTAAGAGTTGCCCAAATGAATCATCTATAGCAACGAAGCTTACCAATCAAACAGCCGAGAATATATTGTCTTAGCTAAACCATCTCTGCTCACTGCAGCATTGATTGGATCAAGACTGCGCTTTATAACTTCCTCTGGCGTGATCATGATACGTTTAAGTAATGCATCTTCCAGGGCCTGAGGATCACATCTGATAGAGTTGCATATAAAATGGCGATAGAAAAATAAGAATAAAGAGCATAGGGTCAGAAAGATATGGGAACAGTCATACATGAGAAGCTCTGATACGGTCTTCAGGTGGAATTTTGACTTGTCATCTTTCAAAACAGACGAGTCGACCTCCCTTCCTTTAGCAAAATCAATGTTGCCCAGATGAAGTATTGCGGCAACAACTCTAAATATTGCCTCCTATTGAGAGAAATGTAATAAAGTAAAAATAAAAAATAAAAAGTCATTAGGCTGTAAGCAATAAGTTCAAGGCAGCACCTGCTCTTTTTCACTGATTCCAACTATATCCATTGCTCTCCTAGTGGCTAGGTAATCATGGGCATCACTCACACCAACCAACTCAAAGCATTTTGACTGGTTAAGATAGTGAAAAGATTTTGGATTTCCTAGCTTGTATCTCTGAATTTCCTGGATAATGAAAGAAAATCAGCCCACAAAAGATGACTGAGCAGCAGGCAGAATACAACTGCATATGAGAAACCACCAGACAAATCAATCCAGTATTAGTGGCTACATAGGCTGAAACAGAATGGTACCTCCTGTGGAGCTGCACAAAGAAGGTAAAAGCAATGGTAGTTACGTTCGGGGTCAGAGATTTGGCAAACACGAGATCTCTCTAAAAGGTAAGTTCTGATAGCAGCTCCTGATATTCTTCCATGCTTATCAAACTGGATCTCAACAAATTTACCAAAACGGCTGCACTAAAATTAAGTTTAGAGTAATATCAAACCACAAAATTAATATTAATATTAATATATCATAATAACAGGAGAGACAATTCACATCATCAAAAAACTGGAAATAAGATATCTAGCAGATATCAATCATATAGAAAGATAAAATCAAGTTAACAAGTAATAAAAAGCTCTGGCGTGTCAGGGATTAGTCAATCTCAAGTCAAGCTAAACAATTTAATCAGCTGAAAAGATATGAGAGTGAACTTTGTCGTCAGACATGGAACGGGATTTCACCTGGAATTGTTGTTTCTGACTGTCTTAGCATTTCCAAACGCTTCAAGAACTGGATTTGACTACATTGACATCAAGTTCATCAGACATAAGAAACCAGATTTTAAACCAAGTACAAAATATTGAAATCCAATCATACTTCAAGAACTTGCTGCTCTACAGTGCGTCCCTCTGTGGAAGAACGACCACCCAAAAAAGCAAGGTAGCGCATGAGCATTTTTGTAGTTTCGGTTTTACCAGCTCCACTCTCACCACTGACTAGAATTGAATTGCTTTTCCTCTCATTTATCATAGCCCTTTCCTCAAGCAAATATAGAGAGGTTTCAGATGGTTACTCATAGAAGATAACCTAAAGCAGAAATAAGAACGGTGATTACCTGTAAGCAACATCAGCAATAGCAAAAACATGAGGGCTTAAATCACCAAGAGGTGCTCCTTTGTACTGTTGCATCATGTGAGAATCATAGAGATGAGGTAGTCGTTGAAATGGATTGATGGCTATAAGGATGTTTCCCGTATATGTCTGTAATGGTAAGAAAATGGGAAAGCTTAAAACTTTTTTCACCAGACTTCAGCTTATATAGATTCTTTGGTCTGACAATAAAAGTTTTCATAACAAGAAAGGACTTACATAGATTTCATTGAGTTCATATCTGGTTTTCAGATTCTGCAAAACTCCTGGCTCATGCAAATAAGCAAGTTTAGTCATGTCATCCACCCCAGCATGAGGAGCTTCCATATCCTTAGGATAGACCTTGAATAATTTGGCAACAACCTAAACACAATCCAACATAAGTTTTCTATGCTGCTGCAGAATGAAACAATTCTAAAGGACTAGTCAAAAAGCTCAAGTGACCAAACGAAGTTAAGACATTAATTAAAATAAATAAACATGACATAAATGATGGAACATTGACAAATATTGGACTGATGCTTCTTTTAATAATGATTTCCTTTTCTATTTTCTTCTCTTATATTTTTATTTTCGCTACAGGACAAAGGGTCAATTCCCAGCGAGTGCAAGTCGGACATGGAGAATGAGAAGGATGAGGGGGAAGTTTGGCACACAAAAACCAAGATTCATCCTTGAGGCAGCTCAAGCTCAGGAAGATCCTTTACCAGTAACAGATCCAGGACTTATACAATAACACATCATTCAGTCATGTTAAAATGAAAGCACTTCACCAGAATATACTCCATAATGCAATCCTCAGATCTCTTCTAAAATATATATATATAATAATTATTTCATTTTACTTAGGTTGGTTTCTAATTAATTAGGAAAAAATGGCAAAGATTCTTACAACAACCCATCAAGATAGTAGAGAGATAAACATCGAGCAAGATAGAAATTACTTTCACAATCAGATTTGAGGCACAGATATAAGCATGCACAAGTTCATATATGGCCATTATGGCCAAGGGGTAAATACAATTGAGCATAAAGACCTATTCCAAGTAAACTTATAAGTAACTATAACTAAATATAGATAGATAATTCAACAATATTTAATATTGAGGTTCAAGTTTATGTCCAAGTCAAAGAGAGGTACAAGAGAGTGCCAATCTCATGGAAGCGAGGATGAATATTTTGGTATTACACTGTATTCTGCATTTATAAGGAAATAATACTAATGTTGCTAAAAGACTGATAATACTTGATAATAGGTTATAATATATCAGTATACCTTCTTCCCATTAGTGGTCTGTACTTCAGCTTCTTGTGCAGTTACTTTCAATACCTGTCCATCAATCCAAGCAACTTTTGGGTCTTCAACCCATACATGGGATCCTACTATGATATTCACTGCAGTGCCCTGTAGAAGTTGGAAATATAAGGGTCAGTGCCCTGTAGAAGTTGGAAATATAAGGGTCAAGTAAGGCTCCAAGATAACCTGTCTGACAAGATAAAAACAACATAAAGGTAAAGTAGGTTATCATGAGAGGTTTTGGATTACCATGTACAAATAGCAAAAAAGTTAAAACTTGGAGGTGATCCATTCAAGTAACAGCTTCAACTCTCCTTCATTAAAAAATTAGGAAGGTAACATGGTGGGAACTCTACAGGAAGTGTTCCAACAAAGTGAAAGTTTTCTGAAATTATGCTTTATGAAAATGTATGGAACGAAAGGATGGATATTTGATACACCCATCTATCCCTACTATCTGGCAGGCAGTTTTTCAAATGTCATCCTTTTGCGTTGGTCAGTCTTCATACTGAATTCAATAATGTTTACCCACCTACAAGGTGCTTCCTAGAGAATAGAAGCAGCTCCCTGGGAACTTCTTAGCCATCAACTTAGACATCACCATATCTGGGGTGCCAACGTCATATGGAGGCAAGGGCCAGTGACTGGGCATTTTAGCAATAACACTATGTTTCCGGTCTTTATTTGTTTCTCCTCACTTCATTAATTTACCCATTTTGGTTTCCTGGTTAGTAGTACAGTGTTTTATGTTTGCCTGAAGCGATCCTTTGTGTTCCAAGCTTTTATTGGGATTTAACATTCAGATCCAGCAGAGCCCATTTTCCTTAAAAGCCTATCATGAGTTCTTGACTTGAAATTATCCCATTTGAATTCCAAAGAGACTTTGAGCAGGGATCAAAGCCTATCACAAATTCTTGATTTGAAATTGTCCCATTTTGATTCCAATGAGGCTTTGAGCAGGGATCAGTCATGAAAGGCAAAATATTTGCATTCAACTGAAAAATAGTTAAGCAACTAAAGAGGGAAATTAACACTAGAATCAGATAGCCAAGCAACATCCATATGGGTAGGGCCGTAAATGAGCCGAACACCCTAAGACTTGGGCTTGACTTATTTAACTAAATAAACGAACTGAATCAAACTTTTAATGAACAAAGCTAAGCCAACCTTACGAGCGTAAGTTATAATTGAGTCAAGCCAAAAAAATTCGGACTCGAACTCGGCTCGTTTATTAAATGAGCCTAAAAATGAAGCTTGGGCCGGGCTTATTTAACTAAACAAACAAAACCGAGCCAAGCCAAACAGTTCGCTAGCCAACTCTACTCATTTACAGCTCTACACATGGGTAATGGCAGCAGTGCAATGCCATTCTTGACACTATATCACCTAAATGCATAGATGTACTTCATTTGCTAAGTTTACTCAGTTTCTAAAAGGTGGCTTAGGTGGTTCAACAGACTCTCGTTGACTTCAATTCGAATCTGGTAGTAAATAAGACAGCAAGAACAGAGAGATCAACAAATAAATAATTAAATAAATAAATTTAGGGTTGCCAAAACTGCGAGAGGAGGGGGGGAGCAAAGGCGTCTTTAACTATATTAGAATCATGATCTAAGCTCTACGTTGCTGTGCCCACATCCCCTGCAACCTGGTCCATTTAAGTTTAACCCAGATGATTTATTGCCCATAATTAGCCATACACACAATTGACTCCATGTACAAGTTAAGTGCCAAACAACCATATCGCACATTCCATTTCATTCCATTTTGGAATGCTTTAAAAGGTTAAGTGACAACAGGTTTGGATCCTCCTACTCTCATTACTGCTCTTCTTATTAACTATCCAAAGACTGCAGCACTGTCATTTCTTCCATGTTCATGCCTCCGAAATTGGCCGTCGAAAATTGTAACAGAAACATTTTTCTTGTTCAGCCTTGCAGAGGCAGTGGTGGTGGGTCTTAACTCTTATACCACTTACGCGCGTTATCTGTTTGCTAGATTGTGTCTCGCAGTTCAGAAATCCGAAAATGACTAGAAGTTCAAGTATTTTTTATTCATTTTCGTTTTCAGAATGACCATTTAGGCTTTTACACCTACTTTAGGAATCATAATCAAGTAACCTTATGACAGGTTATCTCAAGCTCTTGGAACTACCGTCTTAAATCATCGAAAAGCATGCCATCCCCACAAAACAGAAATGTTATGCAACGTATCAACCGTTTTTTTTAAATTTAAACCGCAATCCTTTCACGACTGATTTGATTTTCACTTATCCCTATCTGAAGATTCTGAACTAAATTGTATACATTTACGTTCGGTCATTGTTTGTTCCTTGTCATGAAAGGGTCGGAGGTACAAACGATAACTTTTTATACATTAATTTACACCTTCCATAGCGCTGGGGAAATTTTGAGTGGATGAATCTACAACAGAGGAGATGGAGAAGCTTACGTCAAATGTATCAGGCGTGGATAGCTAACATGATTTCTTTTTCTCCTTGTACCCAGACAAAAGAAAAGATTCTTGAAGAACATAAACCAAAATCAAATATATCTTACCATCCTAAAGTTTCAGTCCGATGCCTTGCTCAGTTGTTTTAGTTTATACATCCGGGTGTTGATTACGCGATGCCCCAAAACTGAAAACTTCGAAATCTGACAATCGGTTGCCGTCAAAATGACAATATTGCTGGGAGTTTCTGATGAAAATAAAAGAGAAGGAGAGACAAGAGCATAATTACATTGCCAGCGGATAATGCACGCGAAAATCTTTAACAATGTCAGCGTTCTGCAGCGATAGTCTGAACATTGGCAACAATTGTCTGAGGTTAGAGATGGAGATTACTTTCTTTCTTTCTGTTTTGATTCCTTCTTTTTTTTTTTCACCTGATCGAAATTGTGGTTCCTTGTCTCTCTCTTCTTCGCGGTTGTTTGATCTGCGCAGGTGACATTCTTCATTCAGCCCTTGAATTTCGCTTTGCTTCCTTTTCGCTCTAACTCCTTCCATCCCAATTCCCACACGCATACTCTCTTCCTTTGTATTCTTTTATGTGTAAACAGTATGCTGATCCCGCCAATTTGTAGGATAATTGTTCGTGGCTCCTAATTTTCTATTTCTCTCTCTGCCTCTCCCCCGGGCTTGTGCAGTGTACAGTAAACAATTTGAAGTAAAAGGAATAATGTAAGATTTAAAAATAAAATAAAAAATAATAATATACCCTTACATTGATAGATAATCTAATTACTCCTCCAGCTTAGCTATCGATAATTTCTAAGTAAGATAACGAAAAAGTGTTAATGTAGCATTAATATTATATACTTTTTATAAAATTATTTAACATGTTTGCCATGACAAAAAAATACTATTAATTCCGTATAAAAAAAATTATTTATTTTATGATTTCATTAAAAAAATTATATAAAAAATAAAATTACTATAGAAAAGTAAAAATCTATCTTTTATTTTCACCAACACTTTTTTTCATTATTTATGCATTAAATAATTTTGATATATTTTAATAAATAGTATAAGTAAAGTTTTAATATATTTATTAGTTTCTAAAAAGTGTATAAATTGTTGAAATAACTTCCTTTATATAAGGATATATTTTCACACCTTAAAATATTTATTACGTAGGTTTTATACAAACAAGGATATGGAGTATGGACGTAAAAGAATCGTTTGTCATTAATTATTTGCAAGTGATTTTATATTATCATAGAAAAATATAATATATGCTACAAATGAAGAAATATACAGTGAACGACTCTTGTCATTGAAGTGAGATTATATAAACGTGTCTAGCCTAATTTTGTATATTAAGACGAATTACCTATAACCATATAGATATAAAATTGTTTATACTTTCTTCGGTGACGTGTTTCATATTCATCGAATTACAACGAATATGTATGAGTTATAGTTTACGATTATATAATTTTTTTACGCCTCTCGGCTAATAAAATAATACACCGATTTTTTTTAATGGGGTTGAAAGTGTTCATGGATTTTTATAAAAGGTTTATAGGGATATCGCGGAAAAACTTCAACACTATATCAAAACAGATATAAACGTTACTGGAATTGCAACATGACGAGATCAAAGCTTCGTTGGATAGTTATTGCTTCAATATTCCTCATTTTGCTACTAGTGTGTTTTATGTTAATTTAAGAAGTCGTGTCATTTTATATGCAATAGTGTTAATCAACAAAAATTATAAAAGAAGTGTTAATGTAGGTATCAATGATGACTAATGTGGATGTTATATACGGTGTACACACAAGATTAATACCTCCGGTTATAATTTCATGGCAATCCTCCAATTAGCTATTCATCCATTTTGGAAGAAGCTCTATATAAATGGATCCATTAATCCATCAGCACCGCAATAACCAACAAAGGTTGCACCTCATTTACTCTATATTTCCATGAAAGTTGTTATGAGACAGTCACCTACAATACATAATAGGTTGGTAAGATATATATTTAATATTATTGTTCCCCATATAATGTCCCTCAACGAGTCACCAGTACGATAATATAGGGGTCGAATAAAGAAATCTACTAAAAGGAAACCACCTAGTTGGGCATAGAACAACAATTTTTAAGTCTTTCAAGATCAACACAAGTTTGGGGTAGATCATTTTCAGGTTAGGGTCGAGGCCAAGCTTAGACTCGAGGCACGGTAATCGGCATTTATGTCATTTGACTAATTACAATTTTCATACGTGAGTTAAATAAACCAACATATAGTTTCATATCTTAGTATTTGGTATAATGTGTTAGGATTTGGGAACTATGGTTTTAGAGCATTAGCATATAGTATAATAGGAGATGAAAATCTGTGGATTCATATTCGTACTAACTTATCACAAGATACTGGTTAGACGATAGTTGTACTAGAATGTATTTGTATATAACACAGTTGACCAAGTTCTCAATATTATTACTCACTAGGAGGGGTTAGCTCAGATGCCACACTGGATGAAACTACCAGATATTGATCATATCATTGCAACCCTTTACGTTGTATTATTTGCATATAACTAGTTGAATGCGTTCAGCTCATTTCTACCTTCAATAGCACAACATGGGATTGAAGAAATTGAAAATGAAGTAATTATATGGTTTTTGAAATATGTGAGTCGTTACATATCTGTATGTGGATGTTTTATGTCTTTTTTTCCACTTCAATATTATATTAATATCGTTCCTTATAATTTTTTTGGGACAATTATATCTTGTGGACAATTTTTCATTCCCACCACTGAATACAAATTGAAACACATACCGTGATAGTAACGTTTCAACAAGAATTATACTATATTCTTCAAGATTCCAACAATAACAATTAGGTGCACTATAGCACACAGGAACCACTTCCTTTATCTTCACACTTAGATTTTATCTAGAAGTATTGTAAATTTTTTTCTTATTTTATTTGCATCTGACTTTTGAAACATCTACGTGGTGAATTTTCATTGATTTGTATTTATTTCCTATTGCCCTGCCATGATGGTTTAGCAATATTAAGTGCTTGTATTTTTTGTCAGATATCTTAGATATAAGTTATCTCAATGGTATGTTTTCCAACAAATTCACCATTTTTAGTATGTACTAACCTGATATCAATATAACTTCTGGGGAAGATCAGCTATGCCAAATAGCTTATCCTATTTGTTATCTATGGCAATTACAGTTATATGATTGCTATAATTTTTATGCATCTAGTTCTATCTTTATTAAACTCGTTTATATATTGTTAAGATTAAGTGTACTTCTGTTCAAGGTGGATTGGATTGAAATATCCCAAAAATCCTAATTTAGGAATTATAGCAAAATAAGGATTTATTAAGAAAAGTGAGTAAATAAATTATCTTATTGAAATAAAGGAGAATTAATTAAGGTAAAATAAGGAGAAAATAATAAATAAATTATTTAGGAAAATTTGGACATTTTACTAATTAACATGGAAGTTAAGGAAAATTTATCCAAAATAGCCAAATTAATCTAAAAAGGAATTTAATTATTATTATTATAAAAAATATTATTATTTTTAAAAAAAATACCAAATACCCAGCCCATCCATTTTTCTCCTTTTTCTTTTTTCCTTTTTCTCCTTTCTTTTCCTTTTTCTTTCTTTCTCTCCTTTCTCCTTTTCTTATTTTTCTTTCTCCTTCCCCGGTTTGAGTCAGCCCGCGGCCCAAACTCGCTTCCCTTCCCTGTCCTGCGCAGCCAGGCCCGCCCCAGCCTTTCCTCCTTCACCCAACCGCCTAGCCGACCGGCCCTCTCTTTTTTTTCCTTCCCCTGGACCGCCGATCCACCCCCTTCCCCTTCCTTCTTCTTCCACGTGACCTGCAACCTTGAGCCCCTGCAGCCTCGATTTTCGCCGGCAGCCACCAGCTTCGTTCAGTTGTCCTTCCCCTCTCCCTACCAGTCGTTTTCTTTCCTTTTTCGACCCCAATCAGCCCCGCAACTTCCCTCCATGTGTGCCTCCCCTTTCCTCCTCCCCCCGACCTAACCTACCATGGCAGGACTGCACTGCCTGCCACCTTCAGCCGGCGGTCCTGCCACACCTGCCTTGCTTGTCATCTTCTTCCTTCGTTGTTTTCCCCTCGAATTATCCTATAAATACCCCATTGAGAGTCTGGGTTGAGCTTTTGCTTTGGCAACCCAGAAAATCCCGACCTTACACCACCACCCAATCAAATCCTTGTTCTACCACCGTCGGTGACCACTGTCGCCAACTCTACCCACCAAATCCTTCCTTGCACCACCCCCTGTAGAAATAATCTTCCCTCCTTCCTTGATTTGACCTGCACGAGCCACCCCGCCATGCAAAATCAGCTTCCCAATCAGCCCTCACCAACCCCGCGCCGCCGTCAGCTGCCAATTCTGCTATAACCACCACCTCCTCCACCCTCCAAAACAACCAGAGGACTCCACCCTACCTCCCCATACCTCCATCTCCCCCTGCCTCCCTCTCCTTCTCCTTTCTCCACCTTCCACCATCATTCGGCCACCGCTCCGGCCGCCGTGCGCCACCACTTCCGGTCGCACCACCACTTCCATTCCACCCCTCTCCACCTGAGACACCTTCTACCACTTCAAACACCCCCTCATTCCCTCTTCTCTAGCCTATAACCCCATCTTTCCACCTCTCTTCCTCTTCCACCGCCATCGTCGATTCCGCCACCAACCCTAGGTGGTGTTCTAATTTCCCCAACCCTTAAGCCCTTTTATATATAAGTGTTAAATATTTTTAGTAATATTAATAGTATTACCCTTATTATTGTTATTAATGTTGTGTTGTTGTTGTTGTTGTTGTTGTTGTTGTTGTTATTATTATTATTATTATTATGTTACCACCCTTACAATCTAACCTAACTTTGGGAATATTATAACTATGGTATTATCATTTAAAAGGCTACAAATTTAGTATTAATATAGTATCTTTGTCATTATTAATAATATTATCATTACTGCTACTATTATTATCACTATTATTATTATTATTTTCTTACTAATACTATTAGTACTAACTTGGCTATTACCCCTTTTATTATTAGTGTAAATGTTGGAACTCTTATATTACTATTACTCTTTTTGATTATTATTCTTATTATGTTTAACATTATTATTATTATTATTATTATTATTATTATTATTATTATTATTACTATCATTACTACTACTATTATTATTATTATTATTATTATTATTATTATTATTTCTATCATTATTGTTATTGTTATTGTTCTATTATAATTGACCACATTATCACTAAGACCACTACTAATATGATTTCTAGGACCTTCATTAGTATTATCCTTAAGATGATAACTATTGTTAATATTATCATCACTATGATTATTATTGTTGTTGTTGTTATTGTTATTTAATACTACTATGAATATTATTATTGTTAACTTGTCTTTTGTAAATATTTCATAGTCACTAAACTATTATCACTACTAGCATTATTAATATAAGAATTATTATGGTCACTACTTGTATATTGCTTATGCCACTATTATTATTATTCTTACTAGGGTTTGAGTTGATATTAGTATTACTACTAAAACTAATAATAATAATAGTAGTAGTAGTAATATTGAGACTATTACCTCTAACACTATAAATATCACTATGACTACTTAAACATAAGCCATGATGACTATTAAGAATTATTTTGGTTAGTAGTAGCATGAGTAATTATTTTGAGAATAATAACCCTACTTTTAATTATAAAACTACTATTACTATTATTAGCCTTAATAGTAGAGTATTATAAGATAGGGTAGGGATAATGGTAATCTTTGGTAAGAGGGAGATTAATCCATAGTGTTTTCCCTCTTATAGGTGAGTCAAGTCAAAACCTTAAGGAGGCGTAAGATCGTAATCCAAGCCAGGTGTCATTTTAGGTAAGGATGTAGCTAAGGCCCATATGTTTTGTGTAACTTGTATGCCTTGGATACTATATATCATGCTACGTTTTGTATCGTATGATTGTCATTAACTTGTCTTACGCGTAGCGCAGCTTGGAATTGAGGTATGTTTGTGTGTTTCCTTATGGCATGAGTATGATATGTATATGTGGTGATATTAATGTGATATGATATGACCCTCTAGGACATGCATGCTAGGACAATTGATAATATGATATGAGAATGAAAGGATTGAAAGAAAGAAAATGGGAAGTGAGTTCACTAAGGGGGGTATGAGGTTGACCAAGATACATCATGATCCATGAGAGGAAAATAAAGAGGAAGAAGTGACCAAAATGAATGAGAGATGGGAACCATGCATGGGAATTCTAGGGTTCGCATGGAGACTTTGAGAGTTTGCATGGGGTGGATAAAACCCACATGGGAGTGATCTTTACGTGAAAAAAATTATTTTAGGATGTAAACAAGCTAGGGGAGAGTTGTGGAGTGATTGGAGACTTGGGATGAAAAGTAGTATGTATGTTAGTGTAAGGGTGTATAAGGGACCTGATTGGGGTTTTAGGAGGAAGTAGTAATCTGGAAAATGTGGAAGTAAAAATGATTAAGGGAGAGTGGAGTACGGGTTAAGAGTGAGAATTTATTTTATAAGGGGTGAGTATGGGTGCCATGGGAGATAAGAAATATTGGGTGAAAAAGAGAGAGGTTACTTGTAGGAAAAGAAAAGTACTAGGGTTGAAGTGGACAACTAGGGTTTTTCGGTCACATGTGGAATCGAGGGGGTAAGGCGATATGATTTGAGATTGGATCTAAATGATATAAGATGTGGGGCGATAAATAAAGTAATGGTAGTGTAAGTGAGAGAAAGTTGGTCCACATAGGTCCAATTAGGATTTTTAAGGGAAAACCCTAGAGGGCGATAGTAGGTGGAGTTTGATGTCATGAGGTGTGGGGCCTTAACCCACACCCTTAGGAGTTGGTCTTCATTATGTGTAAACATAATGGGGAAAGGATGTCGGGGCGTGATAAAGGGCGCAGGAGTCTCAAGATATAGGATAGGCCCCCTCGAGATGATAGAGGTAGAATGTTGGAGGCATGCATGTCAAGGGTGAAATGCTTATCGAATAAGATACTATCCATTTAAAGATACAGATTGTTGAACCGAGCCCAGACCGGTCCACTGGCGACTAATAGTGGCCAAGAGTATTTTACCCTGCATGACTGGTCCACCAGCTATAATAGTGGGGTTCCCGCACTCACATGGATTGATAAAGACTATGATGTGAATCGACTATATTTATCAGAGATCTAAATAATAAGTCTACCCGGACCATAGTCGACCTTCATCACCTGTATTATTATATGTTGCTTATGTGATTATGCCATGTATGCTTATGTTTTGTATGTTTGATGTTAGCACATGGTTACCTTACTCATCACGTAGCATGCTGATCACCCGTTTCATGGGTGCTGCTCATTCCCACGAGTAGAATACCTGTATGAGTTTGTGCAGGTAGGGGATAACATTTTCGATGTCTACGACTCCTACGAGGCATCGGGCTGGGTTGAGTGTTGAGCCTATACCTGACCTGGGGATCAAGAGTGACTCGACCGGAATCTGTTTTATTTTGACTTAACCATGTATCATTTTATTTTAGTCATGTGACATCTTACAGTATTTTATATTTTTGAAAAACTCTAGCTACTTACTCTTTGGGTTGTAGTTCTAAATCGCACTTTGGTTTCTGTATGACTATAAGGGAGCCCTCTCATGGACTCTCATTATTTTAGTAATGACCTTTTTTTTATGTTAACACTGTTTAGCCTCAACACTCAGTACTAGAACGGTAGGAGTGAATTGGTCTGGTACTGGCGGTAATGCCCCCATAATTTACGGTTTTATTATTTCACTTTCGTTAAACCTTTTTATTTAAACGATTAGTAGTAAATTTTAGGGGTGTTACATGGATAATATTTTTCTAATCTTGTTGGATAGGGTCAAGCTCCTCACTAATTAAAAACCATAAACTAAAAAAACTACATTTTATAATCTTAAGATACATATTTGAAATCAAAGTACACAACAACAAATACTAAATCAAATACTATGCAAACACCTACGCTCAGCTACAGTAATTCCAAGATCATTCACAAGATTTTTAATACATGTAACTGATGGAAATATGCCCTAGAACCAATCATATGTTATGATTTGTATTTGCATATTTAGTGATTATGCTTATTAATAAAAGCATCAATTGATGTTATTCATTCAAATGTGGTTATCCCTTTGAATAATTATTCTTTATGTAGATAATAAAGTATGTGATTGGATTGTGGAACTCTACGAATAGATAGAAAGATTATTATTCAAGAACTGTCCCTAGTCTAATATCATCTAATTAAGGGATATTAGTTATTATAAGACTAGTATGTTGATTAGTTGATGATCATGTTCAACGGATCATTAATATGAGATATCGAACTAATAACATAGATAAATGTTATGGAACATGATATTGGACCAACCCAGTAGGAGGACACTACATTAAATATTGTGCAAAGTGTCATTAGTATTCTCTAAATAGTATATCGTTCTTCGACCTAAGATCTTCGTATTTTCCGGTATGATGATCATTCTGTTTTAACTTTACCAATCATTACCCTTATTAGGGGTGATCATAAAGGTATTGATTAGACATGTTGTGAATCATATAGAGGCACATAGTTGATCAAGATGGGATTTGTCCCTCTCATGACATGAGAGAGATATCTTTGGGCCCCTCGACAAGTATGACTAATGTTAGCATGGCCATGTGCAAACGAGGTGTCATTTGTTTAAGGTTAGTCTTACTTGGTGATCGAGAAAGAGTGTGATTGAACATAGCAAGGATGATATGACCAATGTCTTGTGTTCAATCTAAATATTGTGTGACAAAATGACAAATATACGGGTTATTAATAGGTTATATCGAGCATAGGAAATTTACGTAATTTGGGTAGTTATAACGTCTTGCTAGAGACCTCTTATGATTTGTGGGCCCGAAAGGATTTTCGGTCCACTTCCAATATTACGTGAACCTACGGGGTCGCACAGCGAATTGAACTGGATCAAAAAGATAAGATGAGCTATTAATATGATTAATATCTCATCAAGTCCAAGTGGTTTTAATGTGATTAAGGCCCAATTCCAATGCCACTAGGTGTGCTAGAGTGTTAATATAAATACCCGAGCTAGGGTTTTATTATTATATACACTTTTTTTTTCTCTCTCTCTCTAAGCGTGAGAAAATAACCTAGCCACCAACGCTGGTTATTCACGAAATTGAGAGAGTGTTCCATTGGTGATAGCACGCTTCCTTAGTGATCCAGATTCAAAGTGTGTGGATACCGGTAGAGGTGTGACACAATTCGCACTCGATCGCTCAAAGGATATTGAAATCCAATAATTGAAATAAACTTAATTGGATCAAGAAATCAATCAAACCATTAACAACTTCAAGCCGATTCTAATTCAATCATAACCCAGTCCGGGTGACTAACAGGTTCGTCTTTAATCTAGCATATGTTCCTGGTAAATTTAGCCTTTGATTTTATTCTGCCGCGTTGTGTTTCGCTTGGCTAAATTCCTACAGTGGTATCAGAGCGAAGTGCTATGATTTTTTTCGGCCTATTGAATTTGTTCTTTGTTTTGATAGGGGTTGATGTGATCTTTCCCTTATCCGTTATATGTTTTTATTTATTTATTTGGATTAATTGATTTGGTCTAATTTCATAGATCTAATCGATTGAATCTAATGATTCGATTTTATTTTATCATATTTAGTCGATAATGAATTTAATTGATTTTATGGATTCAGATGGTTAATCTCTTAATTTTATGAATATGTTGTACATAACGTTTTATGTGGTAGTAGATTTGATCTACTAGTTTCGGTTTTGGTTCTTGTTGGCGTCTAGGATTAGGGTAGATGCATATGCCTAATTTTGTAACATCTATTCAAAGGTTGTATTAATTTGACTAATTTATTCCGACCTTTTGAATAAGATTTCATTAATTTGATGAGTTATGTAACGCCTATTCAATAAAGATAAATTAATGTGATTAATTTATATTAGATAATTGAATATGATTTGATTAAAGCAATTAAATATGATTTAATTTATATTAGACAATGATATTTCATTAATTTGATGAGTTATGTAACGTCTATTCAATAAAGATAAATTAATGTGATCAATTCAATTGATGTAAATTAATGTGATTAATTCATATTGGTCTATTAAGTATGGTTTGATTGAGGTGTTTTAAGTCCAATAGGGATTGGAAAGTTTTTGGATTGATTGGATCAATCTGTTAAGGTTTTTTCCATTGAAATTAATTAATGTGATTAATTTAATAACCGCCACCTGGGGCACTTCCCTTATCCCTATGTTATCTTATTTTGCACATGCTTGTAAGTTATTTTATGTGATAAATGTATGAGTACAGGTATGGAGCAGTTGATCATAGTGATATAGCATGGCCCTGTTTAATACGACCTACGTGTCGTTATGTATTTTTGTAATGGTTTTACGGCCTGCGAGTCGTTAAGTATTTTATAAATATTTTATTCCATTCATAGATCTCTTGTATTTTAGGACACCCTTTTGTATGTATCCTTAGTGCTATTAGCTAGGTCATTAGGAAGTAGTGTACATCCTAAATGATAGGAGTTTAGCACTTGAAGCAAAGGAATTGCCTTGAAGAGTTCAAGACCGGTGGTGTTCGAAGAAGAGTAGTGGCAATTGGTTGCCGGTCAATTTTGTTATGGGGCCCATGCTTTATCACACACTTAGTATTCTCTTGTTTATTTACTTCGTATATTCTACGTAGCTATCATTTGTGAATGTTTTGCATGCGTAGTTCTCCATTTAATATAAGTATTAAATGCCTTCCCAATACCTCATGCTATTAACACCAGTATCGTCATTGAATGGGTTTGTGGTGTGACCGTAGCCGGCACGCAATTTAAACCCTCTTGTTGTCAATTGTAGCACTGGTAAATAAGGGTATCATTCTAGGTCGGGGATTGAGAGGGCTCACCTCTATCTAACTAGATTAAAAGTAATTAAAATTAAAAATAAAAATCCTAAATAACACTAAATAAATAAATAAGAAAAATACTAATGGGGGTTATAAAAATAATAATAAAATAAACTAATAATGAAAATAATAGGAAACCGCAGATATGAGAAATATGTTATGGAAATAAAAATCCACCACTAGACTAGGTTGTAATATAATATTTATTTCTAAGTCATCCTTTAATCATGAGAAAGAGATGGACCAAGTTGCACACCAAAAGCAAGTCTATACACCTTATATTACTTCCCTTAATTAATTAATATGACAAAGTGCCAATATTAACCCTATTAAATACTAGCAGTATGGCAGCAACAAGCGGCTCCTATATTTAACTAGATTTAATGCATTAAGTGTAAGTGGAAGGTTGTCAATCTAAGTACCCAAACTAGTACAAAAAGCATGTCTAGCTGTATTTCCTTTCCTTGACCCACACGTATCGAAACGTTTTACCACTTCGGTTAGAATCACAAAACGATTAGGTGAATTGTTATCTAACCTAGCTGTAATTTATGCATATAAATTCTAGTATACTTAGATGGCCACCTAGAAAGCAATTAATCCTACATATTGTCACTTATGAGGTACCAGAACAAGGCATGCACCAAATAAACTATACTTGACAAAATTATACATATAAACGATAGCAATTAATATAGAGTCAAGAAACAATCTCACGAAACAAAGAAAATGAAATTATAATTCAAATCATAATCTAGGGTTTCAATTCATTCCCTAACAATAAATAATTAGCCACTCATAATTAAAGAATTAATTACACAGAAATATATATCTAAAATATAAATTAAAAATAAGAGAAAGAAATAACCGAAATTAATTTTGGATAAAAGATCAAGAATTTATTCAGATAAAAATTAATTTTATCTGAAATACATTCTACCGGTATTAATTTCTTCTTATTTTTCTTCTCTCTTTGCCCTTTATTTCCGTGCCAAATTCTTTTTTTTTCTTTCTGGCCGGCGGCTGTCGTGTGCTGAAGCTGCTGCCTACCGCGCTTCGAAGTCTGTGCATCGTCCTTCTTACGGCTCCTGTTTCACCTGACGTGCGGCTCTCCCTTTTCTTCCGAGCCTTTCCTCCTCTCTGTCGCTCGCCCAAGCCTATGTGAAGGCTTTGCCGCCTCTCGTTCCACAGAGCCTCGGAAGGCTCTGCCTTCTACCGTCTAATTAATGCTGCCCTCCTTTCTTTTTAATGTGTGTGTCTCTCTGCTTCCCCTTTCCACGTAAGCCCTTCGTCTCCTTTTCTTTCCGTGCGTGCCACTGGTGCGCTGCGTTTGGTTTCTTTTCCATGACTCCAGGTCTCCGTTCGGCGTCGTTTTGTTCCAGGCCTTTGGGCCTTCGGCCGTTGGTCCAAAGGTCTTATTTCTTTTATTTTCTTTTAATTTTCTTTTATTTAAATACAAAACCTGCAAAATAAAATTCAATAAATATTAATAAATAATATTTTATTCTAAATTTACTTAATTTATATCATTTTAGCTCAAATAATAAAATTTATGCAATTATTACCACTTAAGCATAAAACAATAATTATTCCCCTATATTAGCTAAATAAACTACCAAAAACTAAGATTATAAGGGTATAAAATGTGTCAAAATATGAACTCATCAGTTTGCCAAAGCAGAGCATTCATGATTATATTGGTATAATAGTTTGTGATGATTGTCATTTGTTAAAGGTATTGGTTGGACTTCACAAGGCTATCAAGACAGTTTTGGGCCTTGAGGCATAAGGTTGGGAATGTCGGGACATTAGATGTCACCCAACAACCAGGAGTTACATAGGATGTAATAGGTAAGGTGTTTCTTACCTAAATTACTAATATCTTAAGCGATAGGCCAAAACTTACTTAAGTTTTAGTGAATTATGGGTCCTGGCCTGCAAAATTTCAAAGGGACAATGAGATTTAGTGTAGGGATGTAAACGGGGCGGGTATTACCCGAAACCCGACGGATACTTAAACGGATATGGATACGGATATGGAGGATAGAAAAAAATATCCGTCGGGTTCGGGTACAGATACGGGTATGGGATATCCATACCCGTACCCGTAACCATACCCGTATCCATATCCGTACCCGTTTACCCGATATATAATTACCCTTTTACCCTTAATTTTAAAATAAATATAGTATAAATTAAGGTTAAAATTGTCTTTTGGCTTAACTATAAATGGGTTTATCCGTCAGATAATGGATTTATCTGTTGGACAATATTCATTAACGGGTAAACGGATAATCCGTCGGGTAATGGATATCCAACGGATACGGATACGGATATGTCAACGGATATCCGTTAGGGTACGGGTACGGATTCGGGTACGGATTTTCTTATCGGGTACGGATACGGGTATGGTAATACCCGACCCGAACCCGCCTCGTTTACATCCCTAATTTAGTAGGAGATTCTTTTACTTTGGCGAGTATATAGAATCTAATTATTTAAGAAGCACAAATTTAAATCTTCGCATATCTTTTGTTGTAGATCAACATGGCAAATAATAACACCAACATCTTCTCACTGCGATCGGTCCTTGAGAAGGACGAACTAAATGGAAATAACTTCCTCGACTGGCATAGAAATTTGAGAATAGTTCTCACTCAAGAAAGGAAATACTATGTCCTAGAACAGGCAGTCCCTCAAGAACCGGCAGCTAATGCCTCACATGCCGAGCAAGCTGCTTATCGTAAGCACAAAGATGAGTCATTGGATGTAGCTTGTCTCATGTTATCTTGCATGCACTCAGACCTTCAAAAATAGTTTGAGCGCATGATTGATGCTCGTGGTCTCATCACTAAAATCAAGAACTTGTTTGAGAAACAAGCTCGAGTTGAAAGGTTTGAGACTACAAAAGCGTTGTTCTCATGCAAGCTCGCAGAAGGGAACCCAATCAATCCACATGTTCTTAAGATGATTGACTATGTCGATTATCTTGAGAGATTGGATGTTCCCATTAACCAAGAGTTGGCTACATATCTGATCCTACAATCGTTGCCTGAGTCATATGATCAGTTCGTCATGAACTACATCATGCATGATCTCAAGAAATCGCTAACTGAGTTGCATGGGATTCTTAAGACTGCTGAACAAAACATTAAGAAGCCAAATAATGTTTTAATGGTTCAAAAGGGAAAAAGGTTTCAAGAGAGTTGATAAAGGTAAAGGAAAGGCTGATCCCAAAGGCAAGGGTAAGGCTCCGGTTAAGAACTGGAATAGACTTAACAAGGCCAATCCTAATCCTGGACCAACTGCTGACCAACAATGCTTCTATTGTAAGAAGTCTGGCCACTGGAAGAGGAATTGTAAGAAATACTTGGAAGATAATAAGAATGGCTTGGTTGAAGCCACAACTTCAGGTATTTGTGTTATAGAAGTAAATGTTACTACTTCTACTTCTTCATGGGTATTACATACCGGATGTGGATCTCACATTTGTACAAATGTGCAAGGTCTAAAGGAGAGTAGAAGAATGGCAAAAGGAGAATTGGACCTACAAGTTGGAAATGGAGCAAGAGTTGCTGCTCAAGCTGTAGGAACATTCAATTTAGCCTTGCCATCGGGATTGATTCTAAAACTTAATAATTGCTATTATGTACCTGCTATAAGTAGGAACATCATCTCTATTTCTTGTTTGGACAAGGAAGGCTTTCATTTCATTATTAAGAACAATAGTTTCTCCTTTTATTTGAATGAAGTGTTTTATGGATGTGCCCGAATGACTAATGGGATTTATGTTCTAGATCTTGATTTCCTTGTTTATAACATAAATACTAAAAGATTCAAGTCCAATGATTCGAATCCAACTTACTTTTGGCATTGTCGTTTAGGACATATAAATGGGAATCGCATTATGAAGCTCCATAGAGATGGACTTCTACAATTATTTGATTTTGAATCATTTGAAACGTGTGAGTCTTGTTGATTGGGGAAAATGGCTAAATCCTCATTTTCTGGTAACAGTCAAAGGGTTGATGAATTATTAGACCTCATACATACTGATTTTTGTGGACCAATAAGTTCAATTGCTAGAGGAGGGTTTCAATACTTCATCACATTTACTGATGACTTTAGTCGATATGGTTATGTTTATCTTATGAAACGAAAACATGAATCATTTGAAAAGTTCAAAGAATTTCAAAATGAAGTACAGAACCAACTTGGTAAAACTATTAAAGCTCTTCGATCCGATCGAGGAGGTGAATACTTGAGCCAAGCTTTTGATGACCATCTTAAAAGATGTGGAATAGTTTCACAACTCACTCCACCAGGAACTCCACAGTGGAATGGTGTATCTGAACGGAGGAATCAAACTTTATTAGATATGGTTCGATCAATGATGAGTCACACCGATCTTTCAATCTCTTTCTGGGGCTATGCTCTTGAGACCGCAACGTTCACACTAAATAGAGCTCCATCAAAAGCAGTAGAAAAGACTCCATATGAGATATGGACTGGAAAAGTTTCAAGTTAATCTTTTCTCAAGATTTGGGGTTGTGAGGCATATGTAGAACGTTTGACCTCAAGCAAGCTTGAACCCAAATCAGACAAATGCTTCTTTGTGGGATATCCTAAAGAAACTAAAGGATATTACTTTTACAACCGCACTGAGAACAAAGTGTTTGTTGCTCGGCATGGTGTCTTCCTAGAAAGAGAATTTCTTTCTGGAGGAGCTAGTGGGAGTAAAGTACATCTTGAAGAAATTCAAGAACCACCGGATAATGATCCCAATGTAGTAGAGCTCGAGCATCCTCTACAATCTATTATAGGACGTGCAGAAGTGGAAAGTGTTCCACGTAGGTCTACAAGGGTGCGTCACGAGCCAGAGAGATACATGTTTCTCATGATTGAACATCGTGATGTGTTATTGTTAGACAATGATGAACCCTTAACATATGAAGAAGCAATGATGAGCCCTGACTCTGATAAATAGCTGGACACCATGAAATCCGAGATGGAATCCATGGATAAAAACCAAGTATGGACTTTTGTTGATCCGCCTAATGGTTGTAGAACCATTGGGTGCAAATGGATTTTCAAGAAGAAACTTGATAAGGATGGCAATGTGGATGTTTTTTAAGGCACGTCTAGTGGCTAAAGGTTTCAAACAAATTTATGGTACTGACTATTATGAAACCTATTCACCTGTTGCTATGCTTAAATCCATTCAGATCCTTCTAGCAATTGTTGCATTCCATGATTATGAAATATGGTAAATGGATGTCAAAACTGTATTCCTTAATGGTTATTTACGGGAGGATGTGTATATGACACAACCTGAAGGTTTTGGGCATCCTAGCATTGCTAGAAAGGTATGCAAGCTTAAGAGATCCATTTATGGTCTTAAGCAAGCATATCGGAGTTGGAATCTTCGTTTTGAGGAAGTAGTCAAAGAGTTTGGCTTCATCAGATGCGAATAAGAGTCTTGTGTTTACAAGAAGTTTAGTGGGAGTGCACTTGTTTTCCTTGTTCTTTATGTGGATGACATACTCCTTATTGGAAATGATATTCCTATGCTACAGTCTGTAAGGACATGGCTAGGTAATTCATTTTCAATGAAGGATCTTGGCGATGTAGCCTATATTTTGGGGATCAAGATCTATAGGGATAGATCAAGAAAGTTGATTGGATTAAGTCAGAGTACTTATATCGACAGGATCCTCTATAGGTACAATATGCAAGACTCTAAGAGAGGTTTCTTGCATATGCAACAGGTCTGGCTCCTAGCAAGACTCAATGTCCTCAGACACAAGATGAGAGAGACCGCATGAGTAGAATTCCATATGCTTCAGCCATTGGTTCTATTATGTATGCCACGTTGTGTACTCACCCAGATATTTCATATGCCATTAGTATATCAAGCAGGTTCCAATCTAACCTTGGTGAGAGTCACTGGACTGCAGTCAAGAACATTCTCAAGTACTTGAGAAGGACAAAGGAAATGTTCTTGGTATATGGAGGAGAACAGGATCTGTTGGTAACCGGTTACACAGATGCAAGTTTCCAAACAGATAAATACGATTTTCGATCGCGGTCAGGTTATGTGTTTTGCCTTAACGATGGCGCTGTGAGTTGAAAGAGTTCAAAACAAGACATAATTGCTGATTCTACAATAGAAGCTGAGTATATTGCTGCTTCGAAAGCATCAAAGGAAGCAGTGTGGATTAGAAAATTCATCACTGAACTATAAGTGGTTCCTAGCATTCTAAGTCCAGTTTGTTTATATTGTGACAACAATGGAGCTATTGCACAGGCTAAGGAGCCAAGGTCTCATCAGAAGACTAAGCACATACTCAAAAAATATCACATCATTCGAGAGATTGTCCAGAGGGGTGATGTGAATTTGTGCAAGGTTCATACAGATGCAAATATGGCTGATCCATTAACCAAACCTCTTCCACAACCTAAGTATGAACGTCATACTAGTTCACAAGGCATTAGGCTTATACATGATTGGTCCTAGTGCAAGTGGGAGACTGATGGAAATATGCCCTAGAACCAATCATATGTTATGATTTGTATTTGCATATGTAGTGATTGTGCTTATTAATAAAAGCATCAATTGATGTTTTTCATTCAAATGTTGTTATCCCTTTGAATAATTATTCTTTATGTAGATAATCAAGTATGTGACTGGATTGTGGAACTCTACTAATAGATAGAAAGATTATTATTCAAGAACTGTCCCTAGTCTAATATCATCTAATTAAGGGATATTAGTGATTATAAGACTAGTATGTTGATTAATTGATGATCATGTTCCGCTGATCATTGATATGAGATATCAAAATAATAACATAGATACATGTTATGGAACATGATATTGGATCGGTCAAGTAGGAGGACACTACATTAAATATTGTGCAAAGTGTCATTAGTATTCTCTAAATAGTATATCGTTCTTCGACCTAAGATCTTCGTATTTGCCGGTATGATGATCATTCTGTTTTAACTTTACCAATCATTACCCTTATTAGGGGTGATCATAAAGGTATTGATTAGACATGTTGTGAATCATATAGAGGCACATAGTTGATCAAGATGGGATTTGTCCCTCTCATGACATGAGAGAGATATCTTTGGGCCCCTCGACAAGTATGACTAATGTTAGCATGGCCATGTGCAAACGAGGTGTCATTTGTTTAAGGTTAGTCTTACTTGGTGATCGAGAAAGAGTGTGATTGAACATAGCAAGGATGACATGACCAATGCCTTGTGTTCAATCTAAATATTGTGTGACAAAATGACAAATATACGGGTTATTAATAGGTTATATCGAGCATAGGACATTTACGTAATTTGGGTAGTCATAACGTCTTGCTAGAGACCTCTTATGATTTGTGGGCCCGAAAGGAGTTTCGGTCCACTTCCAATATTACGTGAACCTACAGGGTCACACAACGAATTGAACTGGATCAAAAAGATAAGATGAGATATTAATATGATTAATATCTCATCAAGTCCAAGTGGTTTTAATGTGATTAAGGCCCAATTCCAATGCCACTAGGTGTGCTAGAGTGTTAATATAAATACCCGAGCTAGGGTTTTATTATTATATACACTTTTTTTTTCTCTCTCTCTCTAAGCGTGAGAAAATAACCTAGCCACCAACGCTGGTTATTCACGAAATTGAGAGAGTGTTCCATTGGTGATAGCACGCTTCCTTAGTGATCCAGATTCAAAGTGTGTGGATACCGGTAGAGGTGTGACACAATTCACACTCGATCGCTCAAAGGATATTGAAATCCAGTAATTGAAATAAACTTAATTGGATCAAGAAATCAATCAAACCATTAACAGCTTCAAGCTGATTCTAATTCAATCATAACCCAGTCCGGGTGACTAACAGGTTCGTCTTTAATCTAGCATATGTTCCTGGTAAATTTAGCCTTTGATTTTATTCTGCCGCGTTGTGTTTCGCTTGGCTAAATTCCTACAGTAACCATATGCTGGCAATTTTGAGTTGGATCACCCCTCCAATAGAAATAACAAAGAATTGTGCATGCTTTGATAAGGCATCTTTCGAATAAAATTTCACATTCATCATATGGGTGTTTCTTGAACATACCTATCCATATAGTCAAGATCCACATCACATGGGTGTCAAGCTAGTGGTCCGAAAACATCTAGTCCTAGAATCTATTCGTACCTCAATAACCATTAGTTATGCTTGTGTGCGTAATGAACTTTGTGTTTCTTCAAGGAATGAGATTTGTATATGTTCTTAGTTGGCTTCGTAGACTCCTTAGGGATCACTTGCACATATCCAAACTGGCACATCACTTGACCAGACATGTACGGTTCCATTTTTTCCAAACCGTATAGACAATTGTGAATTAATGCCATAGAAAAATTCCTATACGGATCGGCTACTCTGTAGGGATCACAAATAACCCATGAAAAAGAATTAAAATAAATACACATATCACTAATATAAATATAATAAGAGTGTGATACTTTAAGTATACCTTTGACACAACACAAAGGCATACAATCAATTGTAGCTTGAAAGTATTTGAGTGCCACCAATTTATTGTTGGATTTATTCGTATAAAACCACCTCGTATAGTAGGGTTGGTTAAGATCATAATTAGATCATTCCACTTTGAATCTAGGAAAGTATCTGTATATCCAAGTCTGTTATAATATCATGTACTATAGGCATGATATATATAATATTACCTATAATAGAGTAACACACCCCGACATCCAAGTAGCATCAAATATAGATGTTATACCAAGATGTTTATATAAAAAAGCAAGTGTGACCGCACCCCATGCATAACCTTCAATACGACTAAAATCCTAGACTGATATATCGACAAATAAAAATAAGCTAATCAATTATAATAGGTTCCCAATTTTTTTAACACGTCCCCTAAATAGTATGATTGACATATATCTTGAAGTTATTTAAATGAAAATCAACCATTTCAAGTCGCTTCATTCCCTTGTTCCTCTTCCTTACCAAATAGGGAACCCAATACACCAATCAGATGATCACGTGCATTGATTGTCGTATCTAAATGTGACAAATCACCGTCAACTCGTAGCCTTCATATACAATGCATGTCTAAGAGGGTGACTGTTATCTCACTGCATGACATATAAAAGTTGTTGGTGTCCGACTGTCATCTCTCATGAAAGATAGATATAAATGATACATTAGTGTGCTCATGTGCAAAGAGTGGAAGGTGCGAGATTCCATTATCATGAATGAAAATGACCACCTGATGATTAATGCCTCGAATAAAAGTATTTAACACCTCAAATCTAGTGTAGATCTTCGGACAACCACAATCCTAAATAACAAAAGAAACAAATGTAATGAATACGCGATAGTTTATACAAGAAATAAGAAATAGAGTTATAAATGTGATAAACTTACCTTCCTGAACTATAAATCTAAAGTGGTATGACCACCAAAGCTCGGGATCAAATCATAGATCATCAGACCCCAAGACATGACCGAAGCAAGTATCATTCATCCTTCAATTGCATGCAATGTTCATTTTTTCTGGTATCATCATCATCATCAACATAACCACCATTATCATCCCCGTCATCATCTTCATCATGACGTACATATGTCGGGGAGGATGGCTGATCAATCATATGGATTAAAGATGCTAGCAAATCCAATGATGATTTAGAACCACCCACAATGGTTGCGTGGATTGAGGATGATGATACACCCATATGAGTCGGTATCAATGATATAAGAAAGTCTATATATTCTGTAGATAAAGGAAAAACACCGTACCCAAAAATGTACACATCAGCCATAAATAATGGATGACCTACATCATCCACAAATGTTTGAATGGTAGGAATATGATGGCTAAGCCTTGGTTGTTCTGGAGCTTCTTCATATTTTTGCTATTTTGCAGCTTTGTTTAATTCTGGTTGGGTAGCTTTTTACCTTGTCATAATGCTCTAGCTAAAGTTTTTTCAAGACTTATTAGATGAGAAATTGGAGTAGGAAGCGATAAAAAAACAACTATTTGTCATACATAGTACCTTATCATATCTGCAACTTGTCTGAATTTCAATAACAAAACTACATCAATTATGATTAAATACACGAATGTTAGGTAAATAGTCATAATAGAAACAAAAAGTAAACGCATAGGTCAAATAAATGTAATATTTAGATATTATGGTATTAACCCATATTATGATAGCGGTATATATATATTCAACTTTATAACTAAAAAGGTTATTGATCTATTATATTTTACATAAATTTCCACAATAAGGTTCAATTTATTTTATAAGTCTCCAAAATTGTTCCAAGATTTAAGAAAATTTGTATAATCTAATAAAAAAACCTTCTATTTATATTAATTAAAATAATAACTAGTCATTAATAGAATTAATAGAGTAAGCTTATAGATAATAAACTATTTTCTATTAGCAGAAAAATCAGTACTTAATAAACCTAATAAGTTATAAAATGGTCTCGGTCATAACTGTAACATCCCCAAACTTCACAGTTGAATTTTTTTTGTTTTATTTAAAATTTTGTGAAAGCGAAAATCGTAAATTTCAGAGATGTTGTCGCCACACTTAGTGCCAAACCGGTTTTCTCCTACGGTTTCAGTATTGAGTGCTAAGGCTAAAGAGAACCAAACAACAATTCAAACAAATACACTTTTATTTAAATTAGAGTAGTGTGGCAAAGACCTTACAAACGATAAAATCCCACTGTTAGTGGTTACAGGAGTAAAATCATTTACCAATGAATTAAAAAGGTGGAAAGAGAAACCCTAAAAGTTTCCCAGATAATCCTTACACTCGTACTCGATACTCGCTTGAATAACACCTACAACAAACCTACGAGGGACACTACACATTGAATAGGTAAGGATCCAAAAATGAAACCCTTCAGTACTGTAGAACCGAGTAACCCTTTATACCAAACCGAAAGGCAAGGCCCGCGTGCAACACATAATACATAATGATATACAACGATAACACGCGCGGGCACGGAGATAACGATGGATCATGAAGGTGAAATCCATGTACTTAGCAATTCCATCATACAATGAGAGATGCATAACACAAATCCATGTACTTAGCAATTTTATCATATACCCAAGTAGGGATAGGCATCGAAGCCAAACTTATGTCATAACAATGGATCATAAAGGTGAAATCAATACTTTTGGTTATAAGCCATTAGTTAATTATTATTCAATCATCATCTCTCAAATTATATCCATGTGAATGGGGGAACCCCACTATTATAGCTGGTAGATTGAAAATATACTTTAGGGCAGAACACACCTAACTACTATTATTCGATGGTGGACCGGTCTGGCTCTGACTCACATGGTGTTCCACTATAAGTGATTAGTGTCTTCCCGTGCTTTATTAACATTGAATATTTAGTTTATTAAGTTTGGGATCCCCCACTATTATAGCTGGTGGACCAAAAAATACTTCAAGACGGAACACACTCGACCACTATTATTTGTCGGTGGACAAGTCTCTAGGGCATCTTGCACCTAGCCATTATTATTCGTTGGTAGACTGGTTTGGGCCCGGATCAATAATTTGTCACTTTACATAATTAGTATTTTATTCATGTTTTATTCAAAAAGTCTATTTAATTAATTCGATGGAAGGGAAAAGGTCACGAATCCAGAGACACAAAGATATATTGGTCATAGAATCAAGTATTCTATATCAAGGATCATGGCATGCATAAAATTTTAACAAGTATTTCGAACACATTTAACACATATTTCCGTGCACACTTACAAACCGAGCACCTCTTGCATGATTATAAGATAAATACCATATTAAACCCTTAATTATCCATCCAACCCTATGTTATGCCATGTTTTTGCAATACTCACTTATGATACCCACTGACTTATCAAATACCCTTATCTTATTATTCAATATTACTTATGTCTTATTAAGGAAACTCATTTAATCCATCGGCATGTTATATGCAAGTTACCAATTTACCTCTGTTGCCCTTACAAAATTACTGAAATACTTCTTGTTTGTAAAATTACCAAGTCACCCCTTTTTATTTTCCAAATTACCATATTATCCTTCATATTTGTATAATGACCAAAATACCCCTGATACTTATTAGATTTGTTAGATTATCAAATTATACTTCATACTTATTAAATCACCAACTTTAATACTTGCTAAGTTACCAAATTACCTTTTTTGTTGGTTAAATTGAAATAATTTGGAACTATTTTCTCCTTCTTATTTTAAATAGAAATAATTTATTTAGTAAATTTCCAAAATAAAATTCTTAATTAGCTAAAATACCCAAATTCTCTCCTAATAAAATTACTTATAAATTTATTCTTGATTTTTCCTAATTAATTTTCTTTTATTTTAAATAAAATAATATACTTCATATTTTAGATTATCAAATTATACTTCATACTTATTAAATCACCAACTTTAATACTTGCTAAGTTACCAAATTACCTTTTTTGTTAGTTAAATTGAAATAATTTGGAACTATTTTTTCCTTCTTATTTTAAATAAAAATAATTTATTTAGTAAATTTCTAAAATAAAATTCTTAATTAGCTAAAATACCCAAATTCTCTCCTAATAAAATTACTTATAAATTTATTCTTGATTTGCCCTAATTAATTTTCTTTTATTTTAATAAAATAATATACTTAATTAACTTTTATAATAAAACCTCATTTAAATATACTATTTAAAATTAGGAATTTTCGGGGCATTTCATAAATTACCAAATTGCTCCTCTTACTTATTAAAATTACCAAATTGCCATTTTGGTTGGTCAAATTACCAAACTACCCTTCTTACTTATTAAAATTATCAAATTGCCCTTTTGGTGGGCTAAATTATCAAATTTCCCTTCTTAATTATTATGATTACCATTTTGCCCCTTTTAATTACCAAATTACCCTTTATTTATGCCAAATTACCAAAATACCCTTATCCTTTTATTAAATCACCATTTTACCCCTTTACTTTACAAAATTACCAAAATACCCTTCCTTTATTCTAAATTACCAAAATACCATTCTCATTTATTAAATCATCATTTTACCCCTTTTTCTCACAATTTACCAAGTTATCCCCCTTTCCATGTAAAATTACTAAAATGCCCTCCTTACTTGTCCATTTATTATTTTACCCCATTTACTCTTGTAATTATCATTCTGCCGTTATTATACAAATTTTACTAAAATACCCTCACTACATAAAATATTGATATACATGCTCCATATACATCATCCAACACCACCAACTATTATCAGTTATCATTAATACACATTAGCACCTACCACACACACTTATTTAGGCCACACCTTTTGCACCATCAAATTTACCAAAATGCCCCTAGGGCTCATATTAATATTATCTATGCAACAAATGGCCACATTAGATTATCAAATCAAGCATATGTATTTAACCTTATCATCATCAACAATGCTCTTTCCTTAAGTATTATTTCTACACATGACACGTAAATTAACATGTTTTGCTTTTTATCAACCATCATATGCCACCAAATACATTATACTTAACAACATATATCATGCATATAAACATATTAAAATTCCTAATTTGTTAGCATACGTATATCCATGCATTTTAGTAGGGTATATTAGTTACCTTATTTCCAGCAATAATCAAACCTTACTGATACCTCAGTTAAAGGTTTGAACTTTAATTAGTAAAAATCAATACTTAAAAATAATATCAACATTTGGCATTTTAAAAGTAGACAATCAAAAGGATAAATATTATCAAAAGCTTAATCAAATACATACTAATATTAACCATTATTATACCTCAACAAGATTAGCCAAATTGTCAAAGGGGAGGCAACAGACTCAAGTTGCATGAGTAGCGTGAGCTACATGCAAGATAGTAAGGAAGAAGGGAGTCGAAGAGGAGAAGTGGGGAGAAGGGAAGAGGTGGCTCGGGTTGGGGTTTTGGGGGTGAAGTGGAGGGCTTGTGGAGGGGAGCTAGGGTGGTGGCTAGGTGCAGGGAGAGAGTGGGGGTGTAGGTGGTGGTCAGGGGTTGAAGCTTGGTGGCTTAGGGTGGTAGAGGTGGCAGTTGTAGGGTTGGGAAATGGGGCGAAGGATAGGTGGAGAAGAAGAAGGAAGGGAAAAGAAGAAGAGAAGGGAGGGGCTGTTGGGGGATTTTCGGCCAAAGGGAGGATGTGGGGGTGGTAGAGGAGGTGTTAGGGAGTGGATTGGCGGTTGTGGAGGTGGCAGAAGAGGGAGGGCATTGAAAGATGAAGGAGGGCGGCAGACAGTAGTGGTGTAGGGTGGAGGGCGATAAGGAGAGGAAAGAAAAGGAAGGAAGGGAAGGGGGTTATAAGGGTAAGTGGGGGTGATGGGGTGGTGCAAGGAGGCCAAAGGGGTGTTAGGGAGGTGGATGTGGTGGTTGGTTGGGCGGAAACAGTGGTGGTTGGAGGCGGCGAAGCAAAAATGGGGGAGGAAGAGAATAGGGGAAGAAGGGAGAAATGGGATATCAGTAGAGGTAGAAGGAGGGCTCAACCAGGGCAAAAAATAAGTAGAAGATAAGAAGAAAAGGAGAGGGAGAGGAGGCAGGCATGGTTGGGTTAGGTGGAGGGTGCAGAGGCGGCAAGCGCATAGCCTGCGGTGGTAGGGAGAAGAAGAAAAGAGGGGGGAAAGGAGGGCATATGGGGAGGGTTGTTGGGTTGTGTTTGGTTCGAAAATGGGAGGAAAGGGACAGGGGAGAGAGAGCAGGGCTGCAAGGGGAGACAAGTGGTAGTGAGGAGTTGCAGGTTAGCCATGGCGTGAGATGGTTGCAGAAGAAGGGGAAGGGAAGAAGAAGAAGAAGAGGAAGAAAGGGGGTAGGCTGGCTGGGTGGGAGAGAAAGAAAAGGAAGTGAGCCAGCCCTCGTGCATGAGGGAGAGGGGGAAGAAAAGAAGGGTTGGGCTAGTGCAATTAGGGGGAAAAGAAAGGAAAGAAAAAAGAAGGGGGAGATGGTGCAGCGGGCTGGGCGCAAGGGGGAGGGAGAGGAAAAAAGGGAGTGGGTCGGTGGCCCAACACGAGGGAGAAGGATGGTTGCAGGCCTGGCTACCTGAATAGGAGGAAAAGAAGAAAAGGAAAAAAGAAAAGAGAAAGGAAGAAAAAGGGAATAGGAAAAGGGGGCAAAATAAAAAATAATAATTTTTGGAATAATGGTGTTTAATATTTTTAATTGAGAAATTAATTTAATAATTTAATTTATTATAAATTAGTATATATTGGTTTAAAAAAGGTAATATTAGTAAAATATTGATTTGAAAAATTATTTAAATAAAATGAGTATGATTAAATAACAAAATATTTATTTTAATTTATTAATTATTCATATCCATTCTTATATACTTAAAATTCTACAAAATAATCAAAATAAATAAATTTAAAAGTTAAATTATCTCAAATGAGGATTATTTATTAAATTCTAGGTTTTAAATTTTTAGGATATTACAATAACACAATACAACACAACAAAATATAATTTTAATATAGGTAAGGGGTAGGAGCATCATCAATTGTCATTCCATGGGATGGGACATCGACACCTTTTATCGTTCTACGGGGGACAGCTATGATACCCAACACCGGAGAAGAGCATGGACCATCAGAACCTAATATCGTTCTCCATACCTATCCACTCTGGAGAATTGGGAAGATCCACTTAAAGGAACAAGGTCGAAATGACACAATGAAGATTGGAACTCGATTAGGGTAAGTAATGTGATGAAAGGATATATTTGATATTTATCTGTAAAATACTTTCTATCGAGTAAATATTTATTTTTTCAATAACAGTTACCTTAATTTGGTTTCAAAGTATTAGTTGAAGACCGTGCTTTGTCTATCAGATTGCAAGAATAGAAGAAACCTATCCCAAATAAAAAACATCAGTGCACTGTAAAGCAGCAGACAATGTAGAAAGTTCAAAAGAGCATCAAATAGGGGAAGAGAACCAAAAAAGAAACATGACCACATACACCAGCCGTCTGACTGAGAATTTTCTCCAAGTCAAGCTAGTTACCTAACTGTCCTTTTCTTTCCTCCAATTTCTCTGAATCTCCCTCCTTTATATCCATAATAATAATACTCACTCACCGGTAATGCAGTTACCGGATTCACCATACCACCGTCGCACTCTCTCTCCACTTTCAGGCTTCTCCCCTCCCTTTCTCATATTCAGTATTTCTTAAGTCGATGGACAGGCCACAAAGTAAACGGCCACAGAAGAGGGACAGATCACAGAAACAGCCACTTAAGGTGAAATACATATCTAGTCCAATCATGGTCCAAGCACGCAGCGAAACAGAGTTCCGGGCAGTAGTTCAAAAACTCACCGGCAAGAATTCTGATGAACAAAGTTTGAGTTTCAGCGACAAAAGTAGAGCAAATGAAGCTGAAACAAGTCGAGCCGTCGATCATCGCCAACAATCATCATCAAGTATAACGACAACAGCAGCGATGGAAGAGAATTTCAGCAATTATTTTGTTCCCGAAGACGCATTATGGCCAGATCAATTTCCGAGGCACTCCTAGTACGTGTGAGTGGCGTTAGCTGTTCATCTCAATGCATGATAACTATGTTCATTCCTAACTATGAATGACAAATACTGGGATCGGTGATAAGATTATTCATTAAATGATTTTACCCCGTCATAAATCATTGTATGGCTGACAACATTTTTGATAATCAATGGTTTTCGTTAATTTTCGCTAAGAATTTTGGTATTTCTTACATATAAGTCACTATCTTATATAATTGCTTATTATTTTGGAAACTCATGAAACATTGTCCAAGCAAATATCCCGATTGCTTATTAGCATTGAAAACAAAATCACAGATTCACCAAAAGACCAGCAATCTTAACAGAAAACCGTAACATTTTAACTCATAGAGACTTGCAGCAGAAGAACATACAAACTTTACACATTAAACTACCTTCTGTTAAGCTACCTTAAGCACCCTTACCACTTAAAAGAACAAAAGACCCCACGAGACCAGTGTTTACGGGAAGAAAAACTGACAACTGTCTCACAGCAGATAACAACAACAGGTCTTCTAACTAGCAACCATTGTTTACCTTCACTGCAAACACTAACACAAAAGCAACCGTTTTCACCAACAGATCCGTGCACCAATCAGAGCCTATTTAGTTCCCATCCTCGGTTTTCAGGTAGAGATTCTCACCACCATCACCACTGCTTCCACCACGCCCGTCAATATCTTGCTTGCCACCACTTGACAGCCCGCCTCTTCCCAAAGAATGGCTGAAGTCAGAGTAGCCTCCACCAAGTGCACCGCTGCCTCCAGCACTGTTCGGCTCTCCTTGAAGAATGTTTAGCCCGCTGCTACCTGCAGAACCCATGCCAAGCGGATTGTGCAAGCCCTGTTGCTGCTGCTGCAGAGCTGCATATGGCTGCTGGTTATAAAGCATGGAAGAGCGAGCTGCCATGATAGCTTGGGGCGTCATTGACTGAGCCTGCTGATGCTGCATGTATATCCCAGTTGTTGGGATTTGCTGCTGTAGGAAAATTGAAATTTCAATAAATTTGGAATCGGAGTCACCGAGTAGTTTCTGGTTAACTAGGGTCGAATAGAATCTAATTGTCTCATCTTGTTAAAGTTGATATAAAATCATATAGCCTGATATAAGATATTCAGGATATGAAAATCGTAGAGTAGGACCTAATCGCCAGGATGACATCTTTTAGAGGGAGTGCGTGATGAAATGTCACGCAGGTAGTTGGGGATGGGAACAAGAATGTTCAAGGAGTCTTAGCAGGAGCAACATGAAAATGGGGACTCTTCTTCCTCCAAACAAATAGCTGGCATTTTATAGAAACGAAGGTCCATAGAAGCTGGACTCACGAATACCTGAGAGTGGACAGCCGGTGGCTGGGGTTGAGAATCAGCAATAGCTGCCAGGTACATGAGATTCCGCTGCAGTCTTGCCTGGTTCCTGTCACATTACAGGAACTTATCAGAACGCCAGTTCTACATGGAAAAAACCAGTCCGTATATACTCAAATGGGTGTGCGTGAGGTCACTTGAGTCACCATTTCATCGATTTATGGCATCAAACATAATATTTCCCCAGATGGTCAACCTCGTAAAACAAACATATCCCTGTCGTAGAAACTTTTAAGTCGAATAAAGATGTCCATGTAATCCAAGTGAATCACTACATTTTTTTTAATTGGCAAGGATGGCAGGATTGTTGACAGGATTGATCGTTCCTGATAGCCCATACGGAAAGTCTGAAACTGTGCAGCAATATAACTTAGCTTAATCGCTTAATCAAAGTTTTTTTCCCCCTAGTACCAATTTTTCTCACTAAGTCCCAGCTAAGAACATGACTAGATTTAAATCTTCGGCATTGTACGACCCTGCTACAATAATTTTCCCATAATGCCCATTAGAACAACCACCGAAGAGATTTAAGATTAGATGAGAAGTGTCGGCCACAAAAACAATTTCTATGACGGTTTTGGTGATAAAATTATTTGCCTAGGTTAGATAGAGAGTGAGGAACTAAGTATTTATGTGGATTGGAATAAATCGAAGTAATGGTAAACATAAAAAATGGGAATAAAGGCAAACGCAGTTTGTGTTTTAAAATATTACCTAACCCTTTGTTAATTTAGTCCTGTTTGAATCAAGGTGAGTGAAAAGTTATAAAAAAAATGATGTTTATACTATTGCATTAAATTGGGACGAAGATACTAAGACTGAGAATATTTCTATCTAATTAGGTTAAAAAAAATATCTACCTCTGTTATTCATAAATTGGAGGTCAACAAAAATTAGGAGGATCGGGATAAATAATAGAATTTTTTTTAACCTTGATTAATCTAGGCAAGCCTTTTAAAAGGTCTCCAAACTAGATAAATAGAGGTAAAGTAACTTATTTACCCTAAACCAATATGTAGGACAGAGGAACCCTAAACCAAACACCGCATAAATGAATAAAGGACAAAGAGGAACGAAGCAAAATACAATATATAGGACCACGCAGCAGTTGGTGCGTCAAGTTTTAGCTTTTTCCATCTGGCCAATAATCACACTTCACGTCCAACATTGTTAGCCACTATGTAAGATATACGATAAAGATTAAAGAAGGTCCAGAAGGATAAGCAACTGTAAGACTGAAGTGCAGCATCAATTGAAAGAGGCAGTGTTTTTTCGATAAGGCACGTCGACAGTTGAAAAAGCACGCCTGAGCACTGGGCTCCAGAAACTTGGGTCATTGTAGGTGTTGCAAGGCTACTTGAGATGGAGGAGTCTATTTTCCTTTTTTTAGGCAGGTTAATTGAAAGAATATATACAGAAGATCAACAGTATTGAAGGGAAAAACCATCTTCGTACACTTTTCTTTATGCTACATATTTAATCATGAGTTTATGCTCCTCACGCCAAGGCTCTGAAATCCCTATCACCTAAGTGGCTAAGTGCGCTTCAAGCCTTTAAACATTGAACATCACTATAAGTACCATGCAACAAGTTAGGCACTTCACAGTGCTCGTGAGCTTGATAGATCACCATCTAGAACTTTCTTTCTACCAAAGGTTGGTTCATTCATTGAACCTCTTTAAAAGGGTTCATAAAGGGGCAAATCAAACTTACTCTGCACACTCGCTTAGTTTTCCAGAATTTTGACTCTCCACAATCTTCAAAATCAGTGACTTGTTCTCGTCCAGATACTGTATCAAGCGCATACGTGACAAGGTCAGTAATACCAGAGGGAAATTTGATGAAATACATTAGCAACAAGAACAGAAAAACAAGGCACCAAATCACCCCCGATCCCTCCCTCCCAAATAAAAACAAGTACTACCATTCTTGAGGACCTAGCCCCAAACGTGAAAAAATTTCAGGATATAAAAAATCTGATCAGACATTACTCAAGATGATTTCCAACGTTTTGGAATTTGGATATATAATTTTTGACTAGATAATCCAACCCCAAAATATGATTATTATTTTGTTGAATATTTCAACAATACATTACAATATCATGCTTTTTATAATTTTATGCTTTAAAATTGTATTTATTTTTGTAATTTAAATTTTTATAACACCACCTTTTTTAAGTAAAATTGTGTGTTAACTAATATTTTTAAAAATCATATTGCCAAATTGATAAAATAATATTTTCACATTAACATTGGACATATTAATACCTAGTTCATATCCGATCTATATTTTTTTATGTCAGAAATTAGTCTAAATGATGCAGAGTATATATCCAAAAAAAAATATCCACTCCTGCAAACCCATGATTATCATGTTCCATGGAAACATTATAGATTAACATTTTTCTGGGCTCCACTAAAACTTGGAATCCCTTATAGGACATTTACCCGCAATAATGTTCCAAGATCTTACCATTAAAATGGCCACATAAAAGCAAAATAAAATCAGCCTGAATACACTGATTAAGAGACGAAGCTAATGGGAGATGATCTGAGAGTAATCGTCCTCAATAAAGTCGTGATACCCTTTTTCCCTTTTGTTAGAATGGAAACAACATTCTCAATGATTACAAATATCAGGGTTTGAACAAACATAACATTGAAGGCTATCAGAAAAAGTTAGCATATTGATTGAGCATACAAAAAAGAAAACTAACTCCAAAAAATATATATATATACTAGATAATTATGAGCTAACTAATAGAGACTAATAAACAAAAGCATCCCAAATTTTGATTTATTAGAGCTTGAAATCTTTTACAAGTATTTTTTCCCTCAACAATAGGCTTCATTATCACATTAATCTCGTTCAAGCTTTCTTTAAATTAGCTGATGCTCAATATATAGTATATTCAAAACAATAGGAGTTATGATTTTGCGTAAGGGAAGATATAAGATGGCATAATAATTAAAAAAAATAAAGATTTTAAAGCAAAGAGGTAAAAAATTATAGTTAATAGATAAGAGTCTTACTTAGGATCATAAAATTATACTAATCTTACTATATAAGATTCTGGGGAGTATCAAAAATCAGGAATCATTTAGCTATTTTTAAATCTATAAATGAAAAGTCCCGATTGGGAGTTCAACAATTATGGTTGAATTTCTTCATAACCAGCCAATATTATCCTCCAATAAGGCTTTTCAATTTGCAAAGTTATAATTGCACCAACCAACTCGTATTAGATTCACCTTCTATGCCACATGAGTTTCACAATCAACTAGTTTACTAACTTGGCTGACCCAAAGGAGGAAATAACATAACCTGAACAAGATGCCTTGACAAATCGTTTCAGTCATGAAACTCCAATTCTTCAGAGAGTGTTACAACAATACAAGCAGAAAATGCATATAATGAAGGAATAAATTCAATTAATGTGATGTCGAGGCAATAATTCCTAAGACACTAGACACTTCAACAATGCTAAAGCTCATTTTGATGTTAAGCATCCCAAAAATACACTGTAAGCAAGACCCCCGTATATCTATCTTCAGGAAATCAAATTTATGGTCAAGTGAGTTGCATCATGAAACCTGATATCAACATACATCGCCTCTAAGCATATAAAAAATTCCTTGCATTACTGAATTATGCACAGAATTGAGATTTTGGAACACCGCCACCATGAGTACTCCATTATTAGACTTTTACTAGGCTTTCAGTGCAACCTTTAATAGTGACTGTAACAGAAATAGACATCAGAACAAACTTAACCACCAGATGGATCCACCGGTGTAATGGGGATTCAGGAACAACGGAAGAAGTGGTTGAACAAACAAGAAATGAAACAGATGTTTTTCCCGTTGCCCAAAACATCCCGTGTTACCTGAATCTATAGCACGTTTATGATGTATAAGCGAGGTAACATATTAGGATATGCTAAGGCAGTATAGTAGCACACCATAAAAAGTGGGAAATCCTGATTTATTTATTTTTATCCACGCAAGGGTCAGATATTTGTTGCAGACAGAAACAAGACCCCAGCAAATCAATAGAGCAAATCAAATGCGGTTCGAAGGAACTAGATTAACATTCCTGCAAAATGCAGCAAATCATAAACTAAATATATTCCGACTAAATAGCAAACTTTCATACAGTAAAACCCTTCCCCCGAGTTGTCTGCGGGACACAGAAGGCAAATAAAAGAATCTTTATAGACAAAAATAAAATAAAATAAAAAACAGAAACACGTTAGAGGAGGTTAATTTAAGACCACGCAGTTTTTGCCTGTTAGAGACTAGATACCGGGACCACAACCAAATCATGGAGACTGCCAATCTTAAGAAAATTTAAGGATTACACAAATATGTTCCGGTCATATACAACTTAAAAAGTCCTGTCATCATATCTGCTACAAATGAGGCCAAATTCGATCATGCACATGCATGCAGAGCTAGGGCAAGAAATCACTACTCTATAGTATACCACTCTAACTACGTAAAGACACAAGTCACAAGTCCAATTTGAACTTATGTAGTACCACACATCAATTTATTACTCAACATTTCGATAAATTACTTGGCAATCTGAATAAGTTAAACAATAAAGGAGCATAAACATACAAAAAGCGGGTGACAAAGCAAGAATATTATTATCACAAATTAGCAGGACCAAAATACAAGTGTCCTTGGGAGCCAAAACAAATAAAATAGTAAAGTATAGACAAAACAGCAAGTATCCATTAAAATTCAGATATGGAGCAACATCACCAGAGGAATATATCACCTACCAAGGTTACATATTTGGGCATCAATTAATTTTTTAACGAAACTCATATTAATTAAATTAAGCAAGGATTATGAAAACCATCAAAAAACAAAAAGAATCTTTTCATCGGATCTCACATAAATAAATAGTACTATTATAGTTGAAAATGATTAAATCGGCCTATTATTATAGTAAATAGACATAGAGAAAAAGAATGCTCCCAACTTTTCATTGAACATACTGCCGTGAACTTCTTGGGTTCATCGCTCCTTTGTCAAGCACTGTACCACTATCAAACAGCAACCATACAAAACTAAGGAAAAATAAAAATCTTCAAATCATATAAAAATATAAAATAATTTGGGGATAGCAATGAAAACCATCAAAATTAACACATGCTCACTTGATGAATATGTTCTAGAAATTCAACACAAAAATGTTTGGAAAAACAAAAAGTAATAAAGGCATATATCCTACATAGTGAAGGAAACCTAGAATGTCTATTTCGTAAAGCTAATAAAAAATAAAGGAGAAGCAAGTATTCCCATATGATACCAACAACAACAGCACTCAGACGAATAATGCAGGAATGTAATGCAGCTTTGAAAAAAAAAAAGCAATTAGAGGAACTGCTTTTATGGTAATTAAAGGGAGTCATGATAAAACCAGTACAAGAGAAGAAAAAGGAGAAATGATTAATGAATCAGCCTAAATAAAAAGAAAATAGAAACAGGAGGGTGGAGACCATAAAAGCAGAAGATGGGCAAAGGGAAATAAAATAGAAAGCATTTAGTTTTTACTTGCATAAAAGAAGAGAGAGGTGGGGGGTTTCAAGTGAATAGAAGGACCTGTTGAATATGATCAGTTGTGACGTTGTTGGAGTAATAGGCTGCCATCATGGGCTGAATCTGCATCAGGTGCTGTTGCATTCCCTAAAACCCCTTCTTTCACTGTCTCTCTTTCTCTCTCTCTATCCGCCCTTATCTCTCACCCTTTACGCCTTTATTTTCTTGCTTCCCTCTTAGCCTCTCAAATCAAACTAGAGCAGAAAGAAAGCCGCAGAGATGGACACTGAGAGAAGACAGTAGCAGAAAACTGAGAAGCATCAGGTGAGAGACAGAGATGTATGTACGTATACGGTATATATATATAAGAGGAGAATATGAAACTCAGATGAAAAGAAAAAGGTTTTGGGGTTTTGTTGGTCACTTCCTAACTTTGGTCCCGCTGGCGCTGAACTTCTCACCCCCTGCTCGCCCCGCCCCGCCCCGCCCCGCTCCCAGGTCCCAATAGTAGAGTGGGTCACGTGATACGTGCGAGAAAGAGGATCAGCCACGAACCAAATCTGTCGCTGAGCTTGCATAGTTGCATATACAGATATTGAAATATCAATCACCAAATTTTTGAGGTGGAGAACAAATGAAATTAGGGCCGAAAACGACGTACGGACACCGGTGTGGTGACAACGGGACGGGAGGATCCTCCGACACAAAGTCATTACATAGGACGTGTAAGATACATAAATAAACCGATAAGTAGAAGTAGCAGGCGAATTTTATGTCTGGGGTTAAAACCGAATAGCATTCGAGGTCGTGTCTAATTTAGACGGCGGTAATTTGGGTCAAATTTATAATAAATAGTATTATTTTGGGTCCGAAAAGTATTAGGTTGGATTTGAATTTAATTTACCTAGTATTTTTAGGTGAGAAATTAATTTGAATCTATATATTTTAAATCGGATTAGATTTGAATCAGATATATTCGAATCTATAATTTTAGATGGTATTAAATTTGAATTAAGTTAATTTAATTTAAATTTTATATTGATATTGGTTTTTATTAATTTAATATAATTAATAAATTAAATTTTATAATTTATTGTTATTATTATGATTATTATAATAATTTTTATCACAATATATTCAATGATATAATAAATCGTTATCATAAAATATGTAATAATATTTTTTTATTATAGTTATTGTTATAAATACAATTATAAATATTATTATATACAAAAGTATAATAATTTTTAAAATAATTATAATTATCATGTTAGTTATAAGAATTATTGTTATTATTATAATTAATTATTATTATATTATTATTATATTTAGAAATATAATAATCATTATTATTAATAGAAATTCAAATATAAATTTTATTATTGTTATTATAATAATTATATTTATAATTATAATTTTTATTTTAATAATAATTCTAATTCAAATAACAGTAATAGAAATTTCTATGACTTTTTTTATTGATATTAATATGATATTAAAATAAAGTAAAATAACATAATATTACTAGTTTTATTTCATTTGTTGTTACACAAGTTGCACATTTTTATTTATATAAAATTTTATTGATAAGAAATTTTATTGGTATTTATATATTAATTTATATGAGATGAAATGTTACTTTTGTGGATCAAATTTGACTTTTATTTGGATTAAGTTTAAAATTATATCTAGTTATGGATTGAATTATAGTCGGATCATTTAGGATAGTATAAATTTAGCTCAAATCATTATCCATTTTCTGTCTGGATATGGATCGAATTCTTTTTAAATTAGGTTATTTTGATTTGAATTATTTTAGATACAAGTCGCTATGAACTTAATTAAATTTGGATTATCTTCAAATTAATTTAGATTGAGATCAAATTTAAATTTTTAAATAAAAGTTAATGTTTAATTTAGATTATTTAGATCGGATTATCTAAGGATAAGAGTGTGTAAATGTGTGGAGTAACATGAATTATAGGAAATAGATAGAGTAGCCATATAGAGGTGTGTCTGGCTACCTATGGTCAACGTGGGATATTGTGGTGAGTGAGGCAAAAATAGAAAAAATACTATCCGAACAAATTTCAAATCCAAACTCAAATTTTTTAAAAAATTTACATATTAATACACTAATTTTATTTTTTATTAATAATTGAGTAATATAAATTAATAATAATATAAAATAAAAAACACACTATAAAAAAGTGTAAATATTTTTTTATTTTAATAACAATAATAATGATGATTTAATAGAAATAATGCTAAAAATAAATTTATTGTATTTTTATGTCATAATTTTATTTTATATTGTATTATTATTAATTTATGTTACTTAATTATTAATAAAAAATAAAATTAGTGTATTGATATGTATATTTTTTATTTTAAAAAAATAAGTTTGGATTTAGGTTTGAAATTTTAATATAGAGCATTGCTCCAAAAATAGTTACCTTCAGGTTTATTAAAATTATTTTATTTTATTTTTTTGGAAAAATCTTCGTGACAAATGATTTTGCACACGTTTATAAGCTACTTGTTAAAATTTTTTATTTCAAATAGATTATATCATAAAGTTTTAATTATTTTTAAACTGATTTTATCAAATATACTAAGAAATAGCTAACTGATATAGAAAAAAACGTTGGATGATGAGAACTAAAGTGAGCACTGTGATTGTGAGCTATTAGTAGGAGCCCATCAAGGTTAGTGGTATTAAAGAGATAGCAAAGTGAAAATTTAATGGATACTCTTAGTTTGCCACGCCTGTTTATTTATAGAAGGAGGTTGGTGGGTTATGTCGTCGTTAGAGGGCAACGGTAGGAAAATACTTTACCTTCATTGTCCTTACCATTTGGCATCCGAATGAGTCAAGTGACTAAGGGTGAATACCTAGATATTATGGTAACTATTTGATTCCCTAGATAAGAATCGGTCAATGGCAGAACTATCAGTGCATCGTGAAGGAGACGAGCAAGACTGCTGACGTTTATTATGACGACTCGTCGTCTTATTACGTGGTCGAATATGGCAATTTAGACCTAACAAACAAATTGAACTGACCAAATTTTTTTCATCTGCGTTATATATGTATATATATTTTTATTTAAATATAGTTAAAGTAGGTTGTGATAAAATTATAATAACTAATTAATTTTCTTTCTAAATAGTAAAGGGCAAATGCAAATAAGTCATCACCAAAATAAACTTGTGCTATGACCGAGAAAGCAAAATGGTAAAGGTTTAGTTTAGTAGTAGAGTTATAATACTCTATATTCGTATTGCATGGCAGGAGCTTATAAAAATTTACATATCAACATAAATTTTTTCGGTATACTATAATACTTCAAATTTTATTTAATTTTAATTTTAAATAATTAATATCTTAATCTACTTCTAATATCACATAATTATTATTTCTACCTTATCATAATTATTTAATCTTAAATTCTAACCTAATACTAATATTTATTTCTAATAATAATTCTAAAATCATATTCACCTTGTGTCATTTTATGTTAATGCGTTTATGCTTATTCTCTAATGTGAACTAGTGTATATTATGTTATCCTTCTTGATTATATTGTTACCTTACTGTATAAACAATATACTAATCATCTTTTTTTATGGGTGCTGCTTATTTCCACAAGCAGATGACCTATATGTCTTTGTGAAGGCCGGTGAGGACTTATTTGAAGATTTTGCTACTTGCATGCCCTTTGTGTTGAAGAGGGATCTTATGTATCGGGGTTGTGCCTAGAGTCGTGTTATCTGGTGATTAGCAATATCCAGATACCTTTTTAGACTCTTAGCTCTATAATATTTATTTTGATGCATTTGATATTATACTTGGAGTTAAACTCCAAAACACCTATTTAAGTGTAGAAGCTTCTCTCATTTTCTATATATTATGTTTCACGTTCTACTAGTTTTGCCTGGTGATTGATGTAACAATGGTATAGTAAGCCAGATTTATGTCAATTATGGTGGTAACACCTAACTATTTTGGCACTACACTTCTACTAAAAAATTCAATAGTAAATTTTAGAGTGTTACACATACTTTGTATTAACTCACACCCTATCTAGAAAAAAAATAAAAAATAGGAGGTCACCCATCATTATACTACCTTAGGCTAAACAAGCTTAATCGTTGAGTATTTATTGACGGACTACCGAAAAGAAAGATGTACCTTGTTAACATAGGTAGTTTTATCAAATATTTTAAGACTCTATTATCGACCACTAATCTAGGATATTACATACATCCTCATTCAAATAGCGCAATGAGGACCGTTGACTGTTTCAATATTGTGCATCCTAATAATTGTCCCATTAGGCATAGGGTTGTAAACGAGCCGAGCCGAGCCGAGCCGAATACCCCCAGGTTTGGGTTCGGCTCATTTAACTAAACGAGCCTAAAATGTTGTTTGGGCTCGGCTCATTTAACTAAACGAACGAGCCGAACCGAGCTTTTAACGAGCCGAACCGAGCCGAGCTCACGAACCAAAGCCAAAAAATGAACCGAGCCGAGCTTTTCCCTGTTTGAGCTCGGCTCGTTTACTAAACGAGCCGAGCCCGAGCCTCATTTTGAGGCTCGTTTAATTAAACGAACGAACCGAACCGAGCCGAGCCGAATACCGAACTGGCTCAGCTCATTTATAGCCCTAATTAGGCAGATGATTGTCTCGTCAAAATTCAGCTCATGCTCGCAATTACTCTCTAATACCAGCTATAACACCTCGACTCTATGCCAACCATGAATAGTTTTCCTATAGTACTTTTAGGATTGATGAGTAGCCCCATGTATCAATATAGGCCCTTTCCAACATGTGTTGTTTTCACTCACATATTTTCTAAGAAAGTTTATATAATAGGCCACCGAACCGTGAACTACTCCGCGTTTAACACACTTAATTGTAGAGTCATTTAGTATTAAAATTCATAAAATATAACCATACCTTATTGATATAGGTAATCTTATCAATCATTATAAGTTTTACTATCACCACGAAATTAGGGTATTACACACACTCTCACTTAGAGAATGCAACATATCGTAATTCAGCTCATAGTCATGGTTACACTCCAATACCATCTATAACACCCTGACTTCACACTGGTCCTCGATGGTTGCCTGTAGTATTTTTAGGATTGATAATTAACCCTAAAAATCAACATGAGACCTTTCCAACATATTTTGTCCTCACTCAATTTCTTTCTGGAAAACTTCGTAACAGGCCACCCATCATTGAACCATTCAAAACCAAACACAATTAGTTGTGGAAGCTTTAATGATGGGTTACTAAAAAGGAAGGCGCGCCTTATTAGTATAGGTAGTTATAATACCCCAATTTTTTGTAATCACAATTCTTCGGTAATTAGTATCCTAATCACTCGTATAAACCTTAAACTTTATTTGGACACCTTACCTTACCTCTCAAAACCTTAATTTACCTCCATACCCCTCAACACATTAGTTTTTATTTCATCCCACTTATTGATCGGCAACATTCCAAACCCTATCATATAGGGACCCAAGCGATTGATAGCCGACTTCTTCCAATCGATCAGAGCCGGGTGATTTTTCACCAGCTTGGATTTTTTTTAACCTCAAATCAATTCCTATGCCCCATTTTTTATTATATATAGTTGGGTTCATAAATTAATTCCATATATTTCCCTAATATTTCCCTATTTTTAGGAATTATTTGCATAACACCCCAAAATTTTGAAACCTTAATTTTTGTGTGATATGCTTTTTATTCAAAATTAACCCTTAAATTTTATCCTAATTATTGTATTATTAACCTTTGACCCGTAACCCAAATAAATTTCATAAATATTTTCACTTATTATTTTACTTATTTCCTTTTTATTAAACCTATCTTAAATCAAATCATTTATAACACCTCCAAAATTAACTATTGAAAAATTTCATTTAATGAAAAGAATTAGCGAAAGCAAAATAAAAAAACTGTGAATTCTAGGGATATTACCGCCACACTTAGTACTAGATCGGTTCACTTCTACCGCTCTGGTACCAAGTGCTAAGACTGAAAGAGAAAAATACAATCTACAAGAAACTCAAACCATAACTAAATCAGAGTAGCATAAATAATAATTTACAAGAATAAATTCCACCAGTGGTGGTTACAAAAACAAGGACCACATTAAAACTGTGGTTTAAAAATAGAAGAGTACAACCCTAGGACTTTTCGCTCTTTCCCGTTACCCGCTTGAATAGCACCTGAAATATATCTGTAAGGGACACTACCCATTGAATAGGCAGGGGCCCCACGAATGGAACCCTTCAGTACTATGATACTGAGTAATCATTTAAAACACACTAAAAAGTAGGCCTGCAATACAGCACATGATACAAGACTATATATATATAATATAATATAATGAGAGGTGTGCATACATAACATTAGCATGCTTAACATGTTCATTGAATATTAATATGTTAAAACATACAATTAATGCTTATGGGCCTTAAGCCACCAGTCCATCGTTATTCAATCATCTCTTGAATCTTATATATCCATGTGAGTGCGGGAACTTCAGTATTATAGCCGGTGGATCGGTCACATACAGGAAGAACGCATCTGACCACTATTATATGCTGGTGGATCAGTCTCCAGGGTAATATGCTCCTGGCCACTACTATATTGGTAGATCGGTCTGGCCCCGACTCTCATGATGTTCTATTGTAAGTACTTAGTGCATTTTTTATGTCTTATTAAACTTAGGGTTTTATTTATCGAGCTCGGGATCCCCTACTATTATAGCTGGTAGATCGGTCACTTACAGGGCAGAACACACCTAACCACTATTATATGTCGGTGGATCGATCTCCATAGCACCTCGGCATCTGACCACTATTATGTCGGTTGATCGGTATGGGCCCGACTCAATAATCTTTCACTTTAAATGATTAGTGTCTTACTGTGTCTTATTCAACAAATTTTACCCTATGCATGGATGACTAACACCATCTATGCTTATCCTCCCAATAGGGCCTGTCCCATATCTTGAGACTTCTGCACCTCATAACTCACCCTGACATCCTTTCCTTATTCCACTTGCTCGCACTGAAGGCCCAACTCCTAAGTGTTTGGGTCAAGGCTTGCTACCTTATACCTCCAAGTCCACTCACAATCTTATCCTAGGGTTTTCTCCAAAAATCCTAATTTTGGACTACGTGGTCCATCCTTCTGTACCTCACATAACCCAAACTATTTTAACACCCTGCACATTACAACCCTTATATTCAATTCAAATCCTATCACTCTACTCACCAATTATGCATGTGACTGTGAAACCCTAGTTGGCCACTTAAAACCCTAGCGCCCTTCTTACGTAAGGATCATCCCATGCGGACCCCAAAAATTTTCCATGCAAGATTCACATCACTCACTCATTTTGATCATAACCTCCTTTTATTTTTTCCATTATGGATCATGAGATAATTAGGTCAATCCTACATTCCTTGGTCAACTTACTTCCCCTCTTTCCCTTTTTATCATTTCGTCTCATATCATAGTATTAAACTTCTTAGCATGCATGTCCTAGAGGTCTCATCGTGTAATATCATACGCATAACATATACAATCATCATCCACATGCCATAAGGAAATCACATGAGCATACATACACTCCAAGTTGCGCTACAAATGATTTTTCATTAAGCATAAAGTATACAACATGGCATAACACATGACACACAAGGCACGTAACATACACATAGTTGTTCTTGGCCACATCTTTACTCGGTTTAGGTTATCAAATTATTAGGTTACCAATCACCCTTCATAGTTGTTACACTTGTCATATTTCCCATTCGGTTGGTTAGATCACCAAATTGCCCTTCTCATTTGTTATAATTACCAAATTGCCCTTTAGTTGGTTAAATTACCAAATTACCCTTCTTTATTATCATAATTACTAATTTTCCATATAGTTGGTTAAATTACCAAAATTTCCTTCTCCATTATCATAATTACCAATCCTTTAGTTGGTTAAATTACCTCCTCCATTATAATAATTACCAAATTACCCTTTAGTTGGTTAAATTACCAATTTACCCTTCTTCATTATCATAATTACCATTTTATCATTCTACCTTATTATAATTACCATTTTACCCTTTTCCATTATTATAATTATCATCTTTCCCTTTTACTTACAAATTACCAATTTATCCTTTTACTTAAAAAATTACTACTTTGCCATTTTCTTCCAAAATTACCATAATACCCTTTTTTACTTACAAGTTACCATTTTACCATTTACTTCCAAAATTACCATTTTACCCTTTTTACTTACAAATTACCATTTCACCCTTTTATTACACCACTTTTATTAAGTTATCATCACTACATGAATATGAATATTAATACTCCATTCTCATCATCCAATTCCACCAATTATTATATTTCAACATATTACTTGTTAACATAAACATATATTAGGCTGCACTCTTGCACGAGATATATTACTAAAATGCCCCTAGAGCTCACAATAATATTATTCATGGATCAATGGTCACAATAACATAGTATAACATGGATAAGTACTCAACATTTTTATTGACAACCAAACTCTTTGCTTAAGCAATATTTCTACACGTAGTATATAAACTAACATACTTTCCCTTTTATCAATCATTATAAGCAACTATATATAATATATTAAACTATATGTATCATGCAAAATAACATATTAAAACCCTAATGTGCTAGCATACGTTTATCCATGAGTTTAATCGGGGTTTAACGATTACCTTAATTCCTGCAATATCGAATCTTATCGGTGTTTCAGTTAAATATTCAAGCTTTGATTAGCAAAACCAATACCTAAAAATAATATCAATATTTATCATATTAGAAATAAGAAAACCAAAATCATAAGACTTTATAAAACTTAATTAATGAAATACTTAACTTAAAATATTATTATACCTTAAAATCATTAACCAAAATAAACCGATAAATGCAATAACTCATACTGCTAATGCAGCATCAGTTGCATGCAAAGCATGGGTTGGAAGGGGTCGAAGGTGGTGGAAGAAATGAAGGAAGGGGTGTTTTTGGGTTAGGATTTTGGGGCTAGGAAAGAGGGTAGGTGGGAGAGGATTTAGGGCAGGGGAAGGGTGTAGGGATGGAGAGGGGGTGTAGGTGTTGGTCAGGGATAGGTTGACGGCAGCCAAGGGTGGCGGTGACAACAACAGCAAGGCTACAAAGGTGGCTGCCGAGGTGGAGGGGGTTGAGATGGAAGGAAAATGGAGGAGGAAAATGAGGGGGTTAGGGGTTTGGTTCAACCAAAGGAGGAAGAAGGAGAAAAAGGGAGGGGGCAAGTGGCTCGGTAGGGTGGTAGTAGGGTGGTAGGGGTGTCAGAGTGGTAGGGAGAGGGAAGGGAAATGAGGGAAAGACGGGGGCATGCGTGAGGAGAGAGAGTGTTGGTTGGGTCAAGACGAGAAAGGAAAACGATCGGGGGGAGAGAGGGAGGTAGGGAGAGTAGTGGGGAGGAGGTAGGATGAATGTAGGGCAGCTGGCCGGACATGGCGGAGGTGGTTGGATATAGCGTTGAAAAAATTAATAAAGGATGATTTTATAATTAAATGGCTTAAATTAGAAAAATTAACTATCTGTATTTTATGTATAAATACTTATAAAAATAAAAAGATAAAAAAATAAAAAGCATTAACAACCATATAATATTATAGAACAATAAGATGGTCACCATCACATCTGGTGAACAATATACTATCATAACATAGTACCACAAAATGGCAATACCTTAACTATCTCGAATACATGCTCTTCCTTTTGATCAATATATGTGTGAGTAAGATTTAAGAAATGCCAACCAGGAGACGAAAATAAGTATGGAATAACTTAGGGTACGAAATTGGCTCTAACAATTAAATTTATATAATATGTAATTATGAATTTTTAAAACTTATATTAACATCTTAGAAATGTTTCACGTATTTAATTTATTTTTCATTATGAGAATTTAAAAAATTAGTGCAACATAATTATCAGTGATATAAAATATTTGAAAAGATTGTATAATTTGACCTTCAAAATAAGAAAGACAAATACGAATTTAATTTCACACAACAAAGAAGTTTATCATGTTATTTTTTTCTTCTCAATTTCCTCATATGAGATTAAATATAATCAAAGTAAAAAAAAATAACTAGACAATATAAATACTACTTGGCATGTTTAGATTATTTTTAACACCTATCTATATTAGTAACATTAGAATACGTGCATTCATATTCTTATTCCACGATCAAAATTCTTTTTTGAATTTGCCAATGTTTTTTTTTTAATTAATGCCTTAGTGTTCCAAATAATGTATATGATGAGTCTAATTATTCATCAAGCCATTATATGAGGTAAACTAAATAATTTTTAAGATTTACAGGCTGTATCAACATGTCTTACAATTGTTATTATAGCCTAGGTATTCACCAAACCATGATACGAATGTATGTATCATATATTAAGGAAATATATTTTAATACTTATACATGCTAAGTTTGAGGAACTCAATGAATAGAAAAAGGTAGCAGATATATAATTTTTAAATAATATCATAATGTATTTATATACTACTTGTTAGGCATTAATACCTATAATTAGAGGAATATTGTTGCCTAGTTATATCTCATTAAATTAATCCAAAAAGAAATTTTATATTCCCTACAATTAAACAAATTCAAAAAAGTACATACCTGAAGATAAAATTAATTCGTGAAAAGCACCATCAATTCATGAAGATGGAGAGGTACAGAAAAAGAGATAAAATAATGGTGAAAAGTATGGGAAGAAAGATAAATAGTGTAGGAGTTTATTAAGTGATTCAATGTATATATGGAGTGTATTTTTTGGGAAAATAAAAATTTTAAATTATTAATATCGTATAAATTTGAAATGGAGGGAATTAGAAAAATCTAAAAGTCTTGAGAATAAATTAAAATCATACGTTGGAATTTGAAAGGAATAAAAATAGCAAATTACCACAAATAGATTAATATTCTAGATAAATTACAAAAGCATATTCCATTATATTTTTATGCATTTTGATTTCGTAAATATTACAAAGTATGCCCGATATTTGACATACCTTATTAAAAGAAAAAGGAAAAAAATAATAATCAAAATCTAGAACTTTTGATTACGATTTGTTATTATAAAGTTAAGATATCTCTTCCTCATAAATAATAACTAGCATTTTACCCATGTGTCATATGTAATTTCATTTAAATTTATAAATAATATTAACTAGATATTAAACACAATATTAACTATTTAATAAATAAGATGTGATAAATATAAATTATAAAAATAAAAATCATACATGTCAAATAAAAATGACTAAATATAACATGATAATATGTTGATACATGTCATTGAAGAAAAAATACATTGAATTTGATATGGCCATAACATAGTATTATACATCTTAATTTAATTAAAAAGATTATAACTTTGTTACAAAAAAAGTTATTCATTTGTTTATATATGATTACTACACTTAATATTGTTGTTATATGTTCCATTGATTTCACCATATACGCTTTATAATTTTGTAGAACACATTAAAACTTGTTAAATTTTATAATAAATTATTTACAAATTAATTATAACTTGAATAAATTTATTATTACAAGAGACATTAATGAGGTTGGAAAAATTAAATTAGGGAATATAATAATAATTTTTTAGCAGAACTTATAAGATGATTTGTGTTACATAATAAAATAAAAACTACAGGCCTTCTATTATAAAATAGATGGAGTAGATATTATTTGTTCAATTTGCATTGTACATGAAAAATTGATCTACACTAATTTTCGTCTACCATTATTATACCAACTTGAAAGTTTTTATTTTAATCTTATGACAAATTATTTAACCATACATTTTATTTCTTATTGACCTATCAAGCAAAGTTAATTTGTAGATCTTAGGTTGTTATATATGAATACAATTATGATCTTATAGAGAGTAAATTTTGAGCGAAACAATTTTATGTTTCTAAATTTTGTTATTATATATAAAATACTCCATTTGTTTCTAAAATAGTATCCTCTTAGGTATAAATTTGTTTTTATTTATTTTTCAAAAAGTCAAAGTTTAATTTTTTATGTTTAGTCCTATTTTTTGTTCTTTCGTTTTCTATGCATTGATTGTTAAAATTTTGTTTTCAATAAATAATGTAGTTGTACTATTTGAGATAAGTTTATTGATTTCACAAAAGATGCTTTATAATTTATTAGAACACATTAACATTTATTAATTTTGATAGGAAATTTTTATTGGAACATATAAGATGATTTGTATCATAAAATAAAATAAAAACTGCAGGCCTTTTATTATAAAATAGACGGAGTAGATATTATTGGATCGATTTGCGTTGTACAAGAAAAAAAATGATCTACTCTTATTTTTATCTACCATTATCATACCAACATGAAAGTTTGTATTTTAATCTTATGACAAAATATTGTCCATACATTATATTTCTTATTGACCTATCAAAACAAGTTAATTTATAGATTTTAGGTTGTTAATTAATGAATACAATTATGATTTTATAGAGGGTAAAATTTGGATGGAACAATTCTATGTTTCCAAGTTTTATTATCATATTTAAAATACTCCACTTATTTCTAAAATAGTATCCTCTTAAGTATAACTTTTTATTTATATATTTTTAGAAAAATCAAAGTTTATTTTTTATATTTAGTCCTATTTTTTTCCCTTTCGTTTTCTATGTATTGATTATTAATGTTGTTTTCAATAAATAATGTACTTTTACTATTTGATATAAATTTATTAGATTTAAAAATAATGTACAAATTTCTAAATATATTTCATTTAAAAATGGAAGGAATAGTATAAATAAATATGAAATTTCCAAAGCAGTACCGAAAGATCCGTCCACCTACATCATTTATCCTTTGATGGAGGTACTAATTATTATGAGTTTTTGTTAAGAGGAGACGTAGTTGGCTCTTTGATCCTATCCACACTTACCCAGTTGAAGCGACTGATGTGAAGGAAGTGACGATTCTTCTTACCGGCCAACGCCTCGTGTACCATTCCCAATCAACACTTATTCAGACTTGTTCTCGTTTTCTGTTATTATTATTATTATTATTTTGTAGATAAATATCACTGTAAGGAAAAACTTAGAAATTCAGGGGAAGGGAAAATCCGGATGATCCAAAAGTGAAATTCTAACCGTGTATCTATCCGTTTGTTACCATGTTATGGTTTGTATTGGGTGGGTTATCCATTAAAAATAGTTATTTATAAAAGTTTGATTACTTCTTTTAAAATAAATAATTTTATAAATAATATTTTTGATGAATAACTCAAAACATATGTTTAGATGCTTAGAAAACATTCAACTACTATAAGAAAATTATAATTCACGTACTTTTGTCCGGGCCGGGTGATGAAACTTAGTTAGTCATTTTGATTGTGTCGACTTCCGTTCATTCCTTTGTTAATGAACGTGCAAAACAAATTAAAATCGTCATTAATAAATAAATATAAAAATATGATTTGAATCTGACGGATAATTTTTATGCTGTTAATAAATTCAAATTTAAATTTTTTATACTTAATCTCAATTCATTTATTAAATAAATCTAAGAATAAAAATAAAATTCTGTTAATTTAATTAAATAAATAAGCCGAAGTATTCCTTACCAAACAAACCTTATATTTGTGAACCGGACTCCTACGGACTCTATAGTCTATCGCCGCTTTAAATAAAGTAATAAGGTGGTTGTTTGTCTAATCGTAATGTTCGTACTTTTTTTTTTCTTGAGGTCTGAGAGTGACGCTTTTGTGAACATTAACGATCCTTTACTTTTTTACGTTGTTGTTTTTTCGATATAAGGGCCCTCTTGACGGAGAACTTTATAGATGGATTTGGTTTACTATAAACCTATTTATATAAATCGACTTCTTTTATATTACAAAAAACTGTCTTTATATATTTTGATAATAAATTTTTATTAATGATATTTTTTAATATATATTAGTAAAAATATTATAAAATAATTTTTAAACATGAACATTATTATTATGTTTTTAGAATATAATATATTATACTTTAAAAAAATTAATATTAAATTTTGTGATGTTATTTGTTGATTAATTTTTATTTAGCTTATAATTATTATTTTTATTTTATGGGATGGTCTTATTTTTCTTTTTCTTTTTTTTTTGCATGCGTGCTCTATGTACCGACTCTTTTTTTATATGCATATTCAATTTGTGTTATTTTTTAAGTTCTACCAACCAACTAGTGTTTATTTATTGACCAAACAGCTATAAGATTTTATTTTTTTTAACTTTAACCGTGGGATTTTGTAGCGTAGGCATTTACCGGGATCATATTTTTATGGCACTCATAAGACCTGACTATTCTACTATCCAATTATATGATTCAATTACGCAAACCTCTAATGATTCTAGGTAGAATTTTAATTTTAACAACATTAGGTCTAACACATCAAATTTTTTTTGGGATGTGTGTTTGATTCAGATCTACAAACTCTGAATTTGAGTCAAGTTGAATCGGGCTTACATTATTCTAGTCGTATTAGATTTAGGTCAAATTAATTATGTTTAAAATTATATGTTGATAGTGATTATTATTAATTTAATATAATGAATAAATTTAAATTTATGGTTCATTATTATTGTTACACATATTATAGCGATTTTATCATAATATATGTAATAACATAATAAATTGTTATCATAAGATATGTAATAATGATAGTATTATAGTTATTGTTATAAATACAATTATAAAAGTTATTAACACTCCTAATTTTTGAATCGAGCAATTTTTTTTAAGACGATGTAGAAGCGTTTGAAAAATAAAACCATTGAATGTTACCGTCACACAAACCATGAGAGAGCTATAATAATTACCTGACACATGCCTAATACAAGGCAAAATAGAACAATGAAAAAAAGATGCATACTCATGATACTAATTTGACGTTGCATGATAATAAAGGCGAGAACAATAATATAGATTGAATGAGCATGATGGTTTACAAAACCAAATAATCGAGCAAAGAGTTTAAATAATATAAAATACAAAAACTTTCCAACGCAGTGAGTAAAACATCTATACCTGCTTAGCCTAACTCTTAGGCATAAGCATAAACTCTGACCCCAAGCAATGGCCTACATTATCACCCTCAACACACTCTAACCGAGATTCTTAACCCTATAAATTATCTTCTTCTCCCTGTACTAGAAGCCAGATCATCACAATGACCACACAAATGCAATATCGGTATGGTGGAGTATTGATAAAACATACAATCTAAGACATGACAAGGCTCACACAACATGTCGAAGCCACATCATAGTATGGTGATAAGTATACCAATACAATTCAACGCTTAATCTTATTGTAGTAGTACAACAAGACATGATTGTATGGAAATCATGGAAGGATAATACTATTGTAAATGTGTCACAACTCATACAATATAAACCATATTATAATTTTTTCTTTTATTAACCACAAAATTTTCAGATAACAAGATAGTCTGTTCGGCTACACCCAGTTCTCCACTATGAACAAAATTCATGGCAACACAAATAGTCACAATATGATACCACACACACCACACAAGATCAGGATACGTCAAAGGGCTTTCTTCGAGGATACCACTCCCACTACACATTAAGTACACTTGTCACGAGGGCTCACACGAATTGAAATACCACATCCACCACATGTGATCGTAGTACACCAAGGGGGTTTGTACTGGCATACCTCTCCCATCACAAATTGAATGTCTTTACCATGAGGGATAAAAAAGGTTGGGATACTACACCCGGCTAAGTAATTGATAATACAAAGTGGCAGGGATCTTGTATTGGGATATCTTACCCACCCGTACTGGACACCGATGCCATGTCGGTCTACCATAGTACAATCTTATACCTCAAAGATATGCACACGCTGCTCCTACCGATCGCAACCCGATAGATAAAAAAATGGGCATTGAGTGAAAATATAACCACAAGGCAATCCGTCCACTAACTTCTGGTCATTTACCTCAAGAGTTAGAGAAAAAGACTTGGACGAAATATTATTCCATTATTATATATTTTCAAGTGATATCACAAATCACAAATAAAATCCATAATTAACTAAATGGATGTTTTCAATCGATAATACCAAACACAATTTAAATTCCATTGTTAACCAAATTGGATGTTTCCAAGTGATAACACCAAACACAATTTAAATTCCAATGTTAACTATATTGGGTGTTTCCAAGTGATAAAAGCAAACACATCACAAGGCATAAAAGCCACAAATTGGGTGTTTAGAGATGACAACAAATTTAAACAAATTCAAGTGTCAGGTGCCATCATTATAATTCCTATCAAATTCAGGGCAACCATAGTATAAATCATAATTTAAATGTTGTAATTACATGGAGGTATTAGCATAAAAGGTCTAAGAGAACAACAACCATCCATAACTAAACCAATCAATCGATCCCCGGGACCAATCGACTGATTGGTATTACCAATCAATTGTTTATAGGAACCAGTCGATGGGTTTGGTCTAACCATTCAATGGGTTTGAGTAGAGATCAACCCATTTTGGCCTATAGAGAAACTAGTTGAAATACCCTAAAATTCTAATTTTGGAAATTATGACAAAATAAGGATTTATTAGAAAAATTAAGTAAATAAATTATATTATTAAAATTAAGGGGAATTAATTAAGGCAAAAGGAGAAAATAATAAATAAATTATTTAGGAAAAATTGAAAAATTTACCAGTTAACATGGAAGTTAAGGAAAATTTGCCCAAAATAGCCAAATTAATCTAAAAAGGAATTTAATTATTATTATTATAATTATTATTATTAATTTTAAATATTTTAAAAAATAATAATAAAGACCAAATATCCCAACCCATCCATTTTCTCCTTTCTTTTACTTTTTTTTTCTTTCTCTCCTTTCTCCTTTTCTTATTTTTTGTCCTTCTCCTCCCCATTTTGGGCCACCCCGTGGCCCAAACTCTCCTCCCTTCCTCGTCCTGCGTGGGCAGGCCCGCCCCAGCCCTTCTCCTTCACTCGTTCCGCTTGGTCGAACCACTCTTTTTTTTCTTTTTCTTTCTTTCCTCTGGATCGTCTGGTTCACCCCCTTTCCCTCTTCTTCTTCTTCCCCCGCCACCTACACCTAACCCTACAACCCTACACCTGCCGTCAGCCACCTACACCATCTGACCATCCTCCCCTCCTTCTCCCGTCGCTTTCTTTTACAAATTCGGCCCCAACCATCCCTTTTCCTCTCTCCCGAACACCCTACCCCCTTCCCTTTCCCTCTTCCCTCGACCTTGTCGTCCTGCCATGGTAGCACCGCCTCGATTGCCACCACCAGCGGCATGCCTGGCATCTGTACCCCTCTTATCTTCTTCCCCTTTTCATTGCCCACCCAATTAGCCTATAAATACCCCATAGGCATCCTTAATTGAGGTTTTGATTTTGAAACCCATAACTCTGCCCCTTCTCTCCACCGCCCCATCAGACGAGCACTCTGCCGCCACCGGCCAAACCACCCCCATAACTGCCCCTTACACCACCCTCTACCTAACTAAACCTTCCTTATCCCTCGATTTTCTCTGCACGAGCCACCCCGACCGTGTAAAATCGCCATCCCGATCAGCCTAATTTAACCTCTCGTCGCCCCTTGTGCCGCCTTCCACAGCCAATTCCGGCGTAACTAGCACCTCCCCCACCCTCCAAAACAACCAGGGGACTTCACTCTACCTCCCTTTTTACCTGCCTCCCTCTCCATCTCCCTTCTCCACCTTCCACCACCTTTGGCTACCGCACCAGGCGCCGTGTGCCGCCACCTCCGACTGCACCACCACCTCCATTCCACCATTCTCCACATAAGACACCTTCCATCACCTCAAACACCCTCTCATTCCCTCTCCTCTAGGCTATACCCCTATCTCTCCACCTCTCTTCCTCCTCCATCGCTGCCGGTTCCGCTACCAACTCTAGGTGGTATTCTAGCTTCCCCAACCCTTAAACTCTTGTTCTATAAGTGTTAATAATTTTTAGTAATATTGATAGTATTAACCTTAATAATGATGATGATAATAATAATAATAATAATAATAATAATGTTTTGTTATCATTATCATCATTATTATGTTACCACTCTTACAATCTAACCTAACTTCAGAAATGTTTATAACTATGGTATTATTATTTAAAAGGCTACAACTTTAGTATTAGTATAGTATCTTTAGCATTATTAATAATATTACTGTTACTAATACTACTACTACTATCATCATCATCATCATCATCATCATCATCATCATCGTTATTATTATTATTGCTACTTAACCTTACTTTGTGATTTTCCTAACCAGTAATAATAATAATATTATTAACGGTCTCCAACTTTAGTGTTAATATGATTATGATTTTCCCTCATTGTTACTATTATTATTACTATTACCTTCACTATTATTCCTACTATTATTACTAATGCTAGCTTTGGCCTGTGATTATTATCTTTATTATTATGGTAAATATTTGAACCCTTATATTACTATTACCATTTTTATTATCATTACTATTAGTATTATTCTTAACATTATTATTATTATTATTATTACTTAACCTAACATTAGAAATATTTCTAACTAATGCTACTATTAATGGAGATCTACAATTTTAGTATTATCATGATAATCCTTGTTTTTGTTGTTGTTGTTGTTATTACCATTATCATTATCATTATTTTCTTGCTAATATTGTTAATACTAACTTTGTCGATTATCACTTATTAATATTAATATAAATATTTGGACCCTTATATTATTCTTACCATTTTGGTTACTATTATTATCGTTATTATTATTATTATTATTATTATTATTATTATGCTTAACATTATTATCATCATCGTCATTATTATTATTACTACTACTATTGTTTTTATTATTATTAATATTATTGAAACCGAAATTGGCATGCTACCATTTTGTTATTATAGAAGAAGAATACTCAACCTTAGTATTGTTATTTTTATTACTAGTTACATTTCCCCGTGCAATGCACGGGTGGTGTATTAATTATTTATATATTATTATATAAGAGATTAATAGTTTAACTATTTAATTAATATACAGAAAATAAATAGTTGGTTGTATATGTTCAAGTAATTAATTAATAAAATACTTAATTAATACTTGATTAATATGTATTGTTCGACATACGTGCAGCAGATGAATAATTATATGCATTTGTTGCATATAGGAGATGAATAGTTGTGTTGTATTAATGACAAAAGATAAATAGCTATATGAATTTGCTATTCGCATGAGATAAATAGTTGCATTAATATGTTAATTAGTTTGACAATTCAATTAATATGCAAGAGATGAATAGTTGGTTGCATATGTTCAAGTAATTAATTAAGAAAACACTTGATTAATATGTGTTGTTCGACATATGTGTAGTAGATGAATAGTTACATTCATATATTTAGTAGTTTTACAACTCAATTAATACGCAGGAGATGAATAGTTGCCTGCCTATCTTTAAATAATTAATTAAGAAAATTCTTGATTAATATGTGTTGTTCGACATATGTGCAATAGATAAATATCTCAATTAATACTCAGAAGATAAATATTATTTTGTTGTTATGCAGCGTAGGAGATGAATAGTCTGAAAAATAAATTAATACGTAGGAGTATTTTATCATTTATTTGACCTTATTAATTAGTAATAATATATGACAGTGATAATATATGATTAGTAATAATAGTTATAATTTAGGTGGAAAAATTTGTCTGTATATTGTCTGCCAAACAACTCTATTTTTATATAATAACCAATGTTGTCATTCTATTATTAGTTTTTTTAATAATAATTATATTATTAATCATGATAATATTCATAATAGTAATAATCAATTATATATACTCATTATTATCATTATAATAATTATCATTATTATATTATAAATTATAATAATAGTAATTATCAAAATTATATAAATAATTATATTAGTATTATTTATATTAATAGTTATAATTATTATAGTTATATTAGTAATAATAGTCATATTATTAATAATAAATAATAAAATTATTATTAGAAACAATTATTATTATTATTATTATTATTATTACCATTATCATCATATTTGATTGATGTTGATATAACCTTTAAAAAAAAGAAAAAAAAACAATACTTAATTAAAATTAGTTATATGTATTTGCTAGTTGCATATGTGTTTGTCGACTGGTTTATGCACTTTATCTGGTATATTAATTATTTATATATTAATATGTAGGATGTGAATAGTTTGACAATTCAATTAATACACTAGTAATTAATAGTTGACTGCATATGTTCAGGTAATTAATTAAAAAAATATTTGATTAATACTTTATTAAAATTAGTTGTTCGACATATGTACAGCAAATGAATAGTTATATGCATTTGCTGTACATAGGAGATAAATAGTCGCACTGTATTAATGGATGTATGCATGTGAAGTAAATGAATATACACTTCGGTGTATTAATTATTTATATATTAATATGCAAGAGATGAATAGTCCGATAATTCAATTAATACGCAGGAAATAAATAGCTTTCTGCATATGTTCGAATAATTAATTAAGAAAATATTTGATTAGAAAATATATAGTTCATACTTTATTAAAATTAATTGTTTGACATATGTGCAGCAAATGAATAGTTATATACATTTAATGCACATAGGAGATAAATAGTCACATTATATTAATAAATATTTATATTAATCATTCCATCTTATTAATTAGCAATAACAATAATTAGCAATAATGACAGTAGTAATTTATGATTAGTAATAATAGATATAGTTTAGGCGGAAAAATTTGTCTGTATATTGTCTGTTAGACAACTCCGTTTTTATATATATATATAGAGATTATTATCCAAATATTGCTAGTATTATTCCTAATGCCTTTGTTATTAGCATTATCACTATAGTATTATTATTAGTTATTACTATTATTATTATCATTATTTTGTTATTATTATTTTGACCAAAAACATTCGAACCCTTATATTATTATTATTCCAAATATTACTATTATCATTATTATCTTTAGTAATATTAGTACTTTGTTAGTATTACTAATGTTATATTATTATTTTATCCCTAAAGCCATTATTAGCATTAGCCTTAAAAATAATAGGGCTTTTATTTCTAGGAACATTAGTATTAGTATTAATATTATTATTAATATTATCATTATTTTGCTATAACAAGTATTAGTACTATTATTAGAAGAAATAAAGCTATTAGGTTTGATAATATAAATATAGCTATAAATATTAACATAAACATATTTTGACTGGTAATATCTATGTAACACCCCCAAAAGTTACTACGGAAAAATTTCGTTTAAATCGCGAGGTTTAGCGGAAGCAAATGAATTAAAACCATAAACTTGGGGGTATTACCGCCACACTTAGTACCGGACCGGTTCACTCCTACCGCCCCGATACTAAGTGCTAAGGCTGAACCAAGAAAATTGTCAAGTAAGGTCCATCAAAACACGAGTGCATAGTCATCATAATCATTCATAAAAACAAGATGTCAACCATAGTTAGAACATTGTTTTTAAAATTACAACTTAAGAGTTCCTCTCCAAGATACGAACATAATACAAATACGACTAAATTAAAACAGACGAAAACAAGGATAGAAGAGGAGTCTGATCGGCTCGCTCTCGGCCCCAACCAAGACAGGCTCAACACTCGGCCCCACCCGATGCCTCGTAGGTATCGTAAGCATCGAAAACATGGTCTCCTACCTGTACAAGGTCAGATGGGTCATCTGCTCGTGGGAATGAGCAACACCCATGAAACGGATGATCAGTACGCTACATATTGAGTAAGGTAACATATGAGCTAAGGCCAACACATAGGACATATAATAGAAGTTCAGCACATAGACAACATACAATAACATGCAAGACAAAGGCTAAATATTTCCTCGGTGCTTTATCCTTTTATTCTCATTAATGATAATAAGTCCATTCCAGACATTCTTCAATAGCCCCATGTGAGTGCGGGAGCCCCACTATTATAGCCGGTGGACCGGAAGATATAGGCACAGGACAGAACGCCTTTGATCCACTATTATAGCCGGTGGACCGGAAAATAAACGCACAGGGCAAAACACCTCTGATCTACTATTATAGCCGGTGGACTGGATCATGGCCCCGACTCATATGGTATTTCGCTTTAAGTACTTAGTATCTTTCCCATGGATTAACTTATTCGTTTGGTTTGTCGAGCATGAGATCCCCTACTATTATAGTCGGTGGACCGGAAGATAACGCACAGGGCAGAACGCCTCTAATCCACTATTATAGCCGGTGGACCGAAAAATAAACGCACAGGGCAAAACACCTCTGATCCACTATTATAGCCGGTGGACCGGATCATGGGCTCGGCTCAACATCTTTCGCTTTACGTGATTAATGTCTTATCCGTGTCTTATTAAATCATACATCACCCTTAACATGCATGCCCACTACATTCTACTGCTTTCCTTTCAAGAGGGTACGTCCCATATGTTGAAACTCGTGCACCCCTAATCACACCCCGACATTATTCTCCCCTTAAGCTCACACATAGTGAAGGACCAACTCCTGGAAGTGTAGGTTAAACCCAACACCCTACGGCCTCGATCTGGCTAATTCTCAACCTCTAGGGTTTTCCCCTTGGAAACCCTAGTTGGGCCTATGTGGCCCAACCTCTTCTCACTTACCTTACCCTTTACTTATTCTTCACCCCACATCTCACCCTTATTAGGTCAACCCCAAGGCATATCACTTTACTCCTCGACCCGGCATGTGACCGACAAAACCCTAGTTGGCCACATCAAACCCTAGCGCCTTACTTCTTCCACAATCAACCTCTCTCTTTTCATCCCCAAGTATCTTCTTCCACATGGACCCATGCCCATCTTTTATATAGTAGAATTCTCACTCTAACCCATACTCCACCCCTCCTTAATCATCCTCACTCTCGTACTCCCCAATTTTCACCCTCTTACCGAAACCCTAGTTAGGCCCCTTGTACACCCTCGTACCAACCTACGTACTATTTTTCATCCCAAGTCTCCAATCACTCTACAACTCTCCCTATCTCTCATTTACTCCCAAATTCAACTTTTCTCACGTAAGACACACCCCCATGCAAGAGTTAGTCACCTCATGCAGACACCCCAAGTGACCATGCAGATTTTAAAGCCCCAATGCATGGTTCCCAACTTTCATTTATTTTAGACATGCTTTCCACGTACAGTTTTTCTCATGGATGATGAGGTACGTGGGTCTACCCCATATTCCCCCTTAATAATCTCACTTCCTATTCCTCTCTTGTTATTCTTTTAGTCCCATTCCATAATACCAAAACTCTAGCATGCATGTCCTAGAGGGCCGCATCAACACATCATAAATACAATACATAAACATGTCATGCTCATGTGATATAAGGCACACACATCATACCTCATTATCCACGCCGCGCTACACAAAGCAGGTTATTCATAATACATGCATAATACACATTAACATGGCATACTCATCATTCATCAACACATCACATCACACATAGCACAAGGTCATAACTTCATTGAAATACCCCGAAATTTTCTAATTTTAAAGATTATATTTAAATAAGGTTTTATTTGAAAATTTAATTTAGTAAATTATTTTTACTAAAATAAAAGGAAATTTAGTAGGGCAGATTAATAAGAGATTTTATAAATATGTTAAGTAAAGGAAATTTTGGTATAATATCTAATTAAGGATTTTAATTTGGGAAATTATTTAAATAAATTATTTTATTCAAATTAAGAAAGATAAAATAGTTTCAAATTAATTTTAATTTTATAAAAAAATTAAATTAAATTAAATTTGAGGGATTTATTAGTTTAAAATGAAAATTTTGGAAAAATCCTTTAAAAATACTATTTAGCCTAAAAAGGGATTTAAAAGTTATTTTATTTAAATATTATTAATTTTAAATATCCTAAACATTCAGATTTATTTAATTTGACCCAACCTCAATTAATTCTCTTCTCTTTTTTCCCTTTTTCCTTTTCCTTTTCTTTTCTTTTCTTTTCTTTTCTTTCTTTCCTTTTCTTCTTCTTCATCGAATTGGGCCTGTTGCGCGGCCCAATTCCCTTTCTCCTTTCCTTTTTCTTCGGCGCGGCCAAGACCGCGCGTCGTCGTCGCTGCCCCCCTTATCTCAATGCCACGTTTTACCTATTCTTTATCTTGAACGCCGCGTTTTGCTTCATCTTTGTATTACCGTTGCGCGTCAGAACGAAACGCCATCCTTCAGGCCTTTCTACGCCAAAACTCGTCGTTTCATTTAAGCATTTTACCTCCATGCCGAACCGCCCGGTCTGCCTCCCTTTTTCCTTCTTTTCTCCCCCGTGAACCGGCCGGCCAACCCCCATCTTCTTCTCCCTCCTCGGCCCAACACCATAACCACCCACCTTCCTTCTCTCCCCTGAAAATGGCGCCACCGGCCATACGTGGCGTGACTGGCTCTTTTCCCGCTCGTTTTCTTCCTCTCGATCTCCACGTTCATTTGAAACCATCAACTTCCCCTCTCTCCCGCTCGTTTGTGCATTGTTGCCTCGCGAAGGTCGGCAAAAATTCAAGTTTTTGCCGCCCGACCTTCGGCTTGAATTAAACCATTTTCCCCCTAATTTAAACACTTAGTAACCTCCCTAATTCAAATATAATCTCCCCAACTATAAAACCCCACTCATTTGCATGATTTCGGGATTTTATTTTCCCCGAAACCCTAAGCTGTGCCTGTGCGCCATCGCCCCATCAGACGCCATTTTCTCCTCCTCCGACCAACTTCAACACCTTCTCTTTATACCAATCTCTTCCCTGCAATACTATCTAATTAACTAAACTAACCTCATCCCTCGATTCATCGTGAGCAAGTTTCTATAATCATCCAAAGTTGACTAGTTGATTCGACAAGAATCTTGACCCCGAGACAGTGAACCACCGTCCACCACCACATACGCCACTCCTAACACCTCTTAAACCAACTATTAACTCCTACTAATTATCCTCTACAGCCCCATATAATTATTTTAATTTTCTTCCTCTCCATCACATATTTTCCTAATTTTTAACCCCTTAGACCCATTTTCCGGCCACCTCCGGGAACCACCGCCGGTTCCAGCTACATCCTCCAACTCAAGGTGATGCCATAGACATTTTAAATACTTAGTTTCGAATTATTTATAATTATTCTAATTTTATCCAAAATTTGAGTATTAATTAACCTTTAATTATTATTATTATAATTATTATTATTAGTAATATTGACTGTATTCTAATTTCTAAATTTTGGTTACAGGTTTGGAAGTATTATTGAGTAAGATACAGTAATTATCTCGGCCTTTACCTATTTACTTGGATTTTTACATAATTGATGTTATTCTTAATAATATTAATAATAATATTATTATTAGTATAATTATTTGGTTGATACTGTGATTATTACTGGAAGAACAGATGCCTTAAATTTTAATTATGCCCCGCATTTATTAATTTTATTAACATTATTAACATTTTTCAACATTATTTTAATTATATTATCATTATTACCTTTATTAAAATATAATATAAGTATATATACATTATTAATTTTATTATCACAATTCTGAATAGTATTATGTTTATCATTGTGGGATGGTTAGAAATCCAACTTTTAATTTTAAGAATTTCGATATCATTAATATCTAATATCCTATTTATAAAAAAGTATCATTGATATTATTATACTTTATTTATATTACTAATTATTTTTATTACTATTGTTCTTATTATTGTTATTATTATCATCATCGTTATTATACTATCATTTCTATTTTGGGTGAAGGATAGAAACCCTTAGATCACCACCCTCTTTGAATGAAAATAATAAATTAATTGTAATAGTTTCTATAGTTAATTTTTAAGTAGTAGTATTTTAATTAAAAACCAAATCTTGGAATAAGTTAGAGGATAATAAAATTATATAAGAGAGTCTAATTCTAGTATGCTTTGATATAATAGGCGAACCCAATCAAATCCCTCAAGTGGAATAGGAGCGTGCACCAAGACCGGTGTCGTTTTAGGTAAGGGTCTACTAAGGCTATTTATGTGTTTGATATGCCATGTATTTTATGTTCGTTATTATTAATTATTTCGCATGTGGCATGATTGTAGAGTTGAAGTATGTTGGTATGAATAAACTGTGGCATGAGAACTATGCGTATGTTTATGTCATTATTGTATGATATGACTTGAGACATGTTGTTAGGGTTCATGAAATGGTATGGTGCTAGAGTTTTCATGGAATGGCATGGAGTTAGGGTTTGCATGAAATGACATGATGCTAGGGTTTTGCATGAAATGTGGTGTTAGGGTTGCATGGAAGCATGTCTACGTGGAGCTAGGGTTTGCATATGAATTAGGGTTTGCATGGAAGGGTGGTATATGTGAAGCTAGGGTTTGCACATGTGTGGTACGTGGAGATTGGGCTTGCATGGGAGTGTGGTACGTGGAGATTGGGTTTGCATAGGATCTAGGGTTTGCATGGAAGCGTGGGTCATGTGTAGTTAGGGTTTGCATGGAAACTAAGATTTGCATGGAAATGTGGTTTACGTGGAGATAGGGTTTGTATGGAGTAGGGCTACATGGGAGTTAGGGTTTTCATGGATTTAGTCACGCATGTCTGGGCAAATGTTTGTGAATGTCAAATGTTTTTGAATAAAATATTTAAGACACTAATATCTTAAAGTGGAAGATATTGAGACGGGACCAGCCGATCCACCGGTTAGGAATAGTGGTTAGGATTTTACCCTATGTGTGATCGATCCACCGGTAATAATAGTGGTTAGGACATGAGGTCCTATGTGTATCCGGCCCACCGGTTATAATAGTGGGGGATCCTGAGCTCAATAAAGACAAACCAGATCGTCAATGCCATTAAAAGATATTAATTACTTACAATGGAACACCATGCGAGCAGGAGTCAAGCCGATCTATCAGTTAGGAATAGTGGTTAGGGTTTTACCCTATGTGTGTCTGGCCCACCGGTTATAATAGTGGGGTGTTCCTGTTTTTGCATGGATCTGATGCGGACAGGAACCAAGCCGATCCACCGGTTAGGAATAGTGGTTAGGGATTTTACCCTATGTATGACCGGCCCACCGGTTATAATAGTGGGATGTTCCTGTACTCCCATGGATTGATAAAGAACATGGTGTGTATCTACGTTTGATAAACAAAAGATTAAATGATTAATCCAGACCTTTTTGGGCCTTACGTATGGACACATTGATTATAAGTGATTTCACTTTATGCTTCTATGTATCATATGTGTGGGTTGTAATTGTATGTGATCATTATCCTGCATGAATTAATGTGTTATATGTCGGCCTTAGTATTCGGTTACCTTACTCGGTACGTAGCGTACTGATCACCCATTTTATGGGTGCTGCTCATTCCCACGAGCAAAAGACCCGTCTAATTTGTTGCAGGTAGGAGATACCTACTTTGATGCTATCGATGTCTACGGGACATCAGGAGGGGCAGAGTGATAGCTGGGCTGGATCAATCTTTAGAGTGACGTGACTATTGTCCTTTTTAAATTTATGATTCGTGTTATCTTTTATTATGTTTGAATTATCGAAACAATTTTACTAAGGTTGTTTAGTTATTATCTAGAAAAATAATAGCCGGTATTTCAAATTATGTAAGACTTACGCGTACTCTGATTTCTGTTTTTATAAATTTGAATTTGTATGGTATTACTGATAATGTTTTCTTAGCCTTAGCACTTGGTACCGAAACGGTAGAAGTAAACTAGTCTGGTACTAAGTGTGGTGGTAACATCCCCAAAATTTACGGTTTTAATTTATGAGTATTGCTTTTTTTTTTATAAAAAAAATGTGTAAATCTTGGGGTGTTACATTCGTCCTTACCTAACACGACACCGGTCTTGGAGCACGTTCCTACGCCTCCTCCGGATGTCGACTTGATTCGCCTATAAGAGGGAAAAACTAGAGGTTAATTTCCCTCTGACCAAAACACTATTCTTTCTACCTTACCCTTATCTTTAACTTATCATTAGGGCTAAAAATAATAATGTTACTTTTATAAGTAAAAGTATGGTCATTATACTTAAGGTGGCTAATCATGCTACTACTAGTAAAAGTAGGTCTCAATAGCTATAATAATTTAAAGTAATTTTAATAATATTTATTATTAACGATAGTAGTTCAATGTTACTAATAATGATGATAGTAGTAGCGATAGTAAGGTTAGTGGTATATGAAATATTATTAATAGTGACAAGGAACTAAAATAATAATAATAATAATAACCATGATAATAATGATAATAGTAATACTATTAATAATAACAATAATGATGTTAAAATAATAATACTAAAGTTATAGGTCATTAATAATAGTAATACTAACAGTTATAAATATTTCAAGGTTAGGTTAAATAATAATAATAATAATAATAACATTAAGAATAATACTAATAATACTACTAAAAATAATTAGCATTTGTATAACAAGGGTTTAGGGGTTGGGGAATTTAGAGGACCACCTAGGGGTGCTGGTGGCACAGGTGGCGGTGCACGGCACACGACGGCGGCGATGGTGGCGGCGACGGGGGAGAAGGAAGGTGAAGAAGGGGTGGAGGGGGAAGGAAGGAAGAGGAGAGGTTGGCAGGGGAAACAAAGGGTCTAGGGAGGTTGGGGAAGCTCCCTTGGTGGGTTTAGAAGGTAGAGGGGGTGCTGGAAGTGGCGGCACGGCGGTGGGCGGCGATGAGAAGGGCGGCGGGGTTCGAGGCTGGCTTGATCGGGAAGGTCACTTTGCACGGCCAAGGTGGCGCGTGCAGAGCAAACCAAGGGGTGAGGGAAGCCTAGGTTGGTGGAGGGTGATGCAAGGAAGAGTTTCGGGGGTGGATCGAGCGGCAGCGACAGGGTGGCTGTCTGAAATAGGGGTGGTGCAAGGCAATTTCTGGGTTGTGGTTTTGAAAAAAACCCGATGCTGGATCCTTGGGGGGTCTTTATAGGCTTGAAAATGGGGGAGGATCAAGAGAGGGGGCATAGGAAGGCACGTCAGGTGGCAATTGGGCACGCCAGCCGGTTGTGGCAGGCCGACACAGGTCTGCCATGGCAGACCTGTTGGTTGGTCGGGAAAAGGGAAAAAAGGGTGCGGGGCAGGCCTGGAAGTGATGGCAGGGTGTCGGCCTGTCGAGGGAGGGTGGCTAGAAGGGCAAGAAGGGGGAGGCGGTGTGCAGGCGGCGTAGGCAGACGGTCGGCGTAGAGGGGATGGGCGGTGTTTTGCAGGTCGTGCGCGGGAAGAAGGGAAGGGAAGGAGGCCAAACCGGCGGTCCGGGGAGAAAAGAAAAAGAAGGGGGGGGACCGGCCGGTTCGGCAACGGTCAAAAGGCCTTATTAAAACGCGACGTTTTGGGTGAGTTTCTGGACAAAGCGTGACGTCGAGTAGCTGGCAGGCAACAACTACTTCATTAATCGGTGTGCATCGTTTCAGCGGAAGGAGGGGCAAAACGCTGCGTTTCACTGTCACGGGGGAGGGACGAACGACGCTGGGCCGCGGGGAGGAAAGGAAAGGGGAGTTGGGGCGCGGGCTGGCCCAACGGGCGAGAAGAGGAAGAAAAGAAAGGGAGGAAGAAGAATAAAAGGAAAAAGGAAAAAAAGAGGAAAGGATTATTTTATGTTATTTTATTTTAGTATTTTATTTTATATAAATATTTAGAATATTTACCTTGGGTACTTAGAGTAAGAATATTTAAATAATTAAATAAAATATTTATCATCCTTTTTAGGCTAATTTAGGGCCCTAAAAAAATATAAAGATATCCTTTATAAATTATTTTAAAATTCCTATTAACTTGCCCTACATAATCCCTTTTAATCTAAAAAGAGCAATAAATTAAATAAATTTCCCAATAATCCCTATTTAATGACTTATTTCCAAAATAATTAATTTTGGGGTATTTCAATCTAGTAGGATAATTTGAGGGTAAAAACCCTAATTTTCACTTATAAAGCCACCTTTAATAATAGTAACCCTAATCTTAGACTAAAATAAGAAATAATAGTATTTTTGATAGGAGGGAAACTAATCCTTAGTTTTTCCCTCTTATAGGTGAATCAAGCCAAAACCCTAAGGAAGCGTAAGAGTGTGCTCCAAGCCTGGCGTCATTTTAGGTAAGGATGTAGCTAAGGCCCATGTGTGTTGTGTGACTTGTATGCCTTGGATGTTATGTATCATGCTATGTCGTGTAACGTATGATTTTCATTAACTTATCTTATGTGTAGCGCAACTTGGAGTTGGGGTATGTTTGTGTGTTTCCTTATGGCATGAGTATGATATGTATATATGGTGATTATGATGTGATATGATACGACCCTCTAGGACATGCATGCTCGGATAATCGATAATGTGATATGGGAATGAAAGGATAAAAAGAATGAAAGTGGGAAGTGAGTTTACTAAGGGGGATATGAGGTTGACCAAAACACCTCATGGTCCATGAGAGGAAAATCAAGAGGAGGAGATGACCAGAATGAAAAAGAGATGGGAACCCATGCATGGGAATTATAGGGTTCGCATGGGGACTTCGAGAGTTTGCACGGGGTGGATAAAACCTACATGGGAGTGATCTTTACGCGAGAAAAAATTATTTTAGGGTGTAAATAAGCTAAGAGGAAAGTTGTGGAGTGATTTGAGACTTGGGACAAAAAATAGTACGTAGGTTGGCATAAAGGTGTATAAGGGACCCGATTAGGGTTTTGAGATGAAGCACTAATCTGGAAAAAAATGTGGAAGTAAAAACATATAAGGGAGAGTGGAGTACGGGTTAAGAGTGGAAATGTATCTTATAAGGGGTGAGTATGGGTTCCATGGGAGAAAAGAGGCTTTGGGTGAAAAAGAGAGAGGTTACTTGTGGGAGAAGAAATGTACCATGGTTGAAGTGGCCAACTAGGGTTTTTCGGTGAAATGTGGAATCGAGGGGGTACAGCGATATAATTTGGGATTGTATCTAAATGAGATAAAGTGTGGGGCGATAAATGAAGTAATGATAGTATAAGTGAGAGAAAGTGGGTCACATAGGTCCAATTGGGGTTTTCAAGAGAAAATCCTAGAGGGTGATAGTAGGTGGAGTTTAATGTCATGAGGTGTTGGGCCTTAACCCACACCCTTAGGAGTCAGTTTTTATTATGTGTAAGTGTAAGGGGGAATAGATGTTGGGGTGTGATAAGGGACGCAGGAGTCTCAATATATGGGATGGTTCCGTTTGAGAGGACAGAGATAGAATGTTGGTAATATGCATGTAAATGGTGAAATGCTTATCGAATAAGACACGAATAAGATAATATCCATTTAAAGAGAATGATTGTTGAGCCAGGCCCAAACCGGTCCACCGGCGAATAATAGTCGTTAGGAGCCGGGGTGCCCTGCATGACCGGTCCACTAGCGAATAATAGTGGTCAAGCTCATTTTGCCCTGCATGACCTTTCCACTTGCTATAATAGTGGGGGTTTCCATACTCAACAAACCAAACACAATGATGATAAGACACGAGAAAGGCACAAAGTAATTATAGTGAAACACCATGTGAGTCGGGCCCAGACCGGTCCACTAGCGAATAATAGTGGCCAGGAGCATTCTGCCCTGCATGACTGGTCCATTGGCTATAATAGCGGGGTTCCCACACTCACGTATATTGATAAAGATTGTGATATGAAGCGATTATATTTACCAGAGATCCAAAGAACAAATCTATCTAGACCATAGTCGACCTTTAGTACATGTATTATTGGATGTTGCCTATATGATCATGTCATGTATGCTATGTTGTATGTTTTTGTATGCCTGGCCTTAGCGCATAGTTACTTTACTTAGTACGTAGCGTATTGATCATCCATTTCATGGGTGTTGCTCATTCCCATGAGTATTCCCATGAGTAGGAGACCCATTTGAGTTTGTGCGGGTAGGGGGCGACGTCTTCGATGCTTATGACACCTACAGGGCATTGATCGAGTATGAGAGTTGAGCCTAGACTTGACTTGGGAATTGAGAGCGATAGGCCAGACTCTATATTTCCTTTGATTTTACCATGTATCGTTTTTATTCTAGGTATGTCATGCCGTATAGTAAGTTATGTTTTTGGAAAAACTTTAGTTACTTACTCTTTGGGTTGTAATTCTTAAATCGCACTTTGATTTGTGTATGACTGCGACGGAGTCCACTCATGGATTCTCATTGTTTTATTTATGACTTGCGTTTGACGCTAATCCTGCTTAACCTTAGCACTTAGTACTGGAATGTTATGAGTGAACCGGTCTGGTGCTAAGTGTGGCGGTAATATACCAAAAACTTATAGTGTTGTTATTCCACTTATGTTATACCTTTAATTAAAATGAAAAATTTTAGAAGTAAATTTTGGGAGTGTTACACCAGTCGATAGGTTTGACCAATCGATCGATTGGTCATATATACCAGTTCGCTGGTTTGGTCCAACCAATCAATAGGTATAAACAAAGACGAAACTATTTTGGTCTATAGAAACACTAGTCAATGGGTTTGATAAACCAATTGACTTTTCACTGAAGCCAATAGACTAGTTTATCAAGCCAATCGACCGATCTCATGGCCAAACGATCCAAATATCCAAACCATTTGAATCCTCGCATAATTAATCGATGGGTTTGAGGAATCGATTGACTGATATAGGTAAAACACTACCCAAACTTGCAATATACACACCAAAAATCTACCACACTTTACCATATTAGTCATAGCATGCTTCTATGTCATAACACACATGAAAATACACGCTACACACGTAGAATTGCATGGATACATGGTAATGTAAATACTTAAATGAATCATACTCAAATGGCCAACTTATGCATAAAATCATACAAGCCCAACAATGCTATCTTTATGGAGAATTTCTACCACATGCTCGAACTCTAAAATATAAATTAGATCATGCTCACACAAACACATGGAACCCCAATAAACCACATAACCTCATTTATGTTAAAGATAATAATGCCTTACCTTGAAGCAATTCCTTTATCACAAAAGTTCATAGTTGATGGCTATCTAGTAGAACTACGATTCATAAGAGAATTAAAGTTAAAACAATAAAAAATCATATTTCAAAACTTTATTAAAACCGAGGAAAAATTATGAGGAAAAGAAGAACACAAACCACAATATTTTCTCAAAAATAGGGTGTCAGATGAAAGAATTAAAATCTTCAACATTTCTCAAACCTTAACTCTTCATTGCTTAATGAAAACAATGAAGAACTAAAACCAATATTAGAAGAAGGCAGAGAAATAAAATGCTCACATTAGAAAGGGAGAAAACTAGAATAAGTCTCTATTTTTCTCAATGGAGAAGAGAAGAGAGAAAAATGAAGGGATTCCACCAATAAAATAAAGAAGAGAACAAGAACAACACGCGAGAAATGAAAATAGATAAGAAATGAAAGGTATAAAGGTGAGGCTTAGAGCATCTGTAGTGGGGCTTCCCAAACTCAAATTTGGGGGCCCCGAAATTTAAGTCTTCCGTTGGAGAAAAAAAAATTATGTCAAAAAATTTGGGTTGCCTCAAAATTTTGAGGCTCCCAAATGTCAGAGAGTATCAGTAACTTTAATTAAAAAGTAATGGGATAGTGTGATGCAACGGTTGGAACATATAAATGTCTGGCGACTGTGAGTCACGCGGCCGTCTGACGCGCGCCCGTGTGATTCACGCGCCAATTATAAGTTGTTGCTTTTACTGTTTATGTACCGATCGAACTTATTTTTGGTACTTTTTAGCACTTTTTTAGTCTAAATATTACCGTTGTAATAATTTTTTTTAATATATTAAAAAAATTTGACCGTTAATAATAATGGTAAAAAAAATTTTTTGTCTATAATTACATTATTTTTTCCCATATTTTCATATCATCTATTCCGTCTCTCTTTCTCATATTCATTTCTCTACATAATTAATCTTATTCATTTCTCTAGTTATTAATATTTTATAAATTTTACTTGTCATATTTATTTTGTTAATTATTAATTTCTCATCTTCTAGTTATTTTTTAAAATTTCTCTAGTTATATTTTTGTTATTAATTTCTCTACTTATATTTAATTTATTCATTTATCTTCAATATTTATGAAGTTATATTTATTTGGTTAATTTTTCTAGTTATATTGATTTTATTAATTTAAGTACGTATATTTATTTTATTAGTTTCTCTATTCACTTTTATTCTAATAATTTCTATATTTATATTTTTTTATTAATTTCTTACGTTATATTTATTTTATTAATTTCTCCACTTATATTTAATTTTTAAAAATGGATCCTACTAGATTTAATTTTTTGAATCTTTTGGGTAATCCAAATGATTCAAACTCAAAAGAACTTCTAAACCAAAATATCCAAAATTCAGAAGATTATCCGATTATAAATTCCCTAAATGTCTAAAATTTTCAATATCCACGAAATTTAAATTTTCCAAGTATGTAATATTATCAAAATGATGCCAATTTCTAATTATTTCAATCTCCGAACACCACTATTCCATTTGATTGTAATTTTCCATATATTCAAAGTTATCCACAACACGATTTCAATTCTCCGTTAGCCACATCTCTCGATGATTCTGAATTTCTAGAATTTTCCACGCAAAATCAATTTGAAAAAGAGACACGGGTTGAATCTTCCAATGAGTTTGCAAGTCGAGCATATAGTAAATGGACGAATAAAGAAGAAGAAATTTTATTCAGGGGATGGATACATTTTTTCGAGGATTCAGTTCAGGGGAACGGGCAAAAATGTAAGGATTTTCGGAAAAAAAATTGTGGCATACTTTGAAGAAAATCGTGGTGGAGGACCACATAGAACTCTAAAGACGGTAATGGATCGATTCTCTTACATTAATAAAAATGTTAATCGATTTATTGGTTGTTATAGTCATATTTGTCAACGTAATCAAAGTGGTGTTAGCGAAATATATATAATTAGATATGCGCACAAAGAATATAGTTTGAGATACAATAGCCCGTTTAGTAGTGAACATGTATGGAAACTTGTAAAAAACCATCCAAAATGGATGGTAATGAATGAGGGTACAATTGGGCAAGCTTCTACATCAAAGCGTACAAAGATTTCAACTTCAGGTGCATACAGTGATTCATCTATCCCTGATACTTCAGAGATGGAATTTCCGTTTGAGCGACCTATGGGGCAGAAAGCAGCAAAGCGGAAAGCAAGGGAAAAGGAAAAAGAAAGTAGACAAGACGAAGGATCAAATATCAACGAGCTGCTGGAAATTGCTAGAAAACGGAATGCGATATTAGAAAAAATGGCAGAAGATAAGCAGATTTATAGGGCCGAACGAAGGCAATTAGAGGAAAAAGAGATCGACATGGCTATAATTTGTCGTGACACATCAAATATGAATGAGAAAGAAAAAGCAGATCATCAGATCTTGTATGATGCAGCAATAAGAAGAATGATGGAGAATCCTTAACTCTACTACTTTCATGTAATATTTTCGTACCTTATGTTTTCGTACTTCTATTGTAATATTTTTATATATTGTAGTATTTATCCTTATATATATATATATTGAATAGCAGTACCTTATATATATCCTAAATGATAACGAAGAAATGATGACAATGAAGAAAATTCACATACATTACATTTTTGTAAAAAATGACGACAATAAATAAAATTACAATAATACCTAAACGAAATCCCCACGCAGAGATTTTCTTTAATTCCTTCACTTCTTGTTTGAGTTTTAATATATCGTCCTTCAAATCGTCAATCAATTGTAAGATATATTCGCTAACATTGAGTAAGTTGGGCTGAACATGTGGTTTAGAGGCGATATTCGAGGTGTCAACGGAGCCCATATAAAAAAATAACACGTCCAACTCTTAGCTTAGCAACTCAATCGGAACAATGACAAGGCACGAATTGTTGCATATTAGACAAAATGACATTTGAAGAAATTGAAGATGAAGACATTGATCAATTTTTTGTTTCAGACAAATTAATTGTGATTATGTGTTGAAGTTCTAAATTTATAAGAAAAAAATTACCGTTGTAATAATGTACCGTTGGATTCCCTAATTGTTGCATATCAGTAACTATATTTTTATGTCATTGTATTGTCACCTCACCATACCACCGAAGCCCATATGATAATGTACCGTTGGATTCCCTAATTGTTGCATATCAGTAACTATATTTTTACGTCATTATATTGTCACATCACCGTACCACCGAAGCCCATGTGATAATGTACCGTTGGATTCCCTAATTTTTGCATATCAGTCATTATATTTTTACGTCATTGTATTGTCACCTCACCGTACCACCGAAGCCCATGTGATAATGTACCATTGGATTCCCTAATTGTTGCATATCAGTCATTATATTTTTACGTCATTGTATTGTCACCTCACCGTACCTCCGCAGCCCATGTGATAATATACTGTTTGATTCCCTTACATATATCTATAAATATAGAGCTCTCTTACATATACATTCACAACTTACCTCTTTCCCACCTCCTTCAAATAAAGCTCCAACAAATGTCATATGATACATCTTCTAACAACTCTAACAGTTTTGATAATATATTACTTGCTGAGGCAATGGATACAACTATCGAAGATGCTATTGTTGAAATTGAGAGGCTCAACCAAAATAGAAGAAAACAACGAGTCTACATTGATCAAGATCGTGAAGAAGGCCATCAAAAATTATATAATGATTATTTTTCCGCCAATTCAACATACAACTCAACTCAGTTTCGTCGTAGATTTAGAATGAGAAGATCTTCATTTCTTAGGGTTGTCGAAGCTGTTACTAATTATTGTCCATATTTTCAAATGAGGCCTGATGCAATTGGTAAAATTGGACTTTCTCCGTTACAAAAATGTACTGTAGCAATACGAATGTTAGCATACGGAATGCTAGCCGATTGCGTAGACGAATATGTGCGCATTGGAGAATCAACAACTCTTGAATGCCTAAGGAATTTTGTTCGGGTTGTGAATGAATTATTTACTTCCCAATATTTAAGAAGACCTAATGCTGAGGATGTTCAACGCTTACTTGAAATGAGTAAAAGACGTGGCTTTCCAGGTATGATGGGAAGTATTGATTGCATGCATTGGGAGTGGAAAAATTGTCCTGTTGCATGGAAAGGTCAGTTTTGTCGCGGTGACCATGGTGTCCCGACAATCATGCTAGAAGCCATAGCATCTGAAGATCTTTGGATATGGCGTGCATTTTTTGGATGTTCCGGATCACATAATGATCTTAATGTTCTCGCTCGCTCACCGGTATTCAATGACATTTATGAAGGAAGGGCACCAGAAGCTCATTATATGGTCAACGACATAGAATATCATCTTGGATATTATCTAGCAGATGGTATATATCCAGATTGGCCAATATTCGTCAAAACCATACCACTTCCTCAAGGACCAAAGAGAAAGTTATTTGCAGAGCGTCAAGAATCTGCTAGAAAAGATGTTGAGTGTGCATTTGGAGTGCTACAAGGACATTTTGAAATTGTTCGCGGCCCATCACGCGTTTGGGACATGGCGACAATGAAGCAGATAATGTATGCGTGCATCATATTACATAATATGATTGTTGAGGATGAAAGAGATACATATTTAGGTGATTTTCCTCCCGATCTTTTTGACTATTGTGATAATAATGAGCCACCTCCTATGATTAATCATGGTCCGATAACGAACATGGATTCATACCTTCAAAGAGTTACTCAAGTTACCGATCGTACTTCCGCCCACCAACTTAAAACTGACTTGGTAGAAGAAATATGACAATTTGAAAACAACAAAAAATTTATGCTCATTTTGATTCTCGATGTTCTAATATTCACATACGTTGTATTAATTGTTATTTTCGTAATATTATTGTATTTCTATTTTTGTTGTAATATTTTCATAATGTTATTTAAATTTTATTTCTGTTTTTTATTTTGTAATATTATTGTAATCCTTAATTCTGTTTTTATATTTTCGTAATATTTTTGTATTTGTATTTCCGTTGTAATATTTTTATTAATTATATTATATTTGTATTTCTATTGTAATATTTTTTAATTATTATTATTTTAGTAGAACAACTATTTTTAATTATTCTGTTATAAAATGATAAAAGTAGGAAAGATGAAAGATAAAATGATTGAATAGTACAATTGAGACGTCAAATTTGAGGATATGGCTGTGGACGCTCTTAGTCGATATTCACGTAAAAGAGGGAGATGAGAACGGTAAGGTTGAACGTGGGCAACTAAAGAGTATTGTAAGTCTATAGGTGCATATCAGGGTCATATTTTTATGCTATTCACAAGATTTGATGATCTTACTATCTAGTTCTATGATTTAATTATACCAGTCTCTAATGATTCTAAGTATAAATCTAATTTTAACAACATTGGGCGCACCGTATCTTTTTTCTTTTTTTGGATTTGTGTACGCTTAATTAACAGTTTTATTTTATTTATTATTATATGAATTATATATTATTATTATTTTTACACAATATTTTATTAATGTTTACTTAATAATTTATATAAGTTATATATTATTTTTATGGATCGAATATAATTTGATTATAAATAAATTTAAGATTTTAGATGTATATTAAATTTTGGATCCAATAATTTCCGTGGGACAAAAAAAGGGCCTTAGTAAGAAAATGGGTCTACGGAGGACTAGAGGAGACAAGACAAACAATCATCATAAATAAGGTGCTACCAAAATCTAGAAGATGGCGCGAAATATCGCCGAGTGCCGAGTGCCTAGCCTTTCAAGGTAAAAATTAGTGGGAGTTCACATGTTTTTTGACACAAGGCAGTCCGATCAGCGTCAGAAAGAGTGACGCTATGAATAGGGACGGACGGTCTTTCCGGAACGATGGAAGAGCGTAAATCCAAAGAAAAGGAGCGGAGGCCGTCCGATCTGACTCATGAAAGGTGATCGAACCTTTTAAACAGCGGCCCACAAAAATACGGAAGGATGCCATGTACTCTGCGTTGAAACCGACCATACATCCAGATTCATTCAAGGCCAGAAGACGCCCCGATCGAGGGAGGCTGCCGAAGATGCTGCGACGGAGGGACGGGACTTTCTAGCCTGTCACAGGCGAAATAGAAAGGATGGTCGTCTGCTTTCTTCTTTTGTTTTGTTGTGACCGGCCGGCCGCAGATAGACCCACCGGCTTATATAATTGAATCGAGCAGGGGAGGGCTCGGGAGAACCCGGCCCCGGGATAATGAAACCGTAGAAAAATTCGTGTTTCAAATCTGGTAGCATGATGGGTTGTTGGGTGTCACACTTTCCTGTCAAAAACCCGTACAGCAACGCAATCAATAGAACGAGACGGACCGGACGTCCTTTTCATTCTTTCTTTCCTGCTTTCTCCTTCGTCGATGCACGCAGACAAGTAGCATACTACTACTACTACTATTATTATGACTACCTGCCAGGCTGCCACCCTCATGTGGACCGGATGCGTTTGCTGACGCTTCTCTCTTTATTGGCCTCCATTATTGCATCAAGGTACGCGGTACGCATTCTTCCTGCAATAAAAAGGCCAAAAAATTTCGACCCCAGTTTTTTTCCTTTTTTCTTTTTATCATATCAGTGGCTTTAATTGGTTGGATTGGTCCAAAACTTAAACCACATCGGAATATATCTAGTTCCCGATCCTTTTTTTTTTTTTTTTTTGTTACGTCAATTTTTGACCAAATTTTATGCCGTTTTCACCGCCTCTTCTGAGATCCTAACGTTTGATACATGGAAATCCAATTGGTCCACCATTTGGATAAAGATAAGTCGGTTTGATTTTTTTATTTTTTATTCTCTTCTAACAACACTACTTTCCTGTTGGTAGGCAGTATGCTAATGCCTTCCCGACAGAGCTATAAATAAGCTGAAATAATTCGATATTCGGTTTAAATTAACTTATCAAAAGCTTAATTTGATTCGTTCATTTAGTTAAATAAGTCAAGTTCAAACTTCACTTTTAGGTTCGTTTATTAAACGAGTCGAATCCGAACTCAAAAAGGCTTGACTCGGTTTATTTTTTAACTTTGGATCGGGAGCTCGACTCGTTAAAAGCTCTGTTCGATTCATTCATTTAGTTAAACGAGCTGATCCCAAACTTCATTTTAAATTCGTTTAATTAAACAAGTCGAGCGTAAGTCTAAGGATATTCGGCTCGGCTCGTTTACGACCCTACTTATCGGTGGGTTAGGTTTGTATAATCAAATTCGTGGATATAAACAGACCAGATTATTTCATGACTCGGTTTTAGATCAAATAAGTGTCTAGGTGAAGAACAAACATACCAGAATTTTTTTTATATAAATCTACCATAAACTAATTTAACATATTTATTTATTTACAAGTAAAAAAAATACAAAGTAAAGTCAACAAAATGAATACAAAAGTTCCTAAAAGTCTTTGAGACATACAACTTGATCCAACCTCACTTACCCTAATTGCTTACACCAGCTTGCCCTAACTTGGTGGTGGCGATACATAACATCCCAAACAAAAAAAAAACATAATTTTCAAGTGTTTAATTTATTAATTCCCCATTAACATCCTACCTTTGCCTAAATCATGGTATTATTAATCCTAAACCACTCTTTTCCTCTTTTACCCTTCGAACCTCTGACTTTAATTTCAATAAACCATTAGTCGACAAGGCGTGTCCCGTAGTCAATAGGCCTATAGATAAATATACTATCTACTTACGGGATTTGGCAGTTGACTGGAGCCAGGTATTTTGCCCTAAATTAATTGTCTTTATTATTTTTACTTCAAAAAAATTTCTATACCAAATATTTTTATATGTTTATGTTTCTTATATATATATTGCATATTTATATAAATTTTCATAATTTTTTGATTTTATTTACCAATTTTTCTAATAAATTCCTATTTAATCGAGCCTACTCAAATAAATCATGTAAAAATATTTTTTGTAAACTACTAACTTTCTTAACCAAGAAAAAAAATCATATCCCTTACCTTCCATATTGGATCTTACATTATCCCTTATCATTTAGCCACCATTGCTATCATAATCCAATCATCTTATTATTTTACCAACTCTCACACGGCCACACTTCACCCTTTTGCATGCCTTCCAAGTAACCTTAAAATCAAGTCTCCTTCCCCTCATTCTCCTTTTGGTCTTCCTATATAAGGTGGTTATGGCCTTTAGCTTTTATTTCACACTCGACACCCTTCCTACGACCTCAACTTTGTTCCCTCATATCTCCTTGTGAAATTTCTCATTTTCTTGAGTTTTGTGTTGTTTTTTCCTTATATCCTAGCTACCAATCCTCAATCCTTTCATTTATCCGCATTGTTTTGCCATTTTCCCTCCTAATGTTTTATTATTTTAAGTTCTAAATACTTAATTTAAGTGCAATGAGTTAAGGTTTAGAAAAAGGTGGAGTATTAAGCTTGATTTCCTTAGTGAAATAAGCGATCGAGTTAGGAGCGATTTTTCCATATGAACGGTGTTTTTAGGTAGTGATACATGTATCGAGCTTAGTGTTTTTTATAACATATGTAATTTTAATTTAATCACCACATTAGCATGTTTATTTTGTAAAATCGTGATTATATTATTGAGGCATGTATTTATGTATTTAACTTGTGATTTCATGTGCAAAGTGTTTTTTTTTCATAATTCTACGTGAAATTTCCATGTCAGGCCATGTTAGGTATTATATTAATTTTTCAAGTATGATAATATATTTGGTATCCTCAATATGCATGTTGTTAAATATATTCTCAGGTGATCTAACTAGCATTGTTGAAGAATACCCTGCATGGTTGACTTTTGGGCTTGTTGTTGTGCCTTAAGGGTGTCTTGTTTTTATGACATTTTGGGTACTTCTGGAATGATTTAATTTAATATAATTACATGATTGGGTGCGTTATATTATTTGGGGGATGGTGTGATTCTTTTTGTAAAATTTAGTGAAGTTTGATTTTTGGAATAAGTTGTGCTATAATTGGTTAAGGGGTATTATAGTCAAATCACTTGGTTTTTGTGCACCTTGAGTGTATCATTGATTATGTTAGACATTTTTGCATAAATTTTGATACATAATATGACATGGTTTTGTTGCATATGGACTGTGTTATTTTAATAATAAGGTTTTGAGGTGTTTAGGCACCATAGGGGTATTTTGGTCATTTTAGATCAAATTTAAAATTTTGAGGCTTTATAAGTGTTGATGGGTTTAAAATATGTGAAGCATTTGGAAAAAATTATGAACAACATATGTATGATTGTATGAGATAGTGGGTTAAATTTGATTAAACAACCAAAAGTGTAGCATCGGTATTTTATGTATAAAATATTAGAGCTAATACTTTATTTTTACAGACGATGTTTATAAAAACATTCTTGAGTATTGTGTTAAAAATGGAGAGTTTATGAGTCTTATGGATAGAGTTATGAACGAATTATAAATTAGGGTTTTGGGATGGCTTTATGTTTTTCTAGACACTGTAATGTCTCCCTTTGTACTTCTTCTTTTCTACCACTTGCCATTGTTCTATGTGATTATATACTATTTGATTCAATTAATTATGACATAATTAAAAGTGTTTTAAATACTAATAAGAGTTGTCATAAATTCAATAGCAACTAATAACTGATACTTCATGTGATAAGTGAAAATCGGAGCAATTATTAACAAAATTAATCTAGTGGTATTCATAAAGTGCGGAGTATGAACCATGTTGTTCATGTTGATTAATAATAAATTAACAATTCAAGATGAAAATCACATGAGTTGGGAGTATTTTACCGATCATGACTTGCGCAAAATATCTAGGGTAACATGCTCCTAACCATTATTCTTAAACTGGGGGAATGGTTTGAATCATCTCTTAGGACAAAACATACCTTAACAACTATTATCGTCTGATGGAATAGACACAACACATCGGTCTTGACTCACGTAATATTTTTCTTTAACTGATTGATCGACTTGGAATCAACTTTGTTCTCCTTTGGATTATGGTTAATTCAATCTAATTCTTCTTCTTTGGATCTTTGTATTGTTATTATGATTATTATACAATTTATTTCGTTGGTTTCCTTTAAAGATATAAGTGAGTAATCTTTTTTTTCTAGGATAGAACTAGGTCTGTTTTAGTGATCAATATGATGAACTGAAGTATTATGTTGTATGTTTGATTCATCTATAATATTGTATATGCTAGGTTTAATTGTTTTAAAGTTGATTTGATGAAATCCGACCTCTTTAGATATAATCTACAACTAAAAGGTTGAGATTATTATTAGAAAGTAGTATGTGTACGAAAACTTAAGCTATCACGAAAGTAGATGTTTAATTCTTAGGGATTATAGAATTGGTGACGCTTAATGGATTTAGTTTAATTTTTGAGTCATGAAAGTAGTCGACAAATTAGATTAAATACATTCTTAGACCCTGAAAGATGCTAATGGATATAATTAGACCAATTGTCCACAGTTAGCGAATTAATCTTTGACATATTCGTTGTTTCGTTATTGATTATTAATTTGGAGACCGAAGTTCGATCCTATGTTTCACTCCTATTGTTTAGCATTTACAATTAGAAAGCTTTTCGTAGTTATTATCGTTATCCGCCTGCTTACCTCTGATTCATATATATTTTGATAGTGAAAATATTAAAGTGGTGTACTCAATTACGAAGTCCCTTTGGAATACGACATTGAAATGCTATAACGAATTCGTGCTCTTGCGAAAATAGCTCAACACATAACGATATCACACGCTCCTTGCCTTGCTAATTTTTCATCATATAATATCATATTATCATACCATGACATTAACAACATAGTTATAATAACACGATAAGACCCATAATCATACATTACATCTAATACAAAATCCCAAACAACGACCAATATCCTTGCTAAAATAAGCGCCGGTCTCTGAGCATGAATATTATATCGCCTCCTCTAGAATATTTGAAAAATCACCTAAGAGACAATAATAAGATCCCATTATAAATTAATAGTTTAATTAATAAAATGTTAAGGTAATGGAGGGTGAAAGAATGGAGGAAAAACTGAACTAAACCAAGGGAAGGGCTTTCGCATAAAGTTGAGTGATAAAAGGCAGGAAGAAACGGTGGGGTGTGTCGATCTAAAGGAGGTAGCAACGATAGTTTTTTCTATCGATAAGGAATTAGAAACAAAAAAAATATCCAATGGTGGGAGGCGTGTAATGGCAATGGATGCTGAAGGAGGATGATGAGCTTTAGTGGAAGTGACTGAAAGGGGGTTGTTTTATGTGGTTTTGGCCGAATGGTGGGCTTGTGTATTAGAGATTTTGACCAAAAGTAGGGATAGGGATTGGTGTGTGTTTTCAATGTAAGGAAGGGAGGCACGCCAAGGATGGATAGTGGTGGTTTATAAGGTGTATTTGGTGGCAATGAGAAGGAGGGAGGGGAAAGGAAGAAGATGTGTTCAATAGTGCTATTTTTGATGGAAAAATAAAGGAAGGAGGTTGGTGGAGGGACTTTAATGTGGATATCTATATCTATATATATATCCTTACATATATAGAACAATATGGTCAAAGATGGAAGGTAGGGATGGCGCACTCACGCCTGGGGCATGGGTTGTCAACAAGCACATCACACAAGAAGTGGTAGTTGATGTGTTGATTGGGGTTGGGTGTAGGTGATGGCACAACAGATTACATGTGTATAGGGGAATGTTTCACGCAAGAAGAAGGGGAGAAGAAAAAGGAAAAGACAAAGGGGAAAGGGGGGAAATGAATAGGTTTGGTTTTAGAATTAGAATTAGGTTAACAATAATTTAATTAGATTAAGGTTAAAAATAAACTTTAATTATTGGATTAGAGATTAGGGTTAAGTTAAGAATTAGAAGTAAGGTAGAAATATTAATTTTCCTAAGCTTAGAATCAAGTTGCGATATTAATTACTTGGGATTAGGTTTACCTAAAATTTTGAATATTACAATAGTGAGCCTTTAAAAGAGACTCTATCACTGAATTCAAGAAGTTGAGATTGAGGAATAAGTAAAAGCGGACGTAAGAGAAAGTGATCATGACATTTACTTTATTAGAGTTGGCACAACACCAGTGGGAACTACCCCTTAAAAGAAAGAAAACCCCAAATTATAACACACTTGTACTGAAAAGCTTAGGATGTGATTTGTGCATGCTATTCTCTATCTCTTAGGTCACCTCCTCTACTCTAGGACAACTCTAAAATATCTTCACATCTAGAATTGAACTTGTTTGGGTCCTGCGCACCTTGGTGTTAAGAATCCGCAAAGGTACCTCCTTATAGTACAAAGAGTCGTTTAGGTCAATCTCATAAGATCTGATTATGTGGAACATATATGTGATGTACTACCTCAACAAAGATATATGAAAGATATTATGAACTCAAGCTAACTCTGGTGGAAGTGCTTGACAATATTCAACCTTTCCAACCTTATCAAGAGACTCATAAGAACTAATGTATCTTATGTTTGGCTTTCCATTCCTACCAAATATTTGCACCTGTTTTGTGGGTGAAACCCTTAATAAATCTCTACCCTCGACTCAAATATGTTACTACAACACATCTAATCTAAATAGCTATTCAATAAACTCTGAATCACTCTCATCTTATTCTAGATCAACCGAATGCTAAGTCGTCCTCTCAATCATCCCTAGTCCAATTACAACAACCTCATTAATGTCACTCCAATATAATGGTATCCAACACTTAAGTTTATATAATGCCTTAAGGGTTGCCATCCCTATGCTAGCGTGATAAATATTATCTTACGAGAACTCAACCAAATGTAGGCGATCCTCCCAACTGTTCCAAAAATCAAGAACACAAGCCCATAGCATATTCTCGAGTGTATGAATCGTCCTCTCAGTGTACCTATCAATTGCTAAGTGGAAGACGACACTCATCCTCAATCTTGTACCGAATAGCTCTCATAACTTTCCCTAAAAGTGCAAAACAAATCTCAAATTCCTATCGAAGACTATGTTGGTAGATGTATTGTACCTACTTACCACAAACAACATATAAGCACCGAACATTTGATTAATACTCTAAGCCGAATTCATCAATAGAAACATTGCTAGCTTAGTTAACCTATTGGCGATAAACCTGAGAGTGTCGCACCAGCTGTGAGTCCTCGGTAACCCACTTATAAAATCAATCGAGATGGATTCCCACTTCCACCTCGGAATGTCTAGGGGCTCGACTAATATTGCAGACCTACTGATAGGTTTGACATATCGACATAAAGTCCACTACCTCCTACTTCATGCAAAGCCACCATTAGGTTCTCTTAAGGCCCTTATACTTTGTCCCCTTTCGGATGGACGAAATATGGAATATAATGCCCTTCCTCTAATATCTAGAGCTTCAAGTCTATGTAACACTAGGGCACATACCCACGACTCTAATAGCGAATGCTACCATCTTTATAAAATCGAAAACCCTCAACTCGATTATCCTGAATATTTTGTCGAATTATCTTGAGCTTAACATCCCTAAGATGTCTCGCTCGAATCTTATAAAGAACCATCGGAATAATTGTCAAATAACTCATCCGCACCTCCAAATCTTTGTGCCTGATCTCGTCAGCCTCCATCTTTTTGAGCTCGTTAAGAAACTAATTAGATACCACAAAAGCACTTAAGGAGTGTGATGCCTTTCTACTCAATATGTTATTTGATTGTCTTCAAAAGTAAGAAACATGTTGTCCTTAGAGTTCTCTCTTTGTATCTTATGTTCATTGTTGTTTTGTCAATCCTAATGCCGACATATGCATTTCTGAAGTCGGTCGGTGGTACTAGATTTTGTGGTCCATGGACTCTTTGATAGTAGAGAAACCAACATATATCCTTGACCGGTTCTCTTCACCGGTTAAATTTGGGAAATTAAAGCTAATTAATGAAGTTTATCCCCCTCAAATTATGCACCATTGACAATAAGGATTTAAGACATCATTCTTTAAAGTGTTTGAAATTATTCATATAATTTTTTATTATCATAAATTACTACAAAATATTTTAAAATGAATAACATTTATCTTCAAAATTATTTTAAACTCTATCATTTAACTTCCCTTTAAGCTTATCCATCCCTCTGATATTCTTCTTTCAAATCCTAATCTAACGAGAACAAAACAACGCTCGCCAACAGATAGCTTGTGTGAATAATCTTTCACGACGGACCGGATTAAACTATAAGCGATATTGTCATAATAATAATAATAAAATCATCTGTTTTAAAAAATAAGTCACTAAAGATGAACTTTAACTATTTAAAAAATATATATATAATACAGTATAATTTTAAAAAATAATTGTTATATTTAGATTAAAAAATAATCTTATAATACTAAAATTTCATAATAATTAAAATTTATGCCAAATTTTTTTAGGAACAAAGAAAATACTGGCTTTAGAATTAAAATATTTATAATTAGTTTACAACTTGGGAAAAATAGTTTGAAGTCCACTTACCCCAAACTAATTAGATATACAAAATCTAAGTTCATTAGTTAATGTTTTAGAACTTTTGTATGTTATATAAAAAGTAATAAATGAATTCAATACAAAATATAATAGACTGAAAAATAATTAATTTGAGTTGAATGGACTACAGATTTTTTTCCCTTACAACTTTCCTACTAAAGTGTACACACTCCACCCACGTTTTTTTTTTTTATATTATAGCAGCCAATGATAGCCTGTGAAGCACAGGGATGGGACGGCTCCTGCACCGCCCTTCTGCATCTCAGAAACGTCTCAGAACATTTATTAACATGGAGACTTTCAATTAAGATAGAAAATATAACGTACTACTATTTAGATGACAGAAATATTTTTTCACTGTCATTAAATAGTAGAGTATCTTCGGCGTTTTGGAAGTTTTTGTTTTTGGCGAGCTGTGTTTGCACGGCCGTTTTTGGTACCGGAAACGTTTTCGCTCCGAAAACTTTTTAATATTGAAATTAACATTAAAATTATTTAATTATTTTTTTATTAAAAAATTTATTAATGATCAACATTAACTAATATAGATAACAACTTTAATTTTTTTTATTTTTATTTTAATAAATTTGATCTATTCTTTAAAAAAATACATATAACATATATATATATATATATATATATATATATATATATATATATATGTATTTTAATATTTTCTACCGTATCTATTTTTAAAATTTTTAATAAATAATATTTTTATTTTTTTCTCACTTTATTTTTTCTATTTCCGTGTTACCAAAAGGCGATAACTCTCGCTCCCAGGGCCTCCGCCAGCCGGCCCGACAGCACTGGAGGAGGTAAATTACGGTGACTCAGTAGCCTTTAAGACCCCCCGGTGTATCCATGGTGCCCACAAGGAGTCACCCCCACAAACGAATAGTTGAAACTCCCACGCTGCGGCTGTCATGAATCGAATCCTGACTCACCGTGTTATCAACAAAAAAGGTCCCGACCAACTGAGCTAAGCCCGTGCGGGCTTTATTTTTTCTATTCCCGTCCTCATACGACGTTGGTTATGTTAAATAGGGCCTTAGGCTATTTTAAATAGTAATTTTAGGATTTTTTAAATTTTATTAAATGACGTTTATTTTTTTGACAGCTTAAAATTTAAGTAATATATATATATATATATATGCTGTTATTTAAAAAAAATTACACACCTTTATTAAAATAAAATAAATAATTATTTAAATATATTAAATAAATTTATATTTTTTTATCATTTTTTTCCGCCGTCCCTTATTTATATTTTCAAGGGACGAAGTTTTCGTTTTTTCCGTCCTCATCATGTCGCACTCCCCGTCCCTAGAAGTGTACAGCTCTGATGATAGCGTTTAAACTTTACAGCCTACGATATAGGGTCTTGTTTGGGGCGCTGCATCTCATTGAAGTGGGTGCCAACAGGGCTAGGTTTGCAGCATCTTGAAGGCACTAACAACGGACACAGTAGCTAGTGAGGACGACGGTATGGTCGGAAGCCTGAAACTTTCCGGTTCTGGGGTCGCCCCCTCCCTAGGTTTCCTCGGTTCTTCCCCCAACCCCACCCCCCGGGCCCCAGATATCTCGATCTTACATTTAATGAGAGGATGCATACAATTTTACTTTAAATGTAAAATTATTTTAAAATTTTTTAGGTCCCTGAAATTACAAAAAAAAAAGAGAGAGAGATGCGTCGGACCCAGCGGATGTACCGAACCGTCAGGAGGCGCGTGAGTTCAACCAAAGCCGCTTTCCATTCTGACGTAAAATGTACAGCCCTCCTTCAGCTCGGCCTTTCCCTATGCTTGCAATTATACGTGTACTCTGTACTGGATAGGGCCGCCCGGGTCATGTGACGGAGCGACAGATCAAGAACATTGCCGATGGCGTTCTGGATTATTTTGACTGTGTGTGACGACGACTTTTCATGAGCTGAACCTTCCTAAATAAAACCTACTGGGAGCATGCTCTATTGCGGAAATAAAATATTATTTAATCAAGAATGAAAGATCTAAATAGTATTGGTTTGATGTGTTTTGAATTAAAAATTAAAGGTAGTTTGATATTAAAAAAGTAGACGAAGGAAGTATAATTTTTTTAAAAATATAAAATATTTTATTATTTAATTTAAAAATATAAAAAATTAAATAAAAAAATTATTTCTCTTAAAATTTTGGGGTGAGGTTCATTAAATAAGTTATAAATTATCTAAATCTTCAAATATTTATAATTTTTTTAATATAAATGAGGATTATCGAATGACATATATTATTAGTTTGTTGATGTCAGATGTTTAAAATATTCATATCACATTTATTATTATTATTTAATAAGTATTTTTTTAGTATTGTATTAGAATTATTTCATCATTCTAATTTATGTCATTGCATTTATTAATTTTTTATAACAAGTTTTGATACAGGAGTTACTTTAATTACTTGATGATATTTTTATAATATTTTATTATTGTCCCTTATAATTATTTATATTTTTGTAGTGGTAAATAAAGTTTCTATTCAAGTAAAAAAAATAGGTAAAAAAATAAATATTGATATTTATTAACAAAGGATATTAATATAATTTTGTATCTACTTTTTAAGTAATAAAAAAATAAACAAAATAAAACAATTAAGTCATGATACTTACGTTTACTTAACAAACACAAATTAATATTTATTGTAATAAACTACTTTCCAATATCTAACTTTCTTAAAAAATATATTTAATATGAAAGTAACTGTAAGTATATCAAATGACTCCTTACTAAATCTATCTCTAAAAAAAAATGATATTGAAAAAATAAACTTTGAGCGCTAATATTTTTAATATATTTTTATATAAAAAATGTAAAACAATAATATTAAAAATATATTTTTTAATACGAATATAATAAATATATTCTTATATCATAATATATTATATTCTTAGATAAACAGTCAAATTTATTGTAGAAAATTATGATATTTTTTTCTTCAAAAAAACTGAAGAATTATTATTATTGTTGTCATTGTTGCCGATAATTAATATTTACTACATTTGATTCAACTTGCGGATTTACTGCCGACGGTAAACATTTTTTATTTTTATTTTTTAATCATTTATAAGGGGTCTTGTCAAGGTAAGGTGCTGAACAAATAATAGCTGCACCGTACATTCGACTATCTTAAATTATATAAAATATAAATATATTTAAATTTATATAGATTATCAATAATTTTTTTAAAAATAATTAGATTTATTTAAGATCTAATTAGAACTTGTTTATCCGCTCAATTTGATAGATCTGAATTTGGATCTTACTTTTACAATCCAACAAATTTAGGTCGGATAAGAGTCTATTTAATATATATGAGTACAAGACTGAATCTAATTATATCCAACTCAGACCCAATATATTATCACGAGTGATGTGCGAAAATGATACCGTTCTAAAAAGTTTTTGGTGTCGAAGTTTATACTAAAATTATTTAATTATTTTTTATTAAAAAATATATTAATAATTTAAATTAACTAATGTAGATAGTAATTTTATTTTTTTATTTTTTATCTTTTAATTTGAGTAGGTTTGATATATATATATTTAAATATATATATATATATATATATTATCATTTTCTCGTTTTTTATTCATCAACAGTAATCACCGCAGCGTGCCAACTCTCAAATTCGTACCTTTCAACCTTGAGAGCTCATGTGGGCCTTCCGTGCCTCATGTGAGATGACTTATCAGGCAATTTTTTATTTATTTTTTTACTAATAATGACCCAACACTTACAGGCGATTGGAATTTACCGACACAAATGAGTCATACAAGATGTTAAAACTTAAAAGCATCCAATGTCTAATTTTATTTATATTGTCACGTTTTAATGAAATATATGTGAAGAAAATATCATATTTTGGTTGTTACTACTCTTATTATCTAATATATATATATATAATAAAATTTTGCCAATCTAATTTAATAAAATATAAAAATAATATGCAGAAAAGAGACACTTATCCATCACCCAAATAGACGAGACCCACCTCTAGCTCTAACTAAATTGAAGGAGGGCTCGAGGATGTGACGAAGTATTTGGCATTAACCTGAACGAGAGGTTCTCATATCCATCACAATCAAACGACTAGTTATATGGTATAATTATGTGCAACCAAACTGATACTAATATAATATCAATATTTTTTTAAAATTAGAATATCTTTTATTAATATTATCCAAAAATAATAAAAATAAACATTACAATATTTCTTAAAAAATTTCTACAAAGAAACATCCAATTAATAAACTTTTGATAACAAAATATCATAAACTATTAGTATAATTATGATGAAAGATTTTAAAATAAATTTTAAGTTAAAATAATTATGGGAAAAAATTTATTCTTTACTGCTTTTGCATGCAATAATTGACATGATTTCTTCCCTTCTCCTTCACTTATTATAATTTTTTAAGCCATGAAATTTATGTCACTTTTAAGGACAATAAAAATAAAAGATATAGGTCACCAAGTCCAAAATCACAAACATACTAGATCGCCGTGGATCTCAACATATATGTGATATAAACATAATTGCAACAAGACACAATGACCATTTCACAAATTGAGCAATAGCAACGTCAACACTTCTATCATTTGAATCGACATATCTCCGTACAATCTAAAAACCAAATGCATCTCCAGCAATAATAATTCCAACTATGAAAAAATTATATATATATATATATATAGAGAGAAACATGCAATCGTCCTCAAGAACATGATAATTAATTCATCACAACTTCAAAATTGATCAAGCACAGATATGATTTAGAAATAACAACAATTTAATTACAAAAGGAACGTAGAATGCCAATTTTTTTTTTTATAAAAAAAGGTTAGTGGTGAAAGATATGTTGAACATTGATAAAATTTTAACTAAAAGTTGGTGAAATATTAGATTTTGTAAAATAGTTGTTAACTTTAAATAGTTTTGGTGACATATGGGTAAAACTTTGGAGAAACATGTGTAATTATGGTAAAAAAATATGCATAAAATTCGTGAAATATGGTAACATAAATGTTTTAAAAAAGTTATAATATGGTAATGGAAAAACCATATACATTGGTAAAAGTTCACACACAATTGAAAAATATTAAGAGTGATGGTGAAAATTTGAACAAAAGATAGGTCAAAATTTGGTGTAAAATTTATTGGTAGGGGTAAAATTTTAAGTTGCTGCGGTGAAATATATAGATAAATATGGTGAAAAATAAGCATAAAATTGGTAAAATATAATTATATAAATGTTGAAAAGTTTTAAAAAAAAATAATGAATACATTTAATTGTGGTGAAATATACGTGTAGTTGTGGTGAAATAATGGTAAAAAAATATGTTTAATAGTAGAAAAATATATTTAGATACATGATGAAATATATGTACAGTTGTAGTGGAAGATATATACCCGATTGATGATATATGCGCGGGTCAATATTTAAAAAAATTAGAAAATTAATGTTGAAAAATATGTCTAGTAGTGTTGAAAGATACTTCAATATATTATGATATATATGTGTAATTATAGTTCAATGGTTCTTTTGTTCAAGAAGTTTACATGGTGGGGGGGGGGGGTTGGCGAGCAACCGAAAGTGGCGTTCGGTTTGTCAAGGATGGGTGAATATTTTTATTTTCTCATTTTTTCTTTTTTTAGCTCGCATGTAGTTTCTATGACCAATCTTTTATATTTTTTTTTCTAACATCATTTGATGCCTTCCAATATTTTTTGGTGTTTTTTGGATTTTTTTTGTATTTTTCCTTATTTAATGATATTTCTTTAACTAAAAATAATCTACAAATGGGAAGAATACCATTATAATACACTAATTTTTTGGGTAACCTGAGTTATTAAAGAGTGGTATTGGTGGAGATTAAGTTTTTTTTTTAGTTTGATTATTTAGCATATCTTTTATAAAGTTTTGAAACTCTAGTTGTGTTTTCAAAAAATTTCGTTCATGGCTCATTGTCATTTATTATAAATTTATTTTCTATGATACTTGCAAGCCACTTTTGGCCTCCAAACTCATTTTATATTCTTTTTTTTGTGTGTATATTTTAGATCCTCCTATTTTTAAGTCTCTTATGTTTTCCTTAATGCCAGATTAAATTATTGGCAAAAAACAATATTCATCGCTCTCGTGAGTTTTAATCGCATGTTTTAAGCCCTGTTAAGTTCTTTTTAGTTATCTAAATTTTATAAAACTTTTTGGATAATCTTATTTTAGTATTAATGTTCTATATATGATTCAAAAAACATTAAATCATTACTTGTATAATTTTTGGAATTTCATATAGTTTTGAATCTTAAAATTCACCAAATCATAATTTTCTTCCTTAAATCTTATCCTTATTGTAATAATCCGTCCCAAAATCCTTCAAAATGTATTTATAATTATGTTGATATAAAAGAAATGAGTTTTGTTTTATAAATGGGCTTGAAATTTTAATAAAAATGTGAGTTTCAATCATACCAATCAACTGGATTACATAACCAGTCGACTGGTGCACTAGAGAAATGTATATTTTTATCCTTGGCAAGCCAGCCAGTCAACTGGTTTCCCTGCAAGTTTAGATCCATTTTTATTTTGATTCAAATTTCTTTATAATGATTATGAAAAATTCTTATTTGAGTTCGATTATGCTAATAAACATGTGTGTAGTGCTCTGGTGTTATTTTTACATTAATTAGATCACTCCTTGATTTTTATTAGCAAAATTTTTCCAAAAAGTTATTTTTGAAAGCAAGCTTCCCTTTTCATTCTCCATCACCTATCCCTCTCTCTTATGGCAAATGGGCAGCTATTTTTGACCTGTGCACCCTTCCCTAACTTACCAACCCACTAGCATGCTCATCTTTGACTGCACCCAACCCACTACTACTCCATCAAGCCACCCCTCACTTCCTGGCTTGCCCATACTCAACCTCTCAATTTCACCTATCTCATCTCTCTTTTCCCCGAGAATGTCCACCAACTTGCTCCTACACTTCTCATTGGCCGATTCATCATTATTCCTCACTTGTGTTATTTCTCTCTTATTCCTTCTCCCTATGGAAATTTCATTAAGTGTTGAGCACCCTTCCGTTTCTCTCTCTTCTTCCTTCTGTTGGAAAAAAAAACAAAGATTCCTTATGTCTTCCTTCTTTGATCTTGCAAGCATTGTGTTCCTTTCTCTTTTTCTAATATTGGTTTTAGTTCTTTCTTGCTTTCCTTAATCAAGGAAGAGTTAAGGTTGAAAAAAAAGTTAGAGATTTCAGCTTCTATTTTAACACCCTATTTTGAGCCAAATGTGGTGTTTTGTGTTTCCCTTCTTCTTTTTCTGATTTTCTTAGTTTTAATGAAGTCTTGGAAGATGATTTTAATGGTTTTTTTTTTACTTTGATTCTCTTAAGAATCAAAGTTCTGCTAGATATGCCATCCAGTAAGAGTTTTGTGCTAGAATAATTGCTTCAAGGAAATACATTATTATTTTTAACATAATTAGGTTTATGTAGTATGTGGGAGTCCCATGTGTTAGTGCTTATATGAGTGTAATCTAATTTTGTTCCATGTTATGAGCATATGGTATAATCTTCCTTAAGTAAGTGTTGTTGAGACTATATGATTTTAAGCATAAAATGGGTTGTCTGAGCATGATTTGTTTAATTGCATACATTACCACGTAACCATGTGATTCTATGTATGCGACATGTATTTTTATGTGAGTTTTAACATTGAAGCATGCTAAGATAAATATGGTTAAGTATGGTAAATTTTGGTGTGTGTTTTGCAAGTCTGGGTTGTGTTTTACCCAAACCAGTCGACTCGTTTGAAGGGTCGATTTACTTGTCTAGCTAGAAATGGACTAGTTTGTTATAATTTTTTATGTTTCTCTTGGGCCTTTTACGTTGATACTTTCAATTATTTACAATATTTTTATTATGGTTTGATTTCAACTATGATTGACCCGATTTAATATGAACCACTATGATGGTATTTAAGACTTCATTTTGGTTAAGTTTGGTGTTATCTTTAAACGCTCGGTTGGTGGCTTTAATGCCTTATGGATGAGTTTGTTGTCATCTTTAAACACCTAAATGGTGCTTTTAATGACTTATGATTGTATTTGGTGTTATCCCTTGGAAAACCCAATTTGGTTATGTGTGGACTTTGTTGTGATTTGTGACATCATTTATACATAAATTAATGGGTTAAGGTTTTGTTTAAGTCTTTTTCTTTGGCTCTCAAGATAGCTGATGGGATTTAGTGGGTGGTCACCCTTGGTTTTATATTATTTTACTCAGTACCTATTTCGTTCTCTACTAGATTGCGGTCGGTAAGGGATATGCGCATACCTTTGAAGTATAGGATTATATTGTGGCAAGCCGACATGGCATCGGTGTCCAGTGCGGGTGGGTGAGGCATCCTAGTACAAGCCCCCTGGCGCTTTGTATTGTCAATTTATTAGGCAGGTGTGATATCCCAACTTTTTAGCCCTTGCGGCGAAGACATTCAAGGTGTGATGGGTGAGGCATCCCAATATAAGCCCCTTGGTATACTTCGACCACGTATGGTGGGTTTGGTATCCCAATTTTTATAGCAGGTGCAATCAATGTGTGGTGCATAGAAATTTCCTTCGACGTATTCTGACCTTGTGTGATGGGTTTAGTATCCCTTTATGATTACCTTGTGCTTCCATGAATTTTGTTTATGGTGGAGAACCAGGTGTGGTTAAACAGATTATCTTACTAACCAAAACTTGTGTGGTCATTAAAGAAAGAATTCTAATATGGTTTACATTTTATGCATCGCATTTACTACTGTATTTCTATACTTCCATGATTCCATGCAAGCATGTTATGTTGTACCCTAGTTGAATTCATATGATATCACCATCCTATTATGTGACTTCAATGTGCTGCATGAGTATTACCATATTTTATGTAATATGTTATACCAATGCTTCATCGTACTGATGATGCACTTGTGTAGTCACTGTGATGATCTGGCTTTTGATCCGGAGAGAAAATGATGGTTTGATTGTGCCTAAGAGTTATGCTAACCAGTTATTAGTATTTTTCCCACTACAATGGGATGTTTTTCTATTTTCGATTATTCAAACTCTTAGCTCGGATTCCTATATTTGATTTATAAACTATGAAGTTCATTCTATCTATGATACGGTTCTAGTCTTTATTTCCCTGTATTGTCAGATCGCGTCCACATCATCTTAAAAATAAAATTTCTAGTTAAAAATTTGAGGGTGTTTTTGTAACACCCCAAAATTTACACACACACACACACACACACACACACACACACACACACACATACACACACATATTTTAAAACAAGACCTTTAAATTTAAAACCCGTAAATTCTAGGGATGCTACCGCCACACTTAGTACTAGACCGGTTCACTCCTACTGTTCCACTACCAGGTGCTAAGGCTAAGAAAACATTGCCATCATCACACATCAATACATAAATTAAAATTCGCAAATCAATAATCAAAATACGCATGAGTTTTACATAATCCGAAATACGCGAGATAGTCTTCAGGGAATAAAAATAGCTACAATAACAAAATTATTTATGGAGTTTCCAACATAGTTAAAAGAGAAAATGAATAATAATCTCATGATAAAAAATAACCACGCCACTCCAAGACCCGATCTAACCCAAATCATCACTCGACCTCACCTGATGTCCCATAGACATCAATGGCATCAGAGAAGGTATCACCTACCTGCAACACGTCAGACGGGCCTTCTACTCGTGGGAATGAGCAACACCCATAAAAAAGGTGATCAGTACACTATGTACCGAGAAAGGTAACCGAGCACTAAGACTAACACACAAGCACATAAAATCATGCAAGATAATATTCAACTTACATATTCAAACCCACGTATATAATATATACAGTCATGCAAAGTATTATACAGCTTATAAATGATCAAGTCCATACATAAAGGCCCAAGTAGTTTAGATTAATTATTTAATTAATCTCTTATTGGAATTTGATTCACACCATATTCTTTATCAAGTCCACACGAGTACGGGAACCCCACTATTTTAGCCGGTTGATCGGTCACTAGGGTAACATACCCTACCACTATTATATGCCGGTGGATCTATTTGGCCCCTTCTCGTATGGTGTTCCACTATAAGTATTAGTGTCTTTTACGTCTTAGCAAACTGTAGGGTTCGGTTTGTTGAGCTCGGGATCCCCTACTACTATAGCCGGTGGAGCGGTCGCTTAGGGTAACATACCTTACCACTATTATACGCCGGTGGATCAGTCTCCAGGATACTGCAATACCTGGCCACTATTATGCCGGTGGATCGGTTTGGGCCCGGCTCAATCTCTTCCACTTTACATGATCAATGTTTTAAGTATCCTATTCAAAAGCTTTCACCCAGACATGCATGACTGACTTCTATTATTCTTATCCTCCAACTCTAGTTAACCACCACCACCAAAGTTAACCATAGCATACCCTAACACCCATGCAAACCCTAACTCCATGCAAATCATAACTCCCATGCAAAACCTAACTCCAAGCAAATCCTACTTCCATGCAAACCCTAGCTCCACATAAACCCTACTTCCATACAAACCCTAACACCATGCAAACCCCAACTCCATGCGAACCCTAATTCCATGCAAACCCCAGCTCCATGCAAACTCTAACACCATGCAAAACCCAACTCCATGCAAACCTTAATTCCATGTAGACCCTAACACCATGCAAACCCTAACTCCACATTATTACACTCCCCATCATAATTTTACAAAACTTATCATGCATGTCTTATGGGCCACATCATACCATAATAATAATACAACCCATACACATAATACACATGCCACAATTTAATGCACGATCTCACCTCAACTCCATATCAAGCTGCATATATGACAGTTACACAATTACACATAAAATACATTATAATTCTATATCACATGGCATACATGTCATATAAAACACATAATACACAAACGGCCTTAGTACTCCCTTACGTAAAACGTCACCGATCTTGGAGCATGCTCCTATATATCTTTAGGGCTTTGAATGGTCTCACCTATTATGAGGAAAAAGATAGAATCATGTTCCCTCCTAAAAATACTATTATTTATTAACTTATCCCAATACTAGGTTTTTAAATAAAATACTATTATACTAATAATAACTACACAAACAATACTAAAAAAAATGCTAATAATAATGTTAATATTATTCAAAATGGTTAGTGGAATAAGGGCTTCTACCCTCCACCAAAATAATGCTAATAATGATAATACTAATAAATAATAATAACAACAACAACAAAAACAACAACAACAACAATAATAATAATAATAATAATAATAATAATAATAATAATAATAATAATAATCATAACTTAAGCCTAAATAATATAAGTTAGGGTTTTTGACCCGATCTCAGAATAATGAAGGTACCATTTAATAACAATAATATTAATATTAACAACACATATTACTTATAATAATATTATTTATTGTTAATCCCTATTATTGCCTACCACACATACTTATTTAGGCCACACCTTTTGTACAAGAAAATTTATTAAAATATCTCTAGGGCTCATATTAACATTATCTATGCTACAAATGGCCACATTAGCTTATCATGTCACATACATGCATTTAACATTATCATTAATAACAAGACTCATTTTTTAACTATCATTTCTACACATGACACATAAATTAACATGGTTTTTATTTCAACAACCAACATATGCTACAAATCATAATATACTTAACATCATACAACATGCACATGAACATATTTAAAACACTAATGTACTAACACACATATAATCACACATTTTAGTAGGGTATAATGGTTACCTTATTTCCACTAACAAATAAACTTCACCGCTACCCCAATTAAAGTTTTGATTTGATTAGTAAAAATTAATATGTAAAAATAATATAAAAAATTAGCATATTAGAAGAAGAAAATTAAAAGAATAATTTTTTTATCAAAAGCTTGTTAAATATATGTTAATACTAACTATATTTATACCTCCAAAAATTAACAATACTTGCTCAATATAAGCATCATGACCCATGATGCATGCACAGGTTGAAGGGGAAATAAGGGTCAAAGGGAGAGGTGGGAGAAAGGAGGAATGGTTGGTTCAGGTGAGGGTTTGGTTGAGGGCTTGTGGAGGGGACCGAGGGTAGTGGCTGGGTGCAAGGAGGGAGTAGGGGTGTAGGTGGTGGTCGGGGGTCGAAGGGTGGTGGCTCAGGGTAGTAGGGACGACGACTGCAGGGCTAAAAAGATAACGCAAAGGAAGGGAGAAGAATAAGAAGGAAGGGGAAATAAGAGAAGAAGGGAGGGGCTGCATGAATTGCCCCAAAAGTATTTATTTTAAGAAATATAATTAAATAAGGGTTTATTAGGGAATTAAATTAATTAATTATTTTATTTGAAATGGGAAGGATTTATTTAGGAAAAATTAATAAGGAATTTACAAATATTTTATAAATGAAAAATTAGGCTTTTTGCTAATTAAAAAGGAATTTAGGATATTTTTTTAAAACCCTAAATTAGCCTAAAAATAAAATTTAATATTATTTTATTTAAATATTTTTATTTTAAATACTCAAAATATTATAATTTATTTATTTGACCCCAACATGCTTAAAGTTTTCTTTTTCCTTTTTCCTTTTTCTTTCTTTTTCTTTTCGTTTCTTTCTTTTTCCTTATTCTCGCCGATTAGGCCTATCACGAACCAATCCACCCTTTTCCCTCCCTCTCTTCCGTAGCTAAGCGCCATTCTTTTCTTTCTTTCCTTCGGTAGTTGAAATGCTGCATTTTGCATCTTTTTCTCCTTAGAACGTCGCTTTCCATTTAAAATCTTATAACCGTTGTCGACCAACCCTGTTCTTCTTCTTTTTATTTTCTTATTTTCTTCCCAGCCGTCCGTTTACCTCCTTCTTCCTCCTTTCTCCCCCGCCGTCAACCTGCACCTTCGAAGCTCCAAAAATGGCACCACCGGCCATGCGTGACTTGATCGGTCGTTTCCTCTCTCTTTCTCTTCCCCTTGACTCACAGTTTAGCATGGTCTAACCCATTTTCCTTTTCTCCCACTCGAAGCCTCCCTTTTCCTTCGTGAAAGGTCGAACACACCCTAAAATTGTGCCGCCCGATTAACGCCGCCGACTACCCCAAATCCTACATGCATTGTCCTCCTGCTGACCTCTAGAACTCTACCATTCCCTCTAAACTCTATAAATACCCTTTGGTTGTGTGTTTTTGAAACTTTTTCCCCAAAACCCTAATAGCCTACCCCGTGCACCACCACGACGTCAGACGACTTGTCCTCGGCCGTCGGCCAACTACTACGCCACCTCTACCTACCAAAGTCTTCCCTGCACCGCCCTCTAACTAACTGAGCCACCCATCACCCTCGATTCTTCTCGCACGAGCCACCACAACCATGTGAAGTTCCTTGCCCATCAAACCAAAATCTTACACCCGCAACCCCTCGAGCCTTCGTCCGCCACCACATCCCCACTTCTACTACCCTCTGCGCCACCCAAAAGTTGCTAATAATCTTCCTCCACCTAGCCATACTCTTATTTTCTCCTTTCTCCTTCTCCTCCCCTATCTTTCTTCTTCTCCTCCTTTCGGCCACAACCTCTCTTTTTGGGGTGTTACACTACAAGGGATATCTTGGCCGGTCAAGGTAAGGAGGTGGTAGAGGAGGCATTAGGGTGTTGAGGAATGGCTCTGGCGGTGGAAGAGGGGAGACGACGACGCAAGGTGGTGGTGTAGGATGGAGGTTGAGAAGTAGAAGAAAAGAGAAAGTAAGGGAAGGGTGGCTGTAGGGACGAGTGGTGGTTGCTGGGTGGTATTCATCACCTTTTCTCTCTCTCTCCCTCACTTTCATCTATCTTTTGATAGCCATGGCTACGTGTTTGACTTCCTGCACCCTCTTCCCATAATTACTAACCATTTGTTATGTCCCCTCCTAACCATACTTTACCTCTCCTACCTCATGGTGCATTTTTCGTATACTTGGTTGCCCACACTCAACTAAGTTAGTCTTTTCTCTCTCTTCTCTTTGAGGATGTCGGCCCATCTCTCTCTGATACACTCCATTCCTGATTTATTTCCACTTCTTAGTTTCTACATCTGCTCTCTTCTCCCTTTCCCTTGGTAAATTTTGCTAAGTGTTGATATATCCTTCATTTTCTCCCTTTTATTTTCTGTCGTGATAAACAATGGCTTGCCTCTTTTCTTCTCATTGTTTGGTCAATTATCATCTCTTATTTTTTATCCTAATATTATCCTTATCTCTAAACACCCAAATGGTGGCTTATATGCCTTATGTTGTGTTTGGTCTTATAGCATGGAAACAATTAATTGATTATTAATGGAATTAATTGTGATTTGTGATATTACTTGAAATTTAATAATAATGGAATTAAGATTTCATTTGAGTATTTATCTCTGACTCTCGGAGTAGCGAGCTATGAGTTAGTGGGACAGTTGCCTTGTATTTTTATATTTTCATTTAGTTCCTATTTCCTTCTCTATCAAGTCGTGATCTATAGAGGGTATGCACATGTCATTGATGTTTAGGATTATATTGTAGCAGGCCTTCATGGCATCAGTGCCTAACTGAGGTGAATGAGGTATTCGTACACAAACCCCTTAACACTTTGTATTGCCCATTTTTTGTAATTATTTCAACTAAAATGATTTTTTTAGGTAGTAATTTTGGGGCGATATACTAGGATAATGTATGATTAGAGTATTGCAAGCTTATAATCTGATGATTGATATTACATTTTCGGAAATAAGAGATATCATGTCTAAATCCGTAATTTCCATAAGAAAAAAATTTACACTAAAATATAAACGCTGACCTATAAATATTTTAGTGATGTTCATATTGGGGCATAAATGTTGTTCAATTAAAAAATATAAGAAAAATTATAATAAATTATTCATATTTATGAATAAATATGATAAACATACTTTTTAATGCATAATAAGGTGATTATACCATATAATAATACATTAAGTATATATTTATAATATTATTTTACAATAATATATAAAATAACTAAAATTTCAAAATTATCTATAATTGTAATCATTTTGAAATTTATTTACAATTATGAAAAAATTAGAAAAATTTATTTAAAATTAAAAAAATTAATTTTGAAAAGAATCTACAAATCATTGAAGCCATAAGAAATCTTCAAAAATAAATAATTTAAAACTTAAAAAAATAAAAAATTATTTTAAAAATATGTTTATGAAAATTTAAAAATTTTATAGCATCATTTAAATTCTAAAAAAAACCCAAAATTATTATTTGGAAATATATAATAGAGCTAATATATTTTACAAAAATTTATAGAATAATTATTATATTCAAAAAAGAATTTATGGTGTTTGTGTATAAGGGGAGAGAAGAATTTTAAAGACATTTTGTTGAAGGGGAGAGAAATCAACGACATAAAATTGCGCTCTGCTTTTCCATGGTGGACCGTGTTTTTACTTATAATGTTTTGTACGTGAGTTAGTAGTTCTTGAACTAGATCTTAATACATGACATGAGATGACTTGTTACTTGTTAGGCCCAGTATAGTATCGGTAGGCGAGCAAATATCCGGACCCGGCCATAATAATATTTTGATACATACGCGCCGGTACACCCATAATGAGGACTAAAAATCGTAGTCCAACCAATATCTGTCATGGGGCTCGCTCTTATAGGTTCAATTATTGTCTCTATCACAAGACTTCGACACATATCTCAAAAAAAAAAAAAAAAAAACGACCCACGACAATTTACAAATTAATATTGGACTCATCTAGGAAATATATGGGTCAAAGATGCATCCCAAAAATACGGCAGAAACTCCACCATGTCAATCGAAGTGGATGGAGAGAATATTAATTATTTAAATAGTATACTAATTTCCGTAATTGTCTTTTGAAAATAAGACTGATCGCGAGTAAGTAAATAAATAAAAATAAAATGGACGTACGTACGCTTTTTATTTAATTTTTTAATAAGCTCAATGGACGTACGTTGAATTTTACAAAAAAAAAAAACAAAAAACAAAAGAGAGAGAGAGAGAGAGAGAGAAAGGTGGACGGATGAATGGTGGCATGGAGTTAGATGTCACAAGTCAAACCCATGCGCCTTTCCGCTTTCAATACCTGAACCAGGCCGGCCCAATGTGAAGCCGAACGCCGTCAGGAAACCCCGCCTCGAAAGCGTTGGTTGGTTCCCACTGACTGCTGCAGCCATTTCGCAATGTCAGGTTTATTTTGGGCATACAACTTTTATAAGCCCCGTTGACCAAAATAATAAAAATAAAATAAAAAAAAAACAAAAAAAAAACGTAGAAGCCCTCCATTCCAAAGTTGAGATCCATGCAGGGGCTGGCTTGGTCAAGACTCAATACCAGTACAGTTGGGTCAATTTTAGCTTAAACTGCACGCTTGAATTGAAATAGGCAACCATCAGGTTGAATTTTCTGTATAATTCTTCTTCTTCTTGGGCGAAGAAGGTAGCTTGGCGTGAATCCTCTCTCTCTCTTCCTTTTTTCCCTTCAAGAGACCTTCGCAAACTTTCGTCCGTAGATCGGTGTGGATGAAGAGCTGATGAAAGGTGTTGTCCGTATACTATGATTGATATGCTTTTGTTCATCTAATTCTAAGCAAACGAGAGATTAAATGCAGTTAATGGCTACGATATTAATGAGGTGGGTTTCAAGTGCTATTTGGATGCGTATCAAACGAATGCATCATGAACTTGGTAAAAAAATATCAGGAGAGCGAGCTTTCCAGCAACAATAACTCATCTGGACTTTCTTTCAAAATATCCTGCCCGGTAAACATCGACAACATTTCACCCTCAGACGTGATACGAGAGTACGACGTTGAACTCGTGAGGTAACTCCAAAAGTCGGAATCCTTAATAACATTTTACGTAAAATCTCATTTCTTTACAGATGAATTGCTTGCAAAAGGAATGATTACATAATTAATAACAAAAGAATGAGTAATGCACCAACCCTACGGCATGTCAATTGCCAAGCCATGCCATTTACACACACACACACACACATTTCAATTTACGTCTTCTGTACATTCAAAGCTTTAAGTAAGCTATTTGATCGGTACCTAACTACACAACCTCAATCCGGTTCCGGCGCCAAGTTCAAGAAGAGGCGGTATAATTAGATCCTATTTATTTATTAGTCTCTTCGATCGGGTAGTAATAATTAATAAAAACACACCCGCACTAATTAAACTCGTCTATATATCGTATCGGAAAAAGAAATATTCATTTGATCATTTTGCCGTCTCAGCCGTGCAGCGTCCACGGCTACGTCCTCCCGGAATGTGCGTGCATGGTGATGCTCGTGAGGGCGGCACCCGACCCCTGGGGAGATACTGGAACAGAAGGCTTTTGTTTAGCCACTGATCTTCTCCGAGCAGCCTTATTGATTCGGCTTGTCGGACGAATGCCGTAGTAAAGATGAGGTAAGTGGTTAGAAATAACGCTAGAGAATTTGATCTTTGGGTCCTCATATTCGGAGAGAACAGAGCGATCAAAATGGAGGAAAAGATAATATATTTATATATAGAGCAAGCAAATAAGGTTGATCTATCTGTGATTGGGAGAGCTTCTGTATCTGACGTTTTTGCGGCGCTCGCGTGAGAAATGCAATGCACTTAAAAGACAGATTTTATGGCCCTTAATCAACTGAACGATCTATCGGTGAGGATGAATGAAGATGTGTTATAGTTATACTGAACTTGTGTGTCTGTGTAGAACTCTATATATAAGGCTGGCGGGCGGCCAGGCACGACGAGTTTCGGTTTAAAATTTTCGTAGTTGACTGTGTGATCCCCCGCGGTTTCCCGGCGTTGAGGCTTTGACAAGACACGGTCCAAAGCATGAACCCGTCCTCGTACGCCTACGCCAGGAATCGGTCTTTCTCCTTTTACATGAAAGGAAAGGACACGTGTATGTATCGCAGTAATAAGCAATTCGTTAGGTTGTTAACTAACGGTGTTCAGACCGCACATATACTTTTCCGGTTCCGGCCCCTCCGGCCTCCACAGCTTCACACACTCGCTGAAATATTTTACAGTATTTTTATTCGCCGATCCCTGTCATACTTAGTGATATTCGTTCATCACTGTCGTCATTCATATTATTGCTATAAATACTACATTTTTATAATTTTTTGTAAGAAAATAAAATACGTTTTCTTTTTCACTTTCACTTTTTATTATATTTTATAAGTAAAATTTTAAAGCTATATTTATTAATTCTTTAAAAAGTATATAAATTATTAAAATAGTTATTTTTTTTATACGGATGAAATATAATATATATTGTCTTTATTATTATTATTTTATTAATTCAACGTTTATGGAATCTCTAATAATTCAGCTTCATTTACTCCAACTATTATCATTTATTGTTTCAGTTTGATTATTGTCATTTTGATTATATCGGACATTTTTATTGATAATGTTTTTTACTATAATTAATTTTGATATAGCGTATTACTACTACTACTACTACTACTACTTAGGTTAATTTTTAAACTATTATTCTCTATTATACCATCTTTTTACCATAACTACCTTAACCCATAACTTAATGTTAAGGAAAGTAACTTATTTCGAATTTTGATTAAAATCATACAAAGATTGAGTTCAATTGAAAAGTTAAATTTACAGACCAATCTAATTGATTGATACAAAAAAAATTGATTAACCTAATAAAAAAATAAAAAAATATAATTGAACCTAATCTATAATTTTCTATTATTTTTTTATTTGTTATTGTTGCAATCATTATCATTTTAAATATTCTTACTATAAAATAAACTACAACTAGCAGATCGAATATACATAGCTAAAATCATATTACTATATATTTACACAGAAGTAAGATACTAAAGTTGTATGACAAAATATACCTCGCAATATTCAAGTGTCTTCATATATATATTTTTTTACTAGTCCGACTTGTTTACCTATTATAAGCTTGGAACCTCATCTGCATGCAAATATGGAATGAATGTGCTGCAACACGTTTTTTAAAGTATTGATGACTGAACCACCTTATATTGAACAAGTAATACTAATGTCAAGTTGTAACACCCCAAAATTTACACTTTTTTTAAAAGCAATACTCATAAATTAAAATTGTAAATTCTGGGGATGTTACCGCCACACTTATTACCAAACCAGTTCACTTCTACCATTCCGGTACCAAGTGCTAAGGCTAAGAAAACATTATCAGTAATACCATATAAATTCAAATTAAAAAAAAATAAAAATCAGAGTATGCGCAAGTCTTACATAATTCGAAATACCAACTATTGTTTTTCAAATAATAATTAAACAACATTAACAAAGTTGTTTCGGCAACTTAAACATAATAAAAATAACATGAGTTATAAATTAAAAGAGAACGGCCATGCCTCTCTAGAAATTGATCCAGCCTAGCTATCACTTTGCCCCTCTTGATGTCTCGTAGACATCGATAGCATCAAAGTAAATATCTTCTACCTGCAACAGATCAGACGGGCCTTCTGCTCGTGGGAATGAGCAGCACCCATGAAACGGGTGATCAGTACGCTACGTACTGAGTAAGGTATCTGAATACTAAGGCCGACATATAACACATTAATTCATGCAGGATAATGATCAACATACATTTACAAACCCACACATATGATACATAGAAGCATAAAATGAAATCCATAACTTAATATCAGCAAGTCCACATATCAGGCCCAAAAAGATCCGGATTAATGATTTATTCTTTATTTTATCGGGATTCGATACACACCATATCTTTTATCAAAAGTCGATACACACCATATTCTTTATCAGGTTCATACGAGTACGGGAACCCCACTATTTTAGCTGGTGGATCGGTCGCGAGGGTAATATACCCTGCCACTATTATATGTCGGTGGATCAGTCTGACCCCTTTCTCGTACGGTGTTCCACTGTAAGTAAATAGTATCTTCTCACATCTTAACAACATATATATAGTTTGGTTTGTTGAGCTCGGGATCCCCCACTATTATAGCCGGTGGATCGGTCGCGATGGTACATGCCCTGTCACTATTATAGCCGGTGGATCGGTTGCGACTCGTGAGGGTAATATACCCTGCCACTATTATAGCCGGTGGATCGGTCTGGGCCCGGCTTAACATCTTCCACTTTACGTATTTACTAATTTATGTATCTTATTCAGATGTTCATTTCAAGACATGCAAATCCAGTTTCTACCATGCTTACTCCTTAACTCAGATTAACCACTTCAACCCTAGTTAATCATCCCACCATACTTAACCACAACATATCCCAATACCACTACAACTTTAGCTACCATGAAACCTTAACTCTATGTAAACCCTCTTCTCATGCATACCCTAGCTCCCATACAAACCCTAGCTCCATGTAAGCCCTAACTCCATGTAACCCATACCTCCATGCAAACCCTAACCACATGCAAACCCTAGCTTCACGTAGACAACCCTTCCATGCAACCCTAATCCACATGCAAACCCTAACTCCACGTGCAAACCCTAGCTTCACGTAGACAACACTTCCATGCAACCCTAATCCACATGCAAACTCTAAATCCACATACCACACTTCCATGCAACCCCAATTCATGTGCAAACCCTAGCTCCACATAGGCATGTTTCCATGCAAACCCTAACATCATGTCATTTCATGCAAACACTAACTCCATGCCATTCCATGCATAACCCTAACATCATGTTATTTCATGCAAACCCCTAACACCATACTATCTCATGCAAAACCCTAATACTATACTATCCCATGCAAAACCCTAACACCATATTGTTACATTTCCCATCATGATTTTTACAACCTTGACATGCATATCTTAAGGCCTTTTCATACAATAGTAACATAAATATACACATAAGTCTCATGCCACAATTTATTCACACCAACATACTTCAACTCTATAATCATGCCACACGCGAAATAAATAATAATAATGAACATAAAATACATGGCATAAAAAACACACAGTGCATACAAACACATAGATGGACTTAGTAGACCCTTACCTAAAACGACACCGGTCTTGGTGCACGCTCCTATTCCACTTGAGGGGTTTGACTGGGTTCACCTATTATATAAAAGATATACTAGAATTAGGCTCCCTTATAAAATTTTATTATTCTCTAACTTATTCTAAGATTTGGTTTTTAATTTAAACAATACTACACAATAATCAACTATACAAAATATTACTTAAAAATACAAATAGATTATTATTTTCATTCGAAAGGGTTGTGATACAAGGGTTTCTACCCTTCACCAAAATAGTAATAAAAATAGTAATAATAATAATAATAATAATAAAAGTAAAACATTATTAATAACACTCTTATTAGTAGAATATTAATATTAATAATACCATAATTCTTAAAATTACAAGGTGGCTTTCAAAATCAATCCACTTAATAATAACACTATTCAAAAATGTAATAATGATATTAATATTATATATATATATATACTTATAATATAAAAGTTAATAAAGATAATAATAATAATAATAATATAATTAGTAATAATGTTAAAAATGTTAATAATAGTTGTAAAAAGAAAATGTGCGAGACTTAGTTAAAATTTTAGGTTTCTAATCCTCCTGAAATAATTACAATATTAAATAAATAATTACACTAATTATAATAATATTTATATTATTATTAATAATAATGGTAAACATGTAATAGTTCCCTTAAATAACCAAAATTCGAGAATAATAATTTATCTAACTCAAGAATACTCCCAAACCTGTCAAAAAAATTTAGCAATTAGGATTCAAATGAAAACAATAATAATAATAATTATAATAATAATTAAAATCGAATTAACATTAAAAAATTAGGATAAAAGCAGAATAATTATCAATAAATCGAAAGGAAGTGTTTAAAAGGTCTATGTTTTCACCTCGAGTCGGAGGGTATGGGTGGCACCAGCGGTGGTTCCCGGAGGTGGCCGGAAAATGGATCTAAGAGGGGAAAAAATGAATAAAAAGAGGTGAGAGGGAAAGAGAAAAATAAAATAAGATTATAGGTCGGTGGAGGGGACTTAGCAGGAGTTATTGGTTGGCTTGGAAGGTGGTAAAAGCGGCGGATGTGGTGTTGGATGGTGGTTCAAGGTCTCGGGGTGGAATTTTCTGGCGAGATAACTAGTCAACTTTGCTCGATTATGGAGGCCCATGAAAGGAGAATCGAAGTGCTTAGATGGTTTAGTTAATTAGATGGTGTTGCAGGGAAGAGTTTGAGAGGAAGAAGAGGTAGTGAGATTGGCTAATGGTGGAGTAAGAGGCGTCTATAGTGGCGTTGGCGCACCAATTGTATTTAGGGTTTCGGGGAAAGAATATCTCAAACCTAGGCCATAAGAGGGGTATTTATAATGTTGGAGGTTAGGTTCAAGTTGGGGGAGTTATCAAGGGGCCGAAGCTGGTGAGAAACGTGGTGGTTATGGTGTCGATCGGGCGGCAAAGTTTTCAAAATTTGCTCGACCCTTTGCGAGGGAAATGGAGCAATCGTGGAGAAGAAAATGGAGAGTGGAGTGTTTAAAATCAAAGTTTGCGTCGAGAGGGAGAGAATGAGCGGGAGAAAGGCCGGTCACGCCACGTGTGGCTGGTGACGCCATTTTCGGGGAGGAAGAAGGTGCTAGCGGTTATGGCGTCGGGCTGGAGGAAGAAGAAGAAGGTGAGGTGCTAGATTGGGCAGTTCGCGGGGAAGAAAAGAAAGAAAAAAGGAGGGAGAATGGGCGGTTCGGCGCTAGGGGGAAGGCGTTAAATGAAACGACACGTTTTAAGTGTAAAAAGGAATGAAGAACGGTGTTCCGGGGCTGACGCGCAACGGTAAAAAGAAGATGAGTGGAATGCGGTGATCGGGGAGAAATAAGGAGTGAAACGCAGTGCTGAGAGGTAAGAGGGGGTGGCGACGTGCGGGCTGGGCCGCGCCGAAGGAAAAGGAAAGAAGAAAAGGAATTGGGCCGTGCAACAGGCCTAATTCAGGCGAATAAGAAAAAGAAAGAAAAAGGAAAACAAAAGAAAAGGAAAATGGGAAAAAGGAAAAGAGAATTAATTAGGTTGGGTCCAATTAAATTAATCTGAATATTTAGGATATTTAAAAATAATAATATTTAAATAAAATAATTTTTAAATCCTTTTTAGGCTAAATAGTATTTGTAAAGGATTTCTCAAAATTTCCATTTTAAATTAAAAAATCTCTCAAATTTAATTTAATTATTTATAAAATTAAAATTAATTTGAAACTATTTTATATTTCTTAAATAATTTGAATAAAATAATTTATTTAAATAATTTCCCAAATTAAATGCTTAATAGATAATATACCAAAATTTCCTTTACTTAACATATTTATAAAATTTCTTATTAATTGTCCTAATAATTTCCTTTTATTTTAGTAAAATAATTTATTAAATTAATTTTTTTTCAAATAAAACTTTATTTAATTATAATATTTAAATTTAGAAATTTTCGGGGCATTTCACAAGTTGTTTGGTGGAAGAACGGGATTCAATTTTTGTTACTAATGTTGTCCTTTATGTAACGCCCTTAGATTTACTACTTGAATATTTTTGTTTTAGGGGAAACATTATTATAAAATATCGAGTGCTTGCATCATATTTAACATAATTTAAATCCCCACTACCTTTTTTACATTAAGTGTTTAGGCTAAAATGCTTCAATAAAATCAATTAAACAACTAAAAGAGGGACACCGTTATAAATAAAGATGTAGGGGTAATAAAACCCTTATTACAATCAATGCTGATCAGAATACAAGCCATACACATAATTAGAGTTTAAAAGGAATAACCGACAACAAAAATATCACCATATTATGCAACACTAGTTGATCTTAACACTTAATCTCATAGACCCACTCCTTAAAAAGAATATCCTCCTAAGGATTCTCTTTATGCCAGTAAGTTTCGTGTCACTCCATGACCCACACATGCATGATCAATTGAAAATTATAGTATCAATATTATTTTCTCATATTGAGTAAATTATAGCGCTTGTGAAGATGTAGCATGGTCACATAAACAATTAATCAAACAAAAGCAAGAATCATACTTAAAATATATGGTTACATAAGAAAAAAAAACATTTAAGGGCAATTACAATCCCCCAATTCCATATATAATAATAACCATTTGTGCTCTAACAAGGATCAAATATCAATATGATCCCAGTACAACTCAATACTTATCAAGTTAAATGCTAATTTGATTATTAAAGAGAACATGTTTATTTAGTATTACATTTCAATTTAAATCAAAACATTAAGAGGAACACAATCTTATAATCTAAGGCAATGATTGCTAGGGATAAATAAAAAATGTCAAACCACTAACTTCCAAGACAACAAGTCAAGGAAGTCACACAACATAAAGTCGTGTATACATAATCTCAACATTAAATCCTTAAATATGTGTAATACCCTCCATAGGATTTATAAATTCCTAAGAGAATATATGTGCCATTTAACTCAAATGTCCAACTTTTCACTTAGGGGCCTAAGTCCAAGGAGCTAGGTTCACTTCCCAACTCAATTTATATTTCACTTTAAATGATTGATGTTTTGGTCCATCCAAATTATTGATCAAAAGAGATACAAGATCTACGCATAATCCATCAAACTAGTCGTCCAATCAATCCAAATTAATAACAAGATTCACAAAAAATCAAAGCTATAGAATACCTAGGGTTAGATGTCAACCCATGGCCTGAACACTTAACCAAAATAGTTTGATCTAATTATTTTCAAAATTTTCTTTTTAATTATCCAAAAGTTGATATAAATTTAACTATTTATATAGGTTTATGGTCAGCAATAAAGTCAATTAAGGTCGACTTATATCTAATTATTCAACACTTACGCACATGTTAGCTTATTATGATCAAAATGCCCTTAAACACTGCCGCGTTATCACCAAACACTAATATAATTCAATAAAGATCATAAAAGGGCTAATTAATATTAAAATAAGATTTTTAATGCATAATACCAATTATATAAAAATTTCAAAAGTGGTAAAAAGACTATATTTCCCCTAATTGCATAATAAACATACTTAGCACACAAAATCTAAACCATGCACATCTAGCATACCGTATTTTACATGCTTATCATGCATAATATATCATTATACATATCTGATATACATGTTGAGAAAAATGACATAATACATGTAAAATAACATAATTTTCCTTAGAGCCCACAAAACTTAAAGTACACAAAACTATGACCAAACATACTCAAGTCCTAACATATTTTTTTAATCCTCCTATTCAACCCAATCTAATTAAACCACAAGGGTTTTCTCCCAAGCTAAATCAACACAGCCACACAACAACATTGTGGATGGAAATCACGACCCCAAGGTCGAATATGGTCGATTAAAAAATTGGTTAGTTTCTACTCCATTTGAATGTGACCCAAATTTTTTTGATTTCCTATCATTAACCACCTCCCATGATAGTCTTGTCCCACCTTACATTGGGGAATTTTGTGAGCCAAAACCTTAATAAATATTAGAGGAGCAAGGCCCTCAGAGCATATAATGAATAAGTTAATCTAAGCAATGTATCGAGGACTTGTAACTTATAATTTATGCTAGTCAATCTCTTGCTAACTCTCTATTTGTCATTGTTATTCACTGCAACCTAAATGACGCCCTTATAGATGCCTCTGACTAGGGACCTCAAACTCTTCACCATCATCGGCCTCACCTTCACAGCCCAATATTTAAGTTACCCTAACCCTCCACCTCATTTTCCTTCTACATTATTTATGTTCGACATTACCTACTTAAGCGTTGGAATGTCCTTAGATTGACACCCTACCAGTTTATCTCTGGTGCTTAAAATGATATTTCTTATCATTTTTGCAAGAGAATCGGTGGTGCCCCACACAACTTTGATTTATACATCTATTGTAGACTACAAGGGTGTATAATTATATATAAAAATTTAGGTTGAACAACTAATGGACAAATTAGAATATATAACAAGGCATGAAAAGCTTTGGTTGGACTAAAATGACCCTATAGAGAGATTCATTGAATTAATCATGCAAAATCTCATACTTCCACCTATGATCACATGCTTAGAATCATACATTTAGGTAAATAATTACATAGATGATAATAATATATAAACATAGCCTCACACAATATTTGAAAATACCAAAATACTCATACGTATTTATATTTCATGATCTTGCATATATTATCACAAATGATATAATTTTTATAATAATAAGACCAAGCATGATTTCTAAGCTTAAAAACATAATATGCTACAAATAATATTCTACCATCTAAATAGTTAAGTTGGATTTACCTAGTATTCAAGGTTAAGGAAAAAGAAATAAAAAGGTCATTTCTAAGGCAAAATTTAAGCCCTTCTTAAAATCCCTTCAAAATTCAAAAATATAATATAAGAAGCATACAATAACAACAATGCATAAAATAACAAAGGGAAAAAATGAAATTCCAAGGGAATGAAATATATACCCTTTGAAAAAGGAAGCATAATAAGAAGAAGTGTAAAGATGACAACCTTCACAAATTTACCAAAAATCTAGCCTTCTCTATTTATATAAAAATAAATAAATGTTGTATAAAAGAAATTATAAAATCAATAAGAGAAGAATACAAATAAAAGAATAAGGGAAAGGCTCAATTGATGCTTCAAGAATAAAGGGCCACTTAGCCAAAAATTCAAATAATATGAGGACATACGAGAGGGTAAAAATAAGAGAAAGCTAGGGGGAGAAATACTTTTTGTTTTTTTATTGGGGTAAATCTAGATGAGGGTAAACATTAAAAAACTACATAGGTGAAGGAAATTAAGGTATATTAATGTGAGAAATTTAAAATAGTGTTTGGATAATATTAACATAATATGTGTGAACATTGGTTTAATGAAAGGAAAAGAAGCAAGTGGCATACAAAGAGTTTTTTGATAAATCAAGCAAGAGGAGAGAGGATATAATAGATTTCCCAACACTTAAATAAAGGTTAAGTGGTGATGAAAGAGTCATGCAAGTCTTTTGAGAACCAAACAATCACGCTAAAGAGGGAAATAGAGGTCTAAACATGGTAAGGGAGGTCTAAACATCATAGAGAAGTTTATTTGGTAGGCTAAGGCATAAGGAAGGAGAGAGAAACAAGTTAGAGTGTTTAAGGTGCACAAAGAACGTAAAGTATTGCACTTAAAATAAGAAAATCAAGAAAAGGCTCAAGCATTCACAGAATTTAAAAAAAAAAGCCATAATGTGATCAAGGGATGGTGGAAGGTATTTTTTGTTGCTTATGTGCATTTTTTTAGATTTTAAAATTATTTTTAGAGGTGGAAAAATAAATACATATGAATTAATTAAAAAAATATTAAATAAATCCCAAAATTTACCAAAATTTATGAAAATATGTAAAAAGAATTTAGAAATACGAATATATAAAAAAATTAGCATAATATAAAGTTGGAGCCAAGATAAATCAAAATGTAAGAAAGGAAATTAAACCCTACATGTCAATTGACCATTAAGTCCCTAGGTGGCATGTTGTTCCTGAAGGTCTAGTTAGTCAATTACCATTCCAAAAAGCCTATTTTATAGTGAATTTAAATCCTATCAATTTAATATATTATTAAATAATAGTATTACACATAATAATGATACATTTTGCACAAAATATCCTATAATAGTTTCTATAAATAGTTACATATATAATGCGATGATTATGCTTAAGTTAATCAAGAATGGGACATCACAATTTACATGTGGACGGTTATTAAAATTTAGATCTATTATCTTAATATTTAATAATATAATTATGTTCCTGCACTCCATTCACCAAAAAAAGATCATTCATGTTTGGACATCCGTTTTATATTGATCATATGCACTTCTATCATACTTTGGATGGATGGAATTAACATCGTACATACATTTATCATTAACAATCAAATTACATAATGTAGTGCAAGTCCTCGCAATATTTTGTAAGATTTTCTTAATCTAGAAATATGATGGTGCTCAAGCTATTACAATTCATAATTAGAGCACTTCAAAAAATAAAATAAAAAATATTTGATTCCCTTTTGATTAACTTCCTAAAAAGATTATCCCAACCATCTTAGGAGTAATATCAAAAAATATTCCCTATAATAATTAATAATATACAATTACTAAAATACAAAGTATACCTCATAAAGTAGTCACATTAGCATTGCTTATTTATTTATTTATTTAATTTTGACTATGTTATGTTACCTTTGTAGTACAAAAAGCATATAATTATAATCCTCTGAAATTTTAAAAACCTGTAATTTAATAAATAACTTTTATTTGGGGAAAATTAGCTTTTAAAATTATTTAATTTAATTATTTTATGATTTTTTGAATGTATAAAATTGGGTAGGAATATTTAATATATTAAAATAAATATTTTATTATTATAGCATACTCATTTTATTTAAATAAATTTTCAAAACAATATTTTTCAAAAATTAACCTTTTTAAACCCTTATATTTAATTATATTAAATTAAATTATTAAATAAATTTATTTTCCACAAATATTATATTCTATTATTTTATAAATTTAATTATTTTGATTTTTCCTATTTTTCCTTTTTTTTCCTCCTTTCTTTCTTTTTTTTCCCTTCGGGCTGCCCGCCCAGGCCTGCCTCCCCCGCCCCTGTGCGATTGGGTCGTCGGCCCACTCCCTTCCCCCTTTCCTTCTCCCGCGTCGACCAGCTCAGCTGCCCCAGCCCTAACCCCATCCCCTATTTCTTTTTCTTTCCTTCCCTCCCCTGGACCGGGCTGGTCCATTTTTCTTCCCCATTCGTTAGCCTGCCCTCCTCTCCCTTTCTTTCTTCTTCTACCTAACGCCTTAACTTGCACTTCGTCGACCACCCCAAGCCATGCCCGACCATCTCCTCCACGCCTTGCAGCTACCACCCCAACCTACAACGCACCTATCCCTACCTCCATCTCTCTCCTCCACCGTTTTTCCTGTCCCTCCTTGACCCGACCAACATCCTCTCACCTCACGCATGCTCCCCCTTTCTTTCTCTCCTCCCCTTCCCTCCCCCTGCCACCCGACTGACCGCCTGCCACCCTGACCGGCCACCTACTCTCCCCTTTCTCTCCCTCTTCCTTTTATTCTCTTCAACAACCTCTCCCCTACCCCATTTTCGAACACTCTACCCTCCCCCGATCTATTTTCTCTCCTTTCATCCCTTCCCCTTATTTTTCACCGCCACCCAACTCTGCCACTTCCACCACCGCACCAACCCCCCTACACCACTCCCTGTCGCCCCTAACTTAGCCCTGGACCACCACAACACCACCTTGAGCCCCTACAGGTCCCTTCTTCCTCCCCTCTTATTTTTCCCTTCTTTTTCTCCCTTTCCGGCAACCTCCCTACAACCCCTCCTTCAACCACCTCTGCTGCCTCCCAAGCCACCAACCCACTCCTTGCAACTTCCCCTACCACCCCCTCACCTCCTTTGGCCGAAACCAACCCTTGCAGCCCCTCACTTTTCCTTCCTTCTCAGCCACCTCCACCTCGACAACCACCTTTGCAGCCTTGTCGTCGCCCTTGACCGCCAACAACCCATCCCTAACCACCACCTACACCCCCTCTCCACCCCTGTACCCTTCCCTTGCCCTAAATCCTCCCCCACCTATCCCTTTTTCTAGCCCTAAAATCCTTACCCAAAATTAGCACCCTTCTTCCTTTCATACCACCTTCGACCCTTTTTCTTCCTTGCCTTGCATGCAACTCATGTTGCATGAGTATTTGCTTTTTTGCCTTCCTTGGGTTATTTTAGTTAATAATTTTAAGGTATAATAATATATTAAGTTAAGTATTTCATTAATTAAGTTTTATAAAGGCTTATGCTTTGGTTTTTCTTATTTCTAATATGATATGTATTGACATTATTTTTAGGAATTGGTTTTGCTAATCAAAGTTTGAATCTTTAACGGGGATACCGGTAAGGTTTGATTTTGCGGGAATTAAGGTAATCGTTAAACCCCACTTAAATGCATGTTAGTACATTAGTGTTTTTGATATGTTATTATGTTTAATATATATTGTTTAATGTATTATATGTTGTTTATTATATTGATCGATAAAAAGGAAAGTATGATAGTTGATATGCCATGTATGGAAGAAGTGCTAAGGAAGGAGATTTATTACTCAAGAATATGTTAAGTGTTTATTCATGCTATATTATGTTATTGTAAACATTAATGTATGGTTAACATTATTGTGAGCCCTAGGGAATTTTAGTAATACGTCTTGGTTAAGAGTGTGGCCTAACACGTGTAGTTGTTAATGAGTAATAGTTGGTGGAATCAGATGATGATAATAGAGTATTAATATTTGTATTTTAAGTACTGGTGATAATTTGATAAAGGTTGTGTAATAAAAGGTTAGCATGGTAATTTTGGAAGTTAAAGGTATTAAGGTAATTTTAGAAGAAAATGGTAATTGTGATAATGGAGAAGGGTGATAGGGTATTTATAATAATGGAAAAGGGTGATATACTAATTATAATAATGGAGAAGGGAAATATAGTGATTATAATAATGGAGAAGGGTAAAATGGTAATTATAATAATTGAGAAGGGTAAAATGGTAATTATGATAATGGAGAAGGGTGATAGGGTATTTGTAATAATGGAAAAGGGCAATATAGTAATTATAATAATAGAGAAGGATAAAATGGTAATTATAATAATTAAGAAGGGTAAAATGGTAATTGTGATAATGGAGAAGGGTGACAGGGTATTTATAATAATGGAAAAGGGTGATATAATAATTATAATAATGGAGAAGGGTAAAATAGTAATTATAATAATAGAGAAGGGTAAAATGGTAATTATGATAATGGAGAAGGGTAATTTAGTAATTTAACAACAAAAGGGTAAATTGGTAATTATGATACCAGAGAAGGGTAATTTGGTAATTTAAGCAACAGAAGGGTAATTTGGCAATTATGTTGATAGATAAGGGCAATTTGGTAATTATGAAAATGGAGAAAGGTAATTTGGCAATTTAACTAACTAAAGGGAAATTTGGTAATTATAACAAAGGAAAAGGGTAATTTGGTAATCTAACCAACCAAATGAGAAATATGATAAGTGTAACAATTATGGAGGGTAATTGGTGACCTAGTAAGTGGGGAAGATAGCTTGGTAACCTAAACCGAGTAAGGATGTGGCCGAGAACAATTGTGTGTGTGTTATGTGCCTTGTGTGCAATGTGTTATGCCGAGTTGTGTACTTTATGCTTAATGATTAATCATTATAGCGCAACTTGGAGTGAATGTATGCTTATGTGACTTCTTCATGGCAAGTAGATGATGATTAAATACACTGTGCTTATGATGTTACATGATATGACCCTCTAAGACATACATGCTAGGAAGTTTAATAATATGATATGAGATGAAAGGATAAAAAGGGAAAGAGGGGAAGTAAGTTGGCCAAAGGGAAGTGAGTTGATTTAAGTTCATGAGATTGACCTAATTATCTCATGATCCATGAGGGGAAAAAGGAGGGTATGATCAAAATGAATGAGTGATGTGACTCTTGTATAGGAAATTCCTAAGATTTGCATGGGATGATCCTTACGTAAAAAAGGTGCTAGAGTTTGAGCAGCCAACTAGGGTTTCATGGTCACATGTATAATTGGTGAGTAGAGTGAGGGTTTTACATTGAGTCCAAAGGAGACGAGGTGTTGGGTGATAAAAAAAAGGTTGGGCCACATAGGTCCGATTAGGGTTTCAAGGGAAAACCCTAGAGAGTGGTAGTGAGAGAATTTGAATGTCGTAAGGTGATGGGTCTCAACCCACACCCTTAGGAGTTGGGTCTTTGTTATGAGTAAATGCAAGGAGGAATGGATGCCAGGGTGTGATAAGAGGCGCAAATGTCTCAAGATACGGGACAGACCCTCTCAAGAGAATAGAAGTAGACATGCATGTCAAGGGTGAAACACTTTTGAATAAGATACGAATAAGATACTAATCAATTAAAGAGGAATATTGTTGAGCCATACCCAAACCGGTCCACCGGCGAATAATAGTGGCCAGGAGCTGGGGTGCCCTGCATGATCGGTCTACCAACGAATAATATTGGCCAGGAGCATTTTGTCCTACATGATTTCTGGTCCATCGGCTATAATAGTGGGTGATTCCTTGCTCAACAAACCGAACGTAATAATGATAAGACATGGAAAAGACACAAAGTAATTATAGTGAAATACCATATGAGTCGGGGCCAGACCGGTCCACCGATGAATAATAGTGGCTAGGAGCGTTTTGCCCTGCATGACCGGTCCACCGGCTATAATAGTGGGGTTCCCACACTCACATGGATATAAAATTCGATAGATGATTGCATAATGACGCACTAATGGCTTAAGGCCCAAAAGTATTATTTTCACATTATGACATGGCTTAAGGCCCAGAAGTTTTGATTGTACATTTTGGCCTGTTAACATTTGATGGACTTATTAAGTATGTAAACGTTGTGTATGCATACCTTATCATATACGTATATAGCTATGTATCATGTGTTGCATTGCATGCATACTTTTCAGTGTATTTTAAAGGATTACTCGGTACCATAGTACTGGAGGGTTCCATTCATGGGGCCCCTGCTTATTCAATGGGTAGTATCCCTTACAGGTTTTTTTCTGGTGCTATTCAAGTGGGCAATGAGAAAGAGTGTGAGGAAGTTATTCGGACTTATAGGGTTTCATTCTTTCTCCCTTAACTCCTAATTTAAGTGTAATCTATATTCTTGTAACCACCATCGATGGATCCTGTTATTGTAAATTACTACGCTACTCTAATTTAACTATGGTTTGAGTTCTCGTAAATTGTATTTTACACTTTTAGCCTTAGCACTTGGTACTGGAACGGTAGGAGTGAACGGGTCTGGTGCTAAGTGTGGCTGTAATATCCCCAGAATTCATAGTTTGATATTTTGCTTCCGCTATTCCTTTTAATAAAATGAAATTTTCAGTAGTGAATTTTGGGGGTGTTACAATAATAATTACTTAGATAACTTTTATGTAAGTATCTAGATATCTAATCTAATATTTTAGGTTTCATGTGTTATTTATAATTGTACTTAGATGCATTGGCATTTGAATTTATTTTTACTTGGGTACCATAAAGGATACAAAATATTCATACTCCTAATTTATTGCTTGTACTTTGTACCCAAGTTAAAATAAATTTAAATATGAGGGTTTCTAAGTGAGATTATGTAAAATAGATTTGGAAAAAATTAGACTAAAATTTGGGGGGCCACTTAAATGATACTTACTCTAATTATTTGTTAGTTATTTATTGAATATAATATATTAACATAATAATGTATTTTATTATATCAAATGATGTAATTGAAAAATTAATTATATTCCTCATTAATTGTACTCATTCAAGAATATTCTTTTTATGCAATCAATATCGTATTTGACAAACATAATCGTAACCAATTATTAAAAAATAGGTAGCCTCAAATATAAATAAATAACCATCTACTATTCAATTTTTTTTATATCATATTTAACCAAACATTACGCGAGCTAGGAAATAAAATTCACCAAATTAAACTAAAATGAGAGTATTGGAGTGCACTTGTAACACCTCCATTTTCATCAACTTTTTTTTTGGTATTTGAAACACAACGTAGAAGCTAAAATAACAAATAAGAGATGTTACCGTCATATCTATCAAGAGAAGTTTTACCTATTATGGGGAAGAAATACTAGGATTAGCTTCCTTCCTATACTACTATTAGTTTCTAATTTATCTTAAGTCTTGATTCTTAATTAATTATGCCCAAAACCACTAAAACATTAATACATACTATTATAATTTAAAGTAAAAAGGTGATATAAGGGTTTCTACCCTTTACCGAAATAAAGTTATTAAAGGTAATAATAATAATAATATTTATTATAATAATAATTTTAATAATAACAAATTATTACTAATAGTAGTAATATTAATAGAAAACTTAATAATAATAATAATCTAAGCCTTAAATTTACAAAGTGGATTTCGAAACCTCCCCATTTAATGATAATACTATTTGAAATGTAAAAAGATATTAATATTATACATATACTTATTATATAAAGTTAATATGGTTAATAATAATAAGATAATTAGTAATAATGTTAAAAATGCTAAAAATAATAAAAAAAGGCAAAGCTACGAGACTTAATTAAAATTTTAGGTTTCTAATTCTCCTGAAATAATTGCAGTATCAAATAACTAATTATACTAACAATAATAATATTAATTATATTATTAATAATAATATTAAACATGTAATAATTACATTAAATAGGTAAAATTCGAGAATAATAATTTATCTTACTCAATAATACTCCCAGACCTGTCAATAAAATTTAGAAATTAAAATAAAGTTGATAACAACAACAATAATAATTATAATAATAATAATTAAACTCGAACTAGCATTAAAAATTAGAATAAAAGCATAATAATTATCAATAAATCGAAAGTAAATATTTAAAAGTTCTAGGGTTTCACCTTGAGTTGGAGGGTACTGGTGTCACCGGCGGTGGTTCCCGGAGGTGGCCGGAAAAGTGGTCTAAGAGGGGTGAAAATGAAGAAAAGGAGGGAAGGGGTAAGGAGAAAAATAAACTAAGCTTATGGTTCGATGGAGGATACTTAGTAGAAGATTTTGAGTGGTTTATAGGGTGGCAGAAGCGGCGTAAGTGGCGGCGAACGGTGGTTTAAGGTCTCGGGGTCAAGATTTTGGGCGAGATGAGAAGCAAACTTTGCATGGTTATGACAGCTCATTAAGAAGAATCGAAGGATTTGAAGGGCTTAGTTAGCTAGAGGGAATTGCAGGGAAGAGATTGGTAGCAAGAGGAGGTGTTAAATTATTTTATTTCAATTATTTACATATAAATACTATTATTATTATTCTTAATATTTATATTTTAATATGCATTATTATTATTATTATTAGTATTAATATTTTATTATTATTTATGTTGAGGGCTGAAGCCTAATATATTTTAATTCGATTTTATTATTATTCTTCTTATTATTTCTATAATTACTATTATTAATATTAAAATGTTACAAGTATAATAATAATAATTATTATTATTATTATTTTTTATTTCGAATTTCCATTATTCTTATTTATTATTATTAATCTAAATATTTTAACATTAGTGTTGTTAATAATGTCATTATTATTATTATTATTTCTGAATTGGGTTATTTATTTTACAAATAATCTTTTTAGTATTATTTTGGTAAAGGGTCCGAATCCCTTATTTCCTTTTATTTTTGAGTAATGCCTTTTTATTATTATTGCTACTATTTTTATTATTCTTGTAAATATTAATATTGATATTATTTTTGGTATTTTTGTTATTATTATTTTATCAAAAGCCTAGTATTATATTAAGTTAGTGTTTAATATTATTTTTGATAGGAGGGAGTCTAATTTTAGGTTTTCTTTCATAATAGGTAAAACCAGTCAAACCCTAAGGAGGCGTAGAAGCGTGCTCCAAGACCGGTGTCGTTTTAGGTAAGGAATGCTAAGACCTTTTATGTGCTTATGTGTATTATGTGTTTCGCATGTTATGTATCTATTGTTTATTATTATTAAATATTTTATATGTGGTATGACTTGGAGTTGAAGCATGTTGTGCATGGTATGTGTATTAATTATGTATGATGATATGTGTTGTGTATGTGAGGAAGTCGACGTATTTTGTGTGAGAGGAAGGATGAAAAAGGAGGATGGGGAAAGAATTTGATTAAGGGAAGTAAGTTAACCTAATTTTATGGTTTTATAAGGAATAATCTAATGTATGATTTTATGTGTGAAAGAGCAGAATTTATAATTTGTTTGGGAGAATCTAATTTAGGATGTTATTTGGAAGACGATAATTTATGATGTTATCGAATTTATGGTGTGTTTGGGAGAATCTAATTTATGGTGTTAATTGGAAGAATTTAATTTATGATGTTATATGGGATAATCGAATTTATAATTTGTTTGGGAGAATTTAGTTTATGATGTTATTTGAGAGAATGTAATTTATAATATTATATGGGAGAATTTAAGTTATGATTTGATTGGAAGAGTTAATTTATAATTTGTTTGGGAGAATTTAGTTTATGATGTTATTTGGGAGAATGTAATTTATAATATTATATGGGAGAATTTAAGTTATGATTTGATTGGGAGAGTTAATTTATAATTTGTTTGGGAGAATTTAGTTTATGATGTTATTTGGGAGAATGTAATTTATAATATTATATGGGAGAATTTAAGTTATGATTTGATTGGGAGAGTTAATTTATAATTTGTTTGGGAGAATCTAATTCATGATGTTATTTGGGAAAATGTAATTTATGATATTATATGGGGGAATCTAATTTATGATTTGCTTGGGGGAATTCAATTTATAGTTTTCCTTGGGAGATTCTAATTTATGATGTTATGTGGAAGAATCTTTATGGCTTGAATTTAGGGTTTGGTATGGAAGAATCTTATGGTTTGAATTTAGGGTTTGGAATGGGTGAATCTTTGGTTTTGGTTGGATTGAAATTATGGTTTTGTATGACGGAATCTAGGGTTTACCTGGTGGTATTAATGGATATATGTTGGTATTAGGGTTTTTATGATGATATTAAGGTTTGTATGGTGGTAATTATAGTTGTATGGTGGTATTAGGATTTAAATGGTGATATTGATGGTTGTATGGTGATATTAGGGTTTGCATGGTTGAATTTAGGGTTTCACGTGGAATTTTAGGGTTTGCATGAAAACGGTTCAAAGGTTTGCATGGGGGGATTAATGTCTGCATGTGTATGAAATTTACGCGTGGAAAGTTAATTTGGGATGTAAGGAAGGTAATGTAAGTGTTGTTTGGGTGTTTGAGCACTTGGGATGGAAAATAGTACGTGGAGCAAATTAAGGGTACGGAGGACACTGAATTAGGGTTTGAAGTGGTTAACTATGGATTTTGAGGTTGCTTAGAGTTTTGGGTTATCACGTGTATTTGGTAATTAAAGTGTAATTATGGAATTTTATGACTTGTGATGTGTGGTGATTTATGATTCGTGCATGTCTATGGTGAAAGCTTTTGAATAAGATACTTAAAACATTAATTATCTAAAGAGGAAGATCGTTGAGACGGGACCAACCGATCCACCAGTTCGGAATAGTGGTTAGGGTTTTTACCCTATGTGCGACCGATCCACCAGTTATAATAGTGGTTAGGACATGATGTCCTATGTGTGACCGATCCACCGGTTATAATAGTGGGGGTTCCCGAGCTCAACAGTCACAAACCAGAATGCTTAAAAGATACTAATTACTTACAGTGGAACACCATGCGAGCCGGAGCCAACCGATCCACCGGTTAGGAATAGTGGTTAGGACGCGTAGTTCTATGTATTTCCGATCCACCTGCTATAATGGTGGTTAGGGTATGATACCCTATGTGCCTCCGATCCACCGGCTATAATAGTGGGGGCTTCCGTACTCGCATGGATTTGATAAAAAGTATGGTGTGAATCGAATTCTGATAAGAGATTAATTAAATGAATAATATTGATTATATACGGGCCTTTGTACATTTACCTGGTTGATCATATGCATTTATGATTGTGTTCTTCTATTTTTCTGCATGGCTTATGTGTTTATGTGTTGGCCTTAATGATCAAGTCACCTTACTCAGTACTGGACCCGTACTGATACTACCTTGGTTGATGAGTCCTTTGATGATCCACCGATGGTGGGGATGTTCACCTAACCCGTGACAACTATACGATTAGGCATGAAAATCAACAAGCCATATGAGAATTATAGTATAAAGTAAAACTCTTCATAGTTTACGAAATTCTATATGTTGAAACGAATTATCAAGGCCAAATTAAAAATCCCAACACAAGACAAAAATACTGAAAACCCCACTCTCTAACTCAAATACAAGGTTGAGAAAGTAGTCCAAGCAAATGTGCCGAAGCTACGGAAAAATAGTATATTCGGTACAAAATTACTAAGTAAACACATCTAACTTAGAGCAATTAACATACTCACATAACTATATTATACTAAGAATAACATCATACATAAATGCACATCATCACATGTAGACAATTCACATCATGGATAACTCAAGAACAATACATGTTATAACATGCAATGCCACCAACCATAGCAAACAACTATTTATCACCCAACTAATAGACTACGTAACAAAGTTATTACACAATGATAACACACGGTGGTGACCATACCAAACCATTTTTCAATTTTTCATCCATATTATAAGTGATTGCATCAAATTTTTCCATTCGAATTTAAGAGGGATTATAACATTAACCATGGAAACCACCACGATCATCAGCCGAAGTAGCTCACTTCCAAGATATCTAGCCTAGGAATCAGACGAGTGTTTATCGTAACACAAAAAATAGAGCTTCAAATCCTTAAGTAAGTGTATTATCATAGGGTTTGTGATTTAACCTATGAAGTATAAATGAACAATTCAACCCGAAGGTCTTTTGCACTTGGGCCCCTAAGCTAAGGCATAAGATGCCTACCTAACTCAAATCATTATCCACTATAAGTGATTAGTGTTTTAGTTCAAATATGGATTCCAGACCCAAATATCATCCAAATTAAGTCATCGTGACTTTATCCACTCAAGGTCACAACCGTCAGCCAACTATATAATGCTAGGGTTAGGCAATAAGCTATGCTCTTACAACACATAACCAAATAAATTCCAACTTTGTCCTTTAATTTTAATTATATATTTAACAGTCAATATAAAGTCAACTACTAACAGTGTGGTTAATGGTTAAACCTAAAGTTAACTACAAGTACAAGTTAGCCAAGGCCTTTTTATTTTTATTTAATCAACATTTAGACAAATTAACCATCTAATGTCATGAAATAAATGGTGCAATAGTCAAACAAACTAATATAAGGTAATAAAGATAAAATAAGATCAACCACAATAACTGAAAATAGTTACTTTAAACCATATCATATGCCTTAAAAAACTAGATAATCTTCTTTACGACCATAAAGAACTAAACTAAATGTGGATAACCATTAACACCATAATGAATCAAATAGGGTTCTTCTAGAAAATAACACTATTAACATGAAAAAGTTAAATTTAAAATTTAGTCAGCATTTTCAAAATAACCAATTTTAATCTAATATATATGCATGTGTGTGCGTGTGTGTGTGTTCTGAATGTTCCAAACTCTCAAATATATTTTAGAAAGAAATCGCAAAATAAGGTTGTATGATATTTTTAGAAAAATTACTATTCATGTTCAAAGTGAACTTCAAGGGTCAATGGTTAAAGTCTTGATCAATGACCTAACTTTGACTTCTACTATTTGCATATTCAATATTTTATCATGTTAAGGATAATATGGTCATTTTATGTCTAATCATGATCAATCCTTTATTAACCCCAAATAAACATGATTAATTCTTTACTAGCCCTACTTATAGTGGCTAGTGGGTAATAAGTGAGGAACATTTTACCATTTTTCTTCAAACTTTCTCAAACTGTAATCAGTCATAACTTAAGTTATACTAAGTTAAATTATAAACTATTTATGTACCGAATTGCATCTAAAAATTTCAATAAAAATCATGAAATCATTAGATTTAAAAAAATACACCAATATTATTCATAATCACCTAAAACTTGATTCTAAATCAAACATGGCAAAATTTGACAAATTTGTGCACTCTTAGGCAAACAATCATATTTTTTTTATACTAAAGCATTTCAAAAAATGTAAAATGTGTATTAAACTACACATATTATGTTTTAATTTTTAATATTAAACATGCACGAACACAAACCACACAAATGCACAATTACCATGAAACATAGGGTAAAATCCAAAATTTCAAACTAACACAATCATCCATTTCCAATGAGTTTAGGAGGCTTACCAACAAAAATAAAATATTAAGAACCAATTCATAGATTCATTACTGATATGATTGAATCATAGAAAATCAAGATAAAATATTAAAAAAATTAAACATGTAAAAGAGTAAAAAAGGAGAAATAATTAAAGAGGAGAATATCACAATCTTTATGTTGATGTTGTGGTATGTGTAATACTCCATTTCTAAAAACCCTAATTTATTTAGGATGTATTAAAAGAATTTAAAGAGTTATCTTGTTTGATAGGTGCGTATTCTATGAAATTATCCGACATATCTTGACCCAACTTTCTATATTTATTATGATAATTTAACTATTTTTCTTGAACTTTCTCTATTATCCTAGTTGTATAAAAAAGATAAAATCAAGGTAATTTAAGTTGATAACTAAGGAAAAGAAGAAAAATATGAAAAGTAAGCCTGGAATCATAGAAATATAGATATCCTAATATACAAGACCCTAAAAGAGAAGTCATATGAATAAAAATCAAGAGAAGATAATGAAGAGAGAGGAAATGCAGGCACCCTATATTTATGGAAATATGACCTGTATTTTCTTGGTTTTCTTCCCATGAGATAAATTAATTCATCTCATGTGCATAATGTTAGAGCAAAATTACAGGTGCCCCGTATTTACCAATACATAATGCATTTTTTCCATAATTTAGATTTGATTTATATAGCCTTCTATCTATATATATAACATATATTAGGTTAAATAGAACATTAAGGAGCACGCCCCGGCATAACTTCAACTTCATTTTCATTATTTCCAAACCACTAGGGTTCTTTTGTTAGATTTAACTAGTCAAGTGTCGTACTTGTAGGATTGAAGATCATACGGTGTTTGTGATTTTACAAACTCATAAGTTTTTTCTTTCCTTTGTTTCGTTTATTAGTTTCGTATGTATTATTGCGTTTAATGCAATTCTCATTATTTGTCTATTTATTTGAGTTTTAATTGTGTGTTGTTTAATTTAATCTTTGTTATTCTATTTTTTTTATTCTAATTCAAGCTATGATTTTCATGTATTTAGGTTCTTCATTTTTAGGTTTTATCAATATGCTAAGATAGATTAGTATGGGGTAGAAGGATAATTGAAGGCTATAGGATAATTAATCATGATATGTGAATTGAACTTGATTGTAGTGTGTATTTTTGGTTAGATTAGTAAATTGAGTTTAATGATCGCCAATCTAAGATTTGTGCTTTATTATCTAGTTTGATCTCCTAGTTAATTTGGGTTTTAATTGGATGCTAGGATAGTATAGTTAATTCGTAATTATTAACATATATACATATCCTCAAGTAGCAAATAGGCTATTGATTTAATGTATGTTTATTAATCTTTAAAATTACAAAATCTAAGCAGACTATAATTATGGTTCTAGTTAGTTACTCTCTCATAGTTAATGCTATAATTAATTAAAGCTAGATATCTTATCCCACAGTATTAATTGATTATTATATAATAAATAATATGAAGTGAATATGTATGTAAGCTTCTATAGGTTAACATTAGAAATACTACATTATTATTTTATTTGATGATCGATTGATATATCTATACCAAATATGTCGTATGATCCCTATTATTCCATTAATGTTATTCAGTTATTGTGCTAATTGCTAGTTTTTATTCTTTTCATTAGTAGTTATTAGTTTGTATGATTTCATGACCGGGGAAATAAATATGATAATAGAAATATATGAATTAAACTACGATCTTTGTGGTATTGACCACTATTTGTTGCTTACTACATGTGTGTGTGTATGTTTAGGGCTTAATTTGACATTTCTTAACAACACATAATTGTTTTAAATATTTCATTTCATCCTCTGAGATTTTATCAACACTTGTTACCATCCTTTGCTTCGTAAGATTAATTTAATATTTTTATCGGTTGCATAACCTTAATAATTTTAGCCATATTGTCAATTTTATCTTTCAAAACTTTTTAATTCTCTATGTATGTATTCAATGCATCTGAAGAAACTTTTGTGAAATGTCTTTCTATTTCAAGCTAAGATGTACCCTTTTTCTAGGTCTTTAATGAAATTGCTATTTATGCCTTTGATAACTAGATCAAAATTTACTTTGCTTCTAGAATACTTCAATAAGTACACCTTTTGGGTTCTAAATCACTTGAAATAGATTTGATAAATTTTATATATTTTTATTGTTATTTACTTTAATATTTTTTGTAAGGACCTTGCTTATACTTTCATGTTATCATTTTTTGTACTTATTATTATATAAAAATTACTAAATTTTTTCGATGACCTTATAATGGCATTATTGAGCTCTTTTTAATTTTTAATGAAGTTTAAAGCTTTTTTTTTCTTGTCATTATATGTGTGTGTTTGCGCGCGCGTGTATATTTACTTTTCTTATGGCATAGGCTCTGAATCAGTTATTTTTAGTTTTTAAACTTTATGAATCTTTGAGGATCCTCATACTATTATATTCCTCGGGTAGAGATTCATTCCAAATTATTGATCTTTGTTCTTATGTATTTTCAATTTTAACTACTATCTTTGGCTAAGAAAACTTACCTTTCTTTCCTTGTACTCGCTAATTTATAAGGAATATAATCCTAAGTCCTTTAATTTTTGTATCAAAAGAAAATGAGCAAACAAGGCCTTGGCCTTTATTCCTACCCAATGATTTGACCCTTCCATTTTGTTAGCTACCTAAGATAATATCTAAACTAAACTAATAATTAATCTACACATTCATTTAATCTCTACACACGTACACATAGTCACTTTCACTTCACCTCACTCAAACTCATGCACCCATTTACTCCACGCACCACTTCACCATACAATTTCTCTCCCTCTCATTTTCTTATCATCAACTTCATCCATCCTCGCCATCATCCTCCATCACCACCACAACATTCAAGCACCTGCTAGTAAAGCTGCCATGGGACGGCTTGTAAAAGCCAGACCACTAACTTAATGAGACGAAAATGGTACTTTTGGTAAAAGCCTCCATTTACTATTTTAGAAAATGGTTGAGAGATTTAAAAAAAATTCAAGGAATCTAAATAAGATCAATCTAAAATGATATAGGAGAAAGTGGCTCCGAAAATCTCACGGTACAAAGTTGTGAGTAAATATATAAATAATGGAATGAAACATTTCTAAAATACAACTAGAATTTTAGTTTTCATCAAAAGATGTAATAATTTTTTAAATAATATAATTATATTATTTTTATAATATTAAATATATTTTATAAAATTGGGATACTACAACATTAAAAAATTAGCATGTGGAAAAAAGTTGTAGAAAAAATTTCCCAAGAATTTAAAAATTCTTAAAAACTATTAAAATTTTCCAATTCAGCTTACAAATTTGTGTGATATTTTTGTTATTAGCTATCATTTTAGTAATTTAAGACATTAGGATGGTACAATGGTAAAACTAAATATAAAATACTTTGTATGGTATTTGAGTAGAATTTAAAATCAAAGATGAAATTAGTTAATATGCAATATTTTTTTTGCTAAATTCTATTTATTTAAAAATAATTAAATGTAAATTATGATAGAAGAAATGATATTTCTAAAATTTTGTAAATAATAATTAGTAGTATAAGCTAACATAAATAATTAACTTGAGAATAATTTAGTTGTTAGATGATACCTAACATATGCTTGTAACTTATTTGAGCTTGATTGAGGCAACAAATCAAATTCACTTTTTTTAAGAGAATGAAACACATTATTTATTTTTGTAAAATATTAGAATTATCCTTTTTTTGAAAGCTTATTTGGTATGAAATCAATTGGAAATGGAATAGAAAATCCATTTTTAATTTCATAAATTTAGAACTTTAGTTCTTTCGCTTGAAAATGGAAAGGATGAAATAAAAAACATGCTTATTTTATATGCCAAGCAATAGTTTCTAAACAAGTTGAAAATAGAATTCCATTTTCTATAGATGTCTTTGTACATTCCAAATGAAGAGTTATTAAAATATTAAAAACAACTAGACTGAAGTGCAGCTAGGGCTGTGCAGAAAAATCGGGATCCGAAATTTTGGATATCCGATCCGTAAAATATATTCGGTTTTAAGAATAAGTGCGTTATATTTAGGCATAATTTAATTTATAATCTGATTTTTTTCTTTCAATCTTCAAGTTTGGATCATTTTTTTACTATAGTACATGAGTCCAAATATAATTTACTAAACTAAAGTCTAAAATAAATATCCACACTCTACAAATAATCAAATAGGTCACTACCTACACACACACAAGCACCCAAACCAGAAAAAAAAACTCTTAATTTTTTTAAACCTTTTAACTTAGGTCGTTCCACAGTTCTAGAGCGCTATTGTTCACAAATCTTGATCGCTAATTTTTTTTGATATGATTAATCATGTATTTTATCTTTTTGTATGCAAGATGAATAATTAAACAAGTGTTTATGCTGAAAAATTTTTTAGTTATAGATTATATATGTAAATTTAATAATCAGATATATTTTTTTCAATAATCCGATATATCCGATATCCGATCCGATATTTCGGATATCCGAAACATCGAATATCCAGTGTATTCGGATACGGATTTGGATATGGGATATCGAATATCCGATCGGATCAGATATCAAAAAAAATATCCGGTTGGATACGGATATCCGACAATGCACACCCCAAAGTGCTGCCGTCTGAGACAATTCTCGCTCGAAACGGCGCCGTTACCCGGTCGCTGATTCTGTATCTGGATTCCGGAGGACATGGCTAATCGGCTACCACCGGTTAATTCCTAAAATTCCAACATCGAAAAACCAGTCAACTTCCACACCAACCGCCACGGTCTTCCGGGATTTTGCGGCGGCACACCTCCGGAAGAACTTCACTCCAATTTCACTGATCATCCCGGATCCTAGAGAACGAGACACTTGCATTCAACTGAGACGGCCAAGGAAAGGGATGCAGTTGACAAAACCCTATTAACGACCCAAAATCCCTATTTGAAAATCAGGGCTTCCATTTTTTGGCGGCGATTCCTCGGACCTGAACCAAATTCGCCAGCATTAAAGAGGAATTTGATCGGAGAAGCATGTCAGTAGTAATCAGACGAAGAAATTGGAAACAGTTAGCAGTTCTCCTATTGTCGAACCCTCCTCTTCCTCCTCACCGCCATCACTTCTCGTCGCTCATATTCCCACTCTCTTCTGGCCAATCTCCAACCCCGAATTTCCTCTCGCCCAGAAATCTCCGATTACGATTGGGGATATTGTCCCAAGCGAGGCAAAAATGGGAAGGAAGCTCTGATAGATATGATCAAATCAAAGCGCTAGTAAACTGCCCTCGATGTACTAAGCAAATGATCGTCCTCTTTTCGAATCGCCCTTTGTCTATTTTCCCCTATGAAGAGGGAATTTACCAAGCCCTAAATATCTGTTCCAATTGCAGAACCGCCTTCTACTTTCGGCCCTTCAAGTTGGTGCCATTGCATGGTGTTTTTATCGAGATTGGGAGGCTTGCTAAGGGGAAGCAGGAAATTATTGAGCGGAAGTTTGTTAAGGATGGTGATGAAAATGGGAAAATATCCATGTGGCAGAAGTTGAGGGCTTATGTCGGCGATTCACCCTCTTTATCGAATCCGGAAAGTTTTGCTGGCGGGGTCGTAGAAAGTGAGAGTGTTGAGGGTAGTGTTGGGGGTGAAGAGTATGATGGAAAGAGAGGTTGGTCGGGTGGGGCAAGGTTGGGGAAGGATTTACCAACGCCCAAGGAGATACGCCGAGGGCTTGATCAATTTGTTATCGGCCAGGATCGAGCTAAGAAGGTTTGTTTTGTCTGTAAATAATCACTTCATAACTCCCACCAAAATTTCTGCGGCCGGAGACTACTGCTGATATTTACAATCCGTTAATGCTCCGTCTGCTCCCAGGAAGCGCCCACTTTTCTAAAAGAAAAACATGTAATCGAACTGTGTTCTTACAGTTTCCTTGACTCTGCATAATGCTCTATACCCCTTCCATTTTATACGAAGCAAAGGTGATAATAGCAAATTTTAATAGCAGGTCAGATGTCTTATGTTACGTGGATGGCAAACCGACCAATGAATCCGAGTATGATAAAGGATATAATAACACGTATAATTGTACTGATGAAAGGGAATGGATAAGAGCTCTGTTCTGTTGGTATCTTGAGTAGGAATCCATACTATTATTTGGGTTTGACCAAGTATGATTTTAACATTCAATTGTGACAAGATTATCTCTTTTTATGTAATTAGGTTGGGTAAAGGAAAATAATCATCTAAACTGCATAGTTGATGGAATCATATTTCGTTCTTGCATATACTAGGTAATTACGGGGATAAAATGTTGCTCAGGTGACTTTGGTCATTGCTAGAATCTGGAAATGTTACACGAGAATGCCTACAATACAATAGAGTTCTCTGTTTCTCTTACCTCTATCAGCTGGATTCGTGAAGGATTATTTTGCTACAGTGCTTCCTCAATCACACAGATAAGCACGAATGTAAAATTGTGTTGAAAATTTTAACTTCACCTTTTTCCCCCCTTTTCTTGGTAGGTGCTTTCTGTGGCGGTCTACAACCACTATAAAAGAATATATGATACCTCATTTGAAAAACAGTTTGTGCTCGTCACCTTGTTTTTGATTCTTTTCTGTTGGAGTGATATTATTTTGTTATTTTTTGTTACTTATCTCTCTCTCTCTCTTTTAATTGGAATTATTAGGCCAGATGCATATATGGATGGCCATGAGGCTCAAGAGAATGATAATGATCCTGTTGAACTTGAGAAAAGTAACGTCTTGCTGATGGGTCCGACCGGTTGTGGTATGAACAATGATCTTTTCAAATTGCATGAACAGATGATACAATAAATCAGAATTAGCACTAAAGCAGCAATTTGCTGCAGTAATTAATGAGCAAGTGTTCTGATGTACATGTATTTAACTGATTGTAAGGACAGGGAAGACATTACTTGCAAAAACACTAGCAAGGTTGGTGAATGTGCCATTTGTCATCGCTGATGCCACAACACTAACACAGGTATGTTTATTTGAGTTGAGATTGGTTATAGCATTCATTATGACACTGGATTCCTTTCCAATATTTGCTGTAATTCCAGTTTTATTTTTTCATATAGAGCTTCAGGTTTAGCTTATTTTTTCCATATCCTGCTTTGTTATTGGGTGCTACAGGCTGTATTTGAGGAAACATGGAACCTCTGGCTGGTTAACCTGAATCCTAAATAGAATACAGGATAGCCAGATCAATCTTTAACCTGATGTTTGAAGCCCTTGGTTTGGTGTTAATCTGAAGGATGATCTCTTCTTCACTACACTTATGTACATGATAATCTTGAGGGAATAAATGTGCGATTTTCTCGTGTTTGCTTTGCCTTATTTATGTGAAAACCATCTTGACTAATTGTTGTTATTTTTATTTTTATTGTTAATGGCGTCGTTGGTGAGGGATGACTGCTATATTGTTTGTGATGTCCACGTTCTTTGTAGAAGTAGACACTTGATGACCATGAAGAGTTTCACTATACATGAACCCTACTACCTACAAACAGTCTGCGGGACATGCTGGGGAGTTGTAAATGAGTAGCATATGCCATTGTGTGTTATATTAGCAAGCATTACTTGTAGCTAGGCTGCCCCTTCCCTTTTAACTCATAAATTGGTTCTCTAATTTTTTTCCTTTTGATTTGCATATGCATGGTAGTCACGTGTGTATAGAGTAATGTTGTTACCCTGTGGGGAATTTGTCTCTTAACTTGGTAACATCATCCAATTTGCTGTTTATTATCTTAGATTCTAAGCGTTGCCTCTCATGAATTCACTAAGAAAGTACATTTTTTTTCCTCTTTCCAGGCAGGTTATGTGGGAGAAGATGTAGAGTCGATTCTGCTCAAGTTACTTATGGTACAGTACTTAATAAATGCACTACTTTCATGGCCAGTTAAATAGTTCTCATATTATTATTTGGACACAGTTGTTCATGAAAGAAGGAGATGCACGGTAGGAGGAAAGGAAGAGAAATTTTGAGAAGAAAGAGGGAAATAACCTAACTGAGAGAAGCAAGAGAGAATTGAGATTTGGGAATAATCAATCATCAAGTGTCTGAAAATGATAAGAGATCTTGAGCCATATATATATATATACATATATATATCCCAGCATATCAAAAGTCAAAACATAATGGAAGTATATATGCTTGATATTATTTTGTCCTGAAGATAGCATTTTTAAACTTGTGTTGATAGTCCCTGTTAAAGAGTTTCTTCTGTTCCAGTACACTAAGATACGAAATATAGCTATAGGCATGGTTTTTGCTTCCCCACTGTTCCCACATCAGTAGTTTTCCTATTTATTATTTTGGATTCATGTTGACATGGGTTTTGTAATTTGGATACCTGATATCATGATATGGCATGATTACTACTGGTGCTGCTTTGGTGCTTCCAACCGCATGAAGACTCTGTTGCCATAGCTGCAATGGAGAGACAATGATTAAAATCATTGTGCTACCGTGTTCGACTTTTTGGAGACCATAATTTTGAAATTTTATAGGGATGTATGCTTTTATGGGTGTGGATAAGAATTGCATTAAGTATTTAGTAACATACAAAACATCATGAGAATACTTTATCTGCTTGAACATTTATTATCAGGCTTTGAGTTTGTTTTTACAAGCCTAATTAGCTTACTTATGTTTTATATTCTCTATTCCAACCCAGTATCGTGTGTCCAAATATCGCTGAAAGGTTAAAGTCAGGAGATAGTTAGATACTTGTATGCTCCTATATCTAACCTTTTCAACTGATTACGGAAGATTGTTGTGCAGTGTTACTCTATTCTTTTTAACTTTAGGATGTGCCTCCCTGTGTGATTAAACATGGGCCCTTAGTTGATCATGTGTTTTTTAGCCTCTATGAATGGTAATATTTTTCCTGTTTTCATACTAAAAGATGCCTTGTCATTGATTGCTTCTTGTTGAATCTATGAGGACGTGTTGTGGAAACTATAGAAGCTTCTTTTTCTTACTCTTATTTTTTGGTTGTGTTTGGATAAACGGATATGTTTTCTGGTCATGGATCTGGTTTGCTTGTTAGTGTATCTTATGATCTAATGTTGACACATGCCACCAAAATTAATGCACCTTCGGCTTTCCTTTTCAAGATTTGAATATGTAATGATTTTTGGGATGACAATGGGTGGGACATGGCTAACCATTCCCATCTTTGGCTATACTTCTCAAGGTCCCTAACCCATTATGCCTCATACTTAAGTGAGAAAAAAGTGTTACCATCCCTGCCTTCCAAAAACATGCGATCTTTGAATCTGTCTCATCCTTAATAGGTTATTAAGTGCACTAGTTTTTAATATCGTGTAAGCTGGATTAATTGTATGGAAAAAAGGAGCACACACACACACACAGACACACACATACGCACAGTGGAAACACTACTTTTATTCCAGCTTCTCAAAAGATTGTTGAAAGAAAGTATATAGATATAGATTCAAATATTCTGACAAATCATTGATTATAGTATGATCTATGATGAAATAAGAAAATTGTGAAGTGAGATGGAGCTAGGCATTCCTCTCAACATCCACCCTATCCTACTCTAAATCTGGTCTAAGTTACGCAGTTTTGGAGACGATGCTTCTTTCAAAACCTTATCTTATATCTGAAAGTTCTACATTGGCTATAGGCTGCTGAATATAATGTGGAAGCTGCACAGCAAGGGATAGTTTACATCGATGAGGTCGATAAAGTTACAAAGAAGGTATCATTAATTTTTTGAATTCATTTTCTCCTTTCTAATATTTACGTTTTATGAATATGTTATTCTTTCTCTTCATTTTAGTTGGGTTGGATCACACCCTTTCCTTCTCTGATCAAAATTTTATGCATAGGCTGAGAGCTCAAATATTGGTAGAGATGTGTCGGGCGAGGGTGTTCAGCAGGCGTTGTTGAAAATGCTAGAGGGGACTGTAAGTACATCATGTCATCACTAATTATCTCTTGAAGGTATACAACAGTGGATTATCTTTGTTAAGGTTATAGAAGTTTACTAGCCACTAGTTTATATGCATGTCTTTGGAAGAACACATACTGGTACATGTATTTCAAACTTACTGATATGAATGTTGCTGCCAACTTTATCAGCTGTCTACTCTTTTCATGGTCAGACTCGCTTTAGAAAATGGATGACAGGGAATGATGAAGGTTCTGAAGATGACCTCATTATCTGATTGGCTGCTGTTATATGCTGACTTTGCATGCTGAGTTTCGAGTCAGTTATGTATGTTTGCTTCAGTTTATATAGTTCGTACCCCACTTTGTTGCACATAGTTTGTACTTTGTGGTGCTTTGTGCATTGTTTAATTGCTTGAGTGGAGTGAGGTCCAGCTCCAAGCACTTGGGGATTCTTGGTACAATTAAATATCAGTCCTGACTCCTGATACGCAATATTGACCGATATTTATCGTGTTTTGGATTAGGTGATATGCGAATATGCGATACATGCTGGTTTTATAATTTCATGTATTTGTCGGCGATATATTGATTATTTGCCGATATTTTACCGATATTAACTAATATTTGTTGTGAAAAAAAAATTATGACGCCTTGATACTACAACACTGCAACAACAATTGTGACTGCAACCGCAGTTTTATTGCTTGTGTTGCTGCTCTTCTTGCCGAGGCTGATGGTGTTTATCCTTGTCTTTGTTTCATTAATTTTTCATTTCAGTGAAGTTCAACTTGACTAGTTAAAATGTCAGCATATCTTGCTTGCTTGTGATCGTGTATCATTGTTTAGGTAGTGAATGTTCCTGACAAAGCAACTCGGAGGCATACCGGGGCTGATACCATTCAGGTATACAAGGTCTATGAATATGTTAGTTTTATCATGGTTGCTTTCATCTGATCAAAGATGGATTTTTGGCTCCCATTTTGCACGCTTTATCTACTCCAATGATGTTGATGATATTCATATTATTAGATCACTACAGCTTGGGTTTAAATAATAAGATCATTGTTTATGATGTTGGAAAGTTTCTGGCCTCATAAGGAAAATATGGCTGAAATAACAAACAAGCTTTCAATATCAAGTCAGGATTGACATGCAAATTAATCTACATGACCTATTTACTTACTGATGCACCAAAAAAGTTGAGACATTCCAGCGCAAAAAGCTAACACAATGGATCACTTTATTAGTTTTCTACTCTACATTGATTGTGTCAGTGAAGTTACACAGACCCTGTATATTACCTTCATAAACTGGCATGTAATGCAAACTTATATTAATTTTTGCACTCTTATTTACTTCTAACGTCACCAGGCTTTGATCTTTCTAGCTAGCCTTTGCGATTCTACAACTTGAAACACAATCCAAGTTGCCTTTATGGTGTGTTTATTCATGTGTTATCTTCTTCCTTACAAGAGATTCCATAACGTGGTTTACATCCTAGACCTAATGTTAATAGGCTTCATGTGCACTTTTACGACAGTTATCATTACTGGTAATTGATGTGCATTATGATTTAGTCCAGAAATATGTTGAAAGTATATATGCCTTAAGGATTTGGAGGATTTGTTCGCCAAGTTCCTCACCAGTTTCTGACGGAGTTTGATGTTTGCAGATAGATACTAAAGATATCCTATTTATATGTGGTGGAGCATTTGTTGACTTGGAAAAGACTATATCCGCAAGGTGAAGTAACCTCTTTTAGAGCCTAGGATTTGCGTTCTCACTTGGCATCTGGTTCATTGATCATTAACTTCCAGAACTAATTGATTGTTTACTCCCTCTGCATAGACGGTGCGATTCTTCCATAGGTTTTGGAGCTCCGGTGCGTACCAGCATGAGGTCTGGAGAAATGAATGCTGTTGTGACATCATCATTATTGGCATCTGTGAGAGACTGAACCTCTCACTCTTACACATTTGGTTGTGGTGTATCATTTATGGTTATTTGTGTCGAAGATTGAATTGATTCATTCAACCTTTTATATTGCCGCTGCAATAGTCTAAAATCCTCCTGCAACTTAGAAGCTAACGTGTGCAGGTTGAGAGCAGTGATTTAATCGCATATGGCCTTATACCTGAATTTGTTGGACGGCTCCCAATTCTTGTTAGTTTGTCGGCTCTAAGCGAGGACCAACTTGTTCAGGTGTGTCTCTTGAATCATCAATATAGCAAGTCAATTAGATTTTTTGGTGTTCTGTTGTCTTGTTGATGTGTGATTTTATTGACATTGATTGCATTTGTATAACAGCTTTGTCGTATTTTATTTTTTTTCTTCTAGTTTTAATTTCTCAGAGATGATGCAGCATATTCGGATATTTGTATTAGGATTATGAAATGATGCCAACAATGCAGTGGGAGTCCCCCCCTTCCTCTTTTAAAAATAAAATAAAATTGTGTAATGTGATGAGGCGAGTGTATGTGGACCTTCTTTTAGTTGGATATTTACATTTTTTCTATTATACCTGTTTCCGTCGCTGTAACAGCGTTATGTTATTAACATATAGTTATTGATGTGCTTTCACAGCATATAGTCGATCATAATGGTTCTTAATATAGACTGAAATACTGCAAACTTGATTACATTGTTTTGCTGCAGATCCTTGTGGAGCCCAGGAACGCGCTCAGCAAACAGTATAAGAAAATGTTCAGCATGAACAACGTAGGCTGATCCTTCTCCTTACAAGAGAGTTGTTCTTCCTAGCTATAGGACAGATTCTCCACATTACATTGTTAACATGCTGTACGGCTTTGCAGGTGAAATTGCACATCACGGAGAAAGCATTGAGATCGATTGCAAGAAAAGCAATCACCAAAAACACTGGTGCACGTGGCTTAAGATCCATATTGGAGAACATTCTCACGGAAGCTATGTTTGAGGTACACCGATCCCCTGATTGAAACACTGTTTTTATGTGCCGATGTATATGGCCTGGAAGCGAGTGCATTGTAAAAAACAAAAATATGCGCTATACATTGGAGTCACTAGGTAATATCAGATGCATCATGCTAACTTTGGGGAGCTCAGTTTTGGGTTTGACTAACACCATTATTGTTCGGTAGTATGTTTATATTACGAGATCTCAGAGGTCAGATCTTGTGTTAGACTGTTTGCAGCAAATTTTGGGTTTCCCTGATCACATGCTTGTTTGCATTACATGTTTAGATTCCTGACGTCAAGACTGGAGCTGATAGAGTAACTGCCGTATTGATAGACGAAGAGAAGGCGCCGGGGGATGCCATAGGCGTTGGGGCTAGAATTCTTCGGGGGGATTGCGCCTTAGAAGATCTTCTTCACGAGAAAGAGTCATCAGATGGTAAAATGATGGCATCGAGGACATGATAGAGGAAGTGGAAAGTAACCGATATTGTCAAAGAAATTTTTTTAGCAGCTTTTCAGTAATGGTTGGTGAAGCTGGCGAGGGACTTCCACACGTGCGGAACATACATGTGAGTGATTGGCTATCTGCGGGGCCAGACTCCACCACTGAATGGAAAGAGAGGGGGGGGGGGGGAAGATAGAGCGGGGAGGGGCCGGATTTCTCTAATATCGGATGTTTCCTCTAATGATAAATATTTTGAGTTTCTCTTTGCAAAATGGCCATTTATTCTCGAACTATTCTGCCCAAAATTTGTCACTCATGTATCAGGCATCTGATGAGTTGTAGACTTCGATGATTAGCATTTGGAGTTGTTGCTGTGTCTTCTTAGTATGATCAGTGGCTCATGCAATTGGGTTATGTTTCAATCTTCTAGTATATATGAGAACCGTAAGTTGCTATTCAGATAAAAATCTCATTCTTCAGCAATCAAAGGCCTGTTAATTGGGTTTCAAGTTTGGGTTGGATCATCGCCTATTTGATTATTTGTTGGTGTAATTTGACCGGGCTTGAGTCAATATTAGATTGATTTGGGTAGGAATGTAGGATCTACCAATGAATTTTAAATTTTTTTTATCTTATATTTATTTTTTAGTTAATTATTTTTAATATCTTATAAAAGTAAATACATATATTAATTTTAATATTATTGTTGGAAATATTTATTAAACAAATTTAGTTAATATTTTATCATATCAAAATTGCTATTCCTTATAAGACTATTAATATTAATAAAGTCATTATTTATATTTATTGCTATTTTTATATAATATTTACTTATTGAGATAAATTTAATATTATTTTATTTGTTTTAGCACTTTGATGATTGTAATTAAAAGAAACAATTTTTTTGGTTTCTTACTATTACTTACTGTAATCTAATTATTATTAAGATTATCTAAAATATAGTTCGTTATAAAACAAGTTAGCTTGTTATTCCTTTTTAAAAAAAAGTAATTTTAATAATTTATATATTTTTAGGAATTAATAAATATAGTATTAAAATTTTACTTATATATTTTACTGAAATATAACTAAATATTTATGTATAAATAAAAAAATATAAGGATAAAAATAAAAAATAAAATCTAATTTACCTAAAATAATTTTCTTTTTAATATAAAAATATAATTATATAATAGCTTATTTTCTGATACAATGAGATATTATTTTAAGAGTAATTTTTAAATATAGGTTAGTATTGTAGTGTCGATTAAGGACTATTATATTTTTACTAATAGATAAGTTAATCATAAATTCAAAAATAATTATATCAATAATAAAAGAATAAATGAAAAGAATATTTTAACTTTTCTAAAATCAAAATTTGATAATATAATAACTTTTTTTTATACAAAATAAATATATGATAAGATTAATTTCTAAATAAAAGTATTAAAAAATAACAATTGGATAAGTTACTAATAGATAAGTTAATCAAATATTAAAAAAATAATTGCATAAATAAAAATCTATAAATAGTCATATGTTTTAGGCTCTTCTTTTATTTTCTTTTTTAAAGACTGCTAATCTAATCACCCCCCATCGTCGCGCCACTTCTCTATGTTACTCGGTGGTTGGGTAGTAGACCAATGGTACGTATTGCAAATGCTCGCGCCAAAAGGAAGAGAAACTAAAGAGCATGCAATTTCCAATGTCCACCCGACCAAGGAACACAACTAAAGAGTTGAGAAGTTACTTCAGAATCCATGTGAATAACCATGTTACAAAAGTGACGTCAAAACAGATACGGACTCCGGAATTTGAGCGGGGATAGTCAACTTTAATGTACAAATATCATTTTTGTCATTTTTTTAAGGGTTAAGACATTAATTTGAAAAAAAAACCAAATAAATCAAGAGAATAGCTGGATCTTGGCAATTGAAAACCAGTATAGATCTTTACACATCCACACTTTGAATGTGCAAAATAGCATACAGCCAGATCGATCAAGACTTACTAAACTACCAAAAATTAATGTTTCAACAAACGTACCAAATTGAAATGGAATGGACCAAATGAAGACATCTCTCAATGCCAGAGGATCCCCCTCAACAAGAAAACAACATCATCCTATCCCTATATTTTAAGCAAGGATCAACATATCTCCAACTAGAAGAATCGTTAAGCAGTCCTGCTTTTGTTAGATTTATTCTTACTCACCTTCTTTGGCACTTTTGTGTCATCGACAACATTTGCTTCTCTCTTCTTTTTCAAACCAACCTTCTTCGACTTTCCAACTTTCTTCAATTCCTGCTCCTCGACATTTTCACTCTTCCTCTTTCTACCTTTCTTACTGGCGGTCACACCACTCCCCACCTCATTAGCTTCAGACCCAACCACAAAATCAGCTTTTTCTACATCTTCTTCACCACCCACTAGTAGATCATCACCAGTATCCATATACTTAACTTCATGGATCCTTCCCTTCTTTTTCAAGCTCTTCTTATTCATATTCTTCTTCTCATTAGCTATTAATCCTCCTTTCGCTTTTCCTTGCTCTTCAACTTCCTTCCCTTCCTCGCCATTGGCCCCGCTACTACTTTTCACCATAGCATCAATCTTCAGTTTCATCTCTGGCACCGATTGATAAATCGGCAGTGCTAATGATTCACTCAACTTCAAATGCAACGACCTGACATTCGACCATTTCTTGGGCACAACCTCCGCAATCCCATTGATCGCAGCAACCACATTCTCAACTATCTTCTCTTTATCCAACGAACATTTTGCTACTCTAACAACACAGCAACTCCCGGTCTTTAGATGTAAAAACGCTGATGAGCAAGCCCTAGCAATCTGCTCCTTCCAATTATTATGACCCAGCTCAACTGGCACTGGGATCTTCTTTTTCTTATAGAAATGCCTCCCAATTAGCTTCGGGAGCAAGGGAATCACCCTTTTATCAGCCAGAAATAAATCGTATGAATCACAAAGCTTACGTTTCGCTTCAAAGGGCTTGTAATTTGCCTTCAACTTCGATAATTTTATCACCTTTGATACTCCAATCTCGTCCTCCGCTATCTTCAGCTTTGCTGACTGAGAAGTAAGGCGTCCTTGTCGGTCGTCGATGAAGAGACAGAGCTCAGAATCCGGATGCGTGTACAGAGGGTGAGGGACGGGGATCTTGTACGGATTTGTCCGGCCCTTTGGAGGTATTTTCTTTAGGGTGATGACTAAGTAAAGGAATTCGTCGGATTCGAGAAGTTGAGGTTTCTTCTCCTTCGATTTTGACGACTTCCATTTAAGAAGAGCTGTCACTGCTTTTTCCGCTGCTGCCATAGCTCCTTCAGGGATCTGGAGACCACCGGCCATTATTGATTGAGTTGAGGAGTTTCGCTAGGGTTTTAGAATTACTAGAGATAGTCGACGACGATGAGGGTTTTTAAATTTCCACGCGTAGGGCTGGGCCGGATAACAGCTACATTCGGGGCGGGATGAGCGCTCACCCTTACGGGTCTTACTCTTACATTATAACCGGAGCCCGTAAGGCTCCGTTTGAATCGAAGTGGAAGAAGGTTAATAAAAATAAATGAATTAATTTATTTCATTTAAATATTAGATTAATAATTTAATCTGAATGAATTGAGATTAATGTTTCATTTATATTAATCTTAATTAATCTTGTTTTTATTAATTTTTGATTTCGAGGGTAACGGAGGTGAAGGTAAAAGAATAAGTAAATTTTTAACTTGATAGGACCAAAATACCCCTCAATATGATTTATTTATTTAATACAAGGGTATAAATATCATTTGTTTTATTTTTTTAGTCTTCATTCACCTCAATTTAAAATAAAATTTTAAAACAATCACTCCGATTCACTCAGATTAGGTTAATATCATCAAACAACATTTTAAAATATTCACCCCGATTTACCTTCATTCCCTTCACCTAGGTTAATTTTTAATATTTACCCCTACCTCGATTCACCCCAATCCAAATGGAGCCTAAAGGTAAATCGCCCCAACACATTTGATCAGATAAAATTAAATAAAAAAGAAATTTCATCGACATGATCCCAACTGTCCTTTTTCCGATCTTAATCTGATAGGATCTTTTTATTTGAAAAAAAACAAAATTTACTCTGCAAATTTCTAGATTTATCTTGTTAATGCTATGTTTGATTTTAATAAATTTTTGAGAAAAATAAAATAAAATAATTTTTTAAAACTTTCTTTAAAAAAAAATAACTAACATTTAAACAAGTTAATTCTATTACCTTTTTTTTTATATCTTACAATTTTATATAAACCAAATACAAAATTATTTTTGTCTTTATTTTTTTTAACTTTTTAAGAACCAAATGAAGCTAGGGATGTAAACGGGACGAATTTAGGACGGTTATACCCATATCTGTAGCCGTACTTGATAAAAAAATCCGTACGTATATCCGAATCCGTATCAGCTAATACATCCATATAATAAAGCATAAGCAAAGGTAAATTTTGTTGCAATTCTCCCACTCCACTGTCAAATTTTGTTGAAGCTCCCTTATACTACCGATAAATTTTGCCACATCTCTCTCCTACTATCGATAAAAAAAATGCTAAAGCCCCCACCAACGGCAAAGTATGCCGAAGCTCTCCACCACCTTATTATTTTTGTAATTATTAACCAGAACATGTTCACTGTCTCCCACTGACAAAAGCTACAAAAATTTATTTTCAACTATGTAATTTTGTGAATTATAGAGAGTGGTTATGCCCATTATAAGAAAGAATTTTTTTTGTCATACCAATAGATATAATAACATCTAATAAGTATTGATTTAAATAAAATATTATTGGATACAAATGTATTGTTTCACTTTGTATAGTTCGAAAGCACATATATATAAATAAACAATTTCAACATTTTTATTTTTCGTTATAGAGAAGCCAAGTATAAGTTTCAATAAAAAAAAATATTGGATTTGTTAAATCTTTCGATAAAATTGTACATTTTTTTTCTTAAATACTCACCATGAATAATAAATTTGAAAGCCCTTCAAATTATGACAAGTTTGAAACTCTGATAAGCTACGACGAATTCAAAACTCTAATGAATTACAAAGATGGAATTACAACCCCAACGTACTACGATGATGGATTTAGAATGGTGACAAGCTATGGATACATAGAAAAAAATACAAATGGATTATACAAATATTAATTTCAACTTAGATGAAGACGTAAAATTTATTTTTTTAGTATTGTAAATTGTGTTGACGAATTAACCATATTAAAATTAATACTTCTTTTTATTATATTATTATGATAAACTTTTTTTTTTCAGAATATGGATAATACATGTTTTATGACCCAAATTTATCAGATATTTTTTATAACATAGCAAATATTTTCTAATCGTGAAGAAATTGTAACGTGAGTTAAACAAATGAGTAGAACTCATAAGATGATTTCGATTATCGAAGGTTCTAGAAAAAAATGGTGTAGGGACATGTAGAGTCTCAATAAGATGTGAAAAAAGTGGAACATACGTCCTTGCTAGACCTACATATATCGAAGGTGCACGTCATATAAGTTCTAAAAAGAATGGTTGTTCCTTTTTTATTATCGGGGTTGAAAATAATAATGGTGGATGACAAGTGGTAGTTAGGAACGGACACACAATCATAAATTGACAAATTATGAACAAGGGTATGCTGTTATGCATAAGTTGACTGAAAATGAAGTTCAATTTGTTGATCAAATTATTACAGCTAATGCAAAACCACGACAAATCATACCGTTTCTTCAAAAATAATTTAAAGGAAATGTAAGTATGAGAAGACATTTATAATGTCCGACAGAACCTTAGGTCCGAATAAATGGGCGTTCAAACAATGCTACAATATGTTATGAATATGTTGGTTGAGAATCATTATTTTCAGTGGCATCAAAGTGAGCCAAAATCAAATATAATAAGTGAATATCTATTTACACATTTCGTATTTGTTAATATTTTACGTGCATTTCTTTTTATTTTACAAATGGATTGCGCATATAAGCTGTATAGATATGGAATGCACATACTTAAAATTATTGGACTAACACCAACACAATTGAATTTTAACGGTGCATGTGCATACATATTATTTAAAAAGGAGGAAAATTATTTGTGCATATTTGAGAGGTAGAAGATCTTAATAGATTCGTCTATACTTCCAACCACCATTATTACTGATCGGAAACTAGCTCTAGTTTCAGCTGTAGAACGTATTTTTCCACTTCAAAATATTTATTATGTACGTTTTATATTAATAAAAATGTGGAGGAAATATATAAGAAAGATTGTTCATAATTCTTATGTGGTTTTATGTCATGATGAAAAAATTTGATAGATGCCACGGATAAACAAACATATGAGGAACGACTCTTATCATTAGAGGAAGATTAAAGAAATATGTCTGGCCTAATTTTGTATCTAAAGACGAATTGACTATAACCATATAAACAAAAAATTGTTTACGCTTTCTTTGATGACTTGTTTTATATCCATCAAATTACAATAAATAGGTATAAATGTTATATTATCTCCTACTATAGTTTTTTTTTATAATTATTTATAATGATAAAGTAATATGCTATTTTTTTTGACAATAGGATTGAAGGTGCTCACGGATCTTTGAAGAGATTTATAGAGACTTTATGAAGCAGCTTCAACACAATGTTCAAACAAATGCATACGTTTCTTGAATCATAACATGATGAAATAAAAGCATTGCTAGTGAGGTGTCTGGTCAATACTCTTCATTTCGCTACAAGTGCCATTTAAGCCAATTTGAGAGGTCACATTGCCTTATACCCAATGAAATTAGTCAATAAAGAGTGTGAAAGAAGAAATTATGTAGGTATCAATGATGATTTATGTTATCCCCTAAAAAATTTCAAAAACCTATATTTTAATAAATAACTTTTATTTGAAATAAAATTAGCTTTCAAAATTATTTATTTTAATTATTTTATGAATTTTTGAGTATATAATTTGGATGGGAGTATTTAGTAAATTAAAATAGATATTTTTCATTTATTTTATCATGCTATTTTATTTAAATAATTTTCCAAACTAATATTTTACTAACCTTATCCTTTTTAAACTAATATATTAGATTATAATGAGCTAAATTATTAAATTAAATAATTTATCAAGAATATTACATTTTATGATTTTATAAATTAATTTACTTTATTTTCCCTATTTTACCATTTCCCTTTTTACCCTTCCCCCCTTTTTTTCCTTTTCTTCTCTTCTTTTTCCCTTCTCCCCTCCCTTGGGCCGCCCGACCTGCTTTCCTCCCCCTCCTTACGCGTTGGGCCACAGGCCCGATTCTCCTCCCCTCTCTTCTTCGCACGCCCGCCCTGCACAACCCAACGTCCCTTTTTTTTTCCTTGGACCGGCCAACTTGCTCTTCTTTCCTGCGCCGGTCCGACCGCCTGCTTGCCCAGCCTTCTTTCTCCTCTATTCTTCTCCCACGCCCGACCAACACCCCCTCTGCCATGGTCGAGCACGCCCGCAACTGCTGCCACCTACCTCCCTCTCCCTCTCTCTCTTCCCCATCATTTTCTTTCCTTTTTCGAGCCAAACCGGCTCTTGGACCACACCTCGCATGCTCTCCCCCTTTCCTTCTTCTTCCCTCTCTTTCCCCTGCCAACCGACCACCACCTACCACCTGTGTACGCTTGCCGGCCAGCCACCTGCCCCTCTCTTCTCCCTCTTCTTTTTCTTCATCTCTCCAGCCATCATTTCCCACATTTTTTCGAGCCCCTTCTCCTTCCCCGAGCTCCCTCTTCTCTCCTTCCTTCTCCCCCATTTTTTTCCCGGTTTTTGATTGCCGCCGCCAACCGCCGCTTGCACCACCACACCCAACCCCTGCGCCGCCTTCTGCCACCACCTACTACCACCCTACGCCACCACGAGACCCCCCGAGCCACCTTCGAACCCCTGCACTTCCTCCCTTCTCCACCTCTTCCTTTTTCTCCCCATTTTTCCCATTACCTCCAAGCCTCCTGCAAATGCCCCTTCCGCCGCCTTCCGGCCACCTCTCCCGCAACCCAACCCACCGTTTGACACCCTGCAACTCCCTCTACCACCCCATACCTTACTTTCCCAAAAACAGCCCTTGAACCCCTTCATTCTTCCCTCCCCTTTTCCTTCCTTCTCAGCCCCTCCACCTCGCCCCATCTCGGCAACCAAATTTTCCGCCTTGCCGCCGCCGTCTCCGCCTCCCTCTACCACCGTGAAACCATCCCCATCCACCACCTACACCCCCTCTTCACTCGTGCACCAATCCCCTGCCTTGAAAGCTCCCCCAACCACCTTCTTTTCTAGCCTAAAGTCACAAAATTGAGCCACCTCTCCTCCCTTCTATCTCACCCTCTTCGAGCCCTTTCCTCCCCTCATTTTGCATGAGATTCATGCTGTTCATGCAGCGTGAGCTCCCCCTTTTGCTTTGGAAGTTATTTGGTTAAATTTTGAGGTATATTAATAATTAATTAAATTCTATTAAATAAATTTTTTTTATAAAGTTTTATCCTTTTACTTTCTTACTTCTAACCTAATAATTATTGGTATTATTTTTAGGTATTGAGTTTCTAATTAAGCCTTGAATCCTAACCGGGATACCAGTAAGATTTGAGTTTTTGCGGGATTAAGGTAATCGTTAATCCTCACTTAAATACATGGAAAAACGTATTCTAGCACATTAGGGATTTTGGTATGATTTTATGCATGTTTTGTGTGCCTAGCATGATATATAGATGGTTGTTTATATTGATTGAAAAAAAAGAAAAGTATGATAGCCTTTGTGCCATGTGTAGGTATGATAATTAAGGAAGGAGGTTGATTATTGATGGAAATGTTAAATGCTTGTTCATGATGTATATGTTGCTAATGCATGAATAATATTATTGTCTAAGGATATTTTAATGATATGCTTGTGAAGTATGTGATCTAATATATGTAGTTGCTAATGAGTATTATGTTGAATAATGACAAGTTGGTGGACTTAGATGATAAGAATGAAGTACTAATATCATTATTTTATGTAGGTTGGTAAATTCATAAAAATGGTGAATAAAGGGGTTGAGTGGAAATTTTATAAGTAAAGAGGGTACTTTGATAATTTTGTAAGCAAAAAGGGTATTTTGTTAATTTCAAAAGAAAGGGGTGAAATGATAATTTTATAAGTAAATGGTAAAATAGTAATTTCATAAATAAATGGCAATATGGAAATTTTGGAAAGAAGGGTAAAATGGTAATTTTGTAAGGAAAGATAAAAATGGTAATTTTGGATGTAAAAGGGTAAAATAGTAATTTGCAAAGTAAAAGGAGTGTTATGGTAATTTTATAAGTAAAAGGGTATTATGGTAATTTTTATAAATAAAAGGATATTATGGTAATTTGAAAGCAAGGGGTAGAAGAGTAATTTTGTAAATAAAAGGATATTATGGTAAACTTGGGAGTAAGGGGCAACTTGGTAATTATGATAATGACGAAAGATGATTTAGTAATTAAATTATGATTGTAGAAGGGGCAATTGGATAAGTATGATACTAGAGAAGGGTAATTTGGTAAATTAACCAATTAAAGGGCATTATGGTAATTTTAATAATGGAGAAGGGTAATATAATAATTATAAATATGGAGAAGGGTAAATTAATAATTATAAATATGGAAAAGGGTAGAATGGTAATTATGACAATGGAAAGGGTAATTTGGTAATTCAATCAACTAAGGGGCAATTTGGTAATTATAATGATGGAGAAGGGCAATATGGTAACTTATCCAACTAAAGGGTAAATTGGTAACTGTTAAACCAACTCAAGGGGAAAAATAGTAATTATGATAATGAAGGAGGGTAATTTGGTAATTTATCAAACTTAAGGGCAATTTAGTAATTATAACAAAGGAGAAGGGCAATTTGGTAATCTAACCAACCAAAAAGGGAAATATGTTAAGGTTAACAATTATGAGGGGTGAATGGTGATCTAAAGAGTGTAGGGGATAACTTGGTAACCTAAATTGGATAAGGGGTAATTTGGTAATTATGTAACCTAAATGGGTAATATGGTAATTTGTCAAGTAAGGAAGGGACAACTTAGCAATTATATAAGTAAGGGGTAAATAAGTAATTTGTATCTAACTTGTCATTGTGAGTGTGGAATTTCATAATATGATTAAAATAATGCTGATTGGCCAAGTAAGAGTATTTGATAATTAGTATGGCCTTAATGGTTTTCTTTGTGATATCCTGGATAATCATCTGAATAAGAAATGACTAATGATATCGGAACGATTGAAAGTGAATAAGTATCTGATTATTGTGCTTTTCGTGATCACTGTAATTAAGACACTATTACTTAAAGTGAAAGACCTCGAGATCGGGAATGGTGACTCCTTAGGGGTCGCTACCCTAAGGACGTGGTTTAGTCCACGATTATTCTGGTATTTGATGGTGTGCCTTTGTGCCCCAGCCAGACCCTATATCTTACTCTTTCTAGCTCTACGGACCTAGTTAGGGGGTATGCATACTTATGGATTAGGTGTCCTTGTCGGTAGGGTACTGAGTTAGCTTTATGCACCCGTATGACCAAGGTACCTTTGCGTCCTTGGGTTCGAGGTTGAAGGGTACTGAGTAGCTTATATGCACTGGTACGACTGGTGTACCTTTGTGTCCCAGGTTCTTGATCTCCCGTCCGAGGCAATTAAATATGATTGTTGTGCTGATTAAAGAAAGGAAAAACACTATTTATGAAAGTGAAAGATTTATGAGCCGGGCCTAGATGATTTATGATAATGAGTACCAATCCACCGGTTATAATAGTGGCCCAGGAGCGTGTTGCCCTGGCAAGTGATTACGAGTACCGGTCCACCGGATATAATAGTGGCCCAGGAGCATTGTGCCTTGGATGATGATATATATATATATTCCGGTCCACCTGCTAAAATAGTGGGGATCCCGAGCTCAATAAAACCAGTTATGTATGTGAATAAAGTTATGGAAAAATACTAATCACTTATAGTGGAACACCATGTGAGTCGGGGCCAGACCGGTCCACAGGCAAATAATAGTGGCCAGGAGCGTCTTGCTTTGGAGACCAGTCCACCGGCAAATAATAGTGGTCAGGAGCGTTCTGCCCTGAGTGTATACTTTCCGGTCCACCGGCTATAATAGTGGGGTTCTTGCACTCACATGGATATAAAATATGAGATTGATGGAATAATGGATGAAGGCCCGAATGTATCAGTTTTACACTATGATATGGCTTAAGGCCCAAAGGTATCGATCGTGACTTGTAACTTGTTATATATGTGGTCGTTATGTATGCATCTTTCATTACATATGTATATAGTTACACTATGTGTTGCATTGTGGGCATGTCTTTAAGTGTGGTATTAAAGGGTTACTCAGTACCATAGTACAGAAGGGATTCCCTTTGTGGCGCCCTTGCCTATTCAATGGGCAGTGCCCTTGCAGGTCTTTTCAGGTGCTACTTAAGTGGGCTACGAGAAAGAGAGTAAGGAGTTATCCGGTATCCTTAGGGTTTTCTCTTTCTCTTTAAAACTCCTGGTTTTAATGCTAATGTTGTTTAAGTAACCATCATTGGTAGATGTTATTCTTGTAAACGATTTGATGCGCTACTCTGATTTATGTATGTTGAATCTCTTTCCAATTTGTATTTCATTTTTCTTAGCCTTAGCACTTGGTACTGGAACGGTATGAGTGAACCATTCTGGTACTAAGTGTGGCGGTAATACTCCCAAAGTTCACGTTTTATTAATTTGCTTCCGTTAATTTCCTTTTTAATTAACGAAATTTTTCAGTAGTGAATTTTGGGGGTGTTACAATTTATGCGGATATCACATGCAATGTATGCACGTGATACCTTGTATGTACTAGATTAATACATACATTCATAGCTATATGTCAATCCCCCTTTCGGCTATTCATACGTTCAAGAAGAAACTCAACATAGATGATCCGATTAATCCACTGACACCGCAAGAATCAATAAACGCTACATCTCATTTACTCCATATTTTCATGGAAATTTTTATGAGCTAGCCACTGGCAATATACAGTTAGTTACTTAGAGAGATCTTTAATATTGTGGTTCCCAAAGAACACATCTCAAAGATCCATCGGTAAGACAATATAGGGGTGGTCCAAGGAACTCTACCAGAAGGGAACAATCTAGTTGGGAGTATACAAAACAAGAATTTTCTAGTTGTTCGAGATCAACACATGGTCGGGGTTGGGGTTGGGGTCAAGGTCAAGGACGACAATCGATATTTATGTTATTAGGTCAATTGAAATTTCTATACATGACTTAGATGAATCTACATATAATTCCACATATTAGTATCTAGTATAATGTGTAAGGAGTTGGAAACTGTGGTTTTAGATCATTAGCGTATATTATACTAGGAAATAAGGAACAATGGGTTTAGATTCATACCGACTTATATTACAAGATATTGGCAAGATGATAGTTATAAGAGAATGTATTTGTATATGTCAATGTTGATCAAGTTCTTAATACTATTATCTACTGGGAAGGGATAGCTTCGGTGACACACTAGATGGAAATACTAAATATTGGTCTTGTCATTATAACCTATTATTGTGTTTTATTTACATATTACTCGTTGAATGCTTAAGGTTCATTCTTATATTTAGTGGAACAATATGGAATCTAAGGTCCTAAAAATATAGTGATTATATATTTTTTGCAAGACATGCGTCACAACATATCGGTATGTGGGTGTTTTATGACTTTTTTCCGTTTCAATATTATATCAATGCCAGTTGTTATATTTTTGTGTCTGACAGGTATATCTTTTGAAAAAATTTCCACTCTCACCACTTGAAAATTGGAATAGATATTGTGAAAATAATGTTTTGATATGGAATACACTATTTTCTACAAAATTATAATAATTACACTCATTGGTTAATGATGGCACCTAAGAGTCGTATCCTCTATCTTCAAACGAGACTTTTATTTAGAATTGTTATAATTTTTTCTTAGTTTATTTGTGTTTACATCTTTTGAAACATTGACATGATTCTTAATACAAATTTAGCATTATTTTCTTATTAGCTTTTCATGATAGTCTAAGTATATGATCTATCGTAATCGGATATATTTGTACTTTATTTAGCCTAAGTATCTCAAAATTCAATATAATTAATGTGGATTGAATAATACTTCTAAAAAAAATATATAAAATAAAAGCTATCTAGCATTAATTGTAAATAATATATTTTAATTAAAGTACATAATCATATAGTAATATATTAAGGTTATTGCATACTCCCGTGTCCATGCCTATGCCCACTCTCACGTCTAGGTAAAGTAACTCCTAAATCACACACAAGATTTTCAATACATGTAACTAGCTGTTGATAATTTGAATCTAGCTCTCCCTTCCAATAGAATCAACAAATAGTTTTACATGCTTCATTCATACATCTTTCGGCTGGAATTTGATGCTTATCATTTAGATATTTAGCTAAGTATTCTTCCATCATTGCTAATACATACATGTGAGTTATAAGAATGTACCAATTTATATAGTCATGAGCCACGTCCCATGGGCATTGGGCCGGTGGTCTGAAAATATCTCGTCCCAATATGTGTTTACTCCTCAAGAACCATTGGCTAAGCATTTTTGCATATGAAACTTTATGCTTCTTGAGGAAAGGACCATTGTACATGTTCCTAGTGGGCTTGATAGACTCCTCAAGAATTACTTATGTATATCTGAGTTGGCGTGTGACCCTATCAGGCATATACGGTTCTACTTTCTCAAAACAATGTAGACAATCATGATATAATACCATAGGATAATTTCTATACCGATCAGCTACTCTTTATGGATACCAAATGTGATCTGTCAAAAAAATTTAAACTAAATACTGATATCGTTAACATAATATAGTAAGAATATGATAATTTAAGCATACTTTTAATGCAGGTATAAGATCAATCTTTGTTCGAAAGTACTTAAGTGTCTCTAATTTATTATCAAATTTATGTCCACAAACCATTTCATACAATGAGGATGATCTAGATCGTTCTACTTCAAACCCTGGAAAGTATTAACAAATCTAAGTTTGTTATAATATTCAGTTGTTAAAATTATAATTAATATATCCAAATGTGATATATATATGGTAATTGTAAAATTACCCATAATAGAGCGACACATCCCGGCATTTGAGCACATATGCTTTGGAAGTCATCCCAAGTTGTCCATATAGAAAAGCAAGTGTGGCTGCACCTTATGCATAACTTTCAACTTGGCTAAGATCTTGAAGAAAAATGATATAGTACGAATTAACTTTATCAACTGACTTATCGACAAACAACGATAGGCTGATCAACCATAATAAATACCCGATCACTTTTTTCTCATCCCCTAACCAGTATGATTCACATACTTCTTGTAACTATTTAAATGGAAGTCCAATAATCCCTCGGATTTTTTTAAAAGCCTATATTTTAATAAATAAATTTTATTTGGGATAAATTAGCCTTTAAATCTATTTAATTCAAATATTTTATGGATTTTTGAGTAAATAAAATTGGGTATACATATTTAGTAAATTAAAATAAATATTTTTGTTATTTTATCATGCTCTTATTATTTAAATAAATTTTCTAAGATTATCCTTTTTAACCATTATATTTTATTTATACTAAATTAAATTATTAAATCAATTTATTACCCAAAATATATTATATTGTATTATTTTATAAATTAAATTATTTTATTTAATACCATTTTTCCTTTTTCCCTTTTTCCTTATCCTTTTTTTATTCTTTTTCTCTTTTCTTTCTTTTCTTCTTTGGGCCGCCGACCTACTTCGGCCTGCCCTTTTCCCCCTCCTACACCTTGGGTCGCTAGCCCACTTCTCTCCCCCTCCCTCCTTTCCTTTTTCCTTTCCTCGGCCCGACTCCTTTCTTCTTTCTCCCGCACGAGTCAGCCACCCCTTCTTTCTTTCCTTTCTTCCTCGATCGGGCCGGCCCGTTCATTTTTTTCCTTTGGCCGCCCAACGCACCCAACCCCTTCCTCGACTCTCCTTTCATCTTCTTTTTCTTTATTTCTTCTTCCTCTATCACCGGCAAGAATCCCGACCCCTGCCATCCCTGCTTGCAACTCCCTCTCCCCCGTTGACCTCCCCTATCTCCCTCCCTCTCCTTCTCGTCGTTTTCTTGCCATACTGACCCCACCATCTCTCTCTCTCCCTCTCTTTGCCATTACCACACCTTCATCTCCCTCTCCCTGCAACTCCCATCCCCCTACCGCCTACCGCCACCCTGGAGCCTACCTATCCCCTCCTCTCTCTCCTTCTTCTTTTTGTTCTTCCCTTCCTGTCCCGTTCGACCATTTTTTCCCAAACTCCCCATGCTCCCCAACCCTCCTTTTCTCCCTTTCTTCTCCTCCCCTCTCTCCCTATTTTTGTTTCGCCACCTAGCTTCGCTGCTGCCGCTGCCTTCAACGTCACCTGCACCACCTCCTTCCACCCTCTACCTCACCCTCGAATCATCCCAGTCCCCATTGAGCCACCCTGCAACCCCCATTCTTCCTCCTCTCTTTTTTTTCCCTTTTTTACCCCCTTTCTCGGCAACCACTCTGTGCAGCCCCGATCTGCCGCCATTCCGCCACCTATGTTGCCATCTGAGCCACCACAATAATCCTTGCAACCCCCTCTACCACCCCAATCCTCATTTGGCCAAAACCACCACCCACAGGCCCTCGTTTTCCCTCCCCATTTTCCTTCCTCACTAACCCCTATCTCGACCTCCCTCCTCGGCCGCCACCTTCGCAGCTTTTCTGCCGCCGCCTCCACCACCTTTAGCCACCTTCAACCCTTCCTTGACCACCACTTACACCCCCTCTCCACCTTTGCACCATTCCCTTGCCTTAAATCCTCCCCACATGCCTCTTTTCCTAGCCTAAAAACCCTAACCCAAAATTGCCCATTTTCTCTCTTTTCACCACCTTTGAGTCCCCTCCTCCTCATTTCTTTGCATGCAGCTCATGATGCATTAGCAACATGAGTTTCTTCATTTCTTGATCTAGTTGTTTAATAATTTTAAGGTATAATAATATTTTAATGTAAGTAATTGATTAATTAAGCATTATAAAGTTTTATACTTTGATTTTATTATTTCTAATGTAATAAATTTTGATATTATTTTTAGGTGTTGGTTTTGATAATCAAAGCTTGAACCTTTAACCAAAATATCGGTAAGGTTTGTTTTTGTGGGAATCGAGGTAATCATTAAATCCCACTTAAACGCGTGGATTAACGTATGTTAGCACATTAGGATTTTTAATATATTATTATTATTGGTTTATGTTGTTTAATACGATATATGTGGTTCTTGTGTTGATTGACGAAAAGGAAGCATGATAGATTATTGCTATGGATGGAAATATTATTTAGGATATGAGTTGGGCTGTTAATGAAAATGTTAAGTATTAACCATGTTATATTATGCTATTGTGATTCTTAATGCATGATTAATATTTTGAAAACCTTAGGGAATTTTAGTAAGGTGTCTTGTACAAGAATGTGGCCTAATATATATATGGGTGCTAGTAATGTTATATTAATTATAAGAGTGGTGGATGAGGAGTTAATATTAACATTTTATGTAGTAATAATAATAATTTAATATAAGTGGTGTACTAAGGGCAAAAAGGTAATTCTTAATTAAAAAGGGTATTATGGTAATTTTGGAGGCAAGGGTAAAATCATAAATTTGTTAATAAAAGGATAAAATGGTAATTTTGGAAGTAAAGGATAAATTGGTCATTTTGGAAGTAAGGGGGTAAAATGGTAATTTCATAATTAAAGGGGCAAATGGTAATTTTGTGTATAAAGGGTAAAATAGTAATTTTGTGATTAAATGATAAATTGGTAATTTTGTAAGAAGAGGGAAAAATGACAATTTTATAATAAAAGGGTAAATTTGTAATTTTGTAATTAAAAGGAAAATTAGTAATTTTGTGATTAAAGGGCAAAATGGTAATTTGGAAATTAAGGATAAAATGGTAACCTTTATAAGTGAAAGGGTGTTATGGTAATTTTTAGAAGTTAAGGGGTAAATGGTAAATTTGAAAGTAAAGGGGTAAGATGGTAATTTTGTAAATAAAAGGGGTAAAAGTGAAAATTGGAAAGGAGTAACTTGGTAATTATAATAATTGAGAAGGGTAAAATAATAATTTAAATAACTTAAGGGTAATTTGATAATGTAATAATGGAGAAGGGTAAAATGGTAAATATGATAAATTTGAGGGGTAATTTGGTAATTTAACTGACTAGAGGGTATTTTTGTAATTTTGATAATGGAGTAGGGTAGTTTGGTAATTATGACAATTAAGAAGGGTAATTTGGTAATTTAGATAGCCAAAGGGTAACTTGGTAAATTTAATAATGAAGAAGGGTAAAATGGTAATTATGATCATATAAAAGGGTAATTTGGTAATTTTGACAATGAAGAAGGGTAGTTTGGTAATTGATAATAGAGGATGGTAATTTGGTAATTAACTAAATAAAGGGTTAATTTGGTAATTAGGATAATGAGGAAGGGTAATTTGGTAATTTGACCAACTCAAGGATAATTTATTAATTATAATAAAGGAGAAAGGGCAAAGTGGTAATCTAACCAACTAAATGGAAAGTATATTAAGGGTAATAATTATGAAGGGGGATTAGTGACCCAATAAATATGAGAAATAACTTAGTAACCTAAATAGAGTAAGGCGTAACTTGGTAATTTTGTAACAAGGAGGGTAATATGGTAATTTCTCAAGTAAGGAAGGGATGACTGAGCAATTATATAAGTAAGGGGTAAATGAGTAGTTTGTACCTAATATGTCATTGTGATTGTGGAATTTCGTAATATAACTCAAATAACGCTGATTAACGAGGTAAGAGTATTTTATGATTAGTAGGTATCACGAGAACGAATTCTAATTCAAAATTAGATGAGATTAAGATAGCCTTAATGATTCTTCTGTGTTACCTTGGACAACCATTTGAATAAAAAATGTCTGATGAAATCCGAACGATTAAAAGTGAATAATTATATGATTGTTGTGCTTCTGTGATCACCCTTAATTAAGGCACTAATACTTAAAGTGAAAGACCTCGAGATCGGGAATGGTGACTCTTTAGGGGTCGCTACCCTAAAGACGTGGTTTAGCCCACAATTATTTGGTATTTGCTGGAGTGCCTTTGTGCCACAACCAGACCCTATATCTACTCTATCTAGCTCTACAGACCTAGTTAGGGGGTATGCATAGTTAAGGATTAAGCGTCATTGTCGATAGGGTATTGAGTTATCTTTATGCACCAGTATGATCAGGGTACCTTTGCGTCCCTGGGTTGATAGTTGAAGGGTATTGAGTAGCTTTTATGCACCAGTGCGACCGGTGTACCTTTGTGTCCCGGGATCTTGATCTCCCTATCGAGGCAAATAAATGGAATTGTTGTGCTGATTAAAAAGGGAAAACACTAATCATTAAAGTGGAAGATTAATAAGCCGGGCCCAATTGAATTATATATTATGAGTACCGATCCACCGGATATACTAGTGGTCTAGGAGATTTTTCTCTGGATGATGTTTATGAGTATCGATCCACCGGATATAATAGTGGCCCAGGATCTTTTACCCTGGATGATGTACATTTGTATTCTGATCCACCGGCCATAATAGTGGGGGTCCCGAGCTCAATAAATTTGATTTGGCTGTGAATAAATTATGGAAAATACTAATCACTTATAGTGGAACATGATGTGAGTCGAGGCCAGACCGATCCACCGGCGAATAATAGTGGCCAGGAGCGTTTTCCCCTGCACGACTGGTTTACCAGCGAATAATAGTGGCTAGGAGCATTTTGCCTTGCATGACTGTTCCACCGGCTATAATAGTGGGGTTCCCACACTCATACGAATAATTATAACCCGAGATGATTGATAATGATGGATTAAGGGCTTAAGGCCCAGACATATCGATTGTTCTCCATGACCTATAAATATTTGGTTGCTTTGTTAAGTATGTGGTTGTATAAACGTGGACAATCAGTATTTACCTTTCATTATGTGTATATGTAGTATCGTGTGTTACATTATGGGCTTGCTGTTAAGTGTGATTTAAAGGGTTACTCAGTACCGTAATACTGAAGGGTTCCATTCGTGGGGCCCCAGCCTATTCAATGGGCAGTGTCCCTTACAAGTCGTTTCAGGTGCTATTCAAGTGGGCTCTCAGGAAAGAACTTAATGTACTATTCGGTAAATTCTAGGGTTGTATTCCTTCCCCTTTAAGATTTATGGTTTCAATGTATTTATTGATTTGTAACCACCATTGGTGGATTATACTCTTATAAATTTTTAATTGCGCTACTCTGATTTAATCATTGGTTTGAGTTTTCCGTAAGTTGTATTCTTTTCTCTTTTATCCTTAGCACTTAGTACTGGAACGGTAGGAGTGAACCGGTCTGGTACTAAGTGTGGCGGTAATATCCCCTGAATTCATAGTTTTATTATTTTGCTTCCACTATTTCCTTTTAATTAAACGAAATTTTTCAGTAGTAAATTTTGGGGGTGTTACAACCCCACCCTTTCAATTGGCTTCATTCACTTACATTTTCTCCATCCCAAACAAGGCACCCATTGCACCAATCAAATGCCCATGTGTATCAGTAGTTATCTCCAAATATAATTGATTGCTATCAACTTGTAGCCCTGATATGCGATGCATGTCTAAAAGGGTGATTGTCAACTCACCCCACATATGAAAGCTATTGGTGTCTATTTTTTATCTCTCAATAAATATCGAAATAAGTGGAACATCAGAATACTCAAATGTGTAAGCTAAAAGGTGTGACAATCCCATTTGGCATATCAGAGCGAATATCCTTTCATTAATGCTTCTGATAACAGTTTTTAGAACCTCCTTTTTGGCGTGGATTCTAGGACAACTACGATCCTAAAAATGAAAATCAACATATGTAATGAATATATATGATTGGTTAGAAATAAAATAAAAATTATTTTATAATGTATATGATAAAATACCTTTCCTAACCATAAATCTAAAGTCACGTGACCACCGACGTTTGGGATTAAATCAGGGATGATTGAACCTCCAGAACATGGCCTAAGAAAGTTCCATTCATCTTTCAAATGTATATCGCGTTCATCTTCATTGGCATCACCAACATCATCATCATCCCTATCATCGTCATCATTGTCGTCATCGTCATCATAACGTACAACATCATCAAGGCACACATATGTTGATGACGATGGTTGATCAGTAATATGAGATAATGATACTGTCAAATCCAAAGATGATCTAGAATGACCAATAGTAGGTGGGTGAACTGAGGATGACGATACTTCCATGTTAGGCTATATCGGTGAGGTAAGAAAATCTAAATATTTTATAGATGATGAAAAACCTACATACCCCAAACCTTTGACCTTGGAACCATCGTACACCAAACCTACAAACCCCAAACCCCTTGTAACACCCCCAAAATTCACTACTGAATTTTTTTTTATTAAAAGATTAGCGGAAGCAAAATAACAAACTATGAATTTCGGGGATATTACTGTCACACTTAGTACCAGATCGGTTCACTCCTACCATTCAAGTACCAAATGCTAAGGCTAAAAGTGTAAAATACAATTTATAGACCATATTTAAATCAGAGTAGCGTGACAAACCGTTTACAAGAATAAAGTCCACCAGTGGGGGTTACAAAAACAACAATAATATTAAAACCAGGAATTTAAAAGAGAAAAGGAAAAACCCTAACAGCTCCGGATAATTCCTTACTCTCTTTCCCGTTGCTCACTTGAGTAGCACTTGAAAAAGGACCTTCAAGGGACACTACCCATTACATAGGCAGGAGCCCCACGAATAGAACCCTTCAGTACTATGATACTGAGTAACCCTTTAAAAATACACTTAAAGCAGGCCTACAATGTAACACATGATATAACATATGATATAACACTATATTCATATATAACAAGATGTGCATACATAACATTCACATACTTAACATTCAATCAGATAATAATAGGTCGTAATGTACAATTGATACTTTCGGGCCTTAAGCCATGTCATAGTGCAAAATCAATACTTTCGGGCCTTAATCCATTAGTCCATCATTATTCAATCAACTCTCATATTTTATATCCATGTGAGTGCGGGAAACCCACTATTATAGCCAGTGGATCAGTCACTTATAGGGTAGAACACACCTAACCACTATTATATGCCAATGGATCGGTCTCCAAGGCAAAACGCTCATGGCCACTATTATGCCGGTGGATCGGTTTGGCCTCGACTCTCATGGTGTTCCACTGTGTTTACTTTGTATCTTCCCTATATCTTATCGTTATTACGTTCGGTTTATTGAGATTGGGATCCCCCACTATTATAGTCAGTGGATCGGTCACTTATAGGGCAAAACGCACATAACCACTATTATATGTCGGTGGGCACCCCGACACCTGACCACTATTATGTCGGTGGATTGGTTTAGGCCTGACTTAATAATATTCCACTGTAAGTGATTAGTATCTTATTCGTATCTTATTTGAAAGTATTTCACCCTTGACGTCCATGTACTCTTACAGTTACCGACCTCTAATTCTATCCTCCAGAGAGGGCTTGTTCCATATCTTGAGACCTTTGCGCCTCTTATCACACCCCGACATCCATGTCCTCTTACATTTACTCATAATGAAAACCCAACTCCTAAGGGTGTGGGTCGAGGCCCATCGCTTTACGACATTCAAATTCTCTCACTACCACTCTCTAGGGTTATCCCTTGAAACCCTAATTAGACCTATGTGGCCCAACATTCCTTTATCGTCTAATACCTCATTTCATTTAGTTTCAACCCAAATCCCATCACTCTATTCACCAATCATACATGTGACCGTAAAACCCTAGTTGGCCACTCAAACCCTGACACCTTTCTTACGTAAGGATTATCCCATATAAACCCTAGAAACCTCCCATGTAAGAGTTGCATCACTCATTCGTTTTGATCATAATCTCCTTCTATTTTCCCCCCATATATTATGAGATATTAAGGTCAATATCGTGTCCCCTTAGTCAACTCACTTCCCATTTATTCCTTTTTATCCTTTCACCCCATATCATATTATTAAATACCCTAGCATGCATGTCTTAGAGGGTCACATCAGATAACATCGTACGCACAACATATATAATCATCATCCACATGCCATAAGGAAGTCACACAAGCATACATCACTCGAAGTTGTGCTCCAAATGATTAATCATTAAGCATAAAGTACACAAAACGACATAACACATAACACACGAGGCATATAATGCACACATTGTTGTTCTTAGCTACATCCCTACCCGGTTTGGGTTTTCAAGTTATCTCCTACGCTTATTAGGTCACCAATCACCCTTCATAATTGTTATACTTATCATAATTTCCAATTGGTTGGTTAGATTATCGAATTGCCCTTCTCCTTTGTTATAATTACTAAATTGCCCCTTTAGCTGGATAAATTAGCAAATTACCCTTCTACATTATTGCAATTACCAATTCGCCCTTTAGTTGGTTAAATCATCAAATTATCCTGTTATAATATCATAATTGCCGGATTTCCCTTATCCATTATTATAATTACCAAATTATCCTTATCCATTATCATAATTACCAAATTACCCTTCTATTGGTTAATTTACTAATTTCCCTTCCCTATTATCATAATTACCATTTTACACTTTTCAATTATTATAATTACCAATTTACCCTTCTCCATTATTATGAATACCAATTTACCCTTCTCCATAATTATAATTACTAATTTACCCTTCTCCATAATTATAATTACCAATTTATCATTCTCCATTATTATAAATACCAATTTAACCTTCTCCATATTTATAATTATTACCCTTCTCCATAATTATAATTACCAATTTATACTTCTCCATAATTATAATTACCAATTTACCTTTTTACTTACAAATTACCATTTTACCCTTTACTACCAAAATTACCATAATATCCTCTTATTTATAAAAATTTCCATTTCACCCTTCTCAATTATTATAATTACCATTTTACCCTTTTCCATTATTATGAATACTAATTTACCCTTCTTCATAATTACAATTCCCAATTTATCTGTAACACCCCCAAAATTCACTACTAAAAAAATTCATTAATTAAGAGGAAATTAGTGGAAGCAAATTAATAAACCGTGAACTTTGGGGATATTACCGCCACAATTGGTATCAGACCGATTCACTCTTACCGTTCCAATACCAAGTGCTAAGGCTAAAAAGGTAAAATACAATTTTACGAGAAACTTAAGCGTGTATAAATCATAGAAGCGTAGTACATAATTTACGAGAGTAAAATCTACTATGGTGGTTACAAAATAACAAATACATTGAATTTAAAGAGACAAATTAAAACCCTATAATTTGCCTGATAGTACCTTACGCTCTTTCTCGAGAGCCCACTTGAATAACACTTAAATACAACCTGCAAGGGGTACTGCCCATTGAATAGGCAGGGGCCCACGAAGGAACCCTTTAGTACTACGGTACTGAGTAACCCTTTAAAAACACACTTAAAAACTGGCACGCAATGTAACACATGAAATACTACTGCATTCGTACATAACCATAGGTATAAACATGATACTCGGATCCATTTATTCGCACATCTAATAATTCAATCAGATATTAATAGCGTATACGTAGCATTCACTTTCGTATATTCACTTAGTTAACAAGTCAACCAAATATCAATAGGCCATAATGAGTAATCAATACTTTTTCGGGCCTTGAGGCCATTAGTCCATCATTAATCAATCATCTCAATGATTAGTATTTTCCCATAAGTTATTTAACATCCAATTCAAATTTATTGAGCTCGGGACCCTTACTATTCTAGCCGGTGGATTGGAATATATGCATATCATCCAGGGAAAAATATCTTGGGCCACTATTATTTCCGGTGGATCGGTACTCATAAACATTATCTAGGGAAAAATATCCTGGGCCACTATTATTTCTGATGGATCAGTACTCAACATATAATTCAACTGGTACTGACTCATTAATCTTTCACTTTAACGATTAGTATTTTCCCTTTTTATTCAGCACAATAATTCCATTTATTTGCCTCGATAGGGAGATCAAGATCCCGGGACGCAAAGGTACACCGGTCGCACTGGTGCATAAAAGCTACTCAGTACCCTTCAACTATCAATCCACAGACGCAAAGGTACCCTGGTCGTACTAGTGCATAAAGCTAACTCAGTACCCTACCGACAAGGACACCTAATCCTTAAGTATGCATACCCCCTAACTAGGTTCGTAGAGCTAGATAGAGTAGATATAGGGCCTGGCTGGGGCACAAAGGCACACCAGCAAATACCAAATAATCGTGTGCTAAATCACGTCTTTAGGGTAGCGACCCCTAAAGAGCCACCATTCCTGATCTCGAGGTCTTTCACTTTAAGTATTAGTGTCTTAATTAATGGTGATCACAAAAGTACAACAATCAGATAATTATCCACTTTTAATCGTTCGGATATCATCAGAAATTTCTTATTCAAATGGTTATCCAAGGTAACACAACCTTTATTATAATTAATAAATTATCCTTGAGTTGGTCAAATTACCAAATTACCCTTCCTTATTATCCTGATTACCAAATTAACCCTTTATTTAGTTAATTACCAAATTACCGTCCTCTATTATCAATTACCAAACTACCCTTCTTCATTGTCAAAATTACCAAATTGCCCTTTTACTTATAAAATTTTCATTTATCCTTAATTATGAAATTACTATCTTTCCTCTTTTAATTTCCAAATTACCATTTTGCCTATTAATCACAAAATTACTATTTTACCCTTTAGTTATAAAATTACAATTATACCATTTTATTACAAAATTACTAAATTTCCCCTTATTACAAATTACCAAATTGCCCCTTTTATTACAAAATTACTATTTTACCCTCCTTACTTCCAAAATGACCAATTTATCCCTTACTTCCAAAATTACCATTTTATCCTTTTATTAACAAATATACTATTTTTTCCTTGCCTCCAAAATTACCATAATACCCCTTTTTTCTAAAATTTACCATTATACCCCTTAGCACACCACTTATATTAAATTATTATTATTACTACATAAAATATTAATATTAATGCATTATCCACAACTTTTATAGTTAATACAATACTCATTAACACCCATATATATATTAGTCCATATTCTTGTACAATGTACATTAATAAAATCCCCTAAGGTTCACAAAATATTAAACATGTGTTAAATATTACAATAGCATAAAACAATATGGATAATACTTAACATTTTCCTTAACAACCAAATTATTACCTTAAATAATATTTTCATACATAGCAACAATCTGTCATGCTTCCTTTTCATCAATCAACACAAGAACCACATATATCATATTAAACAACACAAACCAAGCATAATAATATATTAAAAATCCTAATGTGCTAACATACGTTAATCCAAGCATTTAAGCGGGATTTAACGATTACCTCGATTCCCGTAAAAATGAACCTTACCGATATTCCTGTTAAAGGTCCAAGCTTGATTTATCAAAAACCAATACCTAAAAATAATTTAAGACTTATTACATTAGAAATTATGAAATCAAAATATAAGGCTTTAACAATTAATAGAATAATTAACTTAAAATATAATTATACCTTAAAATTTTTAAACAAATAAATCAATAAATGCAGAAATTGATGCTGCTAATGCAGCATGAGCTGCATGCAAAGAATTTGGGGAGGAGGGGCTTGAAGGTGGTGGAAATAGGGAAGGATAGGTATTTTCGGGTTGGTGGTTTGGGGCTAAGAAAAGGACATGGTTGGGAAGGATTTGGGGCAAGGGAATGGTTTAGAAGTGTAGAGGGGGTGTAGGTGGTGGTCGGGGATGGGTTGAAGGTAGCTAAAGGTGGCAGAGACAGCGACAGCGAGGCTGCGAAGGTGGTGACCGAGGAGGGGTCGAAATGGAAGGCTGGCGAGGAAGGAAAATGGGGAGGGAAAATGAAGGCCTTTGGGTGGTGTTTTTGGGAAAGATAGGATTGGGGGTGGTAGAGGGGGTTGCAGCGAGTAATTCGGTGGCTTAGGCGGCGACAGAAACGACGAGACGGCGGCGGAATATGGCGGTGCAGGGTGGTTGCCGAGAAGGGAGGGAGAGAAGAGAAAAAGAGGAGAGGAGGAAGAAGGGGGTTGCGAGGTGGCTTGATGGGGGCTGTGATGGCTCGAGGGTGAGGTAGAGGGTGGCAAGAGCTAGTTCATGTGGTGGTTGAGGTGGCGGCAGTGGCAGATATTGGCGGTGAAACAAAAACAGGGGGAGAGAGGGGAGGAGAAGAAAGGAAAGAAGAGAGGGTCAGGGAGTTCGAGAAAAGACGCAGCACGGGCAGGGAAGGAGCAATAAAAAGAATAGGAAGAGAAGGTAGGAGACAGAGATCTGGAGGGGTGGCTATAGGTGGTAGGGAAATGGTGTTGTAGGGGGGAAGAAGGGGTATGGCAATGGCAGGGAGAGGGAGAGGGAGACAGGGATGGTGGGATCGGGATGGGTAGAGAAAATGACGGGCAGACCGGCCGAAGGAAAGGAGAGTGTGTGTGGGAGAGAGAGAGAGAGAGATAGGGGAGGTCAACGGGGGAGAGGGAGCTGCAGGTTGGGCGGCAAAAATGGTGGAGGGTGGCCGGGATTATCGTCAAGGAAAGAGGAAGGAGAAAGAAAGAAGAAGAAGAAAGAGTCGGGGGAGGGGTGCTGGGTAAGTGATAGGCAGACCGACCGAAGGAAAGGAGCGGGCTGGTCCGGTTGGGCCAAAAAGGAAGAAAGAAAGAGGGGCGGCCGAGCGATGCGGGAAAGGTAGGGGAGACTGGGCTTGCGACCCAGTGCACCAGGGAGAGGAAGGTAGGCCACTGGCGGCCCAAGGAAGAAAAGGAGAAAGAAGGAAAAGAGAAAAAAAGAGAAAGAGAAAAGGAAAAAGGAAAAGAAAAGGGAAAATTGAATAAAATAATTTAATTGATAAAATAATAAAATAGAATAATTTTGGGTAATAAATTAGTTTAATAATTTAATTTAATATAGTTAGAATATAAGGATTTAAAAGGGATAATTTTAGTAAAATAATAATTTGGAAGCTTATATAAATAACAAGAGTATGATAAATAAAAAAATATTTATTTTAATTTTTTAAAACATTTATACCAAATTTCATACACTCAAAAATCCATAAAATAATTAAATTAAAAATATTTAAAAACTAATTTATCCAAAATAAAATTTATTTATTAAAATATAGGGTTTTAAAAATTTGGGGGATTACATTACCCTTCTCCATTATCATAAATACCAACTTACCCTCCTCCATTATTATAATTACCCATTTACCCTTCTCCATAATTATAATTGCCAATTTACACTTCTCCATAATTATAATTACCAATTTACCCTTTTACTTACTAATTACCGTAATACCCTTTTACACCCAAAATTACCATTTTACCCCTTACTTCCAAAATTATTATTCTTACGCCCTTTACTCCCAAAATTACCATAATACCCCTTTACTTATAAAATTACCATTTTCCATTTAATTATAGAATTACCATATTGCCCTTTTGTTTGTAAAATTACCACTTTACCCCCTTTATTACACCACTTTTATTAAATTAACATTACCAAATAGAATAATAATATTAATACTCCATTAAAAATATCCAACTCCAAAAACTATTATACTTTAATATAATACTTATTAGCACCCACACATATTAGGCCATAAAAATTTGCACAAGAAATATTACTAAAATGTCCCTAAGACTCATAATAATATTATTCATGCATAAATGGTCACAGTAACATAATATGACATGGATAAGTACTTTAACACTTTCATTAATAATCAAAATCTTCCCTTAAGCAACCTTTCCATATATGGCATATAAACTATCATACTTTCCTTTTTTTATCAATCAATACAAGTAAATATATATATTATATTAAACCACAAATATCAAGCGTAATAACATATTAAAACTCCTAATGTGCTAACATATATTTATCTGTGCGTTTAAGTGGGGTTTAATGATTACCTTAATTTCCTTAAAAACGAACCTTACCGGTATCCGGGTTAAATATTCAAGCTTTAGATAACAAAATCAACACCTAAAATTAGTATCAAAACTTATCATATTAGATATGAGAATCCAAATCATAAAATTTTATAAAATTTAATTAATGAAACACTTAACTTAAAATGCTATTAGACCTTAAAAATTTTGTACTAAAATACTAAGGCATGCAGCAGCTCATCTTGCTCATGCAACATTAGCTACATGCAAAATAAAAAGGAGGGAGGCTCAAAGGGGGGTGAAGGAGAGGAATAATGGCTATTTTCGGGTTGGGATCTTTAGGCTAGGAAAGAAGGTAGATGGGGGAGGATTGGAGGCAAGTGAAGGGTGTAGGTGGCGGCTGGTGATGGGTTGTTGGCGGCCAAGGGCGGCGGTTAGGCGGCGAAGTAGGCTGTAGGAGTGGATAGGGCTAAGAAGGAATGCAAAGAGAGGGGAAAATGGAGGGGTTGGGGGACTGGTTTCTGGAAAAGAAGGTGTGGGTGTGGTAGAGGAGGTTGCAGGGAGTGGATTGGTGGTTTGGGTGGTGGCCAGACGGCGACAAACAGAGGGGTTGTAGGGGGGTGCCGAGAAGGGAGAAAAATGGGGAGAAAAAGAAGAGGGGAGGAATATGGAGATGCGGGGTGGCTTGGACGGTGTTGTGGTGGTACAAGGTGGGAGTAGAAGGGTGCAGAAGGTGGTTTAGGTGGTTGGTGAGGCAGTTGAGCCAGCGAAGGGCAGTGACGGTGCAAAACAGAGGGGAAAAGATGGAGGGGAAGAAAAATGAAGGGGAAGGAGATTGGGGGAAAAAGGGCTCGAAAAATATGGGGCAGGAGGGCGAGTGATGACTGATGAGAAGAAAAAGAAGAGTGAGGAGAGGGCAATAGGTGGTTGATCGAGTGGAAGCGTTTAGGGTGGCAGGGAGGTGGTAAGGTGGTAGGGAGAGGGAAGGAAAGAAGGGGGAAAGGGAGGCCATGCGTGATGGGGGTGCATGGTCGGTTGGGTCCTAATTTGTGAAAAAAAAAGGACGGGGAGAGAGAGAGGGAGAGAGGGAGGGTTGCAGTGGTGGCAGTAGGGCGGTGGTCGGCGTGCCCAAGGTGGCAGAGCTAGCCGACGAAGACAGGTCGAGGGGCTGCTGGGTCAAGGCAGAAGAAGGAGGAAGAAAGGAAAGGGGAGCAGGGCGGCGTGTAAGGGGGAGAAAAAAAAGAAGTTGGGTCACCCTAGGTAGGAGGAGGGAGGAAAAGAAAGAAAGGGGGGGAGGAGTTGGGATAGCTAGTGTGGGCGGGGGAGGAGGGAGCAGGCTTGGTGCGGGCAACCCGAAAGAGGAAAAAAAGACAAAGAAAAGAAAGAAGGAAAAGGAGAAAAAAGGCGAAAGAAAAGGAAAGAGGGAATGGGAAAATAGGAAAAATAATTTAATTTAATTTATAAAATAATAAAATATAATATTTTTGATAAATTATTTAATTTAATAATTTAATTAAATATAATTTAATATATTGGTTCAAAAAAGATAATTTTAGTAAAATATTAGTTTGAAAAATTATTTAAATAAACATAATATGATAAAATAACAAAATATTTATTTTTAATTTATTAAATACTCATATTAAAATTTGTATACTAAAAAATCCATAAAATAATTAAACTAAATAATTTTAAAAGCTAATTTATTTCAAATAAAAACTATTTATTAAATTATAGGTTTTCTAAAATTTTGGGGAATTACACCCCTACCCCCAAACCTCCATACCTTGAACCGTCATACCTTAAACCTCTAAACAACGAACGCCTTACCCCTAAATCTCCATACCATAAACCTCCAAACCCTGGACCTCTATACTGCAAATGCTAACATTGACCATAAATGATGGACGACTTACATAGTTAGCAAATGTTGGAATGGTATGAGCTTTATGACTAGACCTTAGTTGTTCGGGAGCTTCTCTATATTCTTGTTGTCCCGATGCTTCTTCTGATTCTTGTTGGCTACTTTTTTTTACCTCATCATAATCCTCTAGTAAGGCCTTTTAGATGAGACATCGGAGCAAGTTGTTCCATACTCGTTCTATTACATCGTGAAGATGCAGTCATAATATGACATTCGGTTCTATTTACTACTTTGTATGGTATGCTACTCATCTGAATTTCAATAACAAAATTAATCTATTATCCAATCAATATAATTAAAAACATTCACTAATAACCCTCACCACGTAACAATATTTAACATATTTAATGAAAATATAAATAAATCTAATAAATATCAAATCATATATAAATAATACAATAATGCAATTAACTTTGTATAATGGATCTAAAATACAATGAAAAAATTTAACTAAATTAACCATAATTAATTTAAAAAAATAAAAAAATAATTAAAAAACTATAATTTTGAAAAAAATTACCCCTTCGAATGACAACTGAAAACCCTACAGTATCGTTAATTTTACCCAAACCCATATTTAATTAAAATAACATAGCATAATTAACAGAGTATAAGAGATCTATAAATATGAATGACAAATTTAAACAAATTAACCATAATTAATAAACTTAATTATCCCTACAAATGACAACTGAAAACCCTAGAATACGAACAGATTTTTCCAGATCCATATTTAATTAAAATAACATAGTATAATTAATAGAGTATAATAGATCTAAAAACATAATGAATAAATTTAACCAAATTATCCATAATTAAAATATCATAATTGATACAAACATAATTAACAAACTATAATTAATAAATATGATTACATATATATTTATTACAAACATAATTAATAGATAATAATTACATTACCTAATTAATGCAAAAATAATTAACAAACCCATCTACCCAACCAAAGCTATCATCCACGTCACAAACCATAATTATTAATTAACAAACAATAAATAATACAAATAATAATAATAATAATAATAATAATAATAATAATAATAATAATAATAATTAATATTAATCAATACAAACATAATTAATACACACAAATTTAATAAAACATAATAATCAATTTCCTATCGGCCTCCCCAAGCAACCCTTTGGTTTATAGGGAAAAATTATATTTTATTATAAACGTCATTAATTTTGCAAAAATTAATACAAAAACGATACATAACATAATTATTAATTAAAATACCATAATTGTTACAAATATAATAATAATTATTCATAATTAATAATAATTCATACGAACAAATTATCGAAAAAATTATCCTATCTGTCCCCCCTCGGCACAGTCTGTCCTTAAACTCTACCCCCATTGGTAAGATATGTTGTTGAATCCCCACCCCCACCCCTACCCGTAAGATTTGTCATTGAACCTTCCTCCTCTTAGGTAAAATTAGTTGATTTTTCCCTCCCAACAATTTTTGATGTTTATTTTCCTTGACGATCGACAAATTTTGTTAATCCCCTCCTTGAAAAATTACACATCTTTTCTCTTAGGAAAAAAAAACTCTGTGTGCATGTAGCACGGTTAGATCTACCATTTTCCTAGTTGAAAAAAAATTACTTACCTTGGCGTGAGGTGAGAGTTGAGATCTAAGACACGAAAGAGAGAGTTGATTGAGAGAGTTAGAGAGTGAGAGAAAAAGATAATTAGAGAGAGAGGAAAAAAGAGTCGAATGAGAGGAAAAAATGGGGAGTATAATACAGGGGAGGAGTAGACTTGTAAAAAATAAAAAAAAATTGTATCCCATGTAGTAAAAAGTTATTTTTTATATAACAGTTGCGATATGATAAGATGTTAACTAGAATAAGATTCGGAATACAAAATTATATATTAACTCAATCTAATATTAATTTGACTTGATATTAATCCATTTCAATAAGATTAAATTTTATATCAACTCGTTATGATAAAATATATATATATATATATATATATATATATATATATATATATATATATATATATATATATATATATATATATACTTTTATATATTATATATATATATATATATATATATATATATATATATATATATATTCTAATTTTAATATGAATATCATTATTCATCAATAATATTCTAATTATTAATAATGGTTATTATTATTTTCTTTGCAACAAAGCATAATTTTAATATTCTATTTTACAAGGAAATATCTTAACAAAATCTTATTAATTTGTAAAATATTGAGGATCAATAACGTAAAATATATATATTAATTTACTAGAATGATGGTAAATGTAAAGATAATAATTTCATTAGCATAGAAAAATATAAATCATTTAATTATTTGAGTGAAATATTTTATACTGATACAGTCCTAATCTAACTAATTACTGAAATGCCTTGAAAATTCTAATTTTATTATTTATTATTAAATAAGATTTTATTATAAAAATTAATTAAATAATTTGTTTTTATTCAAATAAGAGGAAATTAATTAGGTCAAATTAATAATAAATTTTATAAATATTTTAATAAGAGGAAATTTGGTATTTTAACTAATTAAAGATTTTAATTTGGAAATTAATTAAGTAAATTAAAATATTTGGGATTAAGAAGGAGAAAATAGTTTCAAATTAATATTAACTTTATAAATAATTTAATTGAAGAAAATTAAGGTGTCTTGCTAATAAATTGGAATTTATGAAAAATCTTTCAAAAATCCTAATTTAGCTAAAAAGGGATTTAAATATTATTTTATTTAAATAATATTTTTAAATATCCCAAATATTCCTAATTAATTTAATTAACCTAATCCACTATTTTCCTCTTTTCCTTTTTCCTTTTCTTTCTTCTTTTTTCTTTCGTTTTCTTTCTTCTTCTTCTTTTCTTTTTCTTTTTTCTCCTCGCCGAATTAGACCAGCCCAGCGGCTCAGTCCCCCTCCCTCCTTTCTTTGGCGCGGCCCAGCCCGTGTGACCGGCCTCCCTACCTTCTCCCTCGCCGCGTCGTGTTTTGTCTCCTTTGTCCCCCTAGACTCTGCGTTTTATTGATCGTTTTAATGACCGCGCTCGACCGGTTGGCTCCCCTTCTTTTCTTTTCCTTCTTTTCTCCCTCGAACCGCTGGTTCGCCCCCAATCTTCTTCTTCCTTCTTCCCTAGCCCCGTTGATTCCTACCTGTAACTCACCACCACCTCCAAAAGTTTCGCTGCCGGTTACGACCGTTTTCCTTCCTCTCTCTTCCCCCTGACTCATCGGCCATTTTGAACCAATCCACTCCCCTATTCCTCGCACGATCTCCCTCTCCCCTACCACTTGCAGACCACGATCGAGGAGTGCGCCAGCTGTCCTCGTCGGCCGGTGTCCATTCTTGCATACCACTCCCCCACTATCCCTTCGACCCTAACTTCCCTTTAAGCCTATAAATACACCCCATAGCAGCGTTGAGTCGAGTTTTTGGATCGAGTTCAGAAAATGCCTTCCTTTGTGCCACTGCCCCTTTAGACGCCAACCCTACCGCCGTCGGCCAACTCCGCCTACCAAACTCCTCCTTGCACCGCCCCTAACTAACTATGCCTTCCTCCTCCCTCGACTCTTCCTGCATGAGCCACCCCCACTGTGCAAAGTTCTCTCCTCAACCAAACCATTTTCTGCCAGCGTCGCCCTTCAAACCACCATTAGCCACCTCCTCTGTCGCTTCTTTTACCTCTCAAATTATTCTGCAGACCACCATCTACCTTCCCTACCCTTCTTTTCCTCTTCCTCCCCCTCCCCTCCCCCTCCTCCTCTCTTTCTCTCCTTCTCCATTCGGCCACTACCACCGCCGCCGTGCACTGTCACCTTTGGCTGTTCCGCCACCTCCATTCTGCTCCTCTCCCTCTAAGCATTCTTAAACAACCCAACTTCCATCTCCATTCTCCCTATCTTTTTCCTAGCATTCAACTTTTCCCCTTTTCTTCTCTTTTTTCAGCCGCCGCCGCCGTGCACCACTGCCGGTGCCACCTATCCCTGTCAGCCTAAGGTTGAACCCTAGACCCTCTCAACCCTTTTCCCTCTTTTTACAAGCCTTAAATTATTTTATTCCATTTATTCTAATATAAATCCTATTATTATTATTATTATTATTTCCATTTTTAATATGTATTATTATTGTTATTAATATTAATGTTTTTATTATTGTTATTCTATTGAGGGCTGAATCCCTATTATAATTTTTAATTTGATTTTAGCACTATTACCTTTATTATTTCTATTATTACTATTATTAATATTAATATGTTATAAGTATAATAATAATAATAATAATAATAATAATAATTTCCTATTTTGAATTTTTATTATTCTTATCCCATTATTATTAATACAACTATTTTACCATTAGTGTTGTTAATAATGTTATTATTGTTATTCTTGTTGTTGTTGTTGTTGTTGTTATTAATATTATTATTATTTTCAAGTGTTAGTATTATTATTTTATATAGGGCTGAAATCCTATTGTGTTGATTTTAAATTTTAGTAGTAGTATAATACATATCATTTCTTATTATTATTAGGGTTATTAGTATTAGTATTATTATTATTATTAGTAGTATTTATTCTTATTAATGTTATTATTATTATTATTATTTATTAATTTATTATTACTCAATGTAGGGTGGAAACCCTACTTCTTTTTATCTTCAAATATTATCCTTACTATTATTACTATTATGATTATTATTGTTATTACAATATTATTATGGTTTTTATCATCATCATCATCATCATCATCATCATCATCATCATTATTATTATTATTATTATTTCATCACTATTATTATTACTAAATTTGGTTATTTATTTTACTAATAATATTATTATTAGTATTATTTTAGTAAAGGGGTTGAAGCCCTTATTTTACTATGTTTTTGAGTAATGTCCTTTTTATTATTGTTGTTACTATTTTTTATTATTCTTGTTAATATTAATATTGATATTATTGTTGGTATTTTTGCTATTATTATTTTAATATTTTATCAAAAGCCTAGTCTTAGAATGAATTAGTAATTAATAGTATTTTTGATAGGAGGGAGTCTAATTTTAGCTTTTTTCTCATAATAGGTGAACTCAGTCAAAGCCCTAAGGAGGCGTAGGAGTATGCTCCAAGACCGGGGTCATTTTAGGTAAGGGGTGCTAAGGCCTTTTATGTGCTTATATGTGTTATGTGCTTCGCATGCTATGTATCCTATGTTTATTATTATTAATTATGTCGTATGTGGTATGATGTGGAGTTGAAGTATGTTTTCGTGGCATGTGTATTATGTATATGTGATGATATGTGTTGTGACCCTGTAAGACATGCATGTGAGGGTGTTTATGTGGTTTGAGTGGGAGAAAAGATGAAAAATGAGGATGGGGAAAGAAGTTGACCAAGGGATGCGAGTTGACCTAAGTATTTTAATGATCCATGAGTGGAATGATAAAATGGGAAATTTAGGGTTTCGTGTGGGAGTATATCAATTATGGTTTTATTTGAGAGAATCTTATTTATGGTTACGTGAGGGATAATCTAATTTATGGACTTATATGGTTTTGGGTGAGAGAATTTAATCTATGGTTTTGTATAGGAGAGTTTAATTTATGGTTTTGTATGGGAGAATTTAATTTATGGTTTTATATGGGAGAATCTAATTTATGGTTTGAACTTAGGGTTTGGTAAGGATGATTCTTGGTTTCATAAGGATTGAATGTAGGGTTTGCATGGATACATATTTGGTTTTATATGGTTTGAATTTAGGGTTTGCTATGGATAAATCTTTAGTTTTATATGGTTTGAATCTAAAGTTTGGTATGGATGAATCTTTGGATTTTATATGGTTTGAATTTAGGATTTAATGTGGATGAATCTTGGGTTTTATATGGTTTGAATTTAGGATTTGGTATGGATGAATCCTTAGCTTTTATGTGGATTGAATTTAGGGTTTTGTATGATAGAATATTGGGTTTTGCATGAAAGAATTTAGGGTTTGCATGGTGGTATTAATGGTCAAATGGTGGTATTAGGGTTGCATGGTGGATGTTAGGGTTTTGCATGGGAGTTAATGACTATATGGGATTTAGGGTTTGTATGGAAAGTTCGAAAGGTTGCGTGGGATGTGTAAAGTTTACATAGGAGTGAAATTTACGTATGAAAGGTGGATTTGGGATATAAGGAAGGTAAGGTAAGTGTTATTTGGGTGTTTGAATATTTTGGATGAAAATAGTATGTGGAGTTATATAAGGGTCTGTAGGAGACCGAACTAGGGTTTGTGTGGACAATTAGGGTTTGTTGTGGTTACTTAGAATTTTTTTGTTATCATGTGTATTTGGTGATCAAAGTGTAATCATGATGGTGGAATTTTATGATTTGTGATGTGTGAAGTATAAAGAGAATGATTCTTGCATGTCCATGGTGAAAGATTTTGAATAAGATACTTAAAACATTAATTACCTAAAGTGGAAGATGTTGAGCCGGACCCAGACCGATCCACTGACATAATAGTGGCAGGGCATGTATGATGTACCCTCACGACCGATCCACCAGCTATAATAGTGGGGGATCCCGATCTCAACAAAGCAAACTATATATGTTGTTAAGATGTGGGAAGACACTAATTACTTACAGTGGAACACCGTATGAGAAAGGGCCAGACCGATCCACCAGCATATAATAGTGGTAGGGTATGTTACCCTCGCAACCGATCCACTAGCTAAAATAGTGGCAGGACATGTACCCTCGTGACCGATCCACCGGCTAAAATATTGGGGTTCCTGTACTCGTATGAACTTGATAAAGAGTACGGTTTGAAAATATTTCGATAAAGGATTTATGAAGTGATTAATCTGAACTATATTGAATCTAGGCATTTTCACCCGATCGTACATTTGCCTTTATATTATCATGATGGATTATGCTCTTTTATTTCTTCTGCATTATTTGTATGACTTTGTGTGTTGGCCTTAGTGCTCAGTTACCTTACTCAGTACGTAGCGTACTGATCACCCTTTTTATGGGTGCTGCTCATTCCCACGAGTAGTATGCCCTTCTGACTTTGTGCAGGTGGGAGAGACATCAGTCGGGGTTATGTGTTGAGCTTATTTTGGCTCAAGGTTTGAGATTTGTGGCCATATTTACTCTTTATGCAATTTATTTCCTTTTGTTTTTTCTTTTTTATCGGATTTATCCATTTTGATTTATTACCTTGTATTGAGTATTTCAAATGAATATTTTATCGGTTGTAAGCTTATTTCTCTTTTGGAAATGAATTATAATTCTTTATGCGTACTCTGATTTTGTTTTACAACTGAGTTTAGTTTGTCTTGACTTATAATTGATCGTTAATCTTTTCTTTAGCCTTAGCACTTGGTACTGGAACGGTCTGAGAGAATCAGTTTGGTATTAAATGTGGCGGTAACATCTCCAGAATTCACGGATTTTGATTTAAGTATTTCTATTTTAATTACTTTCGCGTTCTAAAAAAAATTAGTGAATTTTGGGGTGTTACAATTACACTGTACATTACTAATTTACTATATCATATAGGATATTGTTATATAGAAAATAAATTTTTATTTGATGGATAACAATTTCTGAAAGTGACCTTTAGCATCGGTAATTTTTACGATCTTCCTACCATCACATCAATAAAATTTTCCGAAGTCTAGCCTAACCATCGGCAACATCTGCCGAAGCTGGCCATTTCCATCGGCACAAAATGTCGAGGCGGGCCCATGCCATCGGCAAAAAAATGCCGAGACCGGCCAAAATCCATCAGCTCTGCATGCTTAATCCACCACCGGAAAAAAGTTCTCTACTGATTAAGAAAGTAATGATTAGGATAAATTTGATTTCTTCCATTTTAATTTCAATGGGTGCCTATCCTATTTTAATTTTCTTAACTTATTTAAATTATTTGTAAATAAAAATAATTTCAATCAATATCTATTATAAATATATCTATAATATAAAAATTATATATACTAACGAATATTTTCAAATCAATAATATATGGTTCACTTCCACACACATATTTTTTTTGTTACAAGTATAGGTTATCGTAGTCATTATTTTACTATTTCAAATCTTTTCAAATCAAATTTGTACTGTTTTACTTAGAGGATATTGTGCAATATTATTATTTGGAAAATAATTTTTTCCTTGACGGAAAACATGTGTCCAAAGATATGGACAAAGTGTTCTTTTTCTATGGCACACCACCCCGTTCCCCTACACCAAACATCGACAATGCGTGCCATTCCACCCTATTTTATTAAATAAATAAATTATATACAGATAACAATCGTTTTCTTTAAGAATAAGGTTAAATTCTTATACTGTTCAAAATCTTTTCGAATTAAATTATTACATACAATACATGGTTCTTACCAGACAATCTTATAAGTTTACTGTTGCAAATATTTTCGAATAAAATTATTACATAGAATATATAGTTCTCGTCAGACATTCTTATGAATTCACTGTTGCAAATCTTTTCAAATCAAATTATTGCAAATAATACGTGGTTCTGGTAAAAGCAGGGAGCACGAATTTTTTTGTTAGAAGTATAGGTTACATCATAGGTATGTGTATAATTATTGTAGTTTATATTCGATTCATATGTGTGTATAATTATTGTAGTTTCTGTTCAAATCCTTATATATAAACGAACAACTTATCATTTTTATTTTTCAACTCATCATTTCTATTCTGCAGAATAGGAGTTGTTTGTTGAATTTTGAGACAAAAATTTACTATATTTTTTTAACACTCAAAATGAATAATGAATTTGAAAGTTCTTCAAACAACGAATAGTTTAAAATTTCGACAAGGTACGATGAGTTCAGGATTCCGATGAACTAAGAAGATGGGGTTACAACTCCATCGTACTATGATGATAGATTTACAATACCGACAAGTTATGGATACATAGAAGATATACAAATGAATTCTCCCAATATTAATTACAACTTAGATGAAGAGGTAAATTTTTTTTAGTATTGTAAATTGTGGCGACACATTTAGTTTGATGAAATTAATATTTTTTTATTATATTATTATGATAAACTCTTTTTTTAGAATATGTAGAATACATATTTTATGACCTAAAATTATTAAAGATTTTTTATAACAGATCTAATATTTTTCGGATCGAGAAAAACTTGTGACATGGGTTAAAAAAATGGGTAGAACTCATAAGATGATTTTGATTGTCAAAGGTTCTAGAAAAGAAAATGGTAAAGGGGCAAATAGAGTATCAATAAGATGTAAAAAAAGTGAAACATACGTCTCTACTAGACCTACAGATACAGAAGGTGCATGTGATATAAGTTCTAAAAAGAATGATTATCCTTTTTTTTATTATTGGCGTTGAAAATAATAATGGTGGATGGTAAGTGATAGTTAGGAACGGGACACACAATCACAAATTGGCAAATTATGACCAAAGGCATACTATTCTTGGTAAGTTGATAGAAAATAAAGTTTAATTTGTTGATAAACTTATCACAGCTAACGTAAAGCCACGAAAAATCATACTGCTTCTTAAAAAATAATTTGAAGGAAATTTAAGTATGAGAAGGCATATTTATAATGCTCGACAGAAGCTTAGGTATGAAGAAATGGATGGCCAAACAATGTTACAACATGTTATAAGTATGTTGGTTAAGAATAATTATTTTCAGTGACATTGAAGTGAGTCGCAATCAAATATAATAAGTGAACATCTATTTGCACAATTTGTATTTGTTAATATTTTACGTACATTTCCTTTTGTTTTGCAAATGAATTGCATGTATAAGACGAATAGATATAGAATGCCCTTACTTGAAATTAATGGACTAACACCAACACCATTAAATTTCAATGTTGCATGTGCATATATGTCATCTGAGAAGGATGAATATTATTTTTGGATACTTGAGAGATTGAAGACCTTAATGGATCCATGTATGCTTCCAACCACCATTATTACTGACCGAGAACTTGCTCTTATTTCAGTTGTGGAACATATTTTTCCTACTTTAAAATGTTTATTATGTAGGTTTCATGTTAATAAGAATGTGGAGGAAATGTGTAAGAAAGTATTTGGTCGTTCATCGTTCGCACGTGGTTTTATGTGACGATGGAAAATTTTGATAGATGCCACGGATGAAAAAACATACGAGGAAAAACTATTGTCATTGGAGGAAGATTACAATAGCATGCCAAGCCTAATTTTGTATCTAAAGATGAATTGACTACAACCATATAAACATAAAATCGTTGCCACATTCTTTGGTGACGTGTTTCATATCCATTAGATTATAATGAATATGTATGATTTATATTTTATCTCCTAGTATAGCTGTTTTAACTTCTTTTATGTTGATAAAGTCATATACTAATTTTTTTTATGAATAGGGTTGAAGGTGCTCATGGATCTTTGAAGAGATTTCTAGAGACATCACGGGACAGCTTCAATACAATGCACAAACAAATACACGCATTTTTAGAATTGTAGTATGATGAGATAAAAGCATCACTGGAGAGGTCATGGTTCAATACTCCTCATTTTGCTACAAGTGCCCTTTATGTCAATTTGAGGGGTCATGTTGCTTTATATGCAATGGAGTTGGTAAACAAAGAGTGTCAGATACTTGATTATATAGGTGCCGATGATGATTTATGCAGATGTTACATGCATCGTAAGCACGGGATACTATGTACGTATGAGATTAAGACATACATTCATAACTACATGTCAATCCCCCTGTCGGTTATTCATCCATTTTGGAAGAAACTCAACATAGATGGGCTGATTAATCCACCGACACCCTAAGAACTATTAGAGGTTGCATCTTATTTACTCCATATTTCCATGGAATTTGTTATGAGCCAGCCACCAAAAATACAGAATCAGTTGGCTAGAAAGATATTTAATATTGCAGTTCCTTAGAGAACACCTCTCCATGAGCCACCGGTACGACAACATAGGGGTTGCCCAAGGAACTTCATCAGAAGGAAACAATCTTGTTGGGAGTATACTGAACAACAATTTTGTAGTCGATCGAGATCAACACAACGTTAGGGTTGGGATGGGGTCAAGGACGATAATCGACATTTATATCATCGGGCCAATTTCAATTTCCATACGTGACTCAGATGAATCAACATATAGTTCCTTATATTAGTAGCTGGTGTAATGTGTTAGGAGATGGGAATTGTGGTTTTAGAGCATTGACTTATATTATACTAGGAGATGAAGAACGGTGGGTTTAGATTCATACTAACTTATATCACGAGATATTGGCGAGACGATAGTTGTATGAGAATGTGTTCGTATATGACAACGTTGATCAAGTTCTTAATGCTATTATCCACTGGGAAGGGCCATATCCGATGACACACTGGATGGAAATGCCTGATATTGGTCATGTCATTGTTGTAACACCCCAAAATTCACTACTTTTTTTTTTCAAATGGAAGCAATTAAAATAGAAATACTTAAAAACCATGAATTCTAGAAATGTTACCGCCACACTTAGTACTAGACCAGTTCTCTCCGACCGCTCCAATACCAAGTGCTAAGGCTAAAGAAGAGATTAACAATCAATTAAAAATTAATACAAAATAAACTCCAAATAATCATTAAACGGTCGTAAAACAAAATCAGAGTACGCATCAAGAAATATAATTCATTTCCAAAAGAGAATTAAACTTACAACCGATAAAAGGTTCATTAAAATACTCAATCGAGTACTGAATCAGAAAATGGTAAATACTATACCAATGAAATAACAAAAGGAATGAAATCGCGTAAAGAATGAATACGGCCACGACACTCTCAAACTTCGAGCCAAACATGCTCAACACTCAGCCCTAACTGATATCTCGCCCACCTACACAAATTCAGAAGGGTATACTACTCGTGGGAATGAGCAGCAACCATGAAAAGGGTGATCAGTACGCTACGTACTGAGTAAGGTAACCGAGCACTAAGGCCAACACACAAGCACATAATCCATGCAGAATAATAACAGGGCAATCCAACATAACAACATAAAGGTATATGAACAATTCAAGTAAAAGTACAGATTCCCATATATAATCTAGATTAATCATTTAATTAATCTCTTATTAGAATTCGATTCACACCATGCCTTTTTATCAATCCATGCGAGCATAGGAACACCCCACTATTATAACTGGTGGGCCGGTCATAATAGAGCATCATGCCCTAACCACTATTATTACCGGTGGATCGGTCACAATAGAGCACCCTGCCCTAACCACTATTATTACCGGTGGATCGGTCACATATAAGGTAGAAACCCTAACCACTATTCCTAACCGGTGGATCGGTTCGGTTCCCCCTCGCATGGTGTTCCACTGTAAGTAATTAGTATCTTTTAAGAGCTTTAACAATTTTGGTTTGTGTTTATTGAGCTCGAGTCACCCCATTATTATTACCGGTGGGCCGGTCACATATAGGACCTCATGTCCTAACCACTATTATAACCGGTGGATCGGTCGCACATAAGGTAAAACCCTAACCACTATTCCTGACCGATGGATCGATTTGGACTCGGCTCAATAATCTTCCACTTCATATGATTAATGTCTTCAGTATCTTATTCAAAGGCTTTCACCCTGGACATGCATAAGTCATCACACATCACAAATCATAAAATTCCACCATCATAATTACACTTTAATTACCACATACACAAGATAATACAAAAACCCTAATCAGCCACCATAGACCTCGATTAACCACAACAAACCATAGTTAACCACTCCAAACCATATTTAACCATAACCACCATAATTAGCCACTCCACGCCTTAGTTAATCATAACAAACCACAATTATCCACTCCAACCCTAATTAATCACAACAACCCAGAGTTCATTACTCCAAACCCTAATTCAATCTCTTCCATACCCTCATAATGCTCCACGTACTATTTTTCATCCAAAATAGTTCAACACCCGAATAATACTTACATTACCTTCCTTACATCTCAAATTAACTTTCCACACGTAAATTTCATACCCATGCAGATATTAATCTCCCCATGCAAACCTTCGCATCTTTTTCATGCAAACCCTACAATTCCATGCGAAACCCTAATTTCAACCATGCAAACTCTAATACCGCTATTCAACCATCAATGCCAACATGTAAACCCTAATACCACAAAACAACTATAATTAGCACCATACAAACCTTAGTAACATCATACTAACCCTACTACCGCCATGTAACCATTAGTACCACCATCCAACCCACGATTCTGCCATATAAAGCCTAAATTCAATACATAGCAAAACCCAAGATTTGTCCACATAATACAATTAATTAGATTCTCCCCTTTCATAAATACAATTTAGATTTCCCCATACAAGACTATAAATTAGATTCTCCCACATAAAATCATAAATTAGGTTCTCCCATATAATATCATAAATTACATTCTTCTAAATAAAATCATAAATTAGATTCTCCCTAACAAACCATAAATTCAATTCTCCCATATAACATCATAAATTATATTGTCTCCCACGAAACCCTACATTTCCCATATAACATCCTCACATGCATGTCTTTTAGGGTCACATGCAAACACATATTATTCCATACATATAGTACACATGCCATATAGCAACACAAAAGCATGCTTGGACTCCATGCCATACCAAATATGCAATAATTACAATAATAACATAAGATGCATAACATATAAGGAACACAATGCACATTAGCACACAAAAGGCCTTAGCACCCCTTACCTAAAATGTCACGGTCTTGGAGCAAGTTCCTATACCACTTGAGGGCTTTGGTTGGGCTCACCTACTATGGAAAAATACTAGGATTAGGTTTTCTCTTAAGAGTGCCATTATTTCTAACTTATCCCAAGACCTTATTTTTAATTAAAAATTATTATATTAAAATTAATAATGTGATTCAAAACAAAAAGTTGATATAAGGGTTTCTACCCTTCATCAAAATAATATTAGTAAAAATAATAATAATAAAAATAATTCTAATAACAACTAACTATTAAAATAGAGGTAATATCAAGAATAATAATAATAATAACAATAATGCATAAGCTTTAAAATTTAAAGTGGGGTTTTGACTCTACCCCTAATTAATAAAATACCATTCAATAATATTAATAACATATATTATTTATAATAATATTAAAATAATAAGGATAATAAAAATGAGAAAAATAATAAAACATTTAATAATTCAAATCATACCCTAAATTAGAAACTAATTATTTTATTCCTGCTCTCTATATCTGCAAGGAAAATTTAGCCTTAATATTTCATCTAATAATAATAATAATAATAACAACAACAACAACAACAACAACAAAATAAAAAATACTTGATTAACCATGAATTAATTTGAATAACACAAAAAAGGTAAATAAATATAAAGGAAGTCTAAGGAGGTCTAGGTTTTCACCTTGAGTCGTCGGAAGCGGCGGCACCGACGGTGGTGCACGATGGTGGCCGAAAAATGGGTCTAGGAGGGAAAAAGATGAAGAAACAAAGAGAAGGAGCAGGGGAGAACTTAAAATAAGGTTATGGTTCGATGGAGAAGGATTAGAGGGAGTTTTTGTGCGGTTCAGAGGGCAGTAGAAGTGGCAGAAACGACGGCGGACGACGGCTTAAGGGTTTCGGGGTGAAAATTCTGGTGAGACGAGCAGCAAACTTGGCACGGTTATGGAGGCCCATGCAAGAAGAATTGAGGGTTGAAAATGGTTTAGTTGATTAGAGGAAGTTTCAGGGAATAAATTGGAATGCTTCGGTGGCGCTAAGGTTGACTATTGACGGTGAAAATGGCGTCTGAAGTTGCGGTGGCGGCAGCCTGCACTTAAGGTTTCAAGTAAGAAAAGAAATCCAAAACTCCTACCATTAGGCTATTTATAGATGTTTGAATGGATAATGAGGATCTGGAGGTTGACATTGAAGTGTTAAATGCAATAATTTGGGTTGGCGGTGGCAGTAATGGCTCAAATTTTGTTTTGGGGTGGTTCGAATTTCGCACACCAGTAGAGAAAAAACGGGCGAGATTTAACATCCAATAATTATTCCAATTTATTCCTGGAGTTAAGAGGAAGACAATGAGGTAAGAAACGACTGGTATTAATCACCGTAGTCAGAGATGCCATTGATGGCAGCCATCATTGCAGCGTCGTCGACGACGGGGGAAGGAGGAAGAAGAAAGAAGGTGGACCGGTCGGTCGGAGAAAAGAAAAGAAAAAGGGAAGAATCGGGCCCGTCAGCGCAGTGAGAGTGTCATTAAATGAAACGACGAGTTTTGGCCGTAACACGGACTAAACGCAGCGCTTAGGCGGGCGGAAGAAGGGCAACGGGCGCGGGCTGGGCCGTGCTGAAGAAAAGGGAGAGGAAAGGAAAACTGGGCCGCGACCTGGCCCAGTCAGGGAAAAGAAGAGGAAAAAGAAAAAGAAGAAAAAGAAAGAAAAAGGAAGAAAGAAAAAGAAAAAGGGAAAAAGGAAAGGAGAAAAATAATTAGATTAGGGCCAATTAAATTAATCTAAAAATTTAGGATATTTAAAAATTATAGTATTTAAATAAAATAATATTTAAATCCCCTTTTAGGCTAAATTAGGATTTTTAAAAGATTTTCCATAAATTCCATTTTAATTAGAAAAACACCCTAATTTTCTTCCATTAAATTATTTATAAAAAAAATATTAATTTGGAACTATTTTTTTCCTTCTTATTTTAAATAAAATAATTTATTTAATTAATTTTCAAAATAAAATCCTTAATTATTTAAAATACCAAAATTGCACCTAATTAAAACACTTATAAATTTATTCTTGATTTTCCGTAATTAATTTTCTTTTATTTTAAATAAAATAATTTACTTAATTAAATTTTATAATCAAACCTCATTTAAATATACTATTTAAAATTAGAAATTTTTCGGGGCATTTCAATTGTAATCCGTTAATGTGTGTTGTTTGCATATTACTCATTGAATGCATGCAGCTCATTCCTACCTTTAGTGACACAACACGGAATTCAAGGTCTTAAAAATGAAGTCACTATATGTTTCTTGCAAGACACGAGTCACTACATATCGATGAGCACTGAGTTTTATGAAGTTTTTTTTCCATTTCAATATTATATGAATGGCTAACATAGTATTTTTGTGTTTGACATGTATATCTTTTAGAAAATTTTCTACTTCCACCAGTACATATAAATTGGAATAGATACCGTGATAACAGCGTTTCAATGTGAAATACCCAATATTCTTCAAGATTCCAACAATGGCGCGCATTGGTACATGATAGCACACAAGACCTTCATCCTCTATCTTCAGACTCAAATTTAATGTAGAATTGTGTAATTTTTTCTTTGTTTATTTTTTTATATCATTTAAAACATTTACGTGATAAATTTAATAAATAAATCATAATTTCCAAATACGTAGTAGATGACAAGAAGGAGTCGAACCCAAAAGGAATGATATATAATCAATAATTCTGTAATCAATGTTAAAACCCCAATTATGTAATAACATTTATTCCTATCATCAATATCTAAACTATGGATTTATAATAAAGCACTTTACTCACTAATTAATGAATAAGGATAGGAAGATATTGATTATGGAATTAGAATATCAAATAATCATGAAGAAAAGACAGATTCTAAATGATCTAACTTTGACCTTTAGAAACTCATAATAATTCAAAACTTCATAAATATATTGAGGAAAAGTTCGTGTGAACGGTTACAGAATTTAAGAAAAACACGGTCGGTGTTGGAAAAGATGACACCTCCATGTTTTTCCTTGAATTCTCTGCCAAATGCTGAATTTTGAAAACTGATATTTTGTGTGCTGATAAAACACAGGGGTACCATGTTTCTTGTTCCTTTTTTATCTCTTTATGAAATTTCAACACAAATAGGAAAATAATATATAAATCCCATAAATCAACGGTAAAATAAAAACGACACCTAACATTAGTTGTAACAAACATATTTTAATCAGAGTATATAACAATACGACAATATATCAAGGTCATTACAAATGCCCACACCCATGTAGAGTAACTCCTAAATCACGCACAAGGGTTTCGATACATGTAACTAGCTGCTCATAATTTGGAGCTGGCTCTCCCTTCCAATACAATCGATAGATAGTTTTACATACTTTATTTAGACATTTTTCGGCTGGAATTTGATGATCATCCTTCGCATGCTCTGTCAAATATTCTTCTGTCATTTCCAATACATACCTATGAGTTTTGGGAACATACCAATCCATATAATCATTAGTCACATCCCATGGGTATTCAGCTAGTGTTCCAAAAATATTTGGGCCTAATATGTGTTCATGCCTCAAGAACCATTTTCTAAGCATGTGTGTGCAGTAAACTTTATACTTCTTGAGGGAATGACCTCTTTATGTATTCCTAGTGGGCTTGATAGGCTCCTCAGGGATCACTTGTGTATATATGAATTTCCGTGTCATTCTATCTGGCATATGCTATTCAACTTCCTCCAAACAATGTAAATATCCATGATAGAATGCCATATGATAATGTCTATATGGATCAGCTACTCTGTATGGATCCCAAATGACCTTTCACAAAAAAATTAAACTAAATACAAATATCACAAACATAATATAGTAACAATATAATGTTTTTAGCATACCTTTGATGCAGACATAAGATCAATCTTTATTCAAAATTACTCGAGCGTATCTAATTTATTATTAAATTTCTGTCCACAAAACCACCTCATACTATGAGGATGGTCTAGATCACACCTAGATCGTTCCACTCCAAACCCTAGAAAGTATTCATATATCCATGTCTGTTATAATATTCAGTTGTTAGAATCATAATTAATGTAGAGTATGTAATATATGTATATATATGATAATTATAAAATTACTTGTAATAGAGTGGCACATCTTGACATTTGACCAGCGTCAGCTTTAGAAATCATACCAAGTTATTGATATAAAAAAGTAAGTGTGGCTGCACCCCATGCATAACCTTCAACCCAACTAAGATCTTGAAGAAAAAGGATTTAGTATGGATTAACTTTATCAACCGTCTTATCAACAAACAATGATAAGCCGATCAACCATAATATATACCCGATCGCTTTTTCCTCATCCCCTAACCAGTATGATTCACATACTTCTTGTAGCCATTTAAATGGAGCTTGCCCTTTCAAGTGACTTCATTCACTTGCATTTCCTCCATCCCAAACAAGGCACCCATTTTACTAATCAATTGCCTACGCGTGTCCGCTGTCATCTCTAAATGTAATGGATGACCATAAAATCGTAGCCCCAATATACAATGTACATCTAATATGTCTATTTTATCATCTCACCCCATGACATATGAAAGCTATTAGTGTCTGGTTTCCATCTCTCAATACATGATGAAATAAGTGGCATGTTCATATGCTCAAATATGGAGGATGGAAGGTGTGATAATCCTGTTTGTTGTATTAGAGCAAACATCCTCTCATTGATGCTTCCAAGAAAAATTTTTGAAACCTCCTGCCTCGAGTGGATCTTGGGATAACCCCGATCCTAAAAAATAAAATAAACAAATGTAATGCATATATATGATTGATTACATATAAAATAAGAATTAAGAAATAATGAATATGATAAACTTTCCTTTCCTAACCCTAAATCTAAAGGTGCGTGACTGCCAAAACTTGGAATCAAATAAGTGATTATTGGACCTCCGGGACATGGCCCAAGCAATTACCATTCATCCTTAAATTATATACTCTCTTCATCTTCACTAGCATCACCAACATCCCTATCCTCCTCCTCCTCCTCCTCCTCCTCCTTCTCCTCATCATCATCATCACCACCACCACCACCACCATCATCATCATTATGCATATAACTTGATGACGATGCTTGACCAGTAATGTGGGGTAATGATGTTGGCAAATCTAATGATGATCTAGAGCCAACCACAGCAGGTGGGTAAACTGAGGATGATGGTACTTCCATTGTAGGTTGTGTCGGTGAGGTAAGAAAATCTATATATTCTGTAGATAATGGAAAACCTCCAGACCCGAAACCTCCCACTCCCAAACCTCCAAACCTCGAACTTCAGTACCCCGAACCTCCAACCCCAGAACCTCCATACCCTGAACCTCCTCCAACCCTAGAACCTCAATACCCCAAACCTCCAACCCCTGAACCTCCTCCAACCCTAGAACCTCCAAACCCCGAACTTACGTATCCTCCAAACCCCGAAATACCAACATTAGCCACAAATGATGGACGACCTGCATAGTCTGCAAATGTTGGAAATTTAAGACCTTGTTGAATAGACCTTAGTTGTTTGAAAACTTCTGTATATTCTTATTGTTCTGACACTTCTTCCGACTCTTGTTCACCAGATTTCTTACCTCGTTGTAATCCCCTAGTAATACTCTTTTTGAAATTTCTCAGACGAGCCATCGGCGCAGGTTGCTTAGTAGCAGTTTGTTACGTCGTGAAGAAGAAATAATATGATGACCCTCGGTTCTATCTACTACTATGTCTTGTCTGCGACTCATTTGAATTTCAATAATAAATGCCTAAAGTCAATTAAAATTAGGTATATGAATTGAAGGTTATAAGTCATCACATAAATAAAACCTAATTATATACATGATAGTGATATAATTATTAAATATCAACCCATATTATGATAGAGGAAGAGATATGTATACCCAACCTCAGGGACGGAGCCAATTCAGAGTACATGGGGTCGCCTGACCCCATGGATTTTATGCCTACCATACATATTTTATATACAAAAAAAGTGACAGAAAACGTTTCCGAACCAGTGGTTAAAGAGTTGTAAAAAATTTTGAGTAAGGCTTGGGGTCCTTGGTTCGAACCCCAGCTTTGCCAAAAATTTTACACTATTTTTTCCCTCTATTTGTCTAATTTCACAGTTTGTCTGTCTCCTCCTGGCTCCTATCCTGGTTCATCTTCCTTTTGGCTCCCCGTCCCTACCCGCTCGAGTGTCTCGACCCTAGGATCCAGTAGACAGGCTCTAACCCTACCCCGCCAGCCGTCGCGCCCTCTCAGGATTGCTGGTTGCCAGGCACCCACCGGCGACCGCCGCTTCTCACAACGAGGCACAAGGCCCACCGCCCAGTCACACACGATGCCCTGTTGTGGCTGCTGCGAGTTTGTGACGCTATCTTCGTCCGTGCTCGTTGGTTGTTCGCCTGTTCGATGCCCTACACGGTGCAGCCCAACTGCCGTCGCCGCCGTCCATCCTTGTGTGTTATCTCTGTCTTCTACTCTGCTGTCTGTCTCATACTCTCATTGTCTCAACAGAGGCAACCAACCCTAGTGACGAATTAGCCAACAGCCTGAGAGCCAGAGAGATTGAGAGGGTGAGTTTTTTTTAATTTTATTTAAGATAAAATCTAATTTCTTTTTTTTGTTAATTGAATTAATTTGTAATTTTATTTCTAATTTTATTGTGAATATGTGAATTTGGAATAGTTTGCATGTTATTTGTTAATTAGTTGATTATTGTATATTTTTGAGTTAGGTTATGTTAATTTTGAATTAGTATGGTATGAATTATCATTGTGTAATTTTGATTTAGTTGAGTTTGAGTATTTTTGTTAATTGAATTAGTTTATATTTTTATTTCTAATTTGATTGTGAATATGTGAATTTGGAATAGTTTGTATGTTATTTGTTAATTAGTTGATTATTGTATATTTTTGAATTAGGTTATGTTAATTTTGAATTAGTATGGTATGAATTAGTTAAGTATTTGTTCACCATATCTTGTATAATTGTATTCATAATTGCAGATTTGATTTTGTCAAATTAACATATGGAAATATCTTCAAAAGCAACCTAAAAACAAAGAACGAGCTAATGGGAACAATTCTAATCTAGTTCCTAGTCCTATAATTCATGAACAAGTTTCTTCATATCTTCATCAAGCTCAAGCTACACAACGCAATTGGGTGGATTCAAATTCTCTGGAACTTGATCCAGGTCTGAGGAAAAAAATTTCAGATTTCCATCCAAATCAGCAAGACTAGGTAAGGATAGCTTATATTCATCTTGGTCCTTTCCAACCTCGTGCACACAATTTTCCAATTAAACTTATTGTTGGAAAAAATCGAAGATTTGTTGCATCTTGGTTTGATCAGTATGACTAGTTAGAATATAGTATATAGCAAAAGATGTTGCTTTTTGCCTACCATGTTACTTGTTCAAACATGAATTTGAAGCCGGTGGTGATCATTTTGTGGGTTAAGGTTTTGGAGGCTGGAATAAAAAGGGTAGGCTTGAAGTTCATGTTGGTAATTGTGATAGTCATTATAATGAGGCTGCGAAAAAATGTGATAATTTGATGAATCAAAAGTATGGCATTCAAGCTGCTTTGTCAAAACAATCTAAAATAGTGAAACCTGAGTATTATATTCGTTTAGAAGCATCAGTCATTGCTATTAGATATCTTCTTTGACAAGGACTAGCATTTTGGGGGAATGATGAATCAGATGGTTCAAAAAATTGAGGTAATTTTTATGAGGTCTTGAAAATATTACAAGAAGTTAATCCATCTCTGGCTAGTTTTATGTTGAAACATGCTCTGAGAAATAGCCAGATGACTTTTCCTGATGTTCAAAAAGATATTGCTTGTGCTTGTGCAACTAAAATAAGTAATGAGATTATTAAGGAGCTAGGGGATGATGTTTTTGGCATATTAATTGATGAATCTGGTGATATATCTAGGAAAGAACAAATGGCTGTTGTTGTACGTTATGTGGATCGTAGGGGTTTTGTGATGGAAAGATTCATTGGTATTGCACATGTAGCTGATACAACTGCCGTATCACTCAAATCAACACTTGATACAATGTTAGTAAAATATAAATTATGCATATCAAGAATATGAGGACATGGCTATGATGGAGCAAGCAATATGAGAGGAGAATATGGTGGTTTAAAAACTTTGATTCATAATGAAAATAATTCAGCATATTATATTCATTGTTTTTCTCATCAGCTTCAGTTGGCACTTGTTGCAGTTGCAAGGTCTCATGAAGATGTTGATTGGTTGTTTTTTATCATTACTGGTGTTGTAACACCCCCAAATTTCACTCCTAAAAAATTTCGAATTTAAAAGAATAATGCGGAAGCTAAAACACAATTTGGGAAATGTTACCGCCACACCTAACACAAGATCAATGTCCACCATATATCTAATGCTAGATGCAAGGCTAAAACCTGTCCAATAAAATTCAACCAACATCTATGCAATGAGAATAAACTCCCACAAGGAGATATCCACGTATAGATGGAAAGTGAACAATGTCGCTAGATAAAATTATCGTTGAATAAATCAACAGATACCTGTAAAATAATCATGGACTTTAAAACTTAAAAAGATAAAGGATATTAAATCCAAATACATCTCCCACAAAATCACAAACCAACTAAATACAAATCAGATGAATGATTTATACACCAAAATAATACATTTAAGATACAATAAAATCTGAAAAGAGAACCAAGGGGCATCCCAACAGTGGAGCCAACTTTATTTGCCAAATCGAAACACCGGATAACCTACTCTCAAAATCCAAGGAAAATATTTCTCCCAACAATAACATATTTAATATTGAACCTGCACAACTGGTCTGCTCCCCACCATCAGTGGATCATCACAGGACCCAAACAATCAAGGTAGTATCGGTACGGGTCCGGTACTGAGTAAATCAAGACTACCCTACTCTTGGAAAGAAACATAATACATATAAGATAAGGCAACATTCAGCTTACAATACTTATGTTCAATTATACATGCGATACATACGTCATTCTACTCATACATTATTTCATGCTCGATTATACATATGATACACACACCATAAAACATGGAGTCACAAACTCACGCTTATAATAATTGACTAGACATAACAATACATAAGGTACAAGCTTACAAGAAAATCATAATCACATGCTACGAATCACACACTACCCTAGAAGGTATCATTCTACACACAAGTCTCACATGTGCTTTAAATAATAGATCATATGATAATTGAATGCGGACGTTTGTCATATGGAAACATTATTGTAAGATAGAATCAAAAGACATGAATAGGAAATAGAACATAAAGTCCAAGAGCCAACGAGAATAATTCATGATTATTATATTCCTTTATTGTAATCACAACTGTTTAATTATATTTTCTTGAGGATGGAGACTCAAAGATCGTAACAACTAATCTAGTACTCGAACGGTACTAGCCCTAGCTGGCCCGCCCAGAAACGTAACCAGACCACCAATAAATAGGACACCTAATCACTTAAGTATGCATACCCCCTATAGGGCCGAAATATATCGAGACACCTATAGAGTAGAAGAGGGCCTCTCCGGACCTCGTAAGGCACCCGGGGTCACAGAATAGAAAAACACCGGAATGGTACCAAGTGAATACCAAACCTAACTCGGATAGCTACCCCGAGTGATACAAGTCCCAACTCAAGATCTTTCATTTTAAGTGATTAATATTTTATTCAAGAATTTAGTCAATCATAAATCAGGCCCACATAACAGCACTTAGCTCACATCCATCAACACAATGACGTTCCATTATTATATCAATTTCAAATGGCATTAAAGCCACGCGGCATTAAAGCCGAACCATCTAAGCGGCGTTAAAGCCGAACCAATCCAAATGGCGTTAAAGCCGAACCAATCCAAATGGCATTAAAGCCGATCAATTTAAGTGGCATTAAAGCCGATCGATTCCAGAGGCATTAAAGCCGATCCAATTCATGAGGCATTAAAGCCGAATAACTTTAGGAGCATTAAAGTCGAATGAGTCCATGGCATAAAATACAGCATAAGGTATCATGCAATTTCAATCCATACTCAGCCCTTCACACACTTACACACGTATAATATCCAAGCGTCATATTAACACACGTTGTATTGAGGCTACAAATCCATATATTCATGCAATTGCCATATAGAACATAGCATATGTTTGACATAATTAAATAATCGATAATCATCATCACCACCTTTCACTCCAAGCCGACATACATTGAGAATCCGTCATAACTAAAGGTAAGTAATGACTTACCTAAGTCCGAAGCTAGCTAAGCAAATTGAGAAAGAGAGAGTTATCAAAAGCTCGACAATCCACGAGAATGTTTTCCTAGATCACCGATAGAAATCGGAACTAGGTTAGAAACTATCTTATCAATTAATAATTCACATATTATAACAAAATCAAGACAAACGACCTTTCTTGGAAAACGTGTCCGAAACTTAGGACTCAAGAGCATAGCTCTATTAAGATTAAGATTAAAATATAAATCAAATGATTTAAAACCGAAGGACAGAAATCGATTTGATAAAAGACACACAACACAATCAATTTTATAAAACCATCCCTGAAGATTAGGATTTTTAATGCTTAAACTACGAATCGACCAAATCACTTTTATTATCTCAAATTGGTAGTTTTAAAACACAATTAAATAAATTTTAGATAAATCTAGATAATCAATTTCAACAAAACAATATCCCGATTAACCAATTTAGGACGATCCGTTTTCAAAATTAGGGTTTTAAAGCCAACGACAAAACTCAGGTAATTCAAATCAATTAATTCCAATTAAAGGTATTAGAATACAATTAGGATCATTTCCACTACTTCTATAAATTTAAATTTAGAAAAACAACTATACAAATAATCAATTTCATAATCTCACTTGAAATCCAGGGTTTTAGCCCCGAAATTACAATTCGGTTGAATTCTATTAATTTATTTAAATTGAATGTTTAGAACTGAAATTAAACACATTTTATAACATATCAAATAATCAATTGATCAAAACCAATAAAATAAATACCCAATTTAGCACAATTAGGGTTTTTGAGCCCGGAACGCAAATCCGATCAATTCTTGCTAAAATGTATAAATTGACGGTTCGAAAATGAAATTAAATATATTCTAATATAAATTATATAATCAATTGAATAAACCGACCCGATTACACAATCCAATTTAGCCCCGCAAGAGTTTTGACCTGAAAATCCAATTCCGATTAATTACACACAATTTTCCAAATCAACACTTTCGATATGAAATTAAATACATTTCAAACGATATTGTAAAATCAATTGAGCGAAACGACTCAATTAAGCAGCCCAATTTTATTACACAAGAATTTTGACCTAGGAATCGAATTCCGATTGATTCCGCATAAATTTCTCAAATTGACGGTTCCGACATGAAATTAGATACATTTAAAAACATATTGTATAATCAATTTATCCAAAATCGCCAAATTGGTCGGATCCGAAAAATTTGGGCATAACCCGGCCTAAAATTCAATTTCCCAAATTCCGAACACAAACCATACAATTAACATATCCAAATCAATCTTACAGCACATATATACATAATACAACAATTAATTTAGCTTATCACAAGCTAAATCACACTCAATTAATCAAATTAATATTAGGGTTTTCGGATATTTATACCAAACGAAAATCAACGAAATTGGAGCAAAGGAAGGCTGGAGAAGCTTCGTCGGGGACCGGGGGTGGCTCGCCTGTGGTCGGGAGATGTCGACGGTGGCCGGGCGGTGGCGGCGCAACATGTGTTTGCTACTCGTCGCTGCTGTGGCGCGCGGTTGCTGCCGCCTTCTTCGGCTGCTGTGCGTGGTTGCTGGGCGCGGCTGGTGGCGGTCAGTCGCGTCGCCCGTTGTGGCCGGCGGTGGCTGGCGAGCGATCAACGAAGGAGGAGCAGGGAGGAGGAGGTCGGGGCTGGGGTTTCTGGCGCATAAAACAGGGACACGAGAAGGAGAGAAGAGAAGAGAAGAGGAAGAGAAGAAGGGAAAAGGAAAAGAAGAGGGGCATCGGTCGGGGTAGGGCTGGGTTTTTTTTTTCACATATAAAATAAATACTAAAAGTATAAAATTATTAATGGAATATTTTATCTAAAATTCATTAAACAAAAATTATTTCATAAGATTCCGATAGCTTAAAATTAATAAAAAGCTATATAAAGAATTTCGGAAACATTTTCGGAAAAACTTACCAACGAACATAAAAATTTGTATTATTTACGAAAATATATTATAAGACCTCGAAATAATATTTAAAAGCATAAAAGTAAATATTTAAATTAAATTCTAATAAACCGAGATTAACTTAAATAATTTCTGAAATCGATTTTCCGTAAACCAAAAATTGTAAAACGGGAGAAAATTAATTCCGAAAAGAAATTCATAAATAAACTCCGAAAATCCTTTTTAATTTAAAACTTCCCGAAGATATTAACGATTTTTAAAAACGAATAAATTTAAAGTTGGAAATATTTTCTACAGATAAAATTATTAAAATAACTTTAACTATTTAAACCGAAATTTTATAATTTAAATAATATATTTCGTTAACGAAATATTACTCCAAAATAAATTCATAATCACACGACGAAGTTATAATCGGAAACGAATCTAAAATATTACAAATCGAAACACGAGAATAAACGGGAACACATATTTTTAACCGAAAATCGAAATCATAAGAATATAATAAAATCATGGTCGTGAACGAATTCATCTAAAATGGTTCGCAACGACAACAATTAATTAAATTCAAATATGAATTCGAAAACGTCGATAAATCCATAAAACGAATCAAAATTAAAATAATTAAATATTTACATCAAATTACGCTAATAAAATAATTAAACTTAATAAAATTGAATTTTAAAATACGGGGTATTACAGGTGTTGTTAGTGTAATTAGATCATCTAAAAAACATCGAGAAATTGTAATTGATTTTTTGAAAAAAGATTCAAAAAGTAGACAAAAAGGTGAGGCTAGAGCTTTTAAAGATCTACTAATGTCCTTTGAGTGTGTTTTTATGTTACATTTGATGAGAAGGGTTCTAGGTATCACGAATGATTTATCTTAGATGTTGCAGAAGCGTGATCAAGACATTGTAAATGCCATGAGACTTGTTCAACTTGCTAAATAACGCCTCCAAACAATGAGGGATGAAGGATGGGAAGATCTTATTGTTGAAGTTTCTTTATTTTGCCACTATAAGAATATTGTGATTGCACATACGGATGATCGGTATGTTAAGGAAAACAAATCACAATGGTTGGCTCCATTTCTTACAAATATGCATCATTACAAGTTTGATTGCTTCTACATCATATTAGACTTGCAATTAGAGGAGCTTGAATCACGTTTTGATGTGATAGGCACTACGTTGTTGTCATGTGTAGCATGCTTGAATCTATCAGAGTTATTTTCTGCTTTTGACAAAGCTTCATTGATTAGGTTAACAAAGTTTTATCTTGATGATTTTTCTAATGTTGATGTTGTGAAACTGGATAATTAGCTTGAGAATTTTATTTTGGATGTTTGATCTAATGAAAGATTTTATGAATTAAAAGGACTTGGTGATCTCTCAAGGAAGTTAGTGGAAACAAAAAAGCATACTACATATCCTTTGGTTTATATGCTTGTCAAGCTGGCTTTGATTTTGCCGGTAGCTACTGCAATTGTTGAAAGAACTTTTTCAGCAATGAGTTTTATCAAAAACAAGTTGCGAAATCGTATGTGTGATGAATGAGTACACAATTGTCTAATGTCATATATAGAAAAAGATGTATCCGATACTATTAGTAATAATACTATTATAGCTCGGTTTTAAAATATGAAACATCGACGAGTACAATTGTAAACGAATATCTATGTATGATTATGGAAAATATTAAATATTATTATTATTATTATTATCATTATATATTTAGATATATGCTTGTTATTTATTGGGACCCCATGAACTTTATATCCTGACTTCGTCCCTGTCCAACCTTATAACTAAAATACAATCTCTTAAATTAATCATCTACTTTATTAATTAAATATATCAACAATATTTTTATTACTTACTAGTAGAAGTTTAGTATAATATAACTTATAACTAAAATACAACATCTTAACCTATTCCTTTACTTTATTAATTAAATACATCAACAATATTTTTGTTAGTTAGTAGTAGGAGTTTAGTATAATATAACAACTAAATTATACTTAATTATGGTATCTTATAAAACCAATCTCCTGATATATTTTTTCAATAATCCAACCAAATTTATCCAAATATATTACATAAAATTAGTAAACTAAATAAATATAATACAAATATAAACATATTTAATCTATTATAAACATATTTAATAAAAAATTAAACAAATCTAATCTATTATCCTATCAATATAATTAAAAACATTCACCAATAACCCCCATCACATATCAATATTTAACATATTTAATAAAAATATAAATAAATCTAATAAATATCAAATCATATATAAATAATACAATATCATAATTAACAAAGTATTAACAAATCTAAAAATATAATAAACAGATTTAACCAAATTAACCGTAATTAAAAAATATAACTAAAAAATATCATTAATAAACCATAATTAATATATACAAATTACATATTCTAACAATAACCGAAAACTCTACAATACACAGATAGTTTACCAAACTTATATTTAATTAAAATATTAGAGCATAATTAATATAATTAATAAACCACAATTAATATATATAATTACACATCCTAAAAAATAGCCAAAATCCTAGAATAGAGAGATAATTTACCAAACCTATTTTTAATTAAAATATTAGAGCATAATTAATATATATAATTATGCATCCTAAAAATAACCAAAACCCTAGAATAGAGAGATAATTTACCAAACCTATATTTAATTAAAATATTGGAGCATAATTAACAGAGTATAATAGTTCTAAAAATATAATTAATAAATTTAATCAAATTAACCATAATTAAAAAATATAATTAATACAAATATAATTAACCAACTATCATTAATAAACATCATTAAAATTATAATTAACACAAAATACTAAACCGATGATTATTACCCAAGACTGGCATAAATTGGCAAAGCCGACCCCCCACCATCGGCACATTTGGTCGAATACAACCCCCCACCACCAGCACATGTTGCCAAAGAAAACCAAGTTCATCGGCAGATTTTGCCGAACCAAACGTAGCCCATCGACAAGTCACATCGGCATATTTTACAGAAGCAAAGGCGCCCCCATCGTCATATTTTGCCGAAACAAAGCCACCACCATCGACAACCATCACCGAAGCTCAATATCGGGTTTTTTCCCCTAGATTTAGAATTTGATTATATAATAAAAATAAAAATTTAAACTTACACATTTATAATTAAATTAAATTATTTTATCTATAAAAGAAAATTTTATATATTAGATCTACAATATAAATTACAGTACTGCTAAAAAATTTAAAATTTAAACTCACACATTTATAACTAAATACAAAAAAATCAAACAAATTTTTTTAATTAAAATCATCAATTTATAACATAACTTCATCAATATATTTTATAATAGAAAAAAATTGTTAACTAAAAAATATTAATTACTTACCTTCAGGCTGTTGCTTGGGGAAAAAAATTCTTGCGTGTGGAAGGAAGGAGGGAGAGAAGTAGATGAGAAAGTGAGATGGGAAAGTGAGAAAGTATGGAGGAGCATCGGTAAGATTTTATCAAATAAAAGCAACGGACAAAAGGGCATAATCGTTCGTTTATGTCAAAATATTTTCTAAATAGTAAAAAAAGTGTTTTTTATATAATATGTACGATTATATATTACTAGTTTATAATATCGTTTTATTATATTATACATTCCAAGTTTATAATCTCGTGTAATGCACAAACCTATACTACATGTATATCTTTATTTATATAAATATATATTAAATATCAAGTAAAGAAGTATGTATAATTGTAATATTATTACAAAAATATATTTAATATTTATAAATACAGATATAAATAGTGATTATTTTATTAAATATCCAATAAATAAAAAATGATGATTTTATTAACTAAAGAAGTCTAAATTATGAAAATTTAAATAAATATTTCTAAGTATGGAATATAATTGGTACTCGTGAGTATATTTATATATAGACACACACACACACAATGATTAATTACAAAAATTTATAACTGAGCATAAATTTTTAGAAAATTCAAGATTTATTTGTTATTATATAGTTTAGATTTTAGGAGCAACATTCTCCTAATACCTTTCAAATATAATACACCTTTCAACATCATTTTATTCTGAACATGATGTTTTAAATAGTTTTAGAATTTAATTTTTCTAATCATATATGATTTTTATAGTATTGATCTTATCTAAATTAAAATACAAAGGTTATTACTATTAAAAAATTAATATAATAGTTATTATTGGATTTGACCGATAATGATATGATTTGATTTAGATATAAGATAAGAAAAATAGGACCTTATTATTATTGGTATATCAGACATATCATAAAATTTATTAGGCTTATTCATTAAGATAGGAATTAAATATTGAATTCAATGATAAAAGAATATCCTAATAATTAATTTATCCAACACTATTATACTAATAGTTTGACAAATTGACAATCGCAATGTATGTCGACTATAAGGTCAATATATTTTTTTTCTTATCAAACTATAAAACATATAGTTATTACTTACTTACATAAAATATTTGAAAACATACCCCTTTACATTAGTCCTAATTATACGAATTTTTATAAAATAAATAGTTCAATTTTAGTCAAAACTTTTTAATTTATTATTATTGACAATAAATTATATAAAATACTAATTATCTCATAAAATAGAATTATATATATAATTAATAGTAAGTTATCTCATTTTGCGCTTGATATTAGGATGTAATAACATAAAATACGCTATCAAAACTAGCTAAATAATAATTATATATTGTCATTTATAACAATTTTCTATTTTGAGTTATTTCTCCATTTCTCTCATTTTCATCTTCTATAATTTTAACTTTAAATATATCGGTCTATAAAGCATCTAAATTCTATATTATAAAAATAATATTTCTTTTTGTATTAAAATAATACATATAGTTATTTTTATTGAATTATGTAGTGATCTTTTAATTATCAATTTGAACCTTATGCTTAATTTTTAGTTTTAAAATTATTTTGTTGTTAGATTGAACCATGTTTTTTTGTTTAATTGTTAACATCTTAAAAAAAATCTTTATTATCTATTTGTGAAAATAAAGTGGTTATAATATTCTTATTTCACTTATTTTTAATACTAGTCTTATGATTGACTTTAATATTTACAATTTGATAACTGATAAATATACGTTGTATAATAATTTTATGTCCACCTTTATTTCATCCAATTATATTTTTAAGCAATATAATATTTAAACTATTATAATTTTATATATTTAAAAATACTCATCTATTTTATAGTATAGGTGTCGTGTATTAAGCATGTATTAAAAATAATTTATTAATCAATAAATCAAAAAAATTAGATAACATAATTTTTATATACTTATATTCATATATTATACCGGATAAACAATATATCTCAATTTTAATATATCAAAAATGCAAAATATGCTAAAGAGAAATTAGAAAGATAAAATGTGTGTTTGAAGTTTGAACCATGTCGAATTCAACTCGACTAAAAATTATAACTAATAAGATTCACATGAAATAATCATTAGGATATTAGCTTATAATTTGAAAGACTCTAAACTAACATAACTATGTTCGAGCTAACTTTAAAACCAAATAACTCTAAACCAGAGGTAACCTCATTCAAATTCAACTATAATTAATAAGTTAACTCGAGATACAATAATTTAGAAATGACTAAACTAAACTTGAGCTAACAAAAATCTTGAACCCTAAGTGAGTTAAGTAACCTTAATTGACTTGATAAATTAATTGTAATGTGAAATGACTCAAACTCGAAGCTTTCAATTATTTAAAGTAACTAGGGATAAAAATGGGGCGGGTTTGGGGTAGGTATTATCATACCTGTATCCGTATCCGATAATAAAGTTTGTACCCAAATCCGTACATGTACCTAAATCCGTATCCGTATCCGTTGGATATCCGTTACCCGATAGATTATCCGTTTATCCTTTAATAGATATTATTCGGCGGATAAATCTATTACCCAATGGATAAAACCATTTAGAGTTAAACCAAATAACAATTTTAACCTTAATTTATACTATATTTATTTAAAATTAAGGATAAAAGTTTAATTATATATCGGGTAAATGGTACGGATATGGATATGGATATGGGTATAATTACTTGTATGGGTATAGATATCCCATACCTATATCCTTACTCGAACCCAACGGGTATTATTTTCCATCCTCCATATCTGTATTTGTATTCGTTTAAGTAACTGTTAGATAAAATCCATCGGGGTTTGAGTAAAATTTCCCCGTTTACATCCTTAGAAGTAACTCCATCCAAATTGGTAGAGTGAACTAATAATGAAATGGCTTGATTCAAACTGATAAATTAATTGAATCAGCTTAGACCTAAAATAACCCAAATTGAAGTAATTAAATTAATTTGGTTTACCTTAATACAAAATTATCCCCTGCATAATTAGTTTAGCTTGAACCTGACTTGCCAAATTAACCTAACAACTCAAACCTAAGTTCCCTCTATAGGAACTCGATATGACTCATCTAGTTAACTTGAAGAGATATGAGCCCAAAATGACCCAGACTTAAGTTATCTTAACTTTAATTCTACCTAACCTAACCTAACCTGACAAATTAACCTAACACTATTTGGATCTACAACAATCCAACTACAAATTAAACATTGAAATAACCCAAATCTTAAATAATATGATCTGACCCAACCCACAATTGACTTGAAAAAAAAAGAGTCGTAAACAACTCAACCTAAATGCCACCCCTAAATATAATCATATTGCCCTTTGTCTAGAGGGCTATGAGCCTAGATAATTTGATGGGGAAAATTAGGGATGCCGATGGATCACTCAATCCAAACCCAAACCTCTTTATAACACTCTATTTTTAAATATTGGAGTACACACTAATATGATCTCCATCTCCTTTTTCTTCATCAATGTTCACGCTTATGCTTTTAGTGCCCTTGTCCCAAAAAAGTAACTAGTTTCTTTAACTATTTGTGTAACACCCCATTTTTCTACTTAAAAACTTCATTTTGCGGAAGCGTTAATTACAAAATTTATGTGTGTTACCACTATACTTAGCATAAATATGGTTATTTCACCTTTTTTTATACCAAATACTAAGTCTCAAAATAAGTTAGATCTTCAAAACAAAGCAGTAGAAATAGGGGTAATAACATAGATAAATGTTATAGAAAAAAAATTCTCTGTACAACAATAATAATCAAAATACAACAAGGGATATAAAATTATATAAAAAAAAGCTGATCACAAAAAAAGCTAGCACCCAAAGGCACAACACTAGTTTGCCTAACTCTTAGATCCGTAAGCCTATTATGAGAATGGAAGCTCTTTCCAAGTGCTCCACTTATCCTTACCACTATTATATGCCCCCGACCCACTCCATGCCATTTACATATTCATCTGTAAATGGAGTATCGATATGACTTCTTTAAACTGAGTAAATCATAATACCTCACAAGAGAAGGATGCTCATATAGCACATAATAATACAATGATATGAAAACATGCTAAAAAAAAACACATGTCATAACAATATACAATAGTTATAGGATAATATATATAACATCAAAGTCTCATGCTCAATACTAAATGATACTAAATCACTTCACATCATCTCAAGCACACAATAACCATATCTAATTGATCAAATCAATCCCAAACATCAAGGTAGGGCATTAAGGCAACTACCGAACTAACAATCCAAATTAATTTCAAATACTGAAGGTAGGACACTAAGGTGACTATTGAGCCATCAATCTAATACTTACCAAGGCCATCAACAAATACTTATTTATTGTATATCTTATTCAAGGGGATACAATCAATTCGAGGATACAATCAACCCAGGAACATTGAGGTACACTCGGTCATATTGGTGCACGAAGGCAACACAATACTCTTACTATAAAACCTAGGGACACTATAATATGCCTAGTCATATTAGCGCATATAGGTAACATAATATCCTCCAACCTTGGCCACCTAATTCTTAAGTATCAATATCCTTTATAAGGTACGTACTTCACCTATGGAGTAGACTACGACCTTATCGGGGCACAACGACACACCAACAAACCAACTCAAATGAGTGCTACACCTTATCTCTAGGATAGATAATCCTAGAGAGCAACCAATTCCAAACTCAAGGTATTCTACTCCAAGTATTAATGATTTATGACATGATCACAAATATCACGTACTACATAATAATTTTAATTTTCTTACTTAACCATTTTTTCCTTTATTCTTAATTATTAAGGTAAACCATAAGGTCATCAGTCTATGTCAAAACTAAATTCGAGACTAAGGACATCCTATGTCCAATTATTCATATTAGGCGCATAAGGTTGAAAATGACCAAAATTTCCTCAACACCCCAATTTCATCATTATTATCCAAATTTCATAACAGTCATTATTATTATGGAATTTGTCATGAAAAGGCTAAAAAACAATGACTCACAATATTTAGCGTGTAGGTAATTTTTATGATTTAGCATTCGACTATATTTTTCACTTTTCATGCATTTAGTAACTTATGCGCACAAACCCAAATAATGAGTTTCTAATATGCCATATATTCCATGCAAAAAGTACACACATATTTATCGCATGATATAGCATTTAATAGGGAAATCAATATCATGGTGCATATAGGAAAATATATCTAACACTAGAACATGTGAATAATAATTATCATATTCTAACCCTAATCATGCGTGTATGCTTTTAAGCTATTAATATCAAACCTAGCTACTATACACTGATAATTGTGGAACACTTATCACAATAATTATATCATAACTTGACAAGATTTCAAATCCTAACAAAACCCAATACATGCGTACATTAATCATTTAACATATGACTTATGCATATAGCTTAACTTAACAACAAATTGTATGTACCATCTATTTAGCATATTATTATCTTATCATACATTTCATAATACTTACATAATATAAAACTCCAACATGATTCTAAATCTAAACAATCCTAATATGATCGCACATAAATTCTATAGTTTCATGAGTGATTGGATTTACCTAAATCCAAGCTACATAAAATTACAAAAGTTCGTCTACCTGAAGGGTTACTTAAGCAATCAACACCCAAAAATACGTATATTAGAATCTAATACAACATAACAATAACCAAATTTAAATAAATCAAACTGGAAAATAGGTTAGGAAATAACCAGGGTAAAGGAAGCTATGCGAGGAATCAATGCAATAAGGGAGCACCAAAGGATGAAACTCATGTTGCAAATGCTTAGCAGCATGAGATTCTCATGCCACAAGGAGTAAGTAACTTCATCCAATCACCTATAGAAATGGGGAGTTGTGCCACTAGCTCATGCAGGTAGAGGGGAGGTAATATCACATTATCACATAATCAGGGATAAGTGGCGACACTTGTTCACGTAGCTAAGGGAAGAACCAACAAGGTGGAGAGATTGTGTGAGGTTATTACACAACAAGAGGGAAAGCAATGTGAGTTTCTAACTATGCCAAGGAGTAGAAATGTGAGTTTATCACGTATAAAAAGAGGAGGTAGCATGAGGTTGCAACGTTTGACACTGAAAGTTTCGACGATAATGGTGAAACAACAAAGGAGAAGGCTAGGGATAAGTTGCAAATGGAGGCTTGGGATGAAGGGAAAGGAGACACATAATAAGGCTTTGATTCGTGGGATTCAAGACACAAAAATGAGGGATGAAGATGGCTTATATAGGAAAGGGCACAAATAGAGATGATGAGAACATGAACAAATGCATAGTGAACAAGGAAAGATGGTGTGAAGGAGAAATGTATGCTGAGTAAGGTGGGATATGGATAAGGCTACACATAATAGGGCAAGGAGTATATTAAGAATAGATTAACCAAGTGAAACATTTGGTTAGGAGAATTAGGATTCCTTAGTAAAACAAATACAGGTTATGGTCTAACTAGGGTTAAATCTAATAATCCAAAATTTACCTTAATTAAATTTATGTATAATCCATCATAATAATACACATAATAATAATAAATTTAATACAAAATATCCTACAATAATAATTATAATTAATTATATATAACTACCCATTTATAATTATGCTTTCTACAAATAGAGTTTTACAATTCACCCCTCCATCCTTCATCACCAAATCATGTAATGCCTTCCCACCCCTCATTCAAAGACCTCTTTAAGAATAAAGGCATCTCTTTGGCTTAAAATTTTGAACTCACTTTCAACAATTGCTTCAAAACTTGAATTCAAATGTCGAAATGACCACCAATAACCAACCTAAAGTACTTCTTTTGAAAGAAAGGAAAAAGGATCTTTACACTCCTTAGTTGTTCTCTCTTATGTTCAAGATAGTTGGGAAGCCAAATCCATTTGAAGTTGTGTCTCAATGATTTCCAAATCTACTCAAACCCATCGCCAAACTTGATATCATTGATTTGAGCAAGATGTTCTTTATATTTCATGAACCGAAGTTCACTATCTCTCTAATTATGAGAACCAAAATTTGACTCTAATTCATACCTTGTCTTTGAGATGGCTATATAGGTCATGATTATCAAATTACCCATCAAATGCTATAACTGTAATACCCATACAATAAAACCGTGGTTACGGTCATGATTGCGGTTGCGGTCGCGGTGTCACAGTATCGGGGTGTCACGAATGATATTTTATATGTCACAGTTGTCTCAGTGTGATTTTTTAATTTTTTTTTATACAACAAATATCGACAAATATCGATAAATATTGGCTAATATCGGCCAATATCGGTAAAATATTGGCCAATATCTGAAATTTTGCCAATATCACTACGATAAATATATGATTTTCTAAAACAACTGTATTTTCAGAATTTCGCGTTATGGCTGACCCACAAACAGCGAAAGTGCGGCCGATATGCAATTGCAGTACCGATATTTCATTGTATGGTAATACCCCATTTTTTGTAAACCCTACTTACGAACCTAATTAAACTTTAATGTGTTATGTGAATTTGATCATAGAAATAATAGGCGGATAATATGTGCTTACTGCATTTATTATGTGTTTTTAGTTTGGGGTGGAAGATGGATTAGTTTTAAAAGATTAAAAATGGACTATTAGGGTTTTTGGTGCTGGATGGTTAATCGCAACCCGTGAGTCGAACAATTATGCATCAATGTAGAGTTGGTAGCACCGAATGTCCAAGAAAATGACGAACAGTTGACCGGGGCATGATTGGGTATCAAGTTGTGTGATTTTTACGTGTGTTTTTGTGTTATTTTGATTATCTAGGCCATTCCTTTTATCTTTGTCGACCTTCTACTAATCTACCCTTACCTTAGATATATTGTTGCTTGTTCCCTTGATCTTGTCAAAGATCTTAGCCATAATCATGTCACTTTACCTTTTACCCACTCTCTTCCACTTTGTACTTATAGTCATCCTCTTCATTTAAGTGTAAATGAAGCAAGCTTTGGTTAGCCTCTTCATTTAAGTGTAAATTTTAGGCACAAAAAGTTATTCAACCCAACAACAAGGGAGCCACTAGTTAAAAAATCAAAGCATGCATGTACAAGATACCTATAATTATAGACACACATGACATGCATGTACGAGGGAGGAAGAAAAGATTAGTTGCTTGGACCCACCTATATCCAACAACTTTTTTTTTCTTATTTTTTGTTTCATGTGAAATTAATTTATAACAACATAGGGAGTTTTTGCATTTACTTTGTATCGTTTGTTGAATAGTAATGTCTCCCATTTTAATAATGGTAATATTAATTAAAAAAATAAATTTTTTTTACGAAGATCTAACTTTTTACACAATAATTGTTATATGGTCTTCTCTATTTTTTTCAACATCAAATATACATTTATCTCACATATATTTAACATCTTCAATTTCCTCCTAAATTTCCATTTAATAAGATTATATTTTACTCATTTTTTTTAATATTTTAGATGATCAATATAATTTAAATTCAATAGAGTTTTCAAACCATAATTTTCAAAATATCCAAAATCCATAAATATTTAATTTTCATAATATCAAAAAAAAATCAATATCCACAAAATTTTAATTTTTAAAGTACTCGACATCATTAAAATTTTTAAAATCATCATTTTCAAATGTGACACATCACTCATTCAATTTAAGCTTTCAATTCTCTAAACCTCCAATTACTACACTTTCATTTGATCCAAAATTTTTAGATATTCAAAATTCTCCGCACTATAATTTCAATTCATCTACCATTGCATTTATGGGTGATTATGAATTGCTACAGTATTCCATTTAAAATTACGCCAAGGAAACACTCAAGTTGAATCTATATGCAAGGTTGCAAGCTAATCTTATTGTAAATGAATGGATATAGAAGAAAAAATCTTCTTTAATGGATGGATATAGTTTTTAGAGGATTCTATTTAGAAAAACAAGCAAAAATACAAAAAAAATTTAAAAAATAACGATGACATACTTTAAATAATGTTACTAACGGAGGATAATAAAGAGTTATAAAGGTAATGATGAATCATTTTTATTTTTATTTTTTTATGTTTAAATATATTTTAATCGGCTTATAAGTTACTACAATCATATTAGCCAACATAATCAAAGTAAAGTCAATGAGATAGATGTAATTATACAAATCATGAATAAAATAGTTACTTTAAACATTATTCCAATCACTAATATTTATTAACAATCTTACAAATTCTAAGTAAAATAATAAAAGTTAAAATTATTTGTAAAATTATATTTTATTAATTTTGATTATATAAAATTATTAATTGATATTTATATGTTAATATAAATAAAAAGTTAAATAATGTAAAACGTAAATAATTAGTGATGTAATTGATAAAAGTAATTAAGTGCTATAAATTTAAAATAATTTATGTAAAGTAAAAAAAATAAATTTAAAGTAAATTAATAAAAGTAAGATAAATGAGATAGAATATAATTTAATGATGCAACCAAGTATTTCAAATTTAAAACACCGGATGCTCTAATAAAACTCGTCCAATACACCATAAAAGAAATTAATGCAATTGAGGGGTATGATAGTACCACATCTTCTAGTGTGAACGTCGACACCGATGACCCATTTGGAAATTACACAAATCTAATTGGGAAGGTAATAGGTGGAAGAACACTTCTCTACAAAAATAAATTGTTAGATAAGGAGATCCATTATCTCCCTGCATCTTCATTATATGCATGGAAGTATTGTCTACATTTATCACCTTGTACGCCAAGGATATCATGTAAGCTCCTATCCCATTTGCCAACAATGAATTGGAATTTTCACATCTTCTCTCCGCAGACGATATCACTCTTTTCTCTGGAATAAAAGATAATAACATTCAAATAGTTAGAAACTATATGAATTTTCTATAAAGATTTAGAGTTATTGATTAACATAAACAAATCATGCATTATCTTCTCAATCAAATTTCACAATCTAATCTGCAAGCTAAAGGCGTGTTTGGCTAAAGTGAAAGGTAAATCTCTTTCTTTGGTAGGAATACTAGTTCTTGCTAAATCTGCTCCTGAATCAATCTTGGTCTTCCAAATGCAAATGGCCATTATTCCTAGGAAAATAATGGATGCAATGGGCAAAGATCAGACAAGGGTTCCTCAGGGGTGATGATGGCTTAATAAAATATGCCTATCATAATTCATAGTTAATAGTTACTCTGTCAAAAAATAAAATAAAGGAAGTCTATAACTACATGCTACACACCTCAACAACAAGGCCCACTAATTACAACTGGGTTGGAAACTCGGGGTTGAGAAAGAGGTAATATAGAACAGAGCCTTGAGAGCAAAATATATAGACTATGTTAATAAAGGTCTAAAGAACTCTCCATCCTCAACTTGGAGAGCCATACACAATCTACTTCTACTCTTAAAAGAGGGCACATGATGGAAATCTTTTGATGGGAATAAGGTAAGTTTTTGGTATGACAAAGGGTGTTAGGGCCTCTATAGGAGAATGAAAGTAAGTTCCTGGTCTATGGGATCTTTCTAGGTAGCCACTGTAACTTTGATATACTATCACTAACTCTACTCGAACCCATCAAATATGAGGTCAGAGCAATTGCATGGCCATGGCAAACCCATGGTCATGATACACCAAGTTGGAAAGTCACATCAATGGATTGCTTTATTTTCGGATCAACATACAATGAAATCCTTTACAACAAAATGAGAGAAAAATAGGGAGATTGGAATTGGATACGGAAAATTGATAGACCACCCCAAACTAAGCTTATGGCTCCACCAATGTAACATGGATATCTACCAACCAAAGAATCACTTTGTCATAAGAAAATTATCTAGGATCAAATTTGTCTACTATGCCTTGATTACATAGAAAACTAGAATAATAGGTTCTACAATTGCATCTCCTTGATACAATTTGGTCAACACTGCAATCGTTGAGCATACTAGGGTTTACCAACCAAAGTAATTTTGACAACTAGCTTCAATTTAGTTATAGGCACAAATAAAAGATAATTTGGAAAGTTCCTCCGGGGTGCACATTTATCCTCACTATCACAATAATTTGGAAAGTTCCTCCGGGGTGCACATTCATCACACTCTAAGAATGGGTGCTTCAAATGGTGTTTCTAATCAGCAAACATGTCATAAAAGCATACATATAAGGGGTAAAATGATTAGGATTTGATGGGAACCATTTGACAAAGGCTAGGCAAAACTCAACACCAAAGGATCCGCCTTAAATGATGATCACACACAGGGGGTAGGAGGTCTTCGGGGTCACAGAGGTAGCCGGATAGGGGGTTTGCCATAAACAATGGAGCAACTAATAACCTAATGGCAGAAACTTAGTTGGTTAAGGTATGGTCTCCAACATGTAGTTACCTTAGGCTTGAAAAAATTTCAACTGGAATGTGATACATTATCTATAATGCATATTTTACACCTATCTACTCCTGCTAACCCATGTATTGGCCTCATCTTGAATTACAGTGTCCTTCTACAATATTTCTCTGAGATGAAAATCACTCATGCTTTCAGAGAAGTAAGCAGAGCGATATATAGACTTGTCACTTTTAGGTATCATTTGTCCATGGACTTTATTTTTGTAGATGATAGCTCTACTTTTATGTATGATATTCTGGTAGATGAGCATAAGGGAACTAGATTCCTAAGACTTGTAAACTTTTATATCTAAGGACTTGTTTGGTATGGAAGTAATAAGGGTGGAAATTTTTTTTCCTCTATTTTATTTATTTTATATTAAGTATTTCATAATAATAAATATGTATTTAATAAAATACCCATTTTAGATCAAATTAAGATCTAAAATGGATATTTATTAGAATAAGATTATTTAATTTTAACTAGATTATACAAGATATATAAAATATGGATTTAATTTTTCAACCTCTATTACCCCCTAACCAAACAAGCACTAATTCATATATTTCTATGCTTCACAAAAAAGAAAAAGGAAAAAAAGATATTCATCTCAATTTACGAGGTCTTAAAAGTTTAAATCATATTCAAACTCTTCGAATCTAGCGAGTGAAGAAGTCTTACATAAGTTTGACTATTTTTTCTGAAAAAAGTATAATTTATGTAAATATCAAGTAATATATTTATGTTTTATATGCTTATGCATAATTTTTGTTAAAAAATTAATAAAAAGATAATTTTTTTAAAAAAATAATTGATTTACAATTCCAAATAATATTTTAATACTTTCAAAATCAATTACCTAATAAAATGCTAAAAAACAAAAAACTTGTAAAATAAATGCACAAAAAAAACCCTAGGAGTCAAAACAAGATTATGAAATTCATATGTATGTATGTGCGCACACATACTAAGCAGACGAGTCTGGGGCTAGAATTGCTTGATTCATATCCATTTAAATATATATATGAACTTAGAATTGTTGGGGTTTACAAATTTTAGACCTAAACTCACTAAAATTTGTGGAGAGTCAAGCAAATATAGGTCAAATTAGGAATCCATTATCATCTCTAAGGTAGTAGGGTGAATACCACTATACTCTCTCATTTCTTGACACTCGTTATAGTTAAAGGGATGATAACAAGACAAAACGAAAGGAATGGAAAGATGGAAAGCACCTTATTTCTTCAAATCTAAAATGCATCTAACTATCCAAACTTTTCTTATTATTGATTTTGCATAAAAGGATGTTACCCACTTTTATCTTCATGGGTACTAAATTCTATCTTTTGTGAGGATTACTCACCCCAAATTTTAACCTAAATTCTCAAGTAAAAAACTAAAACCAAATATTTTCTTTCTCCTGTTCTTTTTTATCTATTTTAGAAAAATTATATTGTTACTATATTATCCCCAAATTTTACAGGCTAATTTTTTTCTTTAAGATAAGTTTACAAAAGCTAAAACAATAAAACACAAAAGTGTTACACCATATCCAACATAGAAGATGTGCTATATATACCTAATTTATGTCAGATGTAAGGTAAAAATAACTCTGTATCTAGGAATCAGGTGTGAGAATCACTTGATATCACCACAATACAAGATATAAAGTATAGAGAAGAGAACATGTATTATGAAAATAGAGGACATAAAAGTCCAGAGAGAGAGAGAGAGAGAGAGAGAGAGAGAGAGGGACTTCAGATAGAGATACTTTAGAACAAACCCAATAAAATGCACAAGTAGCACAATGATAATGAAAGTATCGAATCCACAAGTATTGCCAAATATTACTGCAAAGTCACAATTGCCTACTGAATTGGTAGGGACTCATGAAATAAAACTCATTAGTACAACACCACTGAGTAAACCTTTTTAGGCTAAATAGTTTCTAAAATAAATAATTACCTCATAACTACTTTTAATAATTAGTTTCAAGCAAACCCTTAATAACACAAGGTTGACAAACAGAAGAAAATAAGTTAATAAAAATAAAATATAAAAAGTTAAAAATTAACCTCCCTCAACCCTATTCTTTACATTCAACAATGATCTCTAGTAGCTTCCCTTTGGCTTCTCCACCTATCTTTACAAGCAAAAATTATCCAATATGGGTTGTCATGAAGTTTCGTTCGAGGGTTTTTGATTTATGGGATGATGTGGAGACCGATAGGGAACCAAGAACTGCTCTAAACAATCCAGCAATAGTACAAATCAAAAATCATAGCGGAGGAGAAGGGAAAGACATATTCAACCATCATAGTTATCCAACTCTCAATCTTAGATACATGTCAATCACCTAATCTTAGTTTGGGAAATTGTTTTAGCTCCATACCTTAACCCACAACTATGTAACCACAACTTTGTTACATTTTTACCAAATTTGTCATATTTATTCTAAATAAAGTAAAACAATCAATGAAATGACTTTCCCAAATCACAACACAAAAGGCTTGGGATTTACTTAAGGAGTCGTCAAAGGGTTAGGAGGATGCAACCTAGTCAACAAGCATAAGTTGGGGAAGGAGAAGGGGAAAAATGTGGGAAGAGTACTAAGTACCCGATTTTAGCAATTTGCAAGAAGGATGAAGTGTTCAATTCACAATATAGATAGTAGTTGCTCAAAATTACTACTTTGTTTCACAATATAGATCGCTTTTAGCTTGGCACACTGATTAATAAAATAAACTAACTAAAATAACTAATATATCTTCCACATAAATATAATTTTGTCAGTTTCATCCTTAATTAATAAATAAAAGAATAAAGGATATAGTAGAAAATGTAGCTTTGAATTTGTATGAATTTTTGTAATGACTTATATTTTAAAACAAGTTTTGGAAGAAAAAGTAACTTGTATTGTGAAATGGAGAATGGAGAGAGTATCATCTCACAAAAGCTTGCTCAAGACTGTTAAGAAATCTTTTACTTCTATTGCTGGGATTGAAATTTGGAGATTTGCTTAAAGTAAAAGGAAGAGGAATTGTCCTAGTAGAAACTCCAAAAAGGTAACAAGATTTCTTGTGATGTTTTATATCTCCCTCAAGAAGACTTAAAAATTTGCTTAGTTTTGGTCTATTACTAGGCAAAAGCGTTTTAGTTATTTAAATTATTATTGATTCATGATTTGCGTGGAAGTAAGGTCTTGGAATTAAAAGATGGAGGATAATAGGTTTGTGTTGGATTGGAACAAAACTAATTTTGTTACATGTGGTGCCACTATAGATCAGATAAGTTAATAGGATAAAGATTGGATGGGTCTAAGTTCATAAAAATAATTAAGTTATAGATATGTCAAGTCGGGGGTAAAATGGAACAGCGATATATGTGAAGCTTGCCAACCAGAATATTATACCATATGGTCGGATCCTTCTCATATTAAGGTCACTCTATAAAGTTATGAGGTGTTATTGATCCCGCAAAAGATTGTGACTTAGAGTTGGCTGAATCTCATGTCCACAGAAGATAGATGGAAAGACATAATTCAGATAAAGCTAGGAAAGTAAAATGTGCATGTGTTCAACCCTTGTTTTGGGGGGTATATCAAAGAGATCCCAGAATCGTGAAGAGAAAAGTAAAACCGACTGCAAAACGGGGAAAAAGCCAGGCCCAGCGTTTAGCAAAGAAAATGCAATGAAGAAATTTACTTTAGAATATGTAGGAAAAAAAGAGGCATGGAATTTTGAAAATTACTTCATTTGCTGCAATATTGCACAACAGCGCAATAACATGCTGACACAACAAATAGATGACCACTATAATTTCTAGAAAGTTCTATAAAATTAGAATTATGGGACAATTTAGTTAAGGAGTAATAGTTGAGTTCAAAGTTAACTACACTGATATAATCAGTTAATCACCAGGAACTCGTGAGTTATAGTTGAACCCGTGTCTTCAATTTTTCATACCCATTGCTACTCTGAAAACAACAAATAATCAGCAAAAAAGCATTATGAGCGCATAAAATGGCATATAAAGCGGCCCCAGGTATGCTTGAGGTTGATCCAGATGTCTTACGTTAGGGGCATATTGTACCCGTAGCTTGCTAAATTTCATATAAAATTTCAAAAACTATGGTTGAAAAGCAGCTATCAGAGGCTGAAAGACTCCCCAAACGCTCACTTAGCAATACTTTCCAGTTCCCACAAGAACCGGATGGGTAACTGGCAAAAACAACATAGATCATAGACTTTGATCACCAGAGATTGAGGGGTGCAGAGGGTATAGATATTGCATTTCCTTACCCATGTTGAAGAAAATTAGTCCCACAGACTTGAGGTTGTTGTCCACAACAGAGAGGCTTTAAAAGCTGACATTGAGATTTGTAATAAATGCCTACACCAAAACAGGTCATTGATCAAGTCAAGAATATACCTGATAGATGCAAGAGAGTCAAGTCCATTCAATGTAGTTGCTTGTACAGGAACACCTATAACCAATACAGTGACACCGTAATCTCGAGCTTGGAAGGGAAGATCATATGATAATCATAGACTCCCACATGACGGTGCTAAGGGCAACTGATGCTGAATACACTGAAGCCCAATGTTCATTGTTCTACAGCTGAATACCAACCAGCAGGTGATGTCTTCAGCCACCTATTCCCGAAAAGAAAACCCACGGTCTTTTACCACCTTCACACTTTCAGGTTGTCTAAGGACATTTCTTCTCTGATCAAACTTGTTAGTGGGGGCTCTCCAAGTACTAGAAGCTCGTGCATGATCCATCGAACAGCATTCTGAATATGGCTTTGACTCTGCCATTTCCTTATTAGATAGCCAAGTCTGTATCAGCTCATCTGTCTTTGGATCTGGCAGCAGCGATTTTTCCTTCATCAGTACATAAATTTGGTGAGCTTCTTTCAGCTTTCCATTCAAAAAAAGTCCATGAATCAGAACAATATATGAACTACTGTCATCATTTAAACCTTGATCACTCATTTGATCCCACAATTTGAAAACAATATCCAGCTGACGCCATCTACAAAATTTCCTGATCAACATCATGTAAGTGTCCTTGTTTGGGTGACAGCCTGTCTCCTTCATTCGATTCAAGAGCATAAATACCTCATCGCCGGTTTGTTGGATACGTAAGAAGGCATGGTACGTTCTGATAGTAGGCTGCAAGCCACGAGAGAATATTTCATCAAATATCATCCTAGCCTCATCTCTTTTCCTAGCCCTACAAAGAGGCTTTATCAAGGAATTATAAGTGACAGTATTTGGAGCAATGCCCTTCTCATCCATGACTTTTAAAAAGTTCAGAGAGTCTTTCAGATGACCATTCTTTGCCAAAGCATGGATAATAGCATTGTAAACTTTCCTATCAGGAACAATACCCCTTTTTTTCATTTGGTCATATAGCCTAAGAACCTCTTTTAACCGATTGGACTTCGAATAACTTGATAAAATGCTTGAATAAGAGCAGACGTCAAGCTTGATTCCATGATCAATCATCACTCTCCAAAATCTCTTTCCTTCACGTGGACTACCAATGACATTACACCATCCATTGAGGATGATATTAAAACTCTTGGTGTTAAAAGGATATGTGATCTTATTGCTAAACAGCAAGAGCTCAGCATCTTTGACATTCTTATAACGGCAAAGCGCAGCAAGAAGTTTCTGGAATTCCTCCATTCCAACTGGAATATTAAACCTCTTGAAAGCATGAAAAGTATTTATAGCATTCCCCACATCATGTGCAGCAGCATACCTCCTGATCATGATCAACAGAGTATTAGGATTCACAATAATTTCCCCTTTATTTACCTTTCTCATCTCACTAATCAATACCCATGCAGTATCAAACTTTCTCTGCCTTGCCAAGATAGATATCATAGAGTGATACACCCTCATCGAATGCTCATATCCTGGTTGCTTTCCTGCCCACAGGAAGAAAGTGAATGCTGCCTCCCAATCATTTCGAGTTCTAGTAAGAGTATTCATCACCAACTCGGAATTAACGGTAACACCACACTGGTCTAGTTTCTTCCTTACTTGACTGCCTCTTATTACAGTCGAGTTTGCAGAACCCTCATCCTTAGGCTGATTACTACTGATGCTCCGTAAAATATCTAAAACAACTTGAACATCATGGTTCAATATCTCATTTACAGGACCTGAGTCACTAGGTTTATCTCCAAACTTCTCTTCACTTCTACCATCATCATCATCATAGTCACTGTTATAATCATCTTCATCATCATTGACAGCACCACCACCATTAACACCATGACCATCATTACTGCCTCCAAAATTAGCTGATACGGTCACAGGCGCATTTGGGTCAGAAGAGCTTAAGGTGTCGGAATTGAAAAAGGATATTAGGCAATTAGAACCCAAGAAGTTAAATTTAGGATATTCAGCAGCAACAATTTGCGTACTCGAAGAAACAGTGGGTTCGGATAATTGGGTTGTCCTGAGATGAAAGGCATTGGGATGCGAACCAAGCAAGTAAGGGAAAATCAATCGGTTAAGTATTCTTCTAACGCTAAGCATTTTTCGCGATAGACAATGGTGCAAGAAATTTGGGTGTCCTTGAGGACTTACGCAGAGTAAGCGGCAGCGAATTACCTGAAATCGGGAGTGATTACAGAAATTGGCAATCGATGAGTTCAGTTTCCGCTCTCTCCTCGTCCGCGTACACTCTCCGGCGGTCTTAACCTTCCTTTCTCCTCAACAGAGTCCATCTTCTCTTTCCGTCTCCTTTCCCTTCACTTCGTTTCTTGGTCTTTCTAGTTGTGACTTCACTTTCTCCTTTTACTAGTAAATCCTAATTTCACAATACCTATATATATATATATATATATATATATATATATATATATTTGCAAGGTTAGAGCTACGAAGAAGGAGACGATGCTTGTAATAATGAACAAGTCGGCGAGGAAGATAAGGTGTGCATTCGCTTGAAAATACGCTGCAACGCAACACAAGGTATATGGAAATGTGATATACTCACATAGGTGATGAATATCAATGTGAGATATTCATGCAACCTAGGTTTTCCAACTTGAAGAGATCAAACAACTCTAGTTTTCAAGCGTGAAGAGCTTGCGCATACCAAGAGGGTTAGCGTGAGAAAATCATGCTTTGTGGGGGTTTCAACATGAGGCTCCCATGCTTCTTGATACAAGCTATGTGAAGGGCTTACGCACACCAATCATGCTCGTGTGAAATTTATACACATTCTAATTGTTATTGTTATTTTTACACTACAAAAAAATTCACAAGTTATAACTATCATAAATAATTTATGACATATCAAATATTTACTAATCATGAAGATCTTGTAACATAGATTTGTAATGTTGGTATGAGTCTTACATTGGTTTTAATCATAAAAGGTTTGAGGAAAGAAAATGGTAAAGGAGTTGGTAAGGTATCACTTGGATTACAAAAAGGGGATGCGTACATCCGTATGAGGTCTAAGAAAGGTGATAATATGTTAAATACATATTCAAAGAAAATTAATTGTCCTTTCAAAATTACTTGCCCCAAAAATACTAATGTAGGATGGGAAGTAGTTGTTAATAATGGAACACACAATCATCATTTGGAAAATAAGCTTGAAGGACATGCTTTTGCAGGAAAGTTAAAGGAGACAAAATAAAGTTTGTTGATGATCTTACCAAAAGTCTTGTTAAGCCACAACATATCTAGTTGCTTCTTTAGAAAAAGTTTGTGAGAAATGTGAGCATGAAAATATATATTTATAATGTTTGATAGAAGATTAGATGGGATAAAATGGATGGTCAAACAACTTTACAACACATAATGATTATATTAATAGAGAATCATTATTTTTAGTAGCATCGTAGTAAGCCAAAGTTAGATATTCTAAGTGAGCTTCTATCTTTTTTTTTACAACCTATATCTATGCACCCTATATATGTAAATATTTTACATGCATTTCTTTTTGTTCTAATAATGGAATAATGGATTACACATATAAAGTAAATAGTCGTGGGATGTCTTCACTTGAGATTGCTGGATTTACACCAAAATAGTTAAATTTAAACATTTTGTTTGCTTATATGTCAACCAAAAAATTACATGGGTACTTGAGAAGTTCAAGACGTTGATGGATTATATAATGCTTCCGACTACTATTCTCACTTATTGGAAACTTGGGTTGATTTCAACTATGAAATGTGTCTTTTCAACCTCAAAGTATATATTTTGTAGATTTCATGTAAACAAGAATGTATATGAGAAGTGCAAGAAAGCTTGGAGTGAAGAGTCCACGCATATTTTTATGTCCCAATGAAAAATTGTGATAAATACTAAAGACGAGTAAACATATGAAGAAAGTCTCTTGTCATTGGAGATCGATTATAGAAACATACCTAACTTGCTTTCTTATCTAAAAATGGTTTGGCTATTTCCATACAAAGAAACAATTATTTCTACTTGGGTCCATAAAGTCTTACATTTTCTTTAGGGTACAACAAACAAGTACGAAATATAGTTTATCATTACATGTGTAATTATTACTGTTAAAACTTTTTATTGAATGAAATCTTTACATATGTCAGTTTCTATTAATATGGTGGAAGGTACTCATGGATTGTTTAAGAGGTTCTTGGAGACATCAACAATCAACTTTAACACTAATTTACTACAAATTCACTCATTACTAGACTTGCAACATCGCAACATCAGAAGATCTCTTGAGTGGTAGTGATTTAATATTCCTCATCATGCTACTAACACGCTTTATGCTAATTTGAGAGGGTATATAGCCTTGTTTGCACTGGCATTGATCAATAAAGAGTGTAGAAAATGATGAAGTGTTATTACGGGATACCACGTATTCATAAAACCAACACTTACATGCATGGTTTCAATCCTATCCCCATATTATCTATCCATCAGTTTTGGAAGAAGCTTGACCCGACTAAATTATTTGTTGGAACCTAATCTTAATTGTGATAAATCTATATCACGGATCATACCTATTTTAACTAATCAATAATTTATCTAAACCTAACCTTAAACCTTTTTCTCTTTTTTCCTTTTTTCCTTTCTCCTTTCTCTTACGTCCTTCCTACTGTAGATACTTGACTTATCTCTTACAACTTACAACATAACCATCACTCTCAACCATCATCTTTGTTGAATTTTTCTCCACTCCACTGCTGTCCCTTGTGCCCCTGCACCATCACCTCTGCACAACCTTTCCCACACCACATATATACACACACATATATATACTTCTCCATCTCTCTCTTTCTCCCTCATTTGTTGTCATTTATTACCTAACATTTCTGTCGTGCACCACTTGCCGAGTCCCTCTATTTTGTGTCTTCTTCTTCTATTGGTGGAGTTGTTGCTTTGTTTTGCACGCCCGAACCACCCCATCACCACCATGCACCACCACAACCACCAAGTACAACCAAAAGCCTGGTGGATCAACCACCAAGGCCACCCCATCACTCCCCATCATTGTTGCCAACGACCGTTGTTTTCTCCTCTTCTTTCATAGTGTCTGTTGCATTTTTGTGAGACACATGGCTTGCGCACAGCCTCACGCATGGCCATGCACATCTAATATTTCCTTATCCCACACCCGTGAAAACCACACATTTTGCCCGTGCACCCTCGCACGTGTAACACTCCTAAAATTCACTACTGAAAAATTTCGTTTTATTAAAAGAGTTAGTAGAAACGAAATAACAAAACTGTAAATTCTAGAGATATTACCGTCATACTTAGAAGCAGATCGGTTCACTCCTACCGTTCTAGTACCAAGTGCTAAGGCTAAAATAGTAAAATATAATTTGCGAGAAACTCAAACCATACTTAAATTAGAGTAGCGTAAATAATACTTTACAAGAATGAAATCCACTAGTGGTGGTTACAAGAACAAGGACCACATTTAAATTGGGGTGTAAAATAGAAAGAGTACAATCCTAGGACTTCCCAGATAGTTCCTTACACTCTTTTCCGTTGCCGACTTGAATAGTACGTGAAAAAGGACTTGCAAGGGACACTGTCCATTGAATAGGCATAGGCCCCATGAATAGAACCCTTCAGTACTATGGTACTAAGTAACCCTTTAAAGCACACTGAAAAGTAGGCCCACAATACCACATATAAAACAAAACTATATAATTATAAAATGAGATGTGCATACTGTAGCACCCCCAAAATTCACTACTGAAAAATTTCGTTTTATTAAAAGATAATTGCGGAAGCAAATAAATAAAACATGAACTTTTGGAGTATTACCGCCACACTTAGTACCAGACCAGTTCACTCATACCGTTCCAGTACCAAGTGCTAAGGCTAAGAAAAATAAAATACAACTCAACATACATAAATCAGAGTAGCGCATCAAATCGTTTACAGGAGTAAAATCCACCGATGGTGGTTACAATAACAATGCTAACATTAAAACTAGAAATTTAAAAGAGGAAGAGGAATCCCTAATGGTACCGGAAAATTCCTTACTCTCTTTCCCGTAGCCCACTTGAGTAGCACTTGAAAGACTTGCAAGGGCACTGCCCATTGAATAGGCAGGGGCCCCAAAAGGGAATCCCTTCAGTACTATGGTACTGAGTAACCCTTTAATACCACACTTAAAGACAGGCCCGCAATGCAACACATAGTGTAACTATATACATAGGTAAGCTGAGGTGCATACATAACAATCACACATAAAATAGGTTATAATTCACGATCGATACTTTTGGGCCTTAAGCCATATAATAGGGTAAAATCAATACATTCGAGCCTTAAGCCATTATTCCATCATTATTCAATCAATATCATATTTTATATCCATGTGAGTGCAAGAACCCCACTATTATAGCCGGTGGACCGGAAGGTATACACACAGGGCAGAACGCCTCTGACCACTATTATTTGCCGGTGTACCGGTCTAGCCCCGACTCACATGGTGTTCCACTATGAGTGATTAGTATTTTTTCATAACTTTATTCACATACAATACTGGTTTTATTGAGCTCGAGACCCCCACTATTATTGCTGGTGGACCGGAATATATATAAAATCATCATACAGGGTACAACGCTCCTGACCACTATTATAACTAGTGGACCGGGATATATAAAGAATCATCATCCAGGGCACAACACTCCTGGCCACTATTATAACTGGTGGACCGGGATATATAAAGAAACATCATCCAGGGCACAACCCTCCTGGCCACTATTATAACCGGTGGACCGGTACTCAATATCATAATCATCTAGGCCCGACTCATTAATATTCCACTTTCAATAATAGTATCTTTCTTTTCTTTAATCAACACATCAATCATATTTATTTGCCTCGAATGGGAGATCAATAACCCGGGACACAAAGGTACACCGGTCGTACCGGTGCATATCAGCTACTCAGTACCCTTCAACCATGAACCCAAGGACGCAAAGGTACCCTGGTCGTACTGGTGCATAAAGCTAACTCAATACCCTACCGACAAGGATACCTAATCCATAAGTATGCATACCCCCTAACTAGGTCCGTAGAGCTAGAAAGAGTAAGATATAGGGCCTGGCTGGGGCACAAAGGTACACCAGCAAATACCAGAATAATCGTGGACTAAACCACGTCCTTAGGGTAGCGACCCCTAAGGAGTCACCATTCCCGATCTCGAGGTCTTTCACTTTAAGTAATAGTGTCTTAATTAAAGTGATCACGAAAAGCACAATAATCCGATACTTATTCACTTTCAATCATTCCGATATCATTAGTCATTTCTTATTCAGAGGATTATCCAGGATGTCACAGAGAAACCATCAAGGCCATACTAATCATCAGATACTCTTACTTGGCTAATCAGCACTATTTAATCATATTATAAAGGTCCACGATCCCAAAGAGATGTTAGGTACAAATTATTCATTTGCCCTTTACTTATATAATTGCTAAGTATTCATTCATTACTTGACAATTTACTATATTACCCCTTAGGTTACATAATTACCAAATTACCCCTTGTCCAATTTAGGTTACCAAATTATCTCCTACACTTTTTAGATCACCATTCACCCCTCATAATTGTTACACTTATCATATTTCCCATTTGGTTGGTTAGATTACCAAATCACCCTTCTCCTTTGTTATAATTACTAAATTGCCCTTGAGTTGGATAAATTACTAAATTACCCTCCTTCATTATCATGATTACAATTTTGCCCCTTTAGTTGGTTAAATAATTATCACTTTACCCTTTAATAGGCGAAATTACCAAATTGCCCCTTTAGTTGGATAAATTACCAAAATGCCCTTCTCCTTTATCATAATTACCATTTTACCCCTCTAAAATTATTTTAATTGCCATTTTACCCTTTTTAATTATCATAAATCCCAAATTACCCTTCTTCATAATCACAATTACTAATTTATCCTTCTTCATAATTATAATTACAAATTTTACCCTTCTCTATATTAATAATTACTATATTACCCTTTTCCATTATTAAAATTACCATAATGCCCTTTCATTGGTTAATTTACCAAATTACCCTTCTCTAGTATCATACTTATCCATTTGCCCTTCTACAATCATAATTTAATTACTAAATTATATTTCATCCTTATCATAATTACCAAGTTACCCCTTACTCCCAAGTTTACCCTAATATCCTATTATTTACAAAATTACCCTTTTACTCCTTACTTTCAAATTACCATAATATCCTTTTATTTATGAAAATTACCACCATACCCCTTTTACTTGTAAAATTACCATAACACCCCTTTTTCTTTACAATTTACTATCTTACCCTTTTACATCCAAAATTACCATTTTTATCTTTCCTTACAAATTTACCATTTTGCCCTTCTTTTCCAAAATTACTATATTACCCCTTACTTATAAATTATCCTTTCGCCATTCACTTATACAGTTACCATATTACCACTTACTTATGAAATTATGATTTTGCCCATCTACCTCCAAAATTACCATATTAACCTTTTACTCACAAAATTACCATAATACCCCTCACCTATAAAATTACTATGCCGCCATTCACTTATAAAATTTACCATATTACCATTTACTTATGAAATTACGATTTTACCCCTCTACTTCCAAAATTACTATAATGCCCTTTTACTTGAAAAATTACCATCATGCCCTCCTTCATCCAAAATTATTATTTTACCCCTACTTCCAAAATTACCATTCTTACCACTTACTTATAAAATTACTATATTTCCCCTTGACTCCAAAATTACCGCTTTACCCTTCTCTCCAAAAATTACCATAATACTCCTTTACTTATGAAATTATCATTTGGTCATTTAATCATAAAATTACCATATTATTCTTATCTCAAAAATTACCATAATGCCCTCCTTTCTCACCACTTACAATTTTATCCTTTTACTTATAGATTATCATTTAACCCCTTTCTTTTTAAATTACCAAATTACCCTTTTACTTATGAAATTACCGAAATACCCTTTTCACTTATAAAATTTCCACTTAACCCCTTTATTCATCATTTTTATGAATTTACTAACACTACATAAAATAATGATGTTAGTACTTCATTCTTATCATCTAAGTCCACCAACATGTCATTATTCAACATAATACTCATTAGCGACTACATACATTAGGTCACATACTTCATAAACATAATTACTAAAATACCCTTAGACAATAATATTATTCATGCATTAGCAACATAATACATCATACACAAGCATTTAACATTTCCATCAATAATAAAAATCCTTCCTTAATTAACATACCTACATATGGCACAAAGGCTATCATGCTTTTCCTTTTTCTCTTAATCAATATAACAACCATTTATGTATATCATGCTAGGCACACAAAACATGCATAAAATCATACTAAATCCCTAATGTGCTAGCATATGTTTTTTCATGTATTTAAGGGAGGATTAACGGTTACCTTAATCCCGTAAAAATATCAAATCTTACCGGTACCCCGGTTAAATATTCAGGCTTTATTAGCAACTCAACACCTAAAAATAATATTAATCATTATTAGGTGAGAAGTAAGAAATTAAAGGATAAAAATTTATAAAACAAATTTATTTAATAATAATATACTTTAATTAAATATGAATATACCTCAAAATTTAACCAAATGAATTTCAAAACAAGGGGGAGCTCACACTGCATGAGCAGCATGAGTCTCATGCAAAAATGAGAGGGAAAAAGGGCTCGAAGAGGGGTGAGGTAGAAGAGAGGAGAGGTGGCTCGGTTTAGGGACTTTAGGCTAGAAAAGAAGGTAGTTGGGGGAGGTTCTAAGGCAAGGGAATGGTGCAGGAGTGAAGAGGGGGTGCAGGTGGAGGCTAAGGGTGGTTTCATGGTGGCATAGGGCAGCAGAGACGGCGGCGGCAAGGCAGCGAAGTTGGCTGCTGAGATGGGTTGAGGTGGAGGGGTTGAGAAGGAAGGAAAAGGAGAGGAAAAAATGGAGGGGTGCAAGGGTTGTTTTCGGCTAATTAAGGTATGGCGGTGGTAGAGGGGGTTGTAGGGTGTCGAATGGTGGATTGGGTGGCGGTAGAGGTGTCTGGACGGCGGCGGAAGTGGCGGTTGCAGGTGGCTCTGCGGTAAGTGGGAAAATGGGGAGAAAAAGAAAAGGGGTGGAGAAGGGAGGAAGTGTAGGGCTCGAGGGGTGGCGTGATAGTGCAAGGCAGTAGGGGGTGGTGGCAGGAGGCGACGTAGGGGTTGGTTTAGATGGTTGGAAGCGGCGGTGGGCGGCGGTGATAAAAAATCGGGGAAAAAGAATGGAGGAGGAGAAAAGAGAGAAGAGGCTCGGGAGGAAGAGATGAGGCTCGAAAAATGGGGAAAAAGAAGGTTGGAGAGATGCAGAAAAAGAAGAGGGAGAAGAGAGGGGCAGTGGCCGGTCGGCAAGAGGACGAAGGGTGGCAGGTGGTGGTTGGTTGGCAGGGGAAAGAGAGGGAAGAAGAAGGAAAGGGGGAGAGGCACGTGAGCTGTGGTCTAGGGGCCGGTTTGGATCGAAAAGGGAAGGAAAATGATGGGGGAAGAGAGAGGGAGTAGCAGGGGGTAGGCGGCGGCAGTTTCAGGTGGCCGAACGATCGACAATGGCAGAACTGGTGCTGGTCGGGCGTGGGAGAAGAAGAGAGGAGAAGAAGTTGGGCGAGCGGCTGGACCGGCACAGGAAAGAAGATAGTCGGCCGGTCCAGAAAAAAATAAGGAAGGAGGGCGGGTTGGGTGTGCTAGGTGGCGTGCGAGGGAGAGAAGGGAGGAAGCCGGCACGAGAGAGGGGAGATAGGCCAGTGGCCCAGTGCGCAGAGGAGGGGAAGGGTTGGTCAGGCCAGGCGGCCCAAGGGAGGGGGGAAAAAGGAGAAGAAAAGGAAAAAGGGTAAAATGAGGAAATGGAAAAATAGGAAAAATAAATTAAATTAATTTATAAATCATAAAATGTAATATTCTTGATAAATTATTTAATTTAGTAATTTAATTCATTATAATCTAATATATTAGTTTAAAAAGGATAAAGTTGGTAAAATATTAGTTTGAAAATTATTTAAATAAAATAATATGATAAATAGAAAAATATTTATTTTTAATTTATTAAATACTCTTATCCAAACTTACATACTCTAAAATCCATAAAATAATTAAAGTAAATAATTTTAAAAGCAAATATTATTTCAGATAAAAGTTATTTATTAAAATATAGGTTTTTCGAAATTTTTTGGGGGATTACACATACATAGAATTTACATACTTAACAAATCCATCAAATATTAGTAGGTCATAATGTACAATCAATACTTCTGGGCCTTAAGCTATTAGTCCATCATTATTCAGTCATCTCTCGAATTATAAATCCATGTGAGTGCGGAAACCCCATTATTATAGCTGGTGGACCAGAATACATACATGGCAGAATACTTCTGACCACTATTATTATCGGTAGACCGGTCTCCAGGGCAAAACTCTCCTGGCCACTATTATTCGCCGGTAGGGCTATAAGTGAGTCGAGCTGAGCCGAATACCCCTAGGATTAGGCTTGGCTCATTTAACTAAACAAGCCTAAAATGATGTTTGGGCTTGGCTCATTTAGCTAAACGAACAAGTCGAGCCGAGTTGAGCTTAGCTCACGAGCCAAAGCCAAAAAAAGAATTAAGTTGAGCTTTTTGGAGCTTGGGCACGGCTCGTTTAATAAATGATCTTAAAAGTGAGGCTCGGGCTCGACTCATTTAACTAAAAGAATGAGCCGAATTGAGATTTTAATGAGCCGAGCCGAATACCGAACTGGCTCAGCTCATTTATTCGCCGGTGGACTGGTCTTGAAATGCCCCAAAACCTAATTTTAAGAATTTTAGTTAAATAAGGATTTATTAGGAAAATTAAATAAATAAATTATTTTATTAAAATAAAATAGAATTAATTAGGGTCAATTAAAAGGAAAATAATAAATATTTTTATTAGAAAAATTTGGGTATTTTGCAAATTAAAATAGGATTTAGGAAAAATCTTTCAAAAATCCTAAATTAACCTAAAAAGGAAATTTAATATTATTTTATTTAAATATCCCAAATATCCAAATTAATTTAATCAACCCAACCCACCTAATTTTTTCTTTTTTTCCTTTTTCCTTTTTCTTTCTTCCTTCTTCTTCTTCTTCTTCTTCTTCTTCTTCTTCTTCTTCTTTTCTTCCTTACCCCGATTTGGGCCTGTCCGCGGCCCGCCTCTCTCGACCGGTACTTCCTTTCTTGTCTTTCTTTTCTTTTCCTCATGGACCGTCTAGTCTGTGCACACCGCCCCTTCCTTCTTCTTCTTCCTTCCCTTCCCCCGTCGACCTGCAAATCCTCCAACCCCTAGAATGTCGCTGTCAACTATGCCCGTTTTGACCAGTAGTTTCCTCTCCTCTCTCCTCCCCTTGACTCGCCAGTCCCTCTGACTTAACCCACTCCCCACTCTTCTCATGCAATTCCTTCTCTTTCTACGCAACTACCATGCCACGTTTTTGAATTTTCATTGGCCAACCTCGATTCTCCCATCTCCCTCTGACCTTAGCCCTCCTTTTTTTCTAAATACCCCCATAACTAGATTTGGTCAAACATTTTTCCCGAAACCCTGAAATTTTACTCTGATGCGCCACTGCTACTTCAGATGTTATTTTCGCCACCATCGGCCAACGCCACCGCCCACTCTGCCCCCCAAGTACTCCCTACATCACCCTCTAACTAACTAAACCACCCATCTCCCTCGATTTGCTCTGCACGAGTCACCCTAGCTGTGCAAAGTAGCCCCCTCAACCAACCCTTTCTTCCAAATTCGCCGCCCTTCGCACCACCCTTAGCTACCACTTACGCCGCTACCATTGCCCTTTACACCTCCCAAAAACACTTGCAGAACCTCCTCTACCTCCCTTACTCTTCTTTTTCTCTTCCTCCCTCTCCTCCTCTCTTTCTCTTCTTCTTCCACTTTTGGCCACTACTACCACCGCCACCCTCATTCTACTCCTCTCCCTCTAGGTAACCATAAACACCTATACTCCCACCCTCATTCTTCCTCTCCTTTTCCCAGCATTCCACTTTTCCTCTTTTCTTCTCTTTTTCCAGCCATCGCCGCCGGTGCCGCCTATCACCACCAACCCAAGATGGAACCCTAAACCCTCTCAACCCTTTAACATTATTTATACAAGCTTTATTTATTTTATTTCATTATTTTCCCATTATTTTGAATATAGTATTATTATTATTATTATTATTATTATTATTACTATTATTATTATTATTATTATTATTATTATTACTACTACTACTACTACTACTACTACTACTACTACTACTACTACTACTACTACTACTACTAATTTTCTATTATTGTTATTATTATTGAGGGCCGAAGCCCTATTCTGTTTATTTTGATTTTATTATCATCATCATCATCATTATAATTATTAATAGTGCTATTAATATTTCAAAGTAGGGTCAAAACCCTACTTTACTTTATTTTTGATTTTTACCATTATTAGTATTATTATCATAATTATTACTATTATTGTTTTATTATTATTGTTATTATTATTTTTGTTATTATTATAATAATAATTATTATTTAATTATTAATCTTAATAGTATTATTATTAGTATTATTTTAGTGAAGGGCCGAAGCCCTTTTTTCATTATTTATTTCAAACCATACTATTATTATTATTATTAGTATTATTAGTATTACTATTATCGTTATTATTGTTATTATTTTTTTATTATCATTATCATTATTAGGGTAAAATCTTTAAATCTTATATCATTATCTTTTATAATATGACTATTATTTCTTATATCCTTAGCAAAATTAGTAATTAGTTAAGGTTATTATTGTTATTATAATATTATTTTATCAAAAACCTAATCTTAGAATAAATTAGGAAATAATAGTATTTTTGGTAGGAGGGAAGCTAATCTTTAGTTTTCTCTCTTATAGGTGAGACCGGTCAAAGCCCTAAGGAGGCGTAGGAGCGTGCTCCAAGACCAGGGTCGTTTTAGGTAAGGGTGTAACTAAGTCCTTATGTGTGTTATGTGTATTACATGCCTTTGATGCTTTGTATAATGTTGTGTTGTGTATCATGTGCTATTAGTTGACTATTTTATGTATGGAACAACTTGGAGTTAAGGTATACTTATGTGCCTTCTTATTGTATATGTGGTGAAGTGTTGTGGAATGTGATGTAATATGTTATGACCCTTTAAGACATGCATGTGAGGATGTTTAATGTGGTTTAGTGGGGTGGAAAGGATGAAAAAGGAAAATGGGGAAGTAAGTTGATCCAAGGGGAATAAGGTGACCAAGGGGTGTGAGTTGACCTAAATATTTTAATGATACATGAATGGATGAATAAAAAGGGGATTTTAAATAAAATAAAAGAGTGAGAGAATTTATGGTTGTGTATGGGAGAGTCTATGGCTTTGTATGAAAGAATTTAGGGTTCCGTATGGGATAATCTTTGGTTTTGCATGGAAGAATCTAATCTATGGTGTTGCATGGGAGAATTTAATCTATGATTTTGTATGGGAGAATCTAGGGTTTGCATGGAGGAATCTAGGGTTCTGTATGGCAGAATCTAGGGTTTTACATGGAGGAATCTAGGGTTTTGTATGAATGGATCTAGGGTTTGCATAGGAGAATCTAAGTACATATGAAAGAATCTAGGATTTGCATGGGTGAATCTAGGGTTTACATGGGAGTTTAGGGTTTTGCATGATAAAGTTCGAAGGTTTGCATGGGAAGGTTAGAGTCTGTATGGGAGTAAAATTTACATATGGAAAATTGACTTGGGATGTAAGGAAGGTAATGGAAGAGTTGTTTGGGTGTTTGGAGGCTTTGAGTGCAAAATAGTACGTAGAATAGTATAAGGGTACATATGAGACTGACTAGGGTTTGGGAGAAAACCCTAATCTGGGAAGATGGTAAAAAGAGAATTTGATGAGGGTGAGTGGAGCATGAAATGGGGATGGAAATTATCATGTGAGGGGTGAGTATGATTAGCATGAAAAAATAATAAGTGGAAGTTGAGAAATGGAGGAGTGACATGTGGAAATAAGGATGCTAGGGTTTGATGTGGTTAACTAGGGTTTGGTGTGGCTGCCTAGGGTTTCGTGGTCATATGACTATTTGGTGAGTAAGGTGAGATGATGAGGGTCGAATATAAGAATTATGATGTGTGGAGTGTTAAAATGGTTTGGATTTGTGAAGTGGAGTATGATAGGCCACATAAGCTTAAATTAGGTTTCGGAATAAAACCCTGGAGTGAGTTTGGTGATTGGACTTAGAAGTGTAAGGTAGTGGGCCTTGACCCACATACATGGGAGATGGGCTCTAGTGTGACTTAGGGTAAGGAGGAAAGGTTGTTGGGCCAAGTTAGGAGGTGCATGAGTCTTACGATGTGAGACAGGTTCTTTTTGGAGGATAAGTGTATAGGGAGTTAGTCATGTATGTCTCGGGTTAAAATTATGAATAAGACACTTAAGACATTAATCATGTAAAGTGAAAGATTATTAAGTCGGGCCCAGACTGATCCACCCGCATAATAGTGGCCAGGTGCCGGGGTGTCCTGGAGACTGATCTACGGACATGTAATAGTGGTTAGGGCATGTTGCCCTATGTATGACCGATCTACTGGTTATAATAGTGGGGGATTCCGAGCTCAATAAACCAAACCCTAAGTTTGCTAAGATACCTAAAAGACTCTAAGTACTTACTGTGGAACACCATGCGAGTAGGGGCCAGACCGATCCACCGACGTATAATGGTGGTTAGGGTATGTTACCCTATAAGTGACCGATCCACTGGCTATAATAGTGGCTAGGTGCCAGGGTGCCATGGAGACTAATCCACCGATTAAAATAGTGGGGTTCCTATACTCGCACAGACTTGATAAGAAGTATGGTGTGAAATGAGAACCGACAAGAAATTAATTAATCAATTAACTTAGACTATAATTGGCCTTTACTCATGTATTTATCTGAAGTGATCGTATACTGTTTTACTACTCAACTGGAATTATGTGCTTATATGTATTGGCCTTAGTGCACGGTTACCTTACTCAGTACGTAGCGTATTGATCACCCTTTTCATGGGTGCTGCTCATTCCCGCAGGCAAAAGACCCTTCTGACTCTGTGCAGGTGAGCGATGCATATTTTGATGCCTTTGATGTTCATGAGGCATCATGTGGGGCTAAGTGTTGATCATGGGCTTGGTTCGATAATAGTGAGTGACATGGCCGGATTCTCTCTCCATGTTATTTTATTTCCTTATGTTACTTTATTTCTATATTGGATTTTCTACAAGTAAACTTTATCGTTTTTAGACTTATCTTCTCTTAAGAAACTCCTACTCTGAATTATGACTATTGTCATACACTCTGATTTCTATTTTATAGTCGTTTTATGCTTAATTGAAGTCTTGATTTGATATGATTTATATTGATTATTAAACTCCTTATAGCCTTAGCACTTGGTACCGGAATGATCGGAGTGAACTGGTCTGGTATTAAGTGTGGAGGTAACATCCCCAAAATTCACAGGTTTTAATTTAATTGCTTCCGTTTTTTAAAAAACAAATAGTGAAATTTTTGGGTGTTATAGGTCTGGTCCTGACTCACATGGTGTTCTACTATAAGTGATTAGTATTTTTGATGATTTAATTATATATATGTGAGTGCGGGAACCACACTATTATAGTTGATGGATCGGAATACTTACAGGACAGAACACTTCTAATCACTATTATTCACCAGTGGACCGGTCTCTAGGATAGAACACTCCTAGCTACTATTATTTGCTGGTGGATCGGTCTGGCTTTGAATCACAAGTCTTTCACTATAAGTGATTAATGTTTTTCCTTTTTAATCATTACAACAATTCCATTTATTTGCCTCGGAGGGGAGATCAAGATCTCGGGACACAAAGGTACATCAATTGCACTAGTGCACACAAGCTACTCAGTACCCTTCAACCATCAACCTAGGGACGCAAAGGTACCCTGGTTGTACGGGTGCTTACAACTAGTCAGTACCCTACTGACAAGGATGCTTAATTCATAAGTATGCATACCCCCTAAATAGGTATGTAGAGCTAGATAGAGTAAGATGTAGGGCTTGGCTGGGGCACAAAGGCACACCAGCTAATATTAGAATAACCGTGGGCTAAACCATGTTTTTAGGGTAGTGACCCCTAAAGAGCCACTATTCCTGATCTCGAGGTCTTTCACTTTAATTATTAGTGTCTTAATTAAGGGGATTACAAAAATTACAACAATCAAATACTTATTCACTTTCAATTATTATGATATCATTAGGTATTTCTTATTCATACGGTTATCCAAGATAACATAGAGGAATCATTAAGGCCATCATAATCTCATCCAATTCCGAATGAGGATTCGTTCTCGTGATATTTACTAATTGTCAAATACCATTATCTTACTATTCAATGTTATTTGAGTCTCATTATGAAAATCCGTTATCACAACGACATATTTGATACGGGTTACTGATTTACCCCTTACTTGAATAATTATTAAGTCATTCCTTCTCTACTTGCCAATTTACCATATTACCCTTCATGTTGCATAATTACTGAATTACCCCTTACTCGGTTTAGGTTACCAAGTTATCTCCCACACTTATCAGGTCACCAATCACCCTTCATAATTGTTACACTTAGCATATTTTCCATTTGGTTGGTTAGATTACCAAATTGCCCTTCTCCTTTGGTATAATTACCAAATTACCCTTTTGTCGGTCAATTACCAAATTACCCTTCTCCATTATCATAATTACCAAACATACCCTTCTCTATTATTATAATTACCATTTTACCCTTCTCCATTATTATAATTACCGAATTACGCTTTTTCATTATCATAATTACTAAATTACCCTTTAGATGGTTAAATTATCAAATTGCCCTTCTCCATTATCATAATTACGAATGTACCCTTCTCTTCCAAAATTACTATAATACCCTTTTACTTCCAAAATTACCATTTTTCCCTTTACTTCCAAAGTTATCATTTCACCCATTTACTTTCAAAGTTACCATAATATCCTTTTACCTACAAAATTACCATTTTGTCATTTACTCTCAAAATTACCATAATACCCTTTTACTTCCAAAATTACCATTTTACCCTCTTAATTAAAAAATTACCATTTTCTCCTGTACTTCCAAAATTACCATTTTACCCTTTACTTACAAAATTACCATTTTGCCCTTTATTACACCACTTGTATTAAATTATCATCACTACATGAATATTAATATTAATACCCCATTCTCATGATCCAACTCCAACAACTATTATATTTCAACATAATACTTATTAGCAACCTCACATATTAGGCCACACTCTTGCACAAGACATATTACCAAAATGCACCTAGGGCTCACAATAATATTATTCATGCATCAATAGTCACAATAACATAATATAACATGGATAAGTACTTAGCATTTTTATCAATAACAAAATTCCTTCCTTAAGCATTGTTTCCACACATGGCACATAAACTAGCATGCTTTTCTTTTTATCAATCAATACAAGCAAATATATATATATATATATATATATATATATATATATATTAAACAACATATATCATGCATAACAACATATTAAAGCCCTAATGTGCTAGCATACGTTTATCCATGTGTTTAAGCGGGGTTTAAAGATTACCTTAATTCCCATAAAAATCGAACCTTACTAGTATCCCGGTTAATGATTCAAGCCTTGATTAGCAAAACCAATACCTAAAAATAATATCAATACTTATCATATTAGAAATGAGAAAACCAAAGCATAAGACTTTATAAGACTTAATTAATGAAATACTTAACTTAAATATTATTATACCTTAAAATTATTAATCAAGATAACCAAAGGAAGGATAGAAACTCACCTTGCTCATGCAGTATGAGCTACATGCAAAACAAGGGAGGAGGGGGTCAGAGGTGGGTGGAAGAAAGGAAGAAGAGGTGCTAATTTTGTGTTAGGGAATTGCGGCTAGGAAAGAGGGCATGTGGGGGAGGATTTAGGGTAAGGGAAGGGTGAAGGGGTGGAGAGGGGGTGTAGGTGGTGGTCAGAGATAGGTTTTCGACGGCTACAGCGAGGTTGTAAAGGTGGCTGCCGAGGTGGAGGTGGCTGAGAAGGAAGGAAAAGGGAGGAGGAAAATGAGGGGGTGAGGGGATTTTTTTCGGCCAAGGAAGGTGTGGGGGTGGTAGGCGAGATTGCAGGGAGGGGTTTCGTGGTGGCAGAGGTGACAGAATGACAACAGAAGGAGGAGGTGCAAGGTGGTTACCGAGAAGGAAGAAAAAGAAGAGGAGAGGGAGAAGGCAGGTTGCAGGGTGGATCAAGGGGCATTGTGGTGGTGCAGGGAGGTGGTAGAGGGTGGTAAGTGGTGGTGCAAGTTGTTGGTGTGGCGGTGGAAGTGGCAGTGCAAAAATAGGGGGAGGGATGAAAGGAGAATAAAGGGAGATAAAGGAATCAAGGAAGGGAAGAAAGGCTCAAAATGGGGCAGAAAAGGGCTAGCGAGGAGAAGAAAAAGAAGAGGGAGAGAGGGGAGTAGGTGGCCGATCAAGGTAGGCTGTAGGGTAGCAAGTGGCTAGTCAAGGGGCATGGAGAGGGAAGGGAAGAAGAGGGAAATAAAGGGGGCATGCATGAGGAGAGAGAAGGGTTGGTTAGGTAAAAAAGGGACAAGAATTGGCGGGGGAGAGAGGGAGAGGTAGGGAGAGTAGCAGGGAGGCAGACAGCTGTAGGGAGGTGGCGGTTGTGCATGGTTGGGTGGTTAGGTATGGTGGAAGAAGAGAGGAAGAAGAAGAAGTGAGAAGGGAAGGGGCAGGCTTGGCATAGGGAAAAGAAAGGGGAAGTGGGCTGGCTTGGTCGGGGGGAGTGGAAGGAAAGGAAGGGAGATTGGGTTGGGTGACGTCTTGTGGGGGAGGAAGGAAGGATAGGCTGGGTTGGTCTCTGACGCACGGGAGAAGAAGGAAAGAAAAGGAAGGGAGTTGGGCCACATGAGCGAGAGAAAGAGGGGAAGGAAAAGAAGCGGGCCTGCAACCTAGGCACGAGGAGGAAGGGCAGGTCGAGGTCTGGCGGCCCAAGGGAAGGAAAAAAAGAAAAAGAAAGAAAGGAGAAAAAGGAGAAAAGGAAAAGGAAAAGGGAAAATAGGGCAAAAATAGATAAAATAATTTATGAAAAAATAGGATGTAATATTTTTGGCAGATAAATAAATTTAATTATTTAATTTAATATAATGTAATATATGGGAGTATATTGGTTTGGGAATTTATTCAAATAAAATGAGTATGATAAAATAACAAAATATTTATTTTAATTTATTAAATATTCCTATCAAATTTTATATACTCAAAAATCCTTAAAATAATTAAATTAAATTAATTTAAAAGCTAATTTATCCCAAATAAAATCTATTTATTAAATTATATGTTTTTAAAATTTTAGGGGATTACAGCACGGCTAGCCCATAGCCTCTGCACACCTGCTAGCACTTGTTCATTAATTCCAATGTAATTAGTTGCTCGAGCACGGTCGTGCTTCTTCACATAGTCTGCCCGTGTAGAATCCCAACTCACGGCCTAAGTGTGCATCGTCTACCACACGCTTGTGCAGCCTCCCCTTTTGGGCCATGTGCCCTCTTTTTCACCTCTAAACCTTACACAAACGCACACTTCCACTTAACTGAAGCTTCCCTTTTACTTCAGTTATTTTCTTTTTTACCCTCCTTTACCTTAACTTTTTCCTTGATTATAATCTTCAAGACTAATCGTGTATTATTTTATTTTTTATAGGTGATTTTCCAACAATCTCAAAGGAGGAGGTATAGGATTACATGAATAGATTCTAGTGTCTTTGTTATTAAGGATACATGTCATAGCTAGGATTTTATGTGTATGTGTATGTGTATGTGTATGTGCTGTTATATTAGATGTTATATAATTAATGTTATTTTATGATATTATATCTTGTGAAATGAGACCTTGGAAATATGCTTTTAGTATAATGTTGGATATGGTATCTATGCAAATAATTGAGGATTTATGCTTTAAATGGATATTGGAGATGTATATGTATTAGTATTAAGATTTATCCTATGTTGGGTGAATATAAGCATTTTTAACTACCTAAGGGTATTATGGTCATTCGAGCATAATTATATGATTCTAATTATGTTGTTAAATTTATTTCTTGTATGTTTACATGGGGCTCAAATGATAATCTTGAATAAATAATCAAATCTAATAAGATATTAATCATTTAAAGTGAAATATCACGTGAGTTGGGTCAAGCTGTTTCTATGAGTCCATTCCATTGGAAAATAATAGTAGCTTAGGTATTTTATCCCTGAGAGGTGGATTAGCCCTTCCACTAGATTAAGAATATTGGGGCCCATACTCAATGTGAATAGATATACAATTAAGAGAAAAAGTATTAATAGAAAAGATGGTAATCATTTAAAGTGAAAGATTACGTGAGTCAGGACCGAGGTGTTGGGTCCATTCCATCAGATAATAATAGTGACTCAAGTGTATTGTCCTTGAGAGATGCTTCAGACCATTCCATTGATTTAAGCATAGTGATTCATGAATATTTTTGCTTTGATAGGTGTTGAGTCCGTTCCACCAGATAATAATAGCGGCTTAGGTGTTTTATCCCTGAAAGGTGTTTCAGTTTGTTCCACCGGTTTAAGAATAGTGGGGTCCTTGAACATAATGTAAATAAAATATTGGAATATGATATATTTATATAGAGAGACATGTAATTAATTAGACATGTAACTTCATTTATTCATGGGTGATATAATGTGAAGGGATATGGAAATTATTGCTTTAGATCATTAACATGTTGTATGCTTGGAGATGAGAACGAGTGGGTTTGAATTCATATAGAGTTGTACCATGAGGTTTAGGTAAGGTGTCAATGGTATGAGAGCATGTTAAAATGTTTTTATGATCGATTAAGTCTTTCATAACATCGCTCATTGGAAAGGGTGTTTTCCATAAGCACATTGGACTGAAATGCCAAATATTAGTTATTTAATTCGCACTCAATACAATGTACTATTCATGTACTTTTCTTAAGCTAACACTTCATTTTTACCATTAGTGATACAATATGATACGTAGGGTCCTGAAAGTGAAGCGAGCGTCTATTTCCTTATGGAACGCGCACACTATATATATCTATATGTACTCTATTACATTTTATTCCAATATTAACATCAAAGTATACAAATTTCTTATAATAATTTGCTACATAGGTAAAATTGTTAGAAAATTTTTCACTACCACTAATGCATCTTGTATAGCAGGTATCTAATGACAATAGCTTTTTGACATGGACATCACCATATCAGTCAAGGTTTCAACTATGGAAAAGGTAAAATAATGATGGAATGCATCTAACATAAACACTTCATGTATCTTCAAATGACCATTAACACGATGATGAATTATTTTAGCCTTTTGTTAAATTATTTGTATTTTAAAATATGTTCATATAATTTAAATATAATGAGATCCTTTATCTTCCTTTATATTCTATTGCTTGATCCCTTATGTGAAATTACACTACATAAAAATACATAACAAATCATATATTGTGATCATGCTCACCCCCATGTCCACACCTACTCCCACGTCCTTCCTAATGGATGGAAACCTAACTTTTGTATAATAGCCTCAAGCATTGCATGTTGTTTTCCATACATCAAAGATGTTTCACCCCTCCAATACTTACAATGAAAATATTTTAATGTAGCATCAAGTTATCTTTTAATTGTTATTTCTTCTTCTTCATTACATCCCACAACCAATAATTGTTCCTTCATCGCCATCAAGTACCTATGAGACATTTGGACTTACCAACCCATGTAGTTGGAATCTACATTCCATGGGGTCCATTAATGTTTGTATAGAAATACATGGGTTTACTACATGCTCATGCCTCACACTCCACTAGGCAAGCACGTGTGAGTAGTAAACTTTATATTTTCTTGTGTTACTCTTTCCTATCAATCTGATATGATCATTAGAGATTTCTTGTGTAAACCTAAAATGACGAGTTAATCTATAATACCTCTAAATTAGTGGTGGATAGTGAAAGCTTAAAAATGATTGATAATAATACCTATATCAACAATGTATACATTATTTTCATAAAATTATCCTTAAATTACTTCACAATTAAGCGCGCTTGACTTGGAATAAGATAGAGATGTGTGACCTTTTGGGAAATTTTCTAGGACGTGCATAAGTAAGGATAAAACATGCTCAAAAGGACTTGTGTTGGTTTGTGAGATTGGTTATTGATCATGAAAATGCTCCAAGTAACTACCTCATAGTTAGTTTGCTGGGGTGTTACGTACTTGCCATGGTATATATGGTTCTACTACTATAAAACCCCCATTTTTAGGACTTAAAAAAATTTACTTAAAGAGTTAGGCACGGAAGATAAAACAATAAAAACAAAGGGTGTTACAACCATATTTGGTATAAGTCAAGTTTCTTCTACCATTTTCATACCAAGTGTTAAGGCTAAAATTATTATTTTACTTAAATTAATAACATTGTTACAAGATTTATATTAGAGAGAACAAACCGATTGATATCATTTTGAAAATAAACAACATCAGATGATGCAAAATTTAAAGAGAGAAAATACAGGACACAAGAGTCCAAATACAACAGGAATAAAAAATACCAAAAAGGGCATCAGATAGTCGTACTCTCAACCCATAATGCTAGCCTATGATTGAACTCATAAGCTGACCTACAATTGCCATTACCCATTGAATAGGTAGGAGCCCATGAAAGTAACCCCTTAGTATGTTACTGAGCAACCCTTTACATAGAATTAATATGAAAAACTAGTATGAAATATATACAAGTAATATAACAAAAAATGGTACAAGACATTTACATATACATGTAAGGATTGAAATAAGATAATCATTCAAATAACAAAATACTACCAAGATCATACACTGCTCATGCTCATTCGTCTGGAATAAACCGAAATTTACCAATTGAACATCCAAGGGATGCTCTTTGAATTCTAATTAGAACCAACATCCCCTAAACCTTAACAATAGCAACTCACATATCTCATTATCAACACCAATAAATCCCATAACATTATAGGAAGTCTCATAGGTACAAGACCAATAAAAATCTACTACATTATAGGTAGGCACAAAGGCTGCTATTAAAACATAAGTAGGTGCAAATGTTACTATCAAACAACTGGTAGACGCAAAGGCTACTATCGAACCACAAGTTGGCACAAAAACTATTATTGAACCAACCTAATAATTCAATAATAATTATTTTCATTTTTTTATTTACTAGAGAGGAGATAAAATCAATCCATAGACACTAAGGTACTCCTATCATACCGGTGTACCAAGGTAACATAGTATCTGATTGACTATCAACCTAAGGACACAAAGGTACCTTAGTCACAGTGATACACGAAGGTAACACATTACCCTACTAATAAGGACATCTAATCCATAAGTATGCATGCCCTCTATTAGTCCACAAAGCTAAATAGAGTAAGATATAGGCTATGTCTAGGACACTAAGGTAGGCCAACAAAAATCTATAATCAATTGTGGACTAACCAAGTCTTTAAGGTAGAGACCCATAAAGAGATACCATTTTAGATCTCAAGGACTTACACTTAGATCTTAATTTGATCTAAAATGGGTATTTCATTAAAAATATATTTATTATTATTAAATAATTAATATAAGAGGTACAAAATAGAGGAATTGTTTTTACCCCTATTACCCCTATACCAAACAAGCCCTAAGTATTAGTATTTTATTAGGGTGACCATGAAATCATAATCAATCACATATATTTGGTTTCCTTACTTAACCGTTTTTACTCACTTTCCATTTATTCAAGATAAACATAAACAATGTCATTACTAATATCAATCATAAAACATATACTAAGGTCATCCTAGGTTCAATTATTCACATTTAGGCACATTAGGCCGAAAATGACCAAAATGCTCCTAAGGCCAAAAATTTTCAATTATTGTCCATTTAAAATACTAAATCCATTTTATTTATTAATTTTTCATGAAAAGGATAAAAAATTATAAATAAATTATTTATCATGTAATTAAATTACCATATACATTGAATGACCATTTTTCCCTTAATCATGTTTCCCTATATAAAACCTTAGCATGTGTATCTAATTTATCAAAAATCACATCATCTTATACTCAATAATATATACTCTCTCTATATAAAAAAGGAAGTCATTTTGTCATCAAATTTTTATGTTAAAAATAAAATTATTTTAGGAAAAGTAAAAGTCTATTTTTTATTTTTACCATTACTTTTTTTAATTATATATGCATTAAATGCTTTTTTATTTTTCAATAAATGATATTGGTATAATTTCAGACTGCTTTTATTACTTTCTTAAAAAGTGTACAAGCTGACATAATAACTTTCTTTTTTATACAAAGGGAGTAATACACATTTGACATTTGTGTTGCGATAAATATCATATTACACATAAAATGACCATTTTCCCCCTAGGGTACATATCAATAACAATTATACCACAAGTGCATCTAAACACGCACAACTTATCATTTTATATGTATATGTGCTACGTAATCCTTGCCTAACATTAAAATCATTTTAGTTATACTTTTATACCCACAATATTTTTCATAAGATAACATGCTTCCTTTTACTGATTGTTATTCTAACAATAATAGGCACACAATTATAAGGTAATAAATCATACTTAACATGTTTCATACACATAAATTTTAATGAGCTATCATATGATATTTTCCATTTTAGTAGACTATAAAAGTTACCTAATTTCTAGCAAAGTACAAATTATTTGTATCCTACTAAAATTATTAAGCCCCACTAATTAAAATTTTGTACGTACAAATAATACCGCAATTACCAAATTAATACTTAACAAATAAAATAATAATTATAATATTAAATTGTTCATTATCCAAAATTACCAAAATACCATTACTATAAAAATTGGGTACCAAAAACTATTTTTAAGAGAATCTTCCTTACATTGCATGCACAACATAAGTGGGCATATGAAGAGGGGATTGGATGGTTGTGCTATATTAGCTGGTTGTGGTGCATAGGGGTGTGGTGGTTGTTGGAGGATGTTGTTGGCTTGGGTATAGGTGATGGATGAGGGTGCATAGTGGTGGATGGAGGCGGCGATGAAGTTGGAAGGTTGATGTGTGGTTGGGTGAAGCTTCAGTGGAGGCTGGTTGGGCTATCGACTCGGTTGAGAAGGAAAGATGAGGGTGTTGCTAGTTGAGGGAGAGTTGATGAGCTAAGGCTGCAACGAGGAAGACAAGGGAGGAAGGAGAAAGGTGATGTGTGGATATGTGGGGGATGTTTTAAGTAGGAGGGGATTACAAAAAAAATTGCCAAAGTAAGGGATAGATTAATGATAATTAGTGCCATTACCTAGGGAGAGGTAATAGGGAAGAACGCTAAAAGGGGGTGGCCAGCTTCTGTGATCTTAGACGAAGGTGGGTGGCAGCTTGTGACAGGAATGACTAAAGGGAGGGGAAGGAAGGAGTTGGATGGTTGAGGCTAGCCACAAGTGAGGTGCTTGGGTGATGGTGAAGGTTGTGGTGGTGTAGGGTGGAAACCAATGACATGTAGGAGGGAGTATAGGTAGGGCGACGTAGGATGCTAGTGAAGGCTGGTTGAGGACAAAAGGAAAGATGAGGTTGTGGTGGTGTTGGGTTGGTGTAGGCTGAAGGAAACTAGGGTAGGGGTGGTGGATGATGGTTGATAGCATGTGTCGTGTTGGTTGGAGGGGTGTACATGTAAGGATGGGTTGGTTACTGGTGGTTGATGGCATGTGTTGTGCTAGTTGGAGGGTTATGCACATAGAGGTGCGTTGGTTACTGGTGGTCAAGGGTTATGGATGACGGATGGGGTGGTTTTATTAGGAGAGCTCACATGAAAATAGAGGGGAACGAAGAAGAAGAAGGGTTGTGATGACATGGTTTGGTGTTGGTGCTTTCATGATGTTGATGTGGGTTGTATGAAAACCAAACAAGGCCAAGAAGGGAGTATGATTAGAGGTTGGTTTGGTTGATTTGGAGAGGAAGGAGTGCATTCATGTATGTATGTATATGCAGAGAAGGGGTGAGGGAGGTTGGTTTGATAGAGGGTAAAGTGATGGTGATGGGGTAGTGGGTTCGATAGAGAGGGTGAGGGGTTACAACATAGCAGGTTCAATAGAGAGGGGGTGTGGGCAATTGATTTAGGTAAGGAGGGAGATAGGGAGAGTGTTATGGGGAAGGTGGAATTTATACGATGGGGGTTATGTGAGGGAGAGAGGGTTAGTAGGTAGGATAGAAATTTATTTATATTAGTTTTAGGTTTAGATAGGTAGGTTAGGGCACTAGGTAGGAAAAATATATCGAGAAAAATAATTTGGTTTATGATAGGTTTAATAAGAAGGAAAATGTAAAAAAAAATCAGGAAAAATATTTAAGGAATTATTCAGGTTACGAGTCAAATGCTATTAATAAAATAATTAAACCAAAGTTTACAAGTTAGTTTTGAATAAAAGGATAAGCACCCAAAGTAAAGGTTATGAAAATTTAGGGCATTACAACTACATTCATAGAATGTAAAAAACCATGAAATAATGCCATAGGAAATTTACTCATAAGGTTACAAACTCTATATGGATCAAATACAACCTGTAATATAAAAGAAGTAAATTAAATACTAATATCCCGATAATCAAATATGAAATAACATTTAAATACATTTGATCATACTTTTCCCCAAGATATAACATCCATTTCCCTTCGATACTATCTAAGCATACGAACGCTCTTGTTGAAAGGTCTCTCACACCACCATATTCGATAATCGGGTGTGTGGGATCCTAATCACTTCGAACAAGACTAGACTTAGTAAAGTGTTAGTATATCCATGTTTGTTATAATACATATGTATTTTAATTACAACCATGAAATATAAGAGTATATTATATATATGATAGTTAGATAGTTACCTGTAATATAGTTGCACACATGTATATTTTCCAAGCTCTAGTTCTCGATGCAATATCAAATTGCCTATATAAAAGTGCAAGTGTAGCCACTCCCCATGTATAGTTTTTTTTTTTATACAGTTATGAGATATTGGATAAGCATAAGCCACTACAAGCTAACTTGATTGTATGACTTCTCAAAAAAATAACAAGAAGCCAAGTGAACATAATAGGTACACAATATCTTTTTAATGCAAATGAGATCCAAATTGAATCTTACTAGGAGACATTGTTCTAAGAATAATTAGAACAACCAGAACAAAGAGAGAAATGGGGGGGATTTGAGAGGATAAAATTGATTCTTGGTAATGCCTATAATTATTATTTATAAGAACCACATAAATTTTAAACTCTTAGTATAAATCTTGCAATATTTTTGCGAATCTTCAAGCTCTTACACTTAAGTTTTGAAGGAGAGACTCTCGGTTGTTTTGAGAAAAAAATGTACAAGCAATAAGTTGTGTTTTTAATTTCGTTCTATAATGGAAACTTATATAAGAAGTGCAATATTAAAGGTTACAACTTAGCCAACTAATACATGTGATTTGAGCTAAAACAAAGCAGAAAATCTACTTAATATTCTAGTTATGATTTTCGGTCATGGGTAGGAAGATTTGAGCATTTTTTAACATGCCCTCCTACTTAGCACATGTTCTAACTCATATAGAAACCATATTACTCAAAAGGAAAGATAATAAATGCCCTTTTAATCTTGTAAGAAATAAAAAGAAGGCTTCCTTATTCTTCCCCAAATCTGTATTGTTCTTCCCAAGTGTCGAAAATAACTTGACATTCAACTTGAGAGGGACTTGTAATTGTTTTGTGTGGCTTTCAAGGGTGCATAATGGGCTGAATTTTGTGGAATTTTTTAGGGATAAAATATTAAGGGAAATGGGTTAAAAAGGTGGGAAAAAATTGAGAGAAAATTGTGGTTCATGGTGGCCTTTTTTGGGGTGTTTTGTGGATGGTACAAAAGGGGGGTTGACAATGATTACATGGCTAAGTTTTGTTGGATGATTAATTTTTTTCAAGGAAGGAGAGTTTTTTGGCTCTCAAACTTGGAAAAATTAATGATTAGATTGTGATGATCAAATGATGATGCTCTCACATCACTTTTGAATCATGGGTTACCTCATTCAATATACACATTTCTTGAAGAAACTTGAATATCATTCCATCTCATAATCACATTAATTACATCCTCCTCATTCATACCAAATAGACCAAACAATACATTTACCACTTTCAAGTGACAGTCATTCACATTTTCCATATATAATAAATGACCATCAACATTAAACCTTGGTATATGTTGGACATCTAATATAGTGATTATCATCTCATACCATGATATATAGAAGCTATTAGTTTTCATTGTTATTTCTTAACAAAGGTAAATTAAGTGGTAAATCTACATATGCAAATCAGTTAAAAGGGATGTGTTTTAGTCTAATATTACAAATAAGAGTAAAATAGTAATCACAAATGATATTAACTCTTTTACATTTATCATCTTGTTAAGTGCGAACCTTCAACACATCAAGATCATAAATAATAAAATAAAAAATAACGAAAACACGATCGTTAACAAAAAAAATGAACCTACAAAATTCCAAACTTACCATTCCAAACCATATCTTCAATGTAATATGACCACCAAAGCTTGTGATCAAACTAGGGTTGCTTGGACCTTAAGGTCATAGTCTAAGAAAGTGCCAATTATGCTTCATGTGTATGCCTTGTACTTATTTTTTGGCATCACCATCTTCATCATCATTATCACCCTCATCACTTTCATTCTCATCTATTAGTGGTGGATGATGTACATGGGTCGATGAGGATAGTTGAGCCATGTGGGTTGAAGATGATGGAACACTGAAGGATAATTGACCCACTTTAACACTTTTCCTATGGCGTCATTTAGAACTACCTCAATTGATGTAGGATTAATTGATGATGACTGACCCCTATGAGCTGATGAAGATGGAATCAATATATCGGTTGTATAGGATGGCCAACCTACATAGTCTGTGAATATTGACATCTTAGATTTCTCCTGATACTCATGAAGAGGTTTTTTTAGAGCTTCTTCCTCTTCAAATTCTACTAAAACCATCCCCCACCTTCGAGTGGAGGTCAATAGTGGTGGCTAAATAGATAGTCCTTGAGGGGATATCTTACTTAATTGGAACGGGAACTTACAAAAAACTTTGAATAGATCCCTGGTTGAATGGCTCATTGTTGATCCACTAGCCATCTAGGTTCCACCCGACCGCAGTAGAAAGAAAGGTTTCAGTTAATTAGCTCAATCATAAATAGAGAAACTGACGAGTGGGATAGGAATCGGATTCTCCACTAATGGAATGAAGACATAGCAAATTAGATCCTAGCTAGAGAGCCCTATAATGAGGTTTTTTTGTAACACTTGCTGAATATTGCATTAGAGCTTGTTAAGGTGCTTGTTCTTCTTCAATTCTACCCTACACATAAGTAGTAACTCCACATTCCTTAATCCTATGTGGTACTTTTCCTTATTTGCAACTCATTTGGAATGCAATAAATATATAATGTTAGTACCTTCACTATTAATGTCTTATGACACAAAGATATAAACACAAAATTAAGAATGTCTTCATAATTTAAATATTTATGAAATATTTTCCATTATAAATGCTTACTTCTTAGCACATTAGCCTTAATAAATATTAGGACACACGTTCCATTCTAAAGAGGTAGATTAGTTAGAAGAGCTTAAACTTGGATTCAATCAGATATAATTTGAAGGATTTTTTTTTCCCGATTCATTGATTAGAGTTTGATTGAAGAGCATTTTAAGGTTTCAAAAACTGAAGATACACATCAAGAAATTGAATTTCAAGTATTCTTAGTTTTTTCCCCCAAATAACAGGTTACCCATTTTGAATAAAATATTAAAAAATGTTCAATGAAGAAGATTCCAAATACTAAAAATAAGGAAAAAAGTACAATAATGATAGATTAAATTAAATTGACATTAATAAAAATAAAAATAAATGACATGCAACTAAACAAAATTAGAAACAAGGAGTGTAAGATAATAACGCTGCAAGGATATAATAGCGTGAGATACTAGCATTGGAAGAGCAATATCAACAACAAAATACCAACTTTGGATAACCAGAGTAGCTCACACTGATAATACTGATGTCTTCATAGTTTAATTTGATAACAAATACTAGAAATAATTACACAATGTAATAATAACATATAAAATTAAATTCACATCAACTTAATTCAAAATAATTAAATTAACATAAATTGAAATAAAAATAAATAGAATGCAAGTAAATAAAATTAGAAATATCCAGTTTGAGATACTAATGCTGCAAACACTATAGTAGTGACATGTATTGACGTTGAAAGGGTAATATTAACTACTCATGTTGATACTCAAAATCAAAATCAGTACTAGAAGAATAGATGTAGTTGTATTTATGGATACTGCATCTATAGATATAGCTACGTTTAAGGTTGTCATAACCATTAGCCGATAACGTTCATAGCTACCACAACCATGGATCAAAAACAACACATACTTGATCTTGAAGAATAGATATGGAGTAATAACGGAAAATCTAGGAACATATCTAAAAAAATAAATGAAAATTTCCACAACTGTGTTACCTTGGTTGTGCTTGAAGGTAGGTGGGATTGGAAATTCAAGAAAGAATCAAAGAAAAATAATGGTAAGTTAGGTTGGGGAGAAGAAGTACATTAGGTGTGGGAGAAGAGAACAGACATAGAAATAAAACTGTTAGCTAGGGGATATATAAGGTTACTAATTTATAGGGTATTATGGGCAGTTTGCGTTGGATTTTAATAAAATTACATCATGATATTTTTACGCAATTGTAGTTTTGCAACGTGATATATTGGCACAATAAAATTACTTCCAGGTAAAGAGGTAAATATATTAATTTTCCATGTGGTTTAAACCAATACACTTAGCATATCCAAGGACAAAAATGATAGACATACCACAAGTTGGTAGCTCTATCAAGTTAAAAATAGAAAATAACAACAATCAAGGTGGTAAGTGAATTTTATGCCTTATTTTTATTGTATTAATTTTTGCACTTTGCATTAAATTTCCTTTTAAAAGGTATATTTAACCTGTATATAACCATATATAATCGTTTGGGATCAATTATGAAAAAAGAAGCAAAATTGAGGTGTTCTGAAGAGCTTTTCAAGTAAAAAATCACTTGAAACTTTCACATAAAATAACAAAAACAGCCTTCAGTATTTTAAGCTTAAAATTTTCATCCAATCTCTTATTGAATTTATTCAATTTTATTATAATGAAAAGATCAATAGCTACAACTTTCATGTTCACAACCTTTTCTGAATCAAATTAGATCATGGTCAAAATAGTGTCAAAAGTTGAAGCTGTCAATGAAAAAATGTCTAATAATTTCCTTGGATGGGTGGTCCACCACCCATCATATAGAGGTAGTCTAGATCTATTGGAATGGATATGTCAGTCTTGACCTCAATATGGATGTTAACCTCATAGGTCAAAAAATGTCTTTGTTCTTTGAATGTTGCCAAGAGCCATATTTATTATGGAGGATGGTGTTCCCAATAATTGAAAGATGCAATTTTTCATTCTTTTCAAGTTCCTGAAGGGAGTTTACCCTTCAAATACTTAGGGGTACCCCTAGATGGAAGATACATTTCAAAACAACATTATCAACCTCTCATTGAAAAAATTACCTCTAGGATGAGAGCTTGGCAGAACTCTTATCTCAGCTATGCAGGAAGATTACAGCTTATACAATCCATCTTGCTCAGTTTTCAGACTTATTGGAGCACGGTATTCCCATTACCAGTCCATGTAATCATAGAAATAAATGCATTATATTGTGCTTTTCTATGGTCAAGTAATTCTTCTACCTCTTGACCAACATTGGTAGCCTGGGAGTCAGTTTGTGTGCCTAAGAATGAAGGGGGGCTTAGGCCTCATTAACATATTATGGTGGAATAGAGCTGCAATGTGTAAACACATATATCATCTTGCTAAAAAAAAAGACCTTCTATGGGTAAAATGGATTCATACATACTACCTCAAAGGGGCTGATGTCATGGAGATTAGGGTGAAAAATTCTACATCCTGGATCTTAAAAAAATTCTATATCTTAGAGATTATGTTCATGTCACATTCCAACAAAGCAACCTATCAAATATAATCCATCATGGGAAATTTTCCATCTCAAAAGCTTATCATATTATTAGACCTTCACATAACAAAGTGCCTTGATTTTCTTTTGTGTTGACTAACTATTCCCCTAAAAGGCATTCCTTTATCATGTGGCTTGCTGTCCTAGATTGGCTGAGAACTCGAGACAAACTTCAAGCCTATAGTCTACAGATTGAAAGTGAATGTGTTCTCTGCAATGTGGAAATTGAGACACATACCCATTTATTCTTTAACTACTCATATACTAAATCAATTTGGCTTCCTCTTCTATTAAAGACAGGATGTCGCCATCAAATTACAAATTGGCAGAATATTATTTAGTGGGCAGCTCAAGGTGGTCGAGGTCCGAGGATCAGAAGATAGTTTATTCGTGCCTTACTTGCTACCACAATCTATCATATATGGATGGAGAGAAACTGAAGAATTTTCAAAGAAGCATCACAGCCTACCAAGTACCAACACCATTTAGAAGCAAATTGTTGTGGCTTTGGTAGGGATGATGAATAGGTTCCAACATTGCACTTCGTTAAATAGTTTGATGACCTGTATCGATAATATTGTTTAAAATTTTGCTTTGCTCTCTAGCCTCTAGTCTTAGTTTTTCAGGTTGTTATATAAGAGATGATCTTTGTATATTTTTATCTCCTTTTTATTAATGAAATCTACATTTTACCTAAAAAAATGTCTTTATCCTTGTTTTTATGATAAAAAATTTTTGGAGAACTAATGTGCTTGCTTAAATGCGCATGAGCTATAATTGATAACAAAGAGATCAAAGCAAACTTACTAAAATCATTTATCAAAGTGTGCATTTGAAATAGAAATCAATTTTTGAAGTAAAAGAGAATTTTATATCAAGATAATAAAGACTCAAGACTTCAAGGCATATATTTCATGTCTTAGACTATCTTGTAAAGTGGGATGAGCAAGGAACCTTTTGATTTTAATCTCTTGGGACGTTTTAAGATCTTACTCAAAATTAATTTGATAAATAACTTCATGTAGATTTTAATCTCAATCTCTTTTATTTTTTTTTCAATTATACCGATTCTATCTAGAACCAGTTGACTAGTCTCAAGACTGATCAATTGATTTGGTTCAAATCTAGGGAATTCAATGTGTTAAAACTCAAACAAAGCGACTAGCTAAGTAAACCGATTGATTGGTTTATAAATTGATTAATTGGTTTGACTAACTAGTCCATGGGTTTTATTTTGCAAAATCCCATTTGGCTTTTTTCAAAACACATCAACTGGTTTCACCAAACCAATTTATAGGTTTGAAAAATTGATCAATTGGTTTGATTATCTAGTCTATTTTTCTACTATAGAAACCCATTCATCTTTCTTTAGATGCATCAACTAATTTCACCAAACCTATAAAATGGTTTAACTAATTAGTCCATGGAATTTACTCATGTAGAAACCTATTCATCTCTATTTAAATACATCAACTGGTTTACCAAACCTATCAACTAGTTTGAAAAATTGATCGAATGGTTTAACTAACTAGTCTATAGGCTTTGCTCTGGTAGAAGCTCATTCACATCTATTTCAACACATTGAGTGGTTTGAAAAATTGATAGAATGGTTTGAATAAACAGTCCATAGGTTTTTCTTCTTCAGAAACCCATTTGCCTTTATTTAAACACATAATCCGGTTTCACTAAACCAATCGCCTAGTTTGATTAAGCCAATTGACTAGTTTGTCTAATTAGGCTAAGGGTTGAAACAAACTACAAATTGATTTTAGCTCATGGTGTAAACTACTCAATTGGTTTGAGTAAACTGATCAACTGTTATACTAAACTATAACACTACTCAAATATTTTCATAGGAATAAATGTATATAATACAAAACTGATTGGATGGTTTCAATAATCAATCGGCTAGTTTGTGTAATGGTAACTTTTTCATCTAAGGTCTAAACATATTCAATCAACTAGCTCGAACAACTGATCAACTAGTCCCATGACTACATAGTAGTGTATAAGTATAAATAGAATTTATGTGGCAGCATATAAATAACTTTTGAGATATCATTAATTGCACAAATCAGTTGTTTACTCTTATTTACAATGAATTCTCAACTACTCATTTTCAAATTCATCTCAAGTTGAGATATTTTCAAAGTGTTTGCGCTCATTCTACTCAGCTATAAATTACTCATTGATTGTAATATCTATTTGTTTTTAGCTATATTACACTCACAAATTTCTCTTTCACTTTTATATTTGTATCATTTGTGAGTTACTTTGTAATCAACCACAACTCTTCTCAAAACTCATTATATTGATGTTGTGTGTTTCCTAGCATATATGAGAAGGGTCATTATATTAGTAGATCCATAAACCTAGATATAATAACTAGGATAAATAATAAATCAACTTCTTAAATGTCATTGAGATAGTAGGTTCATAAACTAATAGATGAGTGATCATCAATAAATACACCAGATATTCAAAATCCAAAAGGCAAACCATTTTAGTAGTGGATGTAGAGAGTAATTGTAACACCCCCAAATTTACTACTGAAAAATTTCGTTTAATTTCAAAGAGTTTAACAGAAATGAAAAGATAAAACTGTAAATTAGGGGGCATTACCGCCACATTTAGTACTAGATCGGTTCACTCCTACCATCCCGATAGTAAGTGCTAAGGCTAAACAAGATTGATCATCAAGTACAAATTGTTAATAAAATACTGGTCATTAGCAAAACACAAGTCATACAGAATCAGAGTGCGAAAGTTGAAATTTACAATCCAACGTACAATTATAAGGTACCAAATGTTAGAGGACGTAATACAATGGAATAAAACGAAATATGATAATACAGGGAAACAAAACGGAGGATGAACTCCGGCCACGTCACTCTCGTCCCCTAAGCTAGGTCCAGGCTCAACTCTCAGCCCTACCCGATGCCTCATAAGCATCGAAGACATCGCCCCCTACCTACACAAACTCAGACGGGTCTTCTGCTCATGGGAATGAGCAGCACCCATGAAACAGGTGATCAGTATGCTACGTACTAAGTAAGGTAACAAATGCACTAAGGCTAATATACATAGAGATACATGACATATTAGACATGGAATAATTACGTAGATAGCATGCAATAACACAAATAAACAATACCGGTTATGAACCAAATAACTTTTTCATTAGATCTCTAATAATTATAATCGATTCACATCATAGTCTTTATCAACCTATGTGAGTGCGGCAACCCCACTATTATAGCTGGTGGAACGGTCACAAGGGTCATGCTCTGCCACTATTTTAGCCGGTGGACCGGTCACAAGGGTAACATACCCTGCCACTATTAATTGTCGGTGGACCGGTCTGGCCCCGACTCACAAGGTGTTCCATTGTAAATATTCGTATCTTTCCCATGTCTTATCAGTATTATGATTGGTTTGTTGAGCACAGAATTCCCCACTATTATAGCCGGTGGAACGGTCACGAGGGTAACATACCCTGCCACTATTATTCCTCGGTGGACCGGTCATGTAGGGCACCTCGGTCCTAGCCACTATTATTCGTCGGTGGAATGGTCTGGGTCCGACTCAACATCTTTCTCTGTAAGTGATTAGTGTCTTAACATATCTTATTCAAAAGATTTTCACCCTTGACATACATTATTAACTATATCCGCCCTTAGCCTCCCAAGAGGACCTGTCCCATATCTTGAGACTTCTGCACCTCCTACTTGCCTCGAATTCCTTCCCTTAACCCATTTTCTCACACCAGAAACCCAACTTCTAAGTGTGTGGGTCAGGGACCACCTGTAACACCCCCAAATTTCACTCCTGAAAAAAAAATTTTTTGAAAGATTAAAACGGAAGCTAGGAGCGAATTTGGGAAATGTTACCGCCACATCTAACACAAGATAATGTCAACCATCTATCTCATGTTAGATGCAAGGCTAAAACCTATCAAACAATTAAATCTGAAATTCAAATTCCATCAAACAATTAAATCCGAATAGTAAACACTTATCAGAATACGAGAAATTTAAAGTCAATTACAAAACCCTTAGAAATCTGAGAACAATACTTGCAACTTCCAAAGGTGAATACAATTAAACAAAATAAATCCCGAAGGATACATATCCGGATCACCTACTCACTCAGGTCAAGCCTTCCACCCCAAAATAGTATCCGATCTTAACCTGCACAAGAGGTCTGCTCCCCACCATCGGTGGATCATCATAGGACCCATTCAACCAGTGTAGTATCAGTATGGGTCCAATATTGAGTAGGTCTCGCTACCCTACCTTATAGGAGAGATATCATCAAGTGCATATTAAATTGTAGTACAATACGTTAATACAATATCATACATACTCACCACCCATAGCATGAATCTTGCCATACATTCATAGTAACATTTAAAACATATGCAACATCCCAGTTAACATATACGCGTGGTATAACCGAAATAATACGTGACTTATTATGCACATAAACAACATGTGGTGATACATATAATAAAAGCTGGCCAAGGTCCAACTAGACTTATTCTTTATTCTCATTAATAGTATATTCATTCCACACATATTCTTTAATAATCCATGTAAGTACAGGAGCCCCACTATTATAGCCGGTGGACCGGAAAGTAAACGCACAGGGCAGAACGCCTCTGATCCACTATTATAGCCGATGGACCGGAAAATAAACGCACAGGGCAAAACGCCTCTGATCCACTATTATAGCCGATGGACCGGATCACAACCCCGACTTACATGGTGTTTCGCTGTAAGTACTTAGTATTTTCCCTGTGGATTACTTCATTCAGATTCATTCAACGCATTCTTTATTAGTCCATGTGAGCGCGGGAGTCCCACTATTATAGCCGGTGGACCGGAAGATATACGCACAGGGCAGAACGCCTCTGATCCACTATTATAGCCGGTGGACCGGAAAATAAACGCACAGGGCAAAACGCCTCTGATCCACTATTATAGCCGGTGGACCGGATCACAGCCCCGGCTCACATGGTGTTTCGCTTTAAGTACTTAGTATCTTTCCCATGGATTAACTTATACGTTTGGTTTGTCGAGCACAAGATCCCCCACTATTATAGCCGGTGGACCGGAAGATAACGCACAGGGCAGAACGCCTCTGATCTACTATTATAGCCGGTGGACCGGAAAATAAACGCACAGGGCAAAACGCCTCTGATCCACTATTATAGCCGGTGGACCGGATCACAGGCTCGGCTCGACATCTTTCGCTTTACGTGATTAATGTCTTATCAGTGTCTTATTAAATCACACATCTCCCTTGACATGCATAAATCATTCTCTTTATACTGTACACATCACAACAAATAAAATCCCACATTCATAACTACACTTTAGTCAATAAATACACATGATAACACCAAACAACTCTAAGCAACCATAACCAACCCTAATTGTCCACACCAAACCGTGGTTAACCACTCTTAACCCTATTTTACCATAACAACCATACTTAGCCATCCCAAACCTTAATTATCCTCAACAAATTACAATTAGCTACTCCAACCCTACTTAATCACAACGACCCAGAGTTAATCACTCCAAACCCTAATTCTGTCTCCTCCATACCCTTATGATACTCCACGTACTACTCTCCGTCCAAAACTATTAAACACCCAAATCATACTTGCATTACCTTCCTTACATCCCAATCAACCTATCATACGTAAATTTTGCTCCCACGCAAACGTTACACATCCCACACAACCTCTCGAACTTTTCACACAACCCTAAATCCCCTACAATCGTTAACTCCCATGCAAAACCCTAATTCCACCATGCAGACCCTAATACCATCATACAAACATTAATATCACCATACAACCATAACGCCACCATGAAAACCCTAATACCACCATAAGCCATTAATACCACCATGAAATCACACATACCACCATACAAACCCTAATACCACCATTACAACCCTAATACCACCATGTAAACCCTAATATCATCATGCAACCATTAATACCACCATGCAATTATTAATACCACCATACAAACATTAATACCACCATAAAAACCCTAATACCACCATAAAAACCCTAATACCTCCATAAAATCATAAATACCACCATACAACCTGAATACCACCATGCGAACCACTAGTACCGCCCTAGAACATTAATACCATCATACAAACTTCAAGACTCCCACGATGGTTCCCAACTCATATTACCATTTATCCTAATATGCATGTCTTAGAGGGCCATAACATAATACATCATAAACATCATACATATACATGTCATGCTCATATCATGGGAGCACATACAACATACCTCAATCTCCAAGCTGCACTACACATAAGGCAAGTTATACACAAATCATATAATACATGGCATAGCATGGCATACACAACATTCAACACATCCATGTCCCACATAGCACAAGGCCATTAGCTTCGTCCTTACTAAACACCCACAAGTAGAGGTAAGTAGAGACTTATTTGGATCCGAAGCTAGCTAAGCGAAATGAGAGGGAGAGGGATCCCTAGTTCGTGGGTCCACGAGAAAGCTTTCCTAGACCCGATAGAAATCAAAACTAAATTAGAAACTATCCTATCAATCAATAATTCACATACTCTAATTAAATACACACAAACGACACAAATGATTTCTCTTAGAAAACGTGTCCAAAACTTAGAACTTAAAAGCATAGCTTTATTAAGATTTAAGGTTAAAACTAAATCAAAACGGATTAATATAAATATCACTCGGGACATTTCAACTTAATTTGGAAAGCCCGAGAAGGAATAATCGATCATAAGTTAATTTATCGAAAATAACTTGTTTATTAGGTTTTACAACTAAATAGGTAATCTAACCATTTACATAGAACCAAATCCAACCCGATTAGGTTAAAACAGAATTTAAATGATTTAAAACCCAAAGATAGAATTCGATTAGATAAAATACACATAGCAAAAATCAATTTTATAAAATCATCCCCGAAAATTAGGGTTTCAAAGCCCATAACACAAACTCAAGTAATTCCATTTAATTAGTTCAAATTAAAGGTATTAGAAAGAAATTAATACCATTTCAACTATTTCTATGCATTCAATTTTAGAAAAACAACAATACGACTTGAAATTTAGGGTTTTAGGCCCGAAAACACAACTCGTTAAAATTCTATAAATTTAATCAAATTGAATGTTTAGAAATGCAATTAAACACATTTTATAACATATCAAATAATCAATTGCTCAAAACTAGTAAAAGAAATACACAATTTAGCCCAATTAGGGTTTTTGGGCCCGGAACGCAAATCCGATCAATTCTTGGCAAAACATATAAAATGACGGTCCGGAAATGTAATTAAACATATTCTAATGTAATTTATATAGTTAATTGAATAAAATAACCCGATTACCCAACCCAATTTAAACCCGCGGGAATTTTGACCTAAAAATCCAATTCCGGTCAATTACGCACAATTTTCCCAAATCAACACTTCTAATATAAAATTAAATACATTTTAAACAATAATATAAAATCAATTGAGTGGAATAGCTCAATTATATGACCCAATTTCATTATACCCGAAATTTGACCTAGGAATCAAATTCCGATAAGACCTGCATAAATTTCTCAAATTGACGGTTCCAAAATGAAATTGGATACATTTTAAAACATATTGTATAATCAATTTGTCCGAAATCACAAAAACGAGCGGATCCAAAAAATTTGGGCATAACCCGGCTAAAAATCCAATTTTTCCAAAATCTCAACACAACCACACAATTAACCTATCCAAATCAATCTTACAGCATATACATACATAAACAAACAATCAATTTAGCTTTTTATAAGCTAATCACACTCAATTAATCAAATCAAGGGTTAGGGTTTTTCGGAAATTTATACCGAATGAAATCAACACAATCGGGTCAAGAAAATGCCAGAGAAGCTTTGTCAGGGAATAGGGATGGCTCGCCGGTGGTCGGGAGGTGTCGACGGTGGCCGAGCGGTGGCGCGAGCTGCGTGGCCTGCTGCTACTGCTGTCACCGCCCGCTGTTGCTCTGCTTGGTTGGCTGCTGTCGCGCGGCTTTAGTTGTTGCTGTAGCGGCGGTCAGCCTGTGCGGGTCGGTGGTGGTCGAAGCTTGGCCGGCGGGGCGAAGCAAGGAGGGGTAAGGGAGGTCGGCTAGGGCTTCGGGTGCAGAACAGGGGCGCACAGGAGAGGGGTCGGGGTGGGGAAGAGAAAAAGAAAAAGAAGAGGGGGGGTTCGGTCGGGCCGGTTGGTTTTTTTTTTTTTTTTTTTACGAAAACAAGTATCAAATAAAATATTAAAAACTCAAAAATTAATATTGGAATATTTTATCTAAAATTTATTAAATAAAATTTATTTCGAAACGATCCGAACACTTAAAATAAATAAAAAAACTATATACAGAATTTCAGAAACATTTTCGAAAGGATTAACCAACGAACATAAAAATTTATATTATTTACGAAAGTACATTATAAGACCCCGAAAAATTATTTAAAAACATATACTAAAATATTTAAGTCAAATTCGAATAAACCAAGACTAATTTAAATAATTTCCGAAATCGGTTTTCCATAAACCAAAAAGCATAAAACGAAAGGGAATTAATTCCAGAAAGAATTTCATAAATAAACTCCGAAATCTTTTTAATTTAAACTTTCCAAAAATATTAACGATTACCGAAACGAATAAATTTAAAGTCGGAAATATTTTCTACGGATAAAATTATTAAAATAAATTTAACTATTTAAAATGAAATTCTATAATTTAAATAATATATTTTGTCAACGAAATATAACCTCAAAATACACCGTTAACACATGACGAAGTTATAATTGAAAACAAATCTAAAATATTAAAAATAAAAATAACAGTATGAGAAACAACGAAAATACATATTTTTAACCGAGAATCAAATCCATAAGAATATAATAAAATCATTGTCGTGAACGAATTTGTCTAGAATGGTTCGCAACGATAATGATTAATTACATTCAATTATGGGTTCGAAATCGTCAATAAATCTATAAAAAGAATCGAAATTAAAATAATTAATTGTTGACCTCAAATTACGCTAATAAAATCATTAAAATTAATAAATCTGGATTTTAAAAATACGGGGTATTACACCACCACCTTATACCCCGAGGTCTACTCACCACCTTACCCTAGGATTTTCACTAGAAACCCTAATCTAGGCCTATGTGGCCCTTCCTTTCCTACCTCCCACATCCCACACTACTATAACGCCCCACGTGTCATGACCCTCAGGCTCAACTCTCCCCACATACCTCGCTCCTCCTCGTTTATTTTTATTATTTCCTTTTTCTTTTTTCACCTTCTCAAATTAGGGTTTTCTCCCCAAACCCTAGTTGGTCCCTAGGCACCCTTATATTATCATATGTACTATTTTTCATATTGAGCCTCCAGACTCCCAAACAAACCTTCCATTGCCTTCCCCACGTCCCAAAGTAACCTTCCATACTTAAGGTTCACCCCCATGTGGACCTTAACCTCCTCATGCAAACCCCTTGATCTCTACCATGCCAAACCCTATTATTTCCATGCAAACCCTAATTCTTCCCATTTAACCTTGGTTTCTCCCACTCTTCCATTTTATTTAATTCCCTTTTTCTTGTCCATTCACGAATCACAGATTACCTAGGTCATCATTACCTACGTTAGCCAACTTACTTCCCCTTGGTTATCTTAATTTCTCATTTTTCTCTTTCATGCCCCCATTCCACAACACCTCATCAAATAACCTAGCATGCATGTTCTAAGGGTCACATCACATTGTTTTTGCAGCATATCCATATTAGCACATACTGGATAAGAGCACGAGAATGTACCTCGGTTCCAAGCTGCGCTACACAATAAAAATAGATAACATATAGAACACAACATATAAATCGTACAAGGCACCCAAGGCAAGTAAAACATGTAATACATAGGTGGCCTTAGTTACATCCTTACCTAAATCTGTGCCGGGCTTGGAGCACACTCCTACGCCTCCTGGGGGTTTTGACCCGATTCACCTGGCTAGGTGGTGGTGCCAGCGGCGGCAGCGGTGGTGGAGGAAGGAAGAAATGGGAGAGGTGGATGTGGAGGCTAGGGGAGAGGGAAGTAGGGGAAAATGGAGGTGTAGGGTGGTAGGGCAGGATCCCCTGGTTGTTTTGGGGGTAGGGGTGGCGCTGTAGGAAGCAGTATCGGCGGCGCGAAGGTGGCGCGTGGGTCGAATGGGGCTGTTCGGGGAGGCAAATTTCACACGGCTGGGGCGGCTTGTGTAGGGCAAGGCAGGGAAGGCTGGTGGTTGGGTCGTGTAGAGGGGGTGTAGGGAGAATTTTGGTGGCCGGAACAGGCGGCAAAGGCGGCCGACGGCGGAGGAATGGCTGGCTGAAGAAGGGCGGTGCACAGTTTGGTTTTTCTGGGCTCCAAATTCCAAACCCGACTATGGCAGCCCTTGGGGCTATTGATAGGTCAATCGGGAGGGGAAAACAACAAGTATGCGTGGGAGAGTAAGGGGTAGGGTTACGGCTTCTGTCCGGCGAGAATGGCCGGCGCAGGTCTGCATGTGTAGACCGTGCATTGTCGAGGAGAGAGAGGGATGGCGTGTAGGAGAAGGGAGGAATGGTTTGGTCGAAATTGCAGGGGAGTCAATGAGGAGGAGAGGGGAGGAATGGCCGGTGCAGTTGGGTGTGGCTGTTGCAGCCTTTTTCTGGAAAAAATCTCGGTTGCAGGGGGTCGAAGGTTGAAGATGAAGTGAGCGGTGGACCGACAGTCCAAGGGAAAAGAAAAAGAAGGAAAAGGAAGGGTCGAACAGCCAGGAGAGGGGGAGAGGCGTGGGAGTGCTGGGTCGCACAGAGGGAAGGGGGAATTGGGCCAACGGGCCGGCCCAGGTCGGGGGAAAAATAGAAAAAAAAGAAGAAAAGGAAGGGAGAAAAAGGAAAAAGAGGGGGAAAAGGAAAAAAAAGAAAAAAAGGAAAAAGAAGAGAAAATGGTGGCCGGCTTAATTAATATAATTTGGGTAGTTTGATATTTTTGAAAGAATTTTCTTAAATTCCATTTTAGTTAACAAAACACTCCAATTTTCTCCAATTAAATTATTTATAAAGTTTACATTACTTTGAAACTATTTTATCCTTCTTAATTTAAACAAGGTAATTTATTTAATTAATTTCCAAAATAAAATCCTTAATTAGCTTAAAATACCACAATTCCTCCTATTTAAAACACTTATAAATTTCTTCTTGATTTGCCCTAATTAACTTCCTTTTATTTTAATAAAAGTAAATTATTTGATTAACTTTCAAAATAAAAATCTTATTTAATAATAAATAATAAAATTAGGATTTTTGGGGCATTTCAGTAATTCACCATCAATTCATTTAATTCAATCATCATCTAACCCTAATTCATGATTCTCTTCCATTAATTTAGCCTTCATCATAGGATTCTCAATTTAAGGTTCTTCATCCATCCAGATTCATTCATCTCCATAATTCTTTCCAATTTGTGGTTTAATTCATTTAATTGATCCATGAAATCATCAATTCCATCTTCATAAACCCTGAATTTATAAATCTCTTGCATTAATCTACACAAAGGGGAATCCAATTCAAGCTAATATTCAAGTGGAGGATAAGGGCTATTCATGCGAGGAAGAATACTGAGTGGTCGATAGGGGGTAGTCTGACCGCCTTGTTTTGTTGGTTTTCACTTTTGTTTTTGGTCTTTTCTTCTCCTACCTTATTATATGCTTTGTGTAATTAATTTATACATTGTGAGTGGTTAAATTAATATTTTTTTAGTGATGATAATGAAACCTTAAAATATGTGTTGAGATTTTAATAATATATTCTATGTTTTCCTAATTGTCATGATATTTTCTTTTGACTCTACTTTAATTGATATCATTTATATGTATCATTGTGTTAAGTATGATTTATATGGTACATACCACATTCTAAATTTCTTATAGTGATATTATGTAGGATTATATGGTTGGTAGGTAGCTATATAAGCATGTTAGAATTCATGTGTGTAAACTACAACAAGGTTAGATAACAAATCACCTAATAATTTCGTAATTCTAATTAGAGTAGTGGAACATTTAAATACGTATGTGTAAGAGGTGGAAAATATAGCTAGACACATTTAAGGTATTATTTTGGGTACTTAGATTGACATTCTTCTACTTATTCTTAATGCATTGGACCTAGTTAAATATAGGAGCATCTTTTTGCAACTATATCACTATAATTCAATAGAATTTAACATTGGTGCTTTGTCATAATAAATTGAATTAGATAAATAATATAAGATGTGTAGACTTACTTTTAGCTTGTAACATGGTCAATCTCTTTCTTGTGAATAATAGGTGACAAAGGTTTTTTTTTTATCTCAACCTAATATAATAGTAAAAATTAATTTCATAGCACATTCATTATTTTTGCGTTCACTTGTATTTATTTTCTTATTTTATTTCATTTGGTTTTTATTTTTTTCTATTTTAAACCCCCATTATTGTGTTTTTCTTATTGTTTGTTTATTTGTGATTTAGAGTCTTTTATTTTATTATTTATGTGCTACATAGATTTAGGTGAGTCATTTCAATCCTTTATTTAGAGTGATACCTTTCTTACTAATATTACAATTGACGATGAGATAATTTAAATTATGTGTTGGCTATGTGAGTCTAATAAAAAATCTTAAAAGCGAGCTATAAACATATTTTTGAACTTGAGTCTAAAAAAGTAGAACATGAGTCTAACAAAAATATATGACCTAAAAAGCAAGCTATAAACATATTTTTGAACTTGTAAAACTAAGCCTCTACCTTCAAGTGCCTTGAAATCAAAAGTAGTCTCATTTCTTATTCTCCAATTCAGGTAAGTTAAAGTAGCTAGGACCAACTTCTTAGCTCTTGTAAAAATTATATTACCTCTCTTTATCTTGCGTAGTCCTCAAACAACACTCCTCAAATTAATCGACCCATAGTTAATACCAACCTAAGTTCGAATATTACTCCACACAGAAAATAGAAGTGGGTAATTAAAAAATAAATAGTCATGGTTTTCCAACCTTGAGGAACATATTAGGTGATCTAGAGTATTATTGAAGGAGGAAAGGCAGTCACGAGTGCTAAGGCTTTTGAGAAGGGTTAATCAAAGGAAACACAAATACCTATGATTAGGAGAACATGTCCACACTATAGTAAGATCTATCCAAATTTCTGTCTTTGGCCAAAAGAAATGATAGGATGATTGCATAGAATATCAAGACCCTGAGGTCTAAGACAAGAGTAATAATTTCACCTCCTTAAACAATCTTGCTTTACCCAACATTCATTCTTTAGTCTTCTAGAGAAACCCCATAAAGCACAAAGTGTTATGAGTTGTCATTAAAAAAACTCTAAAGGAAAACCTCTAAGATAGTAATAATGTAATCATTTGGTCCACAATGACTGCTTTTCATCCTGAAGGAACCATAGGTATTTACTCAAGAAAGATATATTCCATGTATCTAATTCCTTTATCCCTAATCCTCCCTCCCTCTTTAGCACACATCTACTACTCCAAGCCACCAGGGGTTAGTTTCCCTACCATAATAAGCTTCCACACATCGTAATTATTCTAGATATAACCACTTTAGGTAGTGGGAAAATCCATATAAAAAAACTCACAATGCCTTGCACCACCAAATTAAGAATTTTAACTCTACCAACTATAGATAGTGACTTAGCACACTAATATTTGAGATGATCATACACAAAATTGATCAACATATCATATTCAATTGGTCTTAATTTTTTGGGACTGTATGTTACCCCTAGACACAAAAAAGGAAAGGTACCAAAATACAGATAAACTAATGAAAGGATATCTTGATGCACACTATAAGCCACACCCACTAAATACACCTAGAATTTAAGAGGTTTAACCATTAAACTAGAAATTCTACTGAAGTGTTAGAGTGCATCAAGAAGGTAAGAAATATATGAAAGATCCACTCTACTAAGGAGTACTACATCATCTACAGATGCTTGGTTCGCACTTTTAATCTCCTTGAACTTTGAGTGATATGATAAGGTCTCATGAGACACAATCTTCTTCATCACCCTGCCAAAATACTCCATACATAAAAAAGGGTAAGGGGATATCAGATTCCCCTACGTTAATCCACACTTTCCTATAAAAACCCAAAAAAGTCACCATTCAATTTAATAGAATAAGAACAAGTAATAACACATTCCATTAGTAGATCAATAAATAAGGCTAGGAAATTCAGCCCCTTAAGAAGAGACCTTAAAAAGGACCATGAAAGAGAATCATATGCCTTCCGAACATCCACTTTAATAAGTTATTTTGTAGTTGTACATCTTATATATACTCTTTAATGAGCTCTTGGACTAGATGGATATTTTCAGACATGAAATTCTCCTACACAAAAGCACCATGTTCCTCCCCAACAATATATGGTAGTACAAAAGAAATTATAGCTACCAATAATTTAGACATAACCTTATAGGTGGTTGTGCAACAGGTAATTAGTCTAAAGTCCACTACCTTCGAAGCATTCTTGGTATTAGGGTTAAGATAAAGGGACACATGGTTGATTTGGTTCAAGAGTTTACTGACTGAAATAACTCTAACACCACATCGCCAAAATCAACCCCCAAAATATCCTAAGTCTGTTTGAAGAATTGTGTAGAACACTCATCAGGACTTGGCATCTTATTATCTCCTATAGAAAAAGGGTGCACCAAATTTCCTTCTTTGTAACTAGATTAACTAGCTTAGCCTAGATCTCCTTACTAGAGACTTACCCCATGTCAAAGATATCCAAAGATAGAGGTGAACAACCATAATCTTTCCTTAACAACCTGTAGAAGAATAATAAAAAAATCATTCCACATTTCAGATGTTATCCCGGTCCATTCACCATTCTACCTTTGTATCTGAGAAATTGATGCTCTGGCCTAACAAGCCTTAACTATATCATAAAAGAACCAAGTTTTTTCTACCTATTGAGAGTAGTTTCTACTACCTATTGTGGATAGTTTTTTAATTTGAAACATAAGTATCTAATATTATAAAAATGCTACTGACTTTTTTTTTGGCACTCAAATATTATAGCTTTCTGAGACTTATAATATTTTTTTCTACCCACTAGAGGTAGTTTCCTAACCTAAAACATAAATAATTAATATTTATAATAAGGCCATTATTTTTATTTCTAACGGTCAAATACTATAGTTTTTTGAGAAACTTCGAGTAATTTCCTCATCCACTGAGTGTATTTTCCATAGTCTAGAGAGCAGCGTTTTCAAATATAAATACATAATATTTATAAAAATATCACTGTATTTTCTTTTTTACACTCAAATATTATAGTTTTATGAGCTACATACAATAGTTTTATCTACCTATTAATAGTTGTTTCCACCACTTACTATGAGTATTTTATTAAACGAAGAGTGTTGTTTCCCAATTTTCACTGAGAGAATTGGTTCTTATGTACCCATATATATATGGGTTGTTTCTTCAATGAGATATTGGTGTTGATTTTGGCAAATCCGTAGAGAGGAGGTTCCCACTTTATGTTAATAGTTTTCCTTATTCTTGGTTGGTTTGATCTTTTCTTTAATAAAATACCATTCCTAACCTTTTTGTTTAACCAAGGATGTGACAACAACCTTGAATTAACCTTGGAAAATAAGGTTATTATGTTTAAGCAAAATTGTTGAGATGCTTTGAATAAAATTGATATTCCTTGGAACTCTCCAAATACGTGAATTGACTTGAGTTGTCATTTTTTAATTGACCTAAGAATTAAGTCCATCCAATAAAACTATTAAATTGCTCGTCATGTATAATTTTCCACAAATTTTCAATCTCAAGGTAAGATTGGAAGAAGCAATTGAAAGTTTCTATTTCAGCCTTAGAGAGAGGACATAACTCTTCTTGTAGGATTTCTTTGCACTTGAGAATTAATTTAGTAGGAAGCCTAAAATTTTGGAAAAGCCAAAAAATTATATCGTATATAGTTGAACATCAAGATTCTAGATCTAGTTCCAAGTATTTGGTGTTTCTTGGCTATTTTTGAGAATGAGATAATGATATGTTGATCTAGTGTCAAAGATGTCATCAGAAATAAACCTCTAAGGAGGTATATTTAGGGCTTGAGGTTTAGACCATGAATGGGGAGCAACATGGATAATGGATTCATGATCATGTGATAAAACCATAGAAACATTATTTAGGTTGAAAACTGGTGTGGCCATAGCTAACACGTTATTTAAACCCTCTTATAGTTAATTGTAGTATTAGTAAATAAATGTATCATTTTTTATGGGGGATTGGGAGGGCTCACCACTATTTAACTATCATAAATAATATTAATTAATTAATTAATTAAATCACACATGAATAAATAATAATAAAAACACAATAATGAGGGGTTTTAAAATAAGAAAATAATAAGAGAATAAATAAAATAAAATAATAAAACTAATAGATAACTAAAAATATGATAAACGTGCTAGGGAAATTGAAATCTACTACTAGATTAGGTTAAAATATAATAATAATAATTTCTAAGTCATCTTTTAATTATAATAAGGAGACTAACCAAGTTGTAAGCCAAAAGTAGGTCTATGCACCTTATATTACTTCCCTAAAATAATTAATACAACAAAGCCTCAATATTAAATCCTATTAAATACTAGCAGTATAGTAGCAACAAGCAACTTCTATATTTAAATATATTTAATGCATTAAGCACAAGTAGATGTCAATATAAGTACATACACTAGTACAATAACCGTGTCTAGTTGTATTTTTCTTCCTTGACCAACACGTATCTAAACGTTTCACTACTTTGGTTAGAATTACAAAACTATTAGCTAAATTATTATCTAACCTAGCCGCAATTTATACATATAAATTCTAGCATATTTATATGGCCGCCTAGCAAACATATAATCCTACATATTGTCACTATAAGGAAACCATAACGAGGTATATACCATATAAATAATACTTGATAGAGTTATATATATAAATGATAGCAATTAAAATAGAGTAAAAAACAATCTCATGAAACAAAGAAAAATAATAGCATAACTCAAGCCATAATCTAGTTTTTCAATATATTCCCCAATAATAAATAATTAGTCAGTCATAATAATTAAATTAATTACACAAAAAAATATATCTATGAAAAATAGAGAAAGACATGACCAAAATAAATTATGGGTGAAAGTTTAGTAATTTATTTAGATGAAAAATTAATTTCATCTATAATAAATCTTCCAATCTATTTTTCCTTTTTCCCTTTCTCTCTCGACTTGGTTTGAATTTTCATGCATGCACTTTTTTTTTCCACACCGCGCCACCTCTCTCTTTTATTTTTCTTCTACGCACTGCCCGATCTTCTCCCTCTCTCTTTCTTTCTCCAACGACGCTTTGTTGCGCCTTTATTTTGTTTTTTCTTTCTTCTCTGTTTCTTACTCTGCACTTTTTTGTTGCTTGATTTCTTTTCTACCTGATTGATGCCCATTAATGTTTTTTCTTTTTTTTTCCTACTTTATTATGGTGCTCGGTATGGCTTCTTCTCTTTCTTGCCATTTGGCTTCTGTTTTCTTGTGTCTCCTTCTAGGCTGATGCACTACTCCTTTTATAACTTTTCTTCTCTGACTTTGTCTAGTTGTGCGGAGCTTGCACTGGCCATTATTTTTTTTCCTTTTTGGGCCTTTGGGACAAAGGATCCAAAACCCTTATTATTAATTTCTTTATTTTTTATTTTAATAATTTTTTACTTTACCAAAAAAATAAAATTAGAAAAATTAATAAACAAGCTTATACTTTAAATTTATCTAATTTATATCATGTTATCTCAAATAATAAAATTTATAAGATTATTATTACTTAAGCATAAAATTATATATTTCTCAAATAAATGACCAAAAACTAAGATTAAAGGGGTATAAATTATGTTAAAATATGAACTCATCAAAAAACTCATTATGAATAATATCTTTTACTATTAGTTTAAAGGCATCCTTACCCTGAGATTTATAATTTTGACAATATGAGTTGCAAAATATTGGCCCAGTCTATTTTCTCCTCTTTTATTTTGTATTCATTGGACCTCACCCTTCAATTTCCTAAACAATAGGTTGAAAAAACCTAACATACATCGAGTGTGTTCCTAAATAATATTGGACCGATCTATTATCTTTTTTATTTTTACTTAATTATTTATATCGAGGAATTTGTACACTTTTCTTAAAAAAATATATTTATCCATTAAAATAGTTTTAGAAATTTAAAAAGAACATAAATATAAAATGTTCGCAACACCCTTAAGTTTCCTTAAGTTTAAGCTCACGATACAACACACAACTTTTTAATTTCTTCGTTGTCATATCATAAAATTTTGGATTATAAATGTTAAAATGATGATTGTTTCATAATAGAAGAGAGTTATGATGGGTGGATTTGTAAGTACCAAATCATAGTAACATATTTGCCCTAAATATGAGAATAGCAATGGTTCTATGCCAATACATTTCAAATTAAGAACATAAAGTACCTCATCAATATTTTAATATATAAGGTACAATTTTTCTAAACTTGTTGAAAATACTAAAAATAGTAAACAAATTAGCATTCAATGTGAACAACTCACTTATATTTTTATAATAAATGCATTAGTTATGCCATTATATACAAATATTTTAAGGTGATGTATTGTCATAGACACTCCAAACTATATTATAAACACACAAACAAGTAATAACTAGCAAGTAGGGATCGATCTCATAGAGACTGTAATTTAAATCATAGATTTCTATTATCAAATTAATTATTCAGTTGTTAAATTATGAAAAATTAATTACTAATAATGAAAAGAAGAAGATAAGGGTGAAAAAAATAAATAAATAACAATGATGAAATAATAGGGGGGTGAGAAAACATATTAAGCATAGGGATATCAACAAATCATCAAATAATATAGCCATATAGTTTTTTATTTTTATTTTTATGTTACACTACAAGGTATATAGTCAAATAAGGCAATTTTAAAATATTAAATAAGATAATAATAAAATTGCCCTATTATAGATGATCTAATAGAGCAATTGAAATTTTTCTTAATTTATTCTAACAAATAGTGCAATATAAAACATCCCCTATTATATTTAATCTAATAGGGTAATGAATAAAAATTCTCTTACTTGATCATAATAAATAGTGCAATAATAAAATTCCCCCTCCCCTTTATTCTTAAAAAATAGGGCAATGAAACTTTTTTTCTATTTGATACTATCTAGTAGGGCAATATATTAAAATACCCTTATTTAATTCTATCTAACATGGAGTTAAATAATATTTATCTTTATTATTACTAAGAATAATTATTTTTGAATATTATTATTATTTGTTAATATTAAAAAATATTATTACTAATTATTGGTAATTATCATTAATATTAATCTTATTCACATTTATACTTTATTTCTCATTATTAATTATTTTTCACATTTATTCACAAATATTATATTTATTAGATATTTTATTATTAATTATTAATAATAATTATTATTACTTATTTTGTAATACCCAGTATTTTAAAAGTTAATTTTATTAAGCTTAAGTATTTTATTAGCATAATTTGTTATGAATATTTAAATATTTTAATTTCGATTTGTTTTATGGATTTATCGATGATTTCGACCTAATATTTGAATTTAATTCATCGTTGTCGTTGCAGATCATTCTAGATAAGTTCGTTCACAACCGTGATTTTATTATATTTATATGATTTCAATTTTCGGTTAAAAATATGTATTTCCATTCTTTCTCATATTTTAATTTTTTATATTTTAGATTCGTTTTCGATTATAACTTTGTCGTGTGATTACGACTTTATTTTGAAGTTGTATTTCATTAATGATATATATATTATTTAAATTATAAAATTTCCGTTTAAAATAGTCAAATTTATTTTAATAATTTGATCTATAGATAATATTTCTAATCTTTAATTTATTCGTTTTCGAAGTCGTTAAGATCTTTAGAAAATTTTAAATTAAAAAGATTTCAGAGCTTATTTATAAATTTATTTTCAAAATTAATTTTCTTCCATTTTACCATTTTTGGTTTGCGGAAAACCGATTTCGAAAATTATTGAAATTGGTCTCAGTTTATTAGAATTGGATTTAAATATTTTCTTATATGCTTTTAAATATTATTTTGAGGTCTTATAATGTATTTTTGTAAATTATAGAGACTTTTACATTCGTTGGTAAATTCTTCCGGAATTCTTTATATAGCCTTTATATCAATTTTAAGCTTTTAGATTCTTTCAAAATGATTTTTTTTAAATAAATTGTAAATAAAATTTTTCAGCAATATTTTTAGATGTTTTGTAATTATTTATATAGGTGTATTTGCAAAAAAAAATCCCGACCGATTCCCCCCGACTCTCTATTCCTTTTCCTTTTCTCTCTTCTTCTCTCCCTTCTCTTCTTTTCTTTCCCGTGCGTGTAGCTTCCTGCGCTTGAGCTCCAACCCAGCCTCACCTCCTCCCTGCTCCTCCACTCCAGTCGACCGCCGGCCGCAACCAGCCACCACTAGCAACTCAGCCAGCAACCGCAGCAAGCAGTAGTTGCAGCAACAGCCGCAGCAACACTCACAGCAGCTGCTACTGCGTGCATTGATGGATAGCGTAGGTTGCACCACAAGTCGGCCACCGCGAGCCTATCCGGTCAGCGGTGAGTTGTCCTCGACCTCCGGTGCATCTTCTACGGTCTTCATCTGCTTCGATTTGTGTTAGTTTCGTTGGGTATAAATTTATGAAAACCCTAACATTTGATTTGATTACTTTATCCACCTAGCTATTGGTTGTGATGGCTGTCGTGAAATTTAGGCCACTCACCCTATTTATGTTGATCTCTTGAGTTTTATTAAGATTTGGGTGGCGAAGGGCTCGTTTCTTTGTAATTAAGGATACCCTTGTTGAAGGATACTACGAATCATTGAATGAACTCAAATTCAGTGAAGACAATTTTGTCTTGTCAAATTCCATGAATAATATACCTCAAATTGTTGCCTTCAGAACCACCCATGATTTTGTTGATAGTCAGGATCCTTCAATTGATCCAAACCATAATACTTTTGATCAAAGACAATTCAGTTTTTCCCATCAAGCTTCTATCGATAGCATCATACAGAATATTCTTATGGATGAGGATTTTAGCGATCAACTTCCTACTACAATAGATGATCATAGGGCACTTCAAGCTACTAAGAAGTCATTGTATGATGCTCTTGGGGAGGTATACCCACACCCAACTTCTAATAATCAATCCCATGATTATGTTGTCCGACATGGTGGCTATGCGTATGCCCCTGCCGATGATGATTTTTGTAGAACTTTGGTCAAATTGTAGGCTGATGGCTGTCTATTTCATTTGGCTGGCTTCAAGCTCTAGTCAAGCATTAATTCACAATAATTATGATTCTATCCATCTAACCCAAAAGGATGTAGAATAAATTTAAGAAGAAGATAGTTATGATGTAAAATCAGGCAGACAAATTTGGACGGACTTTTTTGTGAGTCAATAATTAAGAGGCTAATAGCACTTGGAACGAAGGTTGTAGGATAAATTTCAATAGAGCCGCGGAAACTTCTGGAGAAGAGCCCTCGGGCGGTGGCGTCATCAAATTTGGGGGGTTCACTTTGCTGTTGAAGTAGTTGCCAATTTATTAGTAGTCTCTAGCTAGCAAATTAGTTCCAACCGATCCATCGTAAAGGAAAATTTTATATTAACATTTTGGATTATAGGTATCAACATTATTTTCTTGTGCTCAAAATAATATTGTATACGAAATTATGGCAGAAGGTTCAGGTAGTGTTGAATTTTTAAAGGATTGATAGATAGTTTCCATTGATGGCTACGTTCATTGAATATGAGTAGATGGATCGGTCCCTGCCATTAGTGAAGTATAATATTTCTTGTTAGATGAAGGCTCTATTTCGTTGTTAATAATTTTGTGAGTCATTACTTTATTTTCGCTAATGCAATTTATTAGTATTATTGAAGATTTTAATTGTAATTTTGTTTTTGAACATATGTTTTAACAAATTATCTTTGTGATGAATGTAGCGTAAAATCAGCTGATGTAATTTAGTGGTCTGTGTTGGTGTATAGGTATAAGATTCCCGGTGGAGCTAGATTAGTGGGAGTGATAGGGATTGTGACAAATGATGAAAATTAGCGGCATCAGGAAAAAGAAAGATAGAATCTTTATAGCTTAGTTTTCCTCAACGTTTTTGTTTTAAGGATTTTTCTGCCCCATTTTTCACATTCTTTTCATTAGTTGCTGCCTCTTAGTTGATCTAGTTTATTATTAGTTAGAAGCTTTTATTTCTTCTTGCTGCTCTTAATATTATTGGTGCTTGTGGGCCACTCATCACCTCATTAGTTATTCTGCCTGCTTGCCTGCCATAGTGCCCCGTGGGGGGGGAGGTCTATCAATGAGTTTTGATTAGCTCTTTGGAGTTTTTTTTCCTCAAACACAGTTGTGCATTCTTTTCTAATAATATGGACTTATCAGAAGGAAAAGGGTATATAAACAAGTTTTTTTTTTGTGGACATTTTTTGTCTGAATTCAGATTTGGTCTTTTTGTGATTTTCAATATTCAATTCTTTAATCGTGGATTATACTTGTGTAACGAGTTATCACTATGCAATGTAAGGTCTGAATTTTGTTGCTTGAAAGGAGTAAAGTTTGATAAATTCTTTATGAAATAAGTCATAATTTTGACTCTTGATTATGTTGTGATTTGCCTTCTACATCACATGGACATTTTTTGTCCGATTCATTTCTAGCTGTATAAATATGTGGCTTATGTTATGCCTTAAGGCCCTTAACTCTAATCTTATGGTTCTATTGATAATATCTTCATGATGTTGTGCTTTACAAGATTATGCTTGTCCTCCTAAGGTACAGATTCATTAGCTGAATGAGATCATCCATTTTGCTACGTAGCCTTTGATGTTTCATACGTGCATTGTTGCTTATAGCTATGCACTCCTATTAATTGATTTTTGTATGCTAGTAAAACAGAAAATGTGTCCAAAATCTAACCAGAACGCAAAAAAATCTCTCATCTATTTTTTGAAAGAAAAATGACGATGAATGCTGTTATGATTAATGTGTGTGTGTGTGTGTGTGTGTGTGTGTGTGTGTGTGGTGTTATATGTATTCTAGCAATGTGGATAAGGCTCATTAATCCTATGAACTAGGCTAGTTTTGAGCATGAATCGAAGGGACCTTAAACCCCTAATTTGAGTGCCCTTGGGACTATGTGAACAAATACATCTAAGACAGGGAGTATGCCCCCTTAATGTTTTTTAACACAAAGAGTGTGTGAAATATTATGTACCTGATTGACACAACTAATAGGTATATATTTACAGGTATATATGCAATTGCGGTGGAATACATCTAAATAGCGTGACTGGAATATTACATATATCCTTCTATACCGTGTTTATTTGCTTTCATAGGTAGAACAATAATATTTCAATATTATTGTTAATAACTACATCTATTGTTGTTGTTCTTATTTTTTTGGTAGTAGGACAACATTCAAATGAAAGACAAGGGTCATGCTGAAGTAAAAGCTAGAATTTATGATGTTGCTATAGGATTGCGCATGCTTTGATTAGCGTGGATTAGTTGCAGCTCGCTTTCTTTTAGGATGCCAAACTAGTATCATAAACAAGGAATTTTTCAAATTATTTTATTTTGTTATAATTTCATAGACAACATTTGTAGTTTGACCATATTTAATTGGATATTACTATATGAAAATCATTGATACATATACATTGTTGCTTAATGTATTATATCTATTTTAAATGTTCAATATCAATTTTTTTTCTCATGTCAAATTGATTATGTAAACATTTATTACTCTAGATTATAATATGCATATAAATTATTAGAATAAAATAGGAAAATTGTTTAAGGAATTAAATAGGGAAATATTTTTTCCCTAATAGGTAAGCTAAATAGGGCAATATTTTTGCTCTAACAGGTAATTCAAATAGGACAATATTTTTTACCTTAACAAGTAATTCAAATAGGGATATTTTTGCCCTAATAGGTAAGATAAATAGGGCAATATTTTTTCCCTAATAAGTAACTTAAATGGGGCAATATTTTAAAATTTCCCTTAATAGGTTCAACTCAAATAGGGTGATAATATTGCCCTCGTTGATAATGATCAAATAGAGTAATTATAATTTTCCCATTAGAGTGAAAACAAATAGGGAAATTAAAAATTTTACCCTTATAATCCTAATAGGACGCAAATAATAGGGTGTTATTAGGGTAATTTTTTTCTCCCTAATTAAACTAATAGGGCAATTTTTTTATCTAATAGGGTAAATAATATTGCCCTATTTGGTTATATATCTTGTAGTGTTAACATATACAAGCTTACATGTGTCCCCTTCCTAACATCCCTATATATAAATAAACCAAGGTACACTTAAGATTTATTATAAAAAAAATAATAACCTAGGTTTATATCTCTATATTTAATTAATGGAAGCATTAATGATTAGAAAAAAATCACTAGAACCATAATTATGGTCAACTCTAACTATACAATTCTAAAAATTAATAAACTAGATTAAACTAATATCTTTATTTTATAAATTAACTAGCCTATTTGCTACCTGTAAATATACGGTAATAATTATGAATTAAATATATTATCCCAGTATTTGATTATCACTCAAATTAGCCAGGTGATCAAGCTAACTAATAAAGCCTTAATCTTGGATCAATGATCATTAATAACATTAAAAATAGGCCAACATAGAAATATCAAAGGAAAGGGTGAAATTGTCATAAAAATTAGAGAAAGCTAGGTCAAATGTATCAAATAATACCATAAAATATGAAACCTATCATAAGGCTTAGTTAGTGACCAATGTCACTTGATAAGAAATCCATATAAGGTATAGTAGCATCTTCAAATCAATTGATAATAGTTTGGGAGTTGTTGTTGGTTATTATTGATTCAAGGATGCCAAACTTAAATATGATGTTCTACTTTTAACTTCTCAATCTCGTATTTAGACATACTTCTAGAACAATCCATTTGGTGAAGTAGTGAGCAAGAATGATCATGCACTTTTTTAGTTTTTCCATCATGTTGTTGTTAATATCTTTCTCATTATGCCTATTTCTCATGAAGGTCATGGAATATGGTTGGAAAGTGTTATGGGATCTTAACCAAACCACTAGGTTGGGTCACCCTCCCATTTCCTTGTCTATCATTATCTAGGCTCCATATCATGTTTTCCCCATAGACCTACCCATCTTCCTCATATTATATAAACAATAACACACATTGACATACATTTTGACATCATAAATACTCTTTCTTCTTTCCTATCATTTTCTCTCTCTACCACTTGGTTATATAACCTAGTCACAAAATCGTATTAAAAAAAATACAATTTCTCATTTGATTGGTGTATGGATTGGGAAAATCATTGGAACTTGACACACTTATTGACATAATTGGAACAATATGCTCATGTTGGCTGCCAACAATAGTTGAATACAGGAACTAGGTTGCATAAATTGCATGAGTTAGAGTATTTTTTTTTATCCCCACTATAGCTCATTAAGAACGTATGTGACTTGGGGAATTTCTTTGTCCTTCTCATGTTGAGGTGATCTTCTTTAAAAATTTTAATATATTATTATTGTTGTTGTTATTATTATTAGTGTCATAACTATTTTTTTGTTACCACTATTACTATAATTATCCTTGCTATTATTTATGTAATTATTATCATTAATTTTTTATTATTTTATATATTACCTAAACATGTATATTAACATTATTATCATTACTATTACCATTAATGATTATAATGAAAATAAGTCGAGGACAAACCCTTATGCATACTATGCATCATAGTAGAGACCACTAACATAACTTATGTGTAGTGAATTAATTATATACATGCTATTTAGAACATTCATTTTGATGTCTAAAATAAATTATTAAACATTAATTTAATTTTATCCCTCTACCCTAACTTCCTTCTTAGACCCGCGATCTCTTTACTCTAATTGCTTATTCTTAGGTATGCTCGAATTCTAGTGTATTTTGGAAGGATCGATCTAATTATGTCAAAACTCATCTACAAAATGATTTTTTTATGAAATTTTTTTCAATTATTACTTGTTGTAATTCTAACATACTTCACCTTCTATAATTTTCCCAACCAATGAATTAGTTATTTCATTTGGTTTTAGTTTCTTCTAAGCAATTGGAAAAGCTTTCTTTATTGTATTATATATATATACATAAATAATTATTTTAAGAAAAAACTTTGACAATTAGTATTTTTCAAATTATAGTAAATTATAATATAAAAATATAATTGTTATATTTGTATTAAAAATTACTTTTAAAATATTATTTTTTATATATTTTATTAATATATATAAACAAATATTAATGATCAAAATTTATCTTTGAAATATGTGATGCCATACATTTTGAATCAGAAGGAGTATAAAATAACGTAGCCAATTAGACATAAATTTTTTTCGCTGAAGAGAACACTAAAAGCCACCATTTGGTTGCATCGTAAATTAGTGCTGTTAAATGGTTTGAGCACGTACTATGAAATTTTATTATAGGTATTAGGTGAATATCTATAACACATCTAAGATGTCTAAACATGTTCCACTCGTGCTTAAAATTGACAAACCGAGACGAGAGAGAGAGAGGGGAGTAAAATACAATTTCAACATGTGTATAAATTATTTGTACAAATAAACACATTATAATATTTTTGTTTGATTATTAGTAAAGCCTCATGCGTCGCATAGGTGCAAGAACTAGTTTAATTAAAGATGGAGTAACCCTTTTGTAGCATTAAATGGATTAGAATTTTTTCATTGTTTCATTATACCAAAGAGTGCATAAGGATGATTAACTATAAGGATGCAATTCTCTATCCTTACGTTCTTCTTCTTCTTCTTCTTCTTCTGCTGCTGCTGCTTCTACTGCTTGTTCTGCTTCTGTTGCTTCAGCTTCTCCTCCTCCTCCTCCTGCCTTGCATACTGTTGGCGCACAAGTATAGGAGGATTTTATCCTTCACGTATGCTATCATTATAAGCACACTGTATAAACAGTATGATGGTCATAATTGATCCAGTCCGATTGCTTGGTAGAATGTCTCTTAAGAAGAAAAATAGTTGAAATATAAGATGAGACGAAAGAGTGCCACGACGAAGGCGTAATGCAGAGGAGAGAAAGAGAAGAGAGTGAATAAGGCCAATAGATAAAATAAAAATGTTAATAACCACAATATTTGTTATTCATACATTTTGTTATTCTATTTATCAATATCCATTAACTAACATAGATCACAAGGTGGTATCCCGTATGCAGATGTGACGAGAGATCAATAAACACTAATGGTTTTGTCAAATGTAGTGCTAAGATTAACTTATTTTCTGTGTTTTCCTTTTTATTTTGTAGATTTAAAAATTTATTTAGCTATTAGATCAAGGGATATTTGGAAAAATTTATTAATTTTGATTATTTAACTTTAGCCCAACAATTTTTTATTTTTTATTTTTGTAATAAATGGACCTTAATTGCCATATTAGTTTTTTTTCTTTTCCCAAATTAGCATGTTGGTAATTGGTTTTGGGTTAAGGCCACTTTAATTGGTCCAAGATTCAAGTTGTTTCCTAAACATCATGGAAAACTCTATCCCACAATAGCCCACATGCATTTCTATATATTTTTCCAAACATCACCGACCCCATCACATTGCCGCACATCATCGACCTTTAATTACACGTGAGTTGACTTCGACCATTTATCTTACATACTTACATGCTTTTCCTCCGCAAGATATACAAATTCATTTTAAATCATGTCTTTAACATCACATTTTATATAAATAAAAATAATTTTGACCAAAAAACTCTTAAATTTAATTTATTATTGTTTAGATAAGGAATTTTTAAAAAATTATTGGAGTAACTTATTAGATAAGTTTAAATTTTTAGCTTTGAAGCGCCACGAAATAGACCAAGGTCATCCACCACAATTGCTTCTATTCCCTTCACAATTCACCTTGTTACATAATATATATATATATATATATATATATATATTATCCCGATCATTCACCTACTATCTTCATAAAGATGGATTCCACCACTCTTCTCTTCTTCTTCTAGATTCATTGGGTTCGTGTTACACTACTTAGGAAATTCAAAGAAGTAGAAGGGATTTTGAAGGTTAGGTGATTATGTATGAAATAAGACAAAGTTCAGAGATGACAAGAGGAGGAAGATATGTTCTCTTCATTATTTTTTTCCATCCATAAACTGCCCTTTTTAAATCATCTCTTCTAAAAACTTGAACGTTATTTAGAAGAAATACAAGAAATACTAGGCCATGACAATGACTAAGACTTAGGGTAGACTTCAATCAAAACACATAGATAAATACACATATTCAAAGCTTAACTATTCAGTTAGATTGAACGTGGCTCTTCACTTCAGTATTAAATCTCAAAACACATAGTATCAATACTCCCCCTTCATATGACCCTTATCCACAAAGGGTCAAAGCAAGGAAATATAAGAATAATGTCATGATAGTATTCTCAAGTATCATCATCTTTAACTTCATTCAACCACTAGAACAACACCTTTGTTGTAGCTTGATTGCCCCTCTTCACCATTTATCTATCAAGAATAGCCACATGCTTATAGAGAAAGTTAGAAGTGGTTTGATATGAGGGGTGGAGGATGATTCATCGTGCATTCCCTATAACTTTTCTTAAGTAGTGACACATGGAAGATAGGGTGTATTAAGGTGGAGGTAGGAAGGTATAACTTATAAGAAAAATGTCGACCTTGTCCACCACTTGATATGGGCCACAATACTTTGGAGTGATCTTGTGTAGTGATCAATGAGCCAACAAGACTTGCCTATATGGATGCAATTTAACATACACCTACTCCCCTATATCAAAAGCTCTCTCACTTTGGTGTTTATCATCTTGCTTCTTTATTCTGGCCTATGCCCAGCTGAGGTGAAACTTGAGAATCACAAGTGCATTCTCCCAAGATGTTAAGGTTTGATCCACACCATCCACGAGTGAATCCCTAGGAAAATAAGGCAAGTGTATGGGAGGGGTTAGCCATATAATGCTTCATAGGGGTGGTGCATATGATTGAGTGATATGTTGTGTTATACCAATATTCAGCTAAGGTAAGCCATTTCTACCACTTGATGGGTGCATCTCCGGTCATACAATGGAGGTATGATTCTAAGAAATAATTAAGGAATTTTGATTGGTTACTAGTCTATGGATTATGCACCATGTATAACTATAGAGTGAATCCTTTTTGCTTGAAAAACTCTTGCTAGAATCTATTAAAAAAAAAGGGCCGCGATTATTTGTGATGGTTTGGGATGGTCCATGAAGTTTGTAAACCTATTTAATAAACTATTCTATAATAGTTGCAACATTGTAGGGATGGTTGAGTGCCACAAAGTAAGCATACTTACTTAGCTTATCTATAACTACTATAATTACCTTCATTCCCTTGGACTTAGGTTAGATAACCCTTAGATGAATTCCATGTAGATATATATCCAACATGCCTAGGTAATGGGTAACGGATGCAAATTACTTGGATATGCAGACGCATCATACTTATGCCATTGACAAGGACCACACCTTCTCATATACTCTCTAACTTCCTTCCTAAGACCCTTCCAATAAAATAACGTGTATGGGCCCCTGAATGCCCTTAATGGTTAAGCATGATAACAACAATTCTTGCTGTAAAGTTAAGTTGTTTCCCATAGATAACTTTCCTATTCTCTCAAGTAAGTGGTTGGATTAGTTATACTTAGGGTGGTTTACTAGGCCTTATAGCAAGCGATGTATTAGCTCCTCGGGCTTGGGGTTTGAAACCCAAATTTTTTGTATCCTTGTAAATAGGTTAGTGTATATTGTGGATAAAAAAAATAGTAAACAATTTGGCCCCTTGAATTTTGGATAGCTCATCCACATCCACATTCTCTTTTCCCTTCTTACACACACTCTCATAGTCGTAGAGCATGAACTTGGTAAACCACATGTTTTGAAAGTTAGTAAACACTCTTTGGTCAATGAGCCTAATGATTTTAAAATACCTTCCCCACATGTGTTAACCTCCATGAGGTTAGTGAATATCCTTTGGTTAATGAAAGTTTCAACACATGTGACTTACCAAGTTCATGTTAAATTCCAATCACTAACCATTATCCATCTTGATTTTAAAATGCCTTCCCCCGTAGGTAATGCCTCCACTTATCCACCATAAATAAAAGGGAAAACATATCCTTACCATAAATGGATAAGCTTAAGTTCTTAGCTAAAAAAAGCTTCGCTAGTGTATGTTATCAAGTTTATTTATTTCTATAATACATCACCCATACTTGTAGTATAACCATCACACTCGATGATGAATTCTTTGCTGAAATTCGGTAATGCTAGGAGAGGGGGTGGTGAGGGCATGCTTGAGTTTTTCAAATGCCACTCTAGCTTTAGTGGATAATACAAAAGAGTCCTTCCTTAGCATGTTATTCAAAGGTTTAATAAGATTTCCATAATGTCTGATGAATCTTCTATAATAACCTACCAAGCCTAGGAACCCCCAATGTTGAGTAAGGTTGGAAGGTAGAGGTCATGTCCGAACTGCCTTGATCTTCTCAAGGCCTATGGACTCCCCTTAGAGTGAGATAACATGCCCCAAGTATTCAATATGGGTAGCACCAAGCATAAAATTTCTTTCCTTAGCAAATAACTGGTTTTGATTCATCAACCCTAAGGTAGGAGGTGTAGTAAGTGGGATGGCCAATCAACACTATATATCAATATTTCATAAAAAAAACTAATATAAACCTTCTTAGATATGATCAAAATATACTTTTCATCAAGGATTAGAAGTTGGAGGGGCGTTAGTTAAGTCAAAGGGTATAACTAAGTCCTCATAATGCCTTCCACGAGTCTTGAAGGCTGTTTTCAGAACATCCATAGGGCTCATACGTATTTGATGATAGCCATACCATAGATTAATTTTAGAGCAGTACTTAACCCCCTGTAGTTCCTCTAGCAATTCCTCGATAACAAGAATAGGGAAATTCTCTTTAATAGTCTGGTTATGAAGCTCCTTATAATAGTACACACAGAGCCTTCGGCTACTATCTTTCTTTTTAACTAAGAATATAAGCGAGGAGTATGAGCTAACACTAGGCTAAATGATGCCTACTTGTAGCATATCCTAAATCATGTAAATACTTTTAAGGTTTCAAGTTGATAGGCCCTACCTTTGGTTGAAGGGGTATCTAGTGATTGTGGGACCTTGTTAGGCGTAGTCTCTGCGGTGTCTTAAATACCCTTGAGTATTTCTGAATTAGAGCTTTTAACTCCTTCTAGGATGCCCCTTCTTCATCAACTATAGACGATTTCATATCAGTTCCCCTTTTATCCCCCTCATACAATTTTAAGGCATATAACTTGGTTTGTTATACCTTGGAGACCCGGACAATGCCTTGTTTATCTGTAATACCCCAAATTTCACTCTTGAATTTTTTTTAAAGAATAATGCAGAAGCTAAAATAGGATTTGGGGAATGTTACCACCACACCTAATACAAGATAAATGTCTACCATCTATTTCATGTTATATGCAAGGCTAAAACCTGTCTAACAAAATTCAACCAACATCTATGCCATGAGGATAAACTCCCATAGACAGATATCCACATACAGATGGTAGGTGAACATTTTCATTGAACAAAATCATCGCTGAATAAATCAGCGTAAACCTATGAAATAATCTTGGATTTTAAAAGCTTATCAAAGTAATGGAAATTAAAATTCAATTACAACACCCTTGAAAATTTAAATACAACACTTGAAATTCCAAAAATAAATATAGTTAAATAAAGATAAATCCCGATGTATCAAACTCTGAATTACGTACTCTCTCAAGCCAAGCCTCCAACCTAATAGTAACATCCAATCTTAAACCTGCATAAGAGGTCTGCTCCCCAATATCAGTGGATCGTTGTAGGACCCATTCAACTAAGGTAGTATCAGTACTAGTCCAGTACTAAGTAAATCAAAACTACCTAACTCATGGAAGAAAACATGATACACATAAGATATGGCAATCTTTAGCTTACAATACTCATGCTTAAATATACATGCGATACATAGACACCATTCTACTCATATGATAACTCATGCTCGATTATACATGCGATACATACACCATTCTACTCATATAATAACTCATGCTTGATTATAGGTGCAATACATACACCATTCTACTCATATAACAACTCACGCTCAATTTTACATGTGATACATACAATAAAACATGGGGTCACATATTTATATTTATGAATACATTACTAGACATGACAATACATGGAGTACAAGCATACAAGAAAATCATGATCGCATACTAAGTAACACATACTACTATAGAAGGTATCATTTTGCACAAAAGGTGTAATACCTGAAAAATTTTCTTAACCTAATCTCACATCTTAAGACCTAATTTTAATCCAATCTCAAGAAATCTTATTGCTATCCTTAACCAAGTTTCTTTATCCTAAAACTTTAACTGAAAACTGAAATCTTGATTCCGATAAACCGAATATTCATAAACCGAAACCGAAACTCGCTAAAATTTATGCTAATCTATATTATTTGGCTAATCCCAAAATTCTTAATCTAATTTTAATCCCTAACCTTTCTCTCCTTTCCTTTTCTCTCTCCTTTTCTTTTCTTCTTTTCATTCATTTTCCTTTTCTTTTCTTTTCTTTCTTCTCCTATGCTGATTTTTATGGCGTATGGAGTTTTTCTTCTTCTGCACTTCCCTCCACTTGCCTCCCACATGTCCCTCTCACCATCCCTGCCGGCCCTTCCACTCCCTCGTGCTACCTTCTTCTTCTTCCTCTTCTCCTTCTTCTCTTCTCCCTACTAGCCGCCTTGTTTTTCCACAACCATCACCCTGCCATCCTGCCACCTTTCTTCTTCCTTTTTCTTCCTTCTTCTCCCTGATATCACCTCCCATGCAAGACTCCCATCCATCTCAACCATCACCATTCCCTTATCTTTTTCTTTCTGCTATATTCTTCTTCTTGGTAGAAATTTCCATCATCATTGTAGTCCTCACTTCTCTACCTTTTTCTCCTCCTTAGCTTGCCATCTACTAGTATAAATAACCCTCCAACCCTCTATTTTATTATCACCCATCAGCTCCTTGACCTTCTCCTCTTCTTCCTTCACCTTTCTCCTTCTTCTTCCTCCTTCTTCCTTGTTTACAGCATCTACACCACCAAATCCACCATCGAACACCACCCAAGCCACCACTAGCTACCCTTTAGCTAGTGAACAGACCACCAAGGTAGCCCCGACCTTCCCCTTCGTTGTCGCCAGCCATTACCGTTGACCACTACTTCTTTTTCCTTCTCTGTCCTTTCGTCCGTCGCAGAGTTCTAAGTGCAAGGCCTGCAACACAACCGTGCAAACATTCAAATACCTTGCTACATAGCCGTGCAACCTTTGCACCGTCTAGATGTGCATATTCTTTTCTCTAGGCCAATGCTGCATAGTCGTGTAATTCTTACACCACCTAGCCATGCATCTTTTTTTCCTTCAAACTGTTGTGCACTATTACTACACGACTATATAATTCTTGCACTGCCTGATCGTGTAGCTTACTATTTTAGCCATGCAACCTTATTTTCACCTCAAATCTTGTCCAAACACCACCAATATTTAACCATAGCTCCACCACACATATTTCTACACTTCCATACAATTCAAGTTTCCATTCGACTTTGGTAAATTCCATTTTACCCTTCTCTACCATAATCTCCCTCTTGATTTTTAACCCCCGATCCTAATCATATTTTTATCTTGTTTTTTGGTGATCTTTTTGGTGATTTTTTTGGTGATCTTGGAGGAGGTATAGGATTTACGTGCATAAAGACCGATGTCCTTGTCGGTAAATATACATGTCATAACTAGGGTTTTATGTGTGCTCCATGTATTTTCCTTGTATTGTTAATGTATACTTTTGTGTTGAATATGTTGTATTGAATAATTTAATTATAGAAATGCTATGAGATGGTGTTCTTGGGAGTAATAAAATTATGTAAGTACACGTTTGGGTATAATATTGGTTCCAAAATATCAATGGAAAACTAAGGATATGTACTTCAGATAATAAGTAGAAATATATATGCTTTGGATTTTATAAAGCTTTGTGAGAATATGATTATCTTGATTACCTTAAGGGTATTATGGTATTTTGAGGATAATTACGTGGTCATACTTATATGTTTAATTTTATGTCTTGAGTTTGGCATGATAATATACAATAAACTCTGAATAAGATATTAATCATGCAAAGTGAAAGATCACTTAAGTAGGGATGAGATGTTTATATGGCTCTGTTCCACCAAATAATAATAGTGGCTTGGGTGTGTTGTCGCCGAGAGGTGCTCTAGTCCGTTCCATCAAATTAAGAATAGTGGATACTTAATGTGAATGAAAATATAATTAAGAGTTAAAGTATAAATGAAAATATACTAATCATTTAAAGTGAAAGACTACATGAGTCAGGACCGAGGTGTTGAGTTCGTTCCACAGGATAATAATAGTAGCTTGGGTGTGTTGTCCCCGAGAGGTGCTTCTGACCATCCCAATGATTTAATAAATAGTGGCTCAGGAGTATTTTTACTCTAAGAGGTGTTGGCTCTGTTCTACTGGATAATAATAGTGGCTCGGGTGTCTTATCCTGGAGAGGTGTTTCAAACCATTCCACCGGTTTAATTATAGTGGAGTTGCTTAACTCAACGTAAATAAAAAGATTTAAAATATGACATATCTAATGAAAGACTTGGAATTAGTAGTTATCTGGCTTTCTTCCATTTGTGCATGTATGAATTTCTTATAAGAATTCTTGTATTATGTGTAACCCTACTTGATTATACCATTACCTTACTTAATACGTAGGATACTGATTATCCGTTTCATAGGTGCTGCTCAATCCAATGAGTAGATGACCCAGATGTTTATATACAGGTCGATGATTTCACAACTTTTGATTCTATATATGTGGAGGATTGATTCATTCATAGTAGAGTTTGGGCGTAGAGTCACGTTATCTGGATCATAGTTTTACCTGGATACCTTTTTAGAATCTTAGTTCCATAGGAATACCTTTGTAGTTATATTTTGTTATTTTAATTGGAGTTAATCTCCAAACACTTATTTGATGTATAAAAGTTGTCTCGTCTCTTTCTAATCATGTTTTAAAATTTCTAATCATTTTACCTTGTGATTAATGTAAGGATGGTGGGGTAAGCCAGACTTATGTCAATTACGGCAGTAACACCCAAATATTTGATTATATTCTTCCGCTTAAAACTAAATTTTTTAGTAGTAAATTTAGGATTGTTAAACAAGGCCCGCATGCGATTTTAATAATAGATCATGTGATAATTGAATACGGACATGCGTCATATGGCAACACTACTGTAAGGGAGACAACCAAGAGGCATGCATAGGAAACAAAAATATAAGGTCCATAAGTAAATGAGAATAATTCATTATTATATTTCTTTATTGTGATCACCACCATTTTTTTATATTATATTAAGAGCGAAGACTCAAAGAGATCATAATAACTAATCTAATGCTTGAATTGTACTAGCCCTAGCTGGCCCGCCTAGAAACGTAACCAGTCTACCAATAAATAGGACACCTAATCACTAAAGTATGTATACTCCTTATAAGACCAAAATATATCGAGACACCTATAGAGTAGAAGAGGACCTCTCCGGACCTCATAAAGAACCCGAGATCACAAAATAGAGAAAAAAATGAAATGGTATCAATTGAATATCAAACCTATCTCGGATAGCTACCTGTAGTTATAAAAGTTCCACTCAAGATCTTTCACTTTAAGTGATTAATATTTTATTCAAGGATTTAAACAATTATAAATCAGGCCCACATAACAACACTTAGTCCACTTCTATCAACACAATGAATTCCCATTGTTATATCAATTTTAAGTGGCATTAAAGCTGATAAATTTCGGGTGGCATTAAAGGAGGCATTAGAGCCAAATAATTATATGACATAATATACATCATAAGGTATCATGCAATTTCAATTCATACTCAACCCTTCACATATTCACACACATACAATGTTCAAGAGTCATACTAATATGTGTTTGCATTAAATCTATAACTCATATATATATATACAATGACCACACAAGAACATAACATACGCTTGACATAATTAAGTAATCTATAACCATACCCATTGCCTTCTACTTCAAGTAGACATACATCTATATTTTGCCATAAGTAAAGGTAAGTAATGACTTATCTAAATCCAAAGCTAGCTAAGCAAATTGAGAAAGATATGGAGCTATCAAGATCTTGACAATCCACAAGAAATTTTTCCTAGATCGCTAATAGAAATTAAAAAACTAGGTTAGAGACTACCTTATTGATCAATTATCTAATTCTTATAATTAAATCAACACAGGGGACACAAATGATCTTTCTTGGAAAACATGTAAAAAACCTAAGACTCATGAGTGTATATCTATTAAGATTTAAGATTAAATATAAATAAAATTGGATTAAACACATATCACTTGGGACATTTCAAATTAATTTAGAAAGTCAGAAAAAGAATAATAGAGTATAAGTTATTTTATCAAAAATAATTTACTGGTTAAGTTTTACAACTTAAAAGACAAACCAACCATTTTTAGAGAACCAAATACAACATGATAAGATAAAAACATAATTACAATGATTTAAAAATAAATTCAAAAAATAATTAGGTAAAATAAGCATAGCAAAATCAATTTTATAAAACCATCTCCAAAAATTAGGGTTTTGAATGCCCAGACTATGAACTGGTTAATTAAATTTTATTATCTCAAATTTATTGTTTTAAAAAAATTAAACCAATTTAAAATAAACCTAGATAATCAATTTCAATGAAATAATCTTCTGAGTAGCCAGTTCAAGACAATCAGTTTTCGAAATTAGGGTTTCAAAGCTCAAGACACAAACTTGGATAATTCAAATAAATTAATTCCAATTGGATGTGTTAGAATTTAATTAGGATAATTTCAACTATTTATATAAATTTAATTTTAGAAAAAAAAATAACTATACAAATGACGAATTTTGTAGGTTCACTTAAAATCTAGGCTTTTACACCCGACGATGCAATTTGGTTGAACTCTATTAATTTAATTAAATTGAATGTGTAGAAATAAAATTAGACATATTTTATAACATACTACATAATCAGTTCATCAAAAACAATGAAAAAAAATACTCAATTCAACACAATTAGGATTTTCAGCCCGGAATGCAAATCCGATCAAATATTCATAAAATATTTAAATTTACGGTTTAGAATTTCAATTAAATGTATTCCAATGTAAATTATATAATCAATTGAATAAAATAACCCGATTACAAAATCCAATTTAGGCCCGTAATAATTTTGACCTAAAAATCCAACTTTGATCAATTTCACACAATTTTCCTAAATCAATACTTCCGATATGAAATTAAATACATTTCAAATGATATTATAAAATTCATTGAGTGAAACAACTCAATTATACAACCCAATTTCTTCACATACAAATTTTGACCTAGTAAGTCAATTCTAATTAATTGTGCCTAAAATTTTCAAATTGATAGTTCCGACATGAAGTTAGATACATTTTAAAGCGTAATGTAAAATCAATTTACCCAAAATAGCATAATTGGATGAAACCAAAAAATTTGGGCATAACCCGACCAAAAATCCAAAAAATTAACCTATCCAAATTAATCTTACAACACAAATATACATAATCAACAATCAATTTAGCTTATCATAAAGCTAATTCATACTCAATTAATCAAAATAAGGGTTAGGGTTTTTAGAAATTTATACCAAAAAAAATTTACAAATCGGGGCAAGTGAAGGCTGGATAAGATTCGCCGGAGAGGTCAAAGCCCACTCGCCGATAGCCAGGGAAGCTCGTCGTAGCCGGATGTGGCGACATAGCCTGCATTGCTCATCACTATTGTTGCGTTGCTGTGGTGGCGTTGATGGTAGCGTGTGGCTATTATGGTGGTAGTCGGTGGTTGACGAAGGCAGAATAGGGAGGAGGAGGTAGGTCGGGCTTTGGGTGCAGGGAGCATGAATGGGGAAGAGAAGAAGAACAGAAGAGGAAAAGGAAGAGAGGGAGGGGACCGGTCATGATTTGTTTTTTTTTTAAATACAGATACACAAAGAGATGCTAACATCTAAAAATATTATTGAAATATTTTATCTAAAATTTATTTGTCGAAAATTTATTTCACAATGATCTCAAGGCCTATAATCAATAAAAGAGCTATATAAAGAATTTTGGAAATGTTTTATGAAGAATTTATCAATGAACAAAAAATCTATATTATTTATGAAAGTATATTATAAGACCTCGAAAAAATATTTAAAATCATATAAGAAAATATTTAAGTCAAATTCTAATAAACCAAGACTAATTTAAATAATTTCTGAAATTAATTTTCCGTAAACCAAAAAGGGTAAAATAGGAGAAAATTAATTTTGGAAAGAAATATATAAATAATCTCCGAAATTTTTTTAATTTAAAACCTTCCGAAGACCTTAAGAACATCGGAAATGAATAAATTCAAAGTCAAAAATATTTTCTACAGATAAAATCATTAAAATATATTTGACTATTTTAAATAGAAATTTTATAATTTAATAATATATATTGTTAAAAATGGTAACTCAAAAACAAAGTCATAATTACACAACAAAATTATAATAAAAAACGAATCTAAATAAATAAAAATCAAAATACAAAAAAAGAATGAAAACGCATATTTTTAATAAAAATTGAAATTATATGAACATCATAAAATCATGGTCATGAACGAATTTATCTAGAATGATCGGCAACAACAATGATTAATTAAATTTAAATATAAAGTCAAAATCGTTGATAAATCCATAATACGAATCAAAATTAAAATAATTAGATGTTTACATCAAATTATGCTAATAAAATAATTAAGCTTAATAAAATTAAATTTAAAGATATGGGATATTACATTATCTCCCTAGCCTTGGTGCCCTTGTCCTTAACACCCTAGGTACCTCTTAGCACTACCTTCATGTATTTAATCCAAATTCTACACTTAGGTTGTTGTAATCCAACCTAATACTTCCCAAGGTGCAAAGCCACTAAACCTCGAGAACCATGTCACAGCTTCCTATGGGTATCACCATAACATCACCCTAAAATTTGTGTTATGAAATCCTCCATATCAACCCTGTGCACATGTACGAGCTCTGAATAGCCCTTCCATCTACTATCGCTACTATCCGAGGAGGGGTGTGTACAAGGTGGCATCCCACCTTTTTTTAAGTTAAGGAAATTGTGAGTACTTCTAGTGTCAATTAGCACATTAATGAGTTTCCTTTTTATATATCTCGTGACCCTTATGGTTTGGAATGTAGGCACCTCACTCAAAGCATGTATAGAAATATGAGGGGGCTCATCCACATCTGTCTCCTCTATATCTTCCTCTTCGACTAATGTCCCTTGTTCCCCATCATTCTCCTCATCCACTGATTCAACCATGAAGATCTAGTGATTGTGGGACCTCGTTGGGGGTAGTCCTTGCAGCGTCTTAAATACCCTTGAGTATTTCTGAATTAGATCTTGTAATTCCTTTTGGATTTCATCTTCATCATTGGCCATAGATAACATTATATCATTCCTCCTTTTATCCCCTCCATACAGTTGTAAGGTATATAAGTAAGGTTTGTTATGCCTTAGAAACCTTAACAATGCCTTATTTATCACCCTAGCTTTGGTTCCCTTGGCCTTAACTCCCTACATGCCTCTTAGCACTACCTTCATGTCTTTAATCCAAAATTCAACACTTAAGTTGTTGTAATCCAACCTAATCCCTTATAAGGTGCTAAGCCACTAGACACTTGAAACCATATCAGAGCTTCCCAAGGTTATCACCATAACATCACCCTAAAAGTCATGTTATGAAATATTCCATATCAACCCTTTGCACATATATGAGCTTTGAATATCCATTACATCTGCAATCGCTATTGTTATAGGAGGGGTGTGTATAAGGTGGGATCCCACCTGTCTAGTTATCTTCAAGTTAAGGAAATTGTGAGCACTTCTAGTGTTAATTAGCTCATTAATGGGTTTCCTTTTGTATATTCCCTGTGACCCTTATGGTTTAGTATGTAGGCACCTCACTTAAAGCATGCACAAAATTTAAGGGGGATCATCTACAGTTATCTCCCTTGTAGATTCCTCTTTGGCCAATTCCCCTTGTTCCCCGTCATTCTCCTCAATTACTATTTAAACTTCTACTTCCTTGCACAATGATGGCCTAGACTAAATTTCTCCATGAACCAAAAATATACCCCTCTTGCACTCTTAGCATCTATCTCATCTTGAGAGAGATACCTGGCTCAATTTTTATAGTAATTAGGGGTCACTCTTGGTGGTGAAATGGTAATGGAGTTTGGGGATTTTGATTCAAGATGAGGGGTGGGTAGTAGACCCCATCAACTTATAGTTTATATAGCTTTGGATAACTACCATTGTCAGCTTAGCCAACTAATATGTAACCTTTAAGGTTTGGGGCATAAATATTAAAACATTGTGTTGCATATTAGGTTGCAATCCCCCTAAAAAGCAACTCACTTTATATTCTTTAGGCAAGATTAAACAAGTAAGCAGGGCATCAAACCTATTTTGGTAGTCATCTATACTTAGCCCTTGCTTGAGATTGGTTGATTCTGCCATGAGGTCATCGAAGGGTGAAGAACGAAAACAAGCCATAACTACTTCAACATATTCATGCCAATTCAAATACATAAGGTGTGGTCATGTCTTAAAGTACCAATGATGCCATTGGAGAGCTAATGTAACACTCCAAACTTTTATTATTGAAACATTTTGATTTATAGTGGAAGCAGATAATCAACATAGTGGGTGTTACCATCGTAATCAACATAATTTTCATTTACCAAACCATTCTTACATCAATCATAAGGCTAAAACCATTTATAGTAAAATAAGGTAATTAGAAATGAGAGAAGATGATATAAATACAAATACGAGTTTGGAGATTAACTCCTGGTTACTATAATATGATACAAACTAAGATATACTATGGATCAAAGAGTCTATAAGATATCCAGGTAAAAACATCATTCAGATAACATAACTCTTCAACCAAATACCGAGTATAGATAAAAAAAAAATTTACTCCTCCCCACACAATGCATCAAAAGTAGCAAAATCATTCAGTTGGTTTTCAATGAATAGTATAAAGACATCTAGGTCATCTACTCGTGGGAATGACAAGCACCATGAAAAGGATGATTAATACACTATGTGCTAAGTAAGGGAACCATACTATCGTGGTAAATACATGCATTAATAGTAGATAATAAGTACACATATAATTTACAAAAAGGTCTCATAAGGTAAATACTATTCTAGGCATCTTTATTAATTATAACTATTTTCATTCTTTTATTTACGTTGAGTTCAAATACCCTACTATTCTTAAACTAGTGGAACGGTTTGAAGCACCTCATAGAGACAACACACCTGAGTCACTATTATCATCCGATGGAATGGATCTGAAAACATCACCTTGGTCCAAACTCATCTACTCTACCACTTTAAATCATTAATGTCTTATTCATTAGGTTACTCAAATCATATTCTCAATCAAAATGAGTACATGGCTTCATTATTCTTAATCCGATAGAATAGACTGAAGCACCTCTCAGGAACAATATACCTAAGCCACTTTCATCATCCGGTGGAATAGATCTAAAAACATCACCTTCTCGGGGTAAAACGCTCTTGAGTCACTATTATCATCTAGTGGAATGGATCTAAAAAATATCACATTGGCTTGAATCACACGATCATTCACTTTAAATGATTACTTTCTTATTGATGATTGATTTAAAGTACAAAACACATTAAATTAGTTAATCACATCCTGCATGTCATAAGGTTGTTCTCCAGAGTTAAGATCCTTATTTTCCTAAAATCCTAACTTCACAATTTAGGTATAACTTCTCTCATATTGATCATTTACCTACCAAATTTAGTATATATTTTTAATTATTATAATAATAATTATTATTATTATTGTTATTGTTATTGTTAATATCATACCATAAATTTAAGGTCTAACTTTCACAATTTACACATGTGATAATAGTTCTATCTCAAAAGTTTTTATTCATAAAGCTCCTAAACCCTAAGTTCACAAGTAAGTCATAGAGTTTTCTATAAGGCTCATAAAATTACCGAATTAAATATAAATTCCTAAAATTCTAATATTATAACATATCCAAAATTTGTGGTCTAACTCTAATATTTTACACATATGATAATAAGATTACCGTTTTAAAGTTATTATTTTCAATTTAGGTCATTTTCTCATTTTGGGAAAATTACGACATTCATAACCACTCCAATAACTCCACATGATATTAATATCATATTTTAATCCCCTTAACATGTTAAAATACCAAAGATATCATATTAACCTATATTGACCAAAATACGCTAATAGATAGCCGAAAACCCTTATTTTATGAAAATATTTTATCTTCACTATCAATAGTTTCAAATCCTCCATTTATTATCATACATATTAAATATACTTATTTCCCACTTATCATACTTTATTAGGCCTATAATACTCTTCCATAAGTTATACTCATCCACAAAAATACAACCTAGTGTCGTATTAGCACATCTTTTGTTATTCATGCTTTCTTCCTATCATATAATTCATATGATCACATCATATCATTTATAACATGAATTTAACCACATAATAATATTATTATTATGATAATACACATAGTTGTATAGGCATTTAGCACAAAACCCTCAAACATCGACTATGTCCTTATGAAAAAGGCTCCAATCTCTAATCATGCTTATCCTATCCTACCTCTTCCAAGACATCTAGAGTATTACCTAAGAACAATATAAAAAAGTTAGAATTACATTATATAATTAAGGAAGGGTTAAGGTAATGGAAGAGTGAAAGAATGGGGATAAACCAAACTGAGGTTCAAAGGAGTCTCAACAAAGCTTGTGTGGAACAATGAGGGACCAATTGAAGGGTTGAAATAAGGAGGGTGGCAATGATTGGTTTGGCCAAAAAGTGGGGGTGAGGACCGATGGTTTTGGCTGAAGGAGGGTAGTGGGTTGCATTAGGAATTGTCGAATGGAGATGGTGGGCTGCTGTGGTTGTTACTAAAGGTGGTGGGTAAGGTTCAGTGAAAATTGTCGAATGGAGGGGTAGCAACCACTGGTTTGGCCGGCAGTTGGGGGTAGGTTGTGGTGGGTTCTGGCCGAGGCTAGGGTGAGGTAATGACAATGGTTTCCAGTTCTAGGGGTGAAGGGATGGAAAATGTTGTCGGTGGTGGTATTGGTACCTTGGTTGGGCTCGTTGGTGGGGGTGATCTTAGGTAGTTTTGGGTGACGCCAAAGAGGGGGAAAGAAGAAGGGAGAGGTTGCATTTGGGGTGCAATATTTTTGATAAAAAATAGAGGGAGAAGGGGGTAGGTTTAGGCTTTAAATGTGCCTTATATATATACATGCATGCATGTAGGAAAAGGGAGAGGAGAGGTGGTGATCAGGTACAAATATCAACCTTGACCCTGGAACTAAGGAGGGGCGAGTTGATGGGGGATAGAGGGCAGGCTTGGCAAGGGAGTTATGTAACCACCAAGAAGAGAAGAGGAGAGGAGAGAACTAGCCAGGGAGAAAATAAAATGAAATAAGCAAAGGAGAAGAAAAAGAAAAAAGGAAATGAAAAGGTGTGGGTTGAGGTTTAAATAAATTAGGTTAGAGTATTAGGATATTTTAATTAAACGATTATCCACGATTAGGTTTAGGTTAGAAAATATATTAATAACCATGAATAAAAGTTAGGATTAGGCTAAGTTTTAAGATTAGGGAGTAGGCTTAGCTAAAATTTTTCAAGATTAGAATAAGGTTATAATATTTATTACTTAGGAATAGGGTTAGCTAAAATTTAGGAGTATTACAACTAAACCCTCTAGATGAATTATAGCCAGGAGTGCCTTATTATTCTCAGGCGTCTCGTCAATGGAAAAAATTGCTCAGATTTATAGGTCCAACCCTCGACAACACTTTGGTTATATTATGGAAACTCAACTTGGGCAGTCCTATAAGGAATTGGGTGGTCATTTAAGGGTTGTGGTCAGGTTGCAAGGGGTATGAATTGTGGGGGTATGCCCTATTCCAATGGGGGATTTGGTATAGGAAATGTGGATTGAGGGTTGATGGGTGAGATAGATTCAAATGTTGGTAGTATGGGAGGGGAGGATTGTTGCTCGATGACGGTCCATTGGACAATGTTTGAAGATGGAAGAGGATCGTTTGGAGCACCAAAGAAGTCTCCTATTGTGACTCACTCAATTGGTTTAGGAAGGATGTCTTCAACTTGTCCATAAAGGTTCTGAGATGGTTAATTTCCCAAAAAAGTTAAGCTACTTGAGTATTGTATGCAATGGCAGGTTCCTCCAACTTTGATATAGATGTGAGACCACCTAGGAAATCCAAAAAGGCATAAGAGATTTCGAAGCTAAGGTGATTATGCAGGGAATAAGACAAAGTTTAGGGATAATAAGAGGAGGAAGGCATGTGCTCTTCATTACGTTTTTCCATCCGTACTCCCCCTTTTAATCATCTCATCTAACAAAAACAAAATTTATGACAATGATTAAGATTTACAATAGACTTCAACCAAAGCACAAAGTTAAATACCAAAATGCAAAGTTTAATTAACTATTTAATTGGATTGAAGGGAATCTTTCACTTCACTAGGAGGTTAGTTTAACTATTCAAAACTCAAAACACATCCTATCAGTTCACTAGGAGGTTAATTTTTACTCTTTTTTTCTTTTATTTAAAGAGCAAGCGCTCCATGGTATTTGATAGATTTGAATTATATGAAATTGAGTATTGGTTGTGGACTATGTTCTCTTCGATTGTTCCAATCGCGGCGTAAGATTGACGGCAACGGTGGTTATTCTTGTATAAGATGATTTAATTTCGGTTTCAGCTTTAAATTTCATTCTTGTCTAAGATGATTTAATTTTTGTTTGTGTCGAGTTAGGTTCCCTTCTCGGATACTCATTAATTTTTGTTTGGGTCGTTCTATTAAATCTGTTCTCAATTCTTATTAAAAGATGTTTACGTTTTAAGTATTACTATCAAGATGGAATGAAAGCGCAACACTTATCACGAAATCTGGCAGTTCTGGTAGAAATCGAGGTGTTTTTTTCGGGTTCCGCTCGAAGAACTACACCGGGAAATCTGTAGTTATAATAAAGAAATAAATAAACTTGTAATTTCTTCGCACATACATAGTATATTCAAATAACGAATTAATTTTTCACATACCGATCTCCGTACGACTTAACCGATACAAGAAACCAAGCACAAAAAAAAATTGAGAGAGAAAAGAACCCTTTGCAAGAAATACATACATCTATATATATATATATATTCAAGCGAGCAGCTGATCTTGATTGACATATTAGACATACGAAGCAGCAGCAGGGGTATGGTCCGGCTTCTTCGAGTAAGGATCCGGCTGTTTAGAATAAGGAGGAGCAGGGGATGAAGGAAAAGAGCCAGGAGGCGGCGTAGGAGTGCCAAACACTTGGGCGGTGGCCTCCTTCCTCCCTCTGTGTCTCCCGAGCATATAACACCCAAGTCCAAGCAACAGGCAGAATATTATGAATGGCAACGATATCACCACCACCATTCCCATCTCTTTCCTCCTCTTCTTTCTAATTACAACTTTTGACCACGACCTGAGCGATCGATTGACGAAATGAGATGAAGACCGGAGCGATAAAAAAATGTTGATGCGCAACGCTTATCACGAAATCTGGCAGTGACCTTTGTAAGCTGCACAAGTTTAACTTGAGAGCGACTATGCTTTACCTTAAAAGGGACTTCAAATTCTCAGAAACATCTCTACAAGGAACGGAAAATAAGAAGCTCCAACTTCACTTTAAAGTAGTGGCCTGAACATGCGTGTGAGGTGCTGTTCTTCACGTATTGATATAAAACGATGGCCTAACGGTAAAATCCGTAACGGCTAGCTCACGTATAAGAGGGTGGGAGGGAGGTCCACTAGCTGACCGAGAAACAGCTAGATCCTAGTAACAGTAGTAAAGTCGAGTGTGTTTTGATTTGAACTCTGGTAGAGTTCCCAGCTGTCAATCAAAGTTGGGCACCAATAGTCGGTCTACACCCGTAATTGCGTTCAATGGGGTGGGGTTAGGATTTTAAAAAAAATGATAATGGTGGGTTATAAATTAAACTGAATCAGTATGGGTTAGTCTAAGCATGCTATGGATTGTCTTGATTTAGTAAATACTATCTCTATCATACTAAAAGTACTGCTATTATAATTTTATTTTAATTGGATCACGAATGGACTATTTTTCTTTCTATATCCAACAGATTTCGTCCGACCTCATCTAACCTTATTCTACTCTAAATCTATTTTGTTCGACCTTAACCTTATTAGGTTCAACCTAACTCTGATCCAAATTGACTACACTCCATCCAGACATGATTCACTAAGATCCAACATTGCCTATGTTCATTGCGATCAAATCTAACTTTGTTCAATCTCGAGATTATCTGAATATCAGTCAACTCAGCCCAAACCTAACCTAACATCACATATGTCCACTACGAGCCAATCTGACTCTATTCGATTTCAAAATCACCTCAATGCAAGTTAACTCGGTCCAAACCTGACCCAACATCACCTATGTCCATTGCAATTCAACCTGACCCAATATCACCTATGTCCTCTACGATCCAACTCGACTCTATTCGATTTCAAAATCACATCAATGCAAGTTAACTTGGACCAAACCTGACCCAACATCACATATGTCCATTGCGATCCAACCTGATATTGTTCGATTTCGAAATCACCCAAATGTAAACTAACTCAATCCAAACCTGACCCAATATCACTAATGTCCATTGCGACTCTGTTCAATTTCAAAATTACCTGAATGTAAGCTAACTTGGCCCAAACCTGACCCAACATCACCACTACAATCCAACTTAACTCTTTTCAATTTCGAAATTAACTTAATGCAAGCTAACTCGCCCAAACTTAACCTGATGAGTTAAGGTAACTTAAAACAATATAAACTCGACCCAACCTAACAAATTAATAAAATATGACTAAAAAATGTAACGACTTAAAACCAACTCGGCCAATAAATAACACAAAAGGACATGAATCAAAAATAACAAAGTTTGACTTGACCCACAACCGATCCTGTAAAGAAAAAATGATATATAAATAATTTGATTCTATATAACTCGCCTCGATACAACCTAACACAAATTACCTGACCCGATTACCACTTCTAGATAGAGGTAGTGATAAGTTTATTTATTTATTAATCTATAATAACTCATGGTCAACCTATCTAACATGTGGGTTACAATAAGTTGGATTAAAAATTATTAATCATTTACTCCAACTAGCCATGGATTAGACCATAAATCACATGTGTTATATGTGTTAAGATATTATGGGTTGGATTAAAATATGACAATTCATTTGAACACCCCTACACACCCCTAGCATTAATCCACCAAAAATTACCCTAATCAATGTAACACATTTTTAGTTCAAACCATCTAATCATGATTTAAATCTATCAATAAAATAGTATACACACACAAAATTAATAATATATTTAATCAAAAAGTTGTTGGAATTATAACCTTATAATTATGTGTTTTCTTTTTGTACAGTTAATCTCAAGTTAAATCTTCATTCTATTTTTTTTGTACAAATTTAAAATCAATTGAAATGATCATTGGAGATAAATTAAAAGAAAATATATATCCAATCAAATAACATAGATTCAATGTTTATAAAATATGACTTATTTGATAATAAATAATAATAAAAAGAAGACTGACCATTTGGTTTAACTAAGTGGTTCAACTAATTTTAGCCCGATTATTATTGATTCATTTAACTAACATATTTATTATTATTATTATTATTATTATTATTATTATTATTCAATATTTTCTTACTGAGGCTAATTAATTATTGTACCACTTGAGTTGACCGAACCTCTTTGGTATTAAGGAAAAACTTATCTAGCCTCACATGAACCAAGTCAAGTAAATAGTCACTTGAAATTGAAACGTAAATTATACATTATAAAAACTATTGAAATATTGTAAATATCATATTTACATATTGTGAATGTACAATTTATGAATGTGTATTATATTAAACTCTAGGTTTAATACTGATATTATTACCATCAATTGTAACATATTTTCCATTATGATTCCCCAACTTTACGTATCTTCTACCTTCTTTCATATTATCTATCCCATTCTCATAATTGATGTAATAAGTATGAGTATTATATATATAGGATATGGTGAATTGTATAAAGGGTGGATCTTTATGTATCAATATGAATAAGAAGTTTTATTTTCTCTTCATATCTATATATCTTTCTTTCGATTATGATTTAGATGAAAAAATATATGTTTACGTGTTGATTTTGTTTGGGCATTGGCAAGTATCTATGGAGTTAATGTCAAGTTCGATCGGTGCATAATAAAAGGGAGTGTTCTATATTTATTAGTTATCATTCTATATGAATATGATTATTATGTGTAACATAGGACTAATCTACCCTTTTTTATTTTTGTGTGAGATCTCAATTTTTGCAGGCATATGAAAGGTCACATATATGAAATTATCTTACAATAAAGCAAATTTCAAGAACATTGATCCTCCACTTAATTTAAATTGATTGAGAGGTTTAAAGAGAATATAGTATGATCCTAAAATTAGCTCAGGACAAGGGAATTTATTATTATCTCACCTTTCTCTTTATTCTTAAGCTAGTTGATATTTTTATTAGTTTTAATTGTATATATTGGTTATATGTAACTTAATATGATTGTATGTATGATGATCTTCCTTCTAATTATGAGATGGAGGGTAGAGATAGATAGCGGTAGAAGGCTAAAAGTATCCCATTCAATAAAAATAAATTGGATCTAACATGATCAATTAAAATATCAAAAGTGATGGATTTACAGCCACATTGCCCATCCCCATATGTAGATATCCATGACTTGAAGATAATGGAAAGCTATCTAAAGTTTCCATGGTAAGAAAATTAAAGTGATGGATTGACGGTCTCATCACCTATCACCTTATACATAAAAGTGATGAATCAGCAATCTCATCGTTTATCATTATATACATATCTCATCACTTGAAGTTGATTGAAGAATATAGTGTAAACCTCTATCACTTGAAGTTAATGGATGACCACCAAAAATGGCTAATTTTTTTTCACATACCCAAATTATGGATGAGGGATTGCACAAGTTTCAGTAGAAGCATAAAACTCTTGAACAACTATATTATTTATAAGAATGTACCTAAGGTATGAAAGGATGTTAACATAATTGAGGTGGAAGCCAAAGCTTCACCAAATGATTTAATGGTCCAAAAGACCTTATTCACAATTTGATCCTGAAGATCGAATGATTAAAAGATGATAAATACCTTATGAGAAATTTGATTAAGGAAATTAAATAGTGAAAAGTCTTTCTAGACTTATATAATATTGATCAAGAAGATCATATAGTATTGAATATTTCAATTGTTTTTCGATGCAGAAGATTGAACTATTTAGACCACTGCACTAATTTTATTTTTGCACTTTCTATTTATACAATTTTTAATTTGCAATTTAGTTTATTCAATTTTAATTTTCATAATATTTAAAGTATTTTCTCTAATCACAAAAGAGTGATGATGACTTTGTGTATAATTTTTCAACCACTTATTCATAAGACTATGTGCCTACTTTGTAATTGGTAGTGGTTAAAACCTACTATAGTCAAGCCTCCTTCACCACTATAGTGGTTGGAATATTTGCTATAGTATCCCCATTATGTTATATTTTTGGTGGGTACAGACATTTGATAGTGGAAGTCTAAAGCTTCCTATCCAATAAGTACTTTGATTGTTGAAGCTTGAAGCTTCTCTTTCAGTTATTAGTATAATAGTTGAAACATAAAGTTTCCCAAGTAATTTAACAGTGTATGCTAAAGGCTTCCTAACTCATAGATTTGAATACAATCTAGAACATTGATTCGTCCAATTAAAATACCATTATACATTCTATTTTAAAGATGAAGTATTTTGTGAGCTCATAATTGACAAGAATTTACACATGTATGTGACATGATAAACTTATTAAAGGGTTTCCTAATTTAAAAATCAAATAACAAAATTATGTATAATATTATACCTAAGTTTCTGGAGAACTTATTATGGTTTATGAGTATTTGATGGTATTATTACCATGATTATCAGCTAGAAGTAAGTTTGATATAAATGCACAATATATGCATTTGGTATATTTGAAAAACCAAAAGATGCCACTAACCATAAGTTAGTATACCATAAAACATTATCTTTATGGCATGAGAACTGAAATCGCATTAGTGCAACAATGATAGGAAATATCATTGAAACTTGTACAAACACCCACTTAGAATCCTAAATATTATTTTTAATTGGTGATCTCCTATGAACGACATATTATTCTTGGCAAATTTATAGTCATAATAATGTAAGAAAACATAAAATTTCCTATGTCCTCAATAGAATTTAAGTTGAAACATATGGACCATTTAAATTTACCATGGTATATAATAATGCATCAATATAAGGTCACATGTTATATATTGCAACTAATATTATTGCATTGGAACAAAAGTGAATAGTTAGCCAATTGGGGTAAAAATGCAATCAATGCTTTAAGTTGGAAGCAAAATTACCTAGCATAGTCATTGATTATGCATTTGATTCATAGACCCCTGTTAGTGAGGTTTAGAAGTGATATATTAATACACATGAAATGAATTTTGGTATGTATCAATCGCGTAACACATTATCCCTTAAGCCAAGTTAATTGAGATGAACATGATGCTTATTTAAAAAAAATTGATGAGTCTTATGTGTGCCTACAATCCCTTATAAATATGAAATTAAGCCACAAAGAAGGCTAGAAATGTTTGTTTCCTCAACCTCAAGGGGAGAGAAGAGGATGTTGAGATTATAATGTAAGAAAGCACTTAGAAGACTTCATCCATGAGATATGGACCCAGAGTAAAATTAAAGTGCACTTGATTATGATTATACTTGCTATATGTAGCTTAGCTTCAAATTGAGTTTGTTATAGTCAAGAAATTATGAAACCAATGTGTGTTTTGACTTTTGACTAAATTTTCAACTCACATAGAAGTCATTGTGGTCAATTTAAATAAGTTAATGGAAATTATGATACAAATATGATATAAGAAGTTAATGGCACCTATATACAAATATTCTATAAGCATATGATATAAGTCTAAAGAGTTAAAATCTCGTAAGAGGAGTTATAATCCTAAAAAAGGATAGAAAACTTGCCATAATGAGTTGACATGTCCATATGGATATAATATGAAAATAAATTTGTGTGGCCAATAAAATATCAATTACTTATCCTTACATCATTGTAAGATAGTATGAGGTAGAAATTTGTGACGTCTTTACCCAAATAGCTACAAATGATAATGGATAAAAGTGAAAATTATTCTCAATTCATTATGGAATATTGTTGGATAAATGGTTGAAGAGTTGGAATAGTCAAATGTATTTAGTTAATTAGCATGATTTGTGTGAACAAGAAGTCTAACATTGGAAGGTGTCATAACAATTGACTATGAGTGGATATTCACAAAGAAATAATTTAAAATTCAATTGGGTGATGCATGTATATGTACAAAAGTCATATTTTTGTCTTTGATAGGATTTTTATTGGAAAATTTTTCAAATTTAAGATTAAAGTGTACTTATACATATAAACAGAATCATACGTCATATGAAATATCAAGGAGACATACTAAGTTGAGGGATACTAAGTTGAGGGGAGAAATATGTACTCTTTTCCTTAGTCATAGTTTTGCCCTACAGGATTTTTCTGGTAAGGTTTTTATTGAGGCAATATTTTAGAAATATACTATTAAGGAGGGGTGTTATAAAGATCAGAATATGTGCATCCAGGGGAAAGTGTTGTAAATATCCTATTTACATATTGTTGATGTACAATTTATGAATGTGTATGGTATTAAACTCTAATTTTAATATTGATATTATTACCATTAGTTGTAACAGCTTTTCCATTATAATTCTCTAACTCCACGCATCCTCTAACTCCTTTCATATTATCTAACTTCTTTTCATAACTGATGTAATAAGTATGAGTATTATATATATAGGATATGGTGAATTGTATAAAGGGTGGATCTTTATATATTAATATAAATAAAAAGTTTAATTCTCTCTTCATCTTTATATTGTTATATCTCTCTCTTTGAATTTATTAATATTACAACATGAACATCATTTCCAAAAATTATATAAACATAATCATTATAAATAGAATTCCCTACATTTAAAAAAATTCTTTTAAAAAATTTGTACACTATTTTATAAATTAATAAATATATCATTCATTAAAAAATAACATAAAAATTAATAAACAGAAGAAGAAAAAATGTAAGGGTAAAAATAGAAAATATACATTAAATTATTTTGAAAAAAAAAATTTAATTTTTTTCTAAAAAGAATTTATTTTAGAAACGGATGGAGTAAATAACTTTGAACACAAAGAATGATAATTTTACTAGTAAAAATCCTCTACCGATAATGTCTTCATTTATTGAATGAAGATTGAGATTTGGATGCCAAAACTTTATAACTGGTATCTTAACTATTTAATTTATATATTTAGGCTTTGATTGGTTTGTGTCAATGGTTTTCATTGTTTACTTGTTGGGAATGTTTTATTGTTGACAAAATATTATGGAAAATAAAGTCTTGGAAAGTATTATATATATATATATATATATATATATATATATATATATATAGTTTTCTAGAAAGAAAATTTTAAGAAAAGTTGATCATTATCATCATCATATATGTCATCATTGTCATAATATTTTTCATCGTCATCATCATAGTTATTGTTGTTATTATTATTATTTGAATACCATTATTTATTTAATAAAAAATATAAATATAAATAAAATAAAATGTTACATTAATATTGTAACACCCCCAAAATTCACTACTGAAAATTTTCATTTTATTAAAAGAATTAGGGGAAGCAAAATAACAAAGTCGTGAATTTCGGGGATATTACCGCCACACTTAGTACTGGACCGATTCACTCCTACCATTTTAGTACCAAGTGCTAAGGTTGAAAGAGAAAAATACAACTTACGAGAAATTCAAACCATCATTAAATTAGAGTAGCATAGTAAACTATTTACAAAAATAAAATCCACTAGTGGTGGTTACGAGAATAAGGATCGCATTTAAACTAGGGTTTAAAAAGATAAAGAGTACAACCCTAAGACTTTTTAGATAGTTCCTTACGTTCTTTTCCATTACCCACTTGAATAGCACTTGAAAATGACTTGCAAAAAATACTGCCCATTGAATAGGCACGAGCCTCACGAATGGAACCCTTCAATACTATGGTACTGAGTAACCCTTTAAAGCACACTGAAAAGCAAGCCCACAATGCAACACATGATCTAACACTATATACATATATAATGAGATGTGCATACATAACAAGTCTGTCATATGCTAATAGGTCAAAACGCACAATCAATACTTCTAGTCCTTAAGCCATTAGTCCATCATTATTCAATCATCTCTCGAATTACATATCTATGTGAGTGTAGGAACCCTACTATTATAGTCGGTGGACCGGAGTACATATAAGGCAGAATGCTCCTGACCACTATTATTTCCAGTGGACCGGTCTCTAGGGTAGAATGCTCCTAGCCACTATTATTCACCGGTGGACCGGTCTAGCCCCGACTCGCATGGTGTTTCATTATAAGTGATTAGTATTTTCCATAATTTATTCACAACCAGATTGGATTTATTGAACTCGGGATCCTTCACTATTATAGTCAGTGGACCAAAATACATATAAACTTCATTCAATGCAAACACTCCTGGGCCACTATTATATCCAGTGGACCGATACTCATAAATATCTTCCAGGACAACATGCTCTTGGGCCACTATTATATTCGGGGGACAAGTACTCATAAATGTCTTCTAGGTCAAAACGCTCCTAGGCCACTATTATATCTAGTGGACCGGTATTCATAATCATAATTCAACTAGACCAGTCTCATTAGTCTTTCGCTTTCACGATTAGTGTTTTCCCTTTTTAATCATCACAATAATTCCATTTATTTGCCTCGAAGGGGAGATCAAGATCCCGGGACACAAAAGTACATCGGTTATACCGGTGCATACAAGCTACTTAGTACCCTTTAACTATCAACCTACGGATGCAAAGGTACCCTAGTCATACTAGTGCATACAACTAACTCAATACCCTACCAACAATGACACCTAATCCATAAGTATACATACCCCCTAAGTAGGCTCGTAGAGCTAAATAGAGTAAAATGTAGGGTCTGGCTGGGGCACAAATGTACACTAGCAAATACTAGAATAAATGTAGGCTAAACCACGTCTTTAGGGTAGCAACCCCTAACCACCATTCCCAATCTCGAGGTCTTTCACTTTAAGTATTAGTGTCTTAATTAAGGTGATTATGAAAAATACAACAATTAGATACTTATTCACTTTCAATCGTTCTGATATCATTAGGTAGTTCTTATTCATACGGTTATCCAAGATAACATGGAGGAATCATTAAGTCCATCATAATCTCATCCAATTCCGATTTAGGATTCGTTCTTGTGATACTTATTAATTGTCAACTACCATTATCTTACTATTTAGTGTTACTTGAGTCTTATTACGAAACTCTGTTATTCCAATGACATATTAAATATGGGTTACTGATTTACCCCTTGTTTGTATAATTGTTAAGTCATCCCTTTTTTACTTGCTAATTTACCATATTGTCCTCTATGTTGCATAATTACAAATTTACCCCTTGCTCAGTTTAGGTTACCAAATTATCTTCCACACGAATTAGATCACCAATCACCCTTCATAATTGTTACAATTATCATATTTCCATTTGGTTGGTTAGATTACCAAATTGCCCTTTTCCTTTATTATAATTACCAAATTGCACTTTAGTTGGTTAAATTACCAAATTACCCTTCTCCATTATCATAATTGCCAAAATGCCCTTCTCCATTATCATAATTACCGAATTACCCTTCTCCATTATCATAATTACCAAACTACCCTTTAGTTGGTTAAATAACCAAATTACCCTTCTCCATTATCGTAATTACCAAATTGCCCTTCTCTATCATCATACTTATCAAATTATCCTTCGCCATTATCATAATTATCAAACTACTCTTTGGTTGGTTAAATTACCAAATTACTCTTCTCCATTATCATAATTACCATTTTACCCTTCTGCATTATTATGATCACCATTTTATCTTTCTCCATTATTATAATTACCATTTTACCCTTCTACTTACAAAATTACCATTTTATCCTTTTACTTACAAAATTACTATTTTACCCTTTTACTTACAAAATTACCATTTTGCCCTTTACTTCCATAGTTACCATAATATCCTTTTACTTATGAAATTGCTATTTTCCCCTTTACTTCCAAAATTACCATAATATCCTTTTACTTATGAAATTACCGTTTACATTTTGCCCTTTATTACACCACTTTTATTAAATTATCATCACTACATGAATATTAATATTAATACTCCATTCTCATCATCCAATTCCACGAACTATTATATTTCAACATAATACTCATTAACACCCACACATATTAGGCCACACTCTTACACAAGACATATTACTAAAATGCCCCTAAGGCTCACAATAATATTATTCATGCATCAATGGTCATAATAACATAATATAACATGGATAAGTACTTAATATTTTTATTAATAACGAAACTCATTCCTTAAGCATTACTTCCACACATGCGACATAAACTAGCATGATTTCTTTTTTATCAATCAATATAAGCAACTACATATATTATATTAAACAATATATATCATGCATAATAACATATCAAAACCTTAATGTGCTAGCATACGTTTACCCATGTGTTTAAGTGGGATTTAATGATTACCTTACTTCCCGTAAAAATTGAACCTTACCAGTATCCTGGTTAAAGATTTAAGCTTTGATTAGCAAAACCAATACTTAAAAATAATATCAATACTTATCATATTAGAAATGAGAAAACCAAAGCATAAGACTTTATAAAACTTAATTAATAAAATACTTAACTTAAATATTATTATACCTTAAAAATTATTAACCAAATTACACGAAGAAATGCAGCAACTCATCCTGCTCATGCAGCATGAGCTGCATGCAAAGCAAGGGAGAAAAGGGGTCAAAGGTGGCATGAAAGGAAGAAGATGTGCTAATTTCTAGTTAGGGTTTTGGGGCTACGAAAGAGGGTAGGTGGGGGAGATTTAGGCAAGGGAAGGGTGCAGGGGTGGAGAGGGGGTGTAGTTGGTGGTTGGGGATAGGTTGTCGGTGGCCAAGGGCGGCGGAGGCGGCGGCAAGGCTACAAAGGTGGCTACTAGGGTGGAGGAGTAATCACTCGAAATTTTAAATAGCTTAATTTGGGATAAATTAGCCTTTAAATCTATTTAGTTTAATTATTTATAGATTTTTTAGTATATAAAATTGGATATAAATATCTAATAAATTAAAATAAATATTTTGTTATTTTATCACACTCTTATTATTTAAATAAATTTTCAAACTCTTATTTTACTAAAATTATCCTTTTTAACCCTTATATGTTAATTATATTAAATTAAATTATTAAATCAATTTATTAGCCAAAAATATTATACTGTATTATTTTATAAATTAAATTATTTTATTTAATACCATTTTTCCTTTTCCTTTTCCTTCTCCTTTTTCTTCCTTTTTTCTTTTCTTTCTTTTCTTTCTTTTCTTTTTCTTTGGACCGTTGGTTGTCCAGCCTGCCCCTTCCCTTATGTGTGTTGGGCCGTCGGCCCGTCTCTCCCCCTCCTCCCTCCTTTCCTTTTTCCTTTCCCCGGCCTGGCTCCCCTTTTCTTCTCTTCCTTCTCCCGTGCGAGCCCGACCCGCCTCCCTTCCTTCCTTCCTTTCTTCCTCGACTAAGTCGACCTGCTTCTTTTCCTTCGGCCACCCGTCATGCCCAGCTCCCCCTCCCCTTTCTTTTTCTTCTTTATTTCTTCTTCTTTCTTTCTTTCTTCTTCCTCTTTCCCTGGAAAAATTCCCGACCCCTGCCATCTTTACCACCCCACCTACAACTCCTTCTCTCCCATTACTTCCCCTATCTCCCTCTCTCTCCCTCTCATCATTTTCCCACTATACCAGCCCCACCATCTCTCCCTCTCCCTCTCCCTGCAACCCTCATTCCCCTACCACCCTACTGCCACCTTTCGAGCCGCCATATTCACTCCTCTCTCTTCCTATTCTTTTTCTTCTTCCTTCCCTGCCCCATTCTACATTTTTCCCAAGCTTCTCCATGCCTTCCCTAACCCTCTTTCTTCCTTTCTTCTGCTTCCCTCTCTCACCCTATTTTTTTGCTTCGCTGCCCATCTCCACCACTACGCCGCCTCAACAGCCACCTGCACCACCCCCTTCCACCCTCTACCTCACCCCCGATCGATCACAACACCCATTAAGCCACCCCGCAACCTCCTTCTTTTTCTCTTATTACCCTCCCTTCTCGGCAACTACCCTGTGCCGCCCCAATCCGCCGCCGTCCCGCCTCTTCTGCCGCCACCTGAGCCACCAAATTAATCCCTGCAACCCCCTCTACCACCCCCAATCCTCCTTTTCCCAAAACCACCACCTAAAATCCTTCATTTTTCCTCTCCCTTTTCCTTCCTTCTCAACCCCCATCTCGACTCCCTCCTCGGCCGCCACCTTTGTAGTCTCGCTGCCACCCTTAGCCACCTTCAACCCATCCCCGACCACCACTTACACCCCCTCTCCACCTCTACATCATTCCATTGCCTTAAATCCTCCCTCACATGCATTTTTTCTTAGCCTAAAAATCCTAACCCGAAAATGTCCATTTTTCCTCCTATTACCCACCTTCGAGCCCCTCCGCCCCCATTTCTTTGCATGCAGCTCATGCCGCATGAGCAGCATGAGTTTCTTCATTTCTTGATTTATTTGTTTAATAATTTTAAGGTATAATAATATTTTAAGTTAATTATTTTATTAATTAAGTGTTATAAAGTCTTACACTTGGTTTTCCCTTATTTATAATATAATCAATCTTGATATTATTTTTAGGTATTGGTTTTGATAATCAAAGCCTGAACCTTAAACCGGAATACCAGTAAGGTTTGTTTTTGCGGGAACCAAGGTAACCATTAAATCCCACTTAAACGCATGGATTAACGTATGTTAGCTCATTAGGATCTTTAACATGTTATTATGTTTAATATTTGTTGTTTAATAGCATGTATGTAGTTTCTTGTGATGTTTGATAACAAGGAAGCATGTTAGGTTATATGTTATGTATGGAAATATTGTTTAGGGTAAGAGTTTGGTTGTTAATGAAAACGTTAGGTATTATCCATGTTGTTTTATGCTATTGTGATCTTTAATGCATGGTTAATATTTTATGAGCCTTAGGGGATTTTAGTAATGGATATTGTACAAGAATATGGCCTAATATATATATATATATATATGGGTGCTAATAAGTATTATATTAATTATAAGAGTTGTGGATGAGGTGTTAATATTAATATTTTATGTAGTAATAATAATAATTTAATATAAGTGGTGTACTAAGGGGAAAAATGGTAACTTTAAATTAAAAAGGGTATTATGGTAATTTTAGAAGCAATGGTAAAGTGGTAATTTTGTAATTAAAGCGTAAAAGGGTAATTTTGGAATTAATGGATAAAATGGTAAATTTGGAAGTAGAAAGGGTAAAGTGGTAAATTGTAAATGAAAAGGGGCAAAATGGTAATTTTGAAAGTAAGGGGGTAAAATGGTAATTTTGTAATTAAAGGAGGGAAATAGTAATTTTATGAATAAAGGGTAAAATAGTAATTAAAGGGCAAATGGTAATTTTGTAATAAAAGGGAAAAATGGTAATTTTGTAATACAAGGGTAAAATGGTAATTTTGTGATTAAAGGACAAAATGGTAATTTGGAAATTAAAAGAGCTAAAATGGTAATTTCATAATTAAGGATAAAATGGTAATTTTATAAGTGAAAGGGTGTTATGGTAATTTTTGGAAGTTAAGGGGTAAAATGGTAATTTTGTAAATAAAAGGGGTAAAAGTGGAAATTGAAAAGGAGTAACTTGGTAATTATAATAATGGATAAGGGTAAAATAATAATTTAAATAACAAAAGGGTAATTTCATAATTTCATAATGGAGAAGGGTAAATGGTAAACATGATAGATATGAGGGGCAATTTGGTAATTTAACCAACTAAAGGGATAATTTGGTAATTGGAATAATGAATAGGGGTAATTTGATAATTTAACCAACTAAAGGGGTAAATTTGGTAATTAGAATATTGAACAGGGGTAATTTGGTAATCTGACCAACTAAAGGGCAATTTGTTAATTATAATAAAGGAAATGGGTAAATTGGTAATCTAACCAACTAAATGGGAAATATATTAAGTGTAACAATTACGAAGTATGATTGGTGGCCTAATAAGTATGGAAGATAGCTCAGTAACCCAAACCAAGGGTATAACTAAGGCCAAGTGTGTGCTATGTGCCCTACATGCCGTGGATGTCCTATATAATTATATGATGTGTTTTATATGCTATTATCTTAACTGTTTTATGTGTGGTATGGCTTGGAATAGAGGTATGATCATGTGTCCTCTTTTGGTATGTGCTAATATGGATATGCTGTAAGTTATGATGTGGTGTGATGTGGCCCTTTAGGACATGCATGCTAGGATAATTAATGTGGTGATGTGGGATGGAGGCATGAAAAAGAAAAATAGGAAAATAGGATAACTAAAGGGAAGTAAGTTGGCTAATGTAGGTATGGGAGGAACTAGGGTTTGCATGGAAATTTTAGAGTTAGCATGATAAATATCGAGGGTTTTGCATGGGATGGTTAGAGTCCGCATAGGGACAAACTTTACGTATGGAAAGTTGTCTCGGGGCTTGAGGAAGGTAATAGAAGTGTCGTTTGGGTGTATGGGGGCTTTGGGTGAAAAATAGTATGTGGGACAGTATAATGGTGCATAGGAGACCAGGCTAGGGTTTAGGAGGAAATCCTAATTTGATAATTTGGAAAAAGAGAAAGAAAATAATTAAAAATAAATGAGAATGAGTGGGGTATGAAGTGAGAGTTGAATATAAGAGTCGTGACGCGTGTAGGGTATTGAAATAGGTTGGGATGTGTAAGGCAGAGAAGGATAGGCCACATAGGCCCAAATTAGGGTTTTTGAAGAAAACCTAATGGTAAGGAGGTGAGTGGACTTTGAGGGTATAAAGTGTGGGCCTTGACCCACGCACTTAGGAATTGGGCTCTCGGTGTGAGAAAGTGGATTAAGAGAAGGATGTCGGGGCGAGTTAGAAGATGCAGAAGTCTCAAGATATGGGACGGGCCATCTTGGGAGGATAAGTGTGGATATATTTAGCCATGCATGTCAAGGGTGAAATACTTTCAAATAAGATACGATTAAGACACTAATCACTTAAAGAGGAAGATGTTGAGTCGGACCCAGACTGGTCCACCGACAAATAATAGTGGTCAGGAGCGTTCTATCCTGTATGTATTTCCGGTCCACCGGCTATAATAGTGGGGGATTCTGTGCTCAACAAACCAAACATAAAAACGATAAGATATGGGGAAGACAGTAATTACTTACAATAGAACGCCTTGTAAATCGGGGCAAGACCGGTCCACTGACGAATAATAGTGGTCAAGAGCGTTCTGCTCTGGAGACAGGTCCATCGGCGAATAATAGTGGTCAGGAGCGTTCTTCCCTGTATGTATTTCCGGTCCACCAGCTATAATAGTGGGGTTCCCACACTCACATGGATATTTATAATCCGAGATGATGGATTAATGATGGACCAATGGCCTTAAAGCCCTAAAAGTATCGATTATTCATGATGGCCTATTAATGTTTGGTTGACTTGTTAAGTATGTGAATGGACGAAAGTGAATGTTACGTATATACCATTAATATCTAATTGACTTGTTGAATATGTAAATGTATGGATCTGAATGTTATGTTTATACCTGTCATTATGTACGAATATAGTAGTATATCATGTGTTACATTACGTGCCTACTTTTAAGTATGTTTTTAAAGGGTTACTCAGTACCGTAATACTGAAGGATTCCATTTGTGGGGCCCCTGTCTATTCAATGGGCAGTGTCCCTTACAGGTCGTTTTAGGCGCTATTCAAGTGGGCCTCAGCAAAGAGCGTAAGGAACTATCCAAAACTGTTAGGGTTTTACTCTGTCTCCTTTAAGTTTATAATTTCAATGTATTCATTGTTTTGTAATCACCACCAGTGGATTATTCTCTTATAAAATGTTTACTTGCGCTACTCTGATTTAATTATTAGTTGAGTTTCTCGTAATTTGTATTTTCCTCCTTTAGCCTTAGAACTTGGTACTGGAACGGTATGAGTGAACTGGTCTAATACTAAATGTGGCAGTAGTATCCCCAAAATTCACAATTTATTATTTTGCTTCCGCTAATTTTCTTTTAATAAAACAAAATTTTTCAATAATGAATTTTGGGGGTGTTACAGGAGGTGGCTGAGAAGGAAGGAAAAGGGAGGGGTGGGGGTTTGTTTCGGCCAAGGAAGGTGTGGGGGTGGTAGGGGAGATTGTAGGGAGTGGCAGGTGGTGGTAGAGACGGCAGGATGACGGTGGAAGGAGGAGGTACAGGGTGGTTGCCAAGAAGAAAGAAAAAGAAGAGGAGAGGAAGGAGGTGGGTTGTAGGGTGGCTCGAGGGGTGGTGTGGTGGTGCAGGGATGAGGTAGAGGGTTGTAGAAGGTGGTATAGGCGGCTGGTGAGTCGGAGGAAGCGGTGAAATGAGGCGGTGGTGCAAAAATAGAGGGAGTAACAAAAAATTTGAGATTGAAGCTTAAAAATCAAAATTGGACCAAATAAAGCTATAAGTAATACTTATTTTTAGTAATTATGGAGTAACAACTAAAAAATGAAAAATATTTTCCTAAGACGGCCACCAATCTTTCTCTATTCCAAAGTTAAATAAAAAATATTTCAAAGAGATTAATGAAAAGACAAAGCATATGATACAAACATCCTCACAATAAGTTACCAATATGAACAAATTATCAAATAATGTTCTCCCCCACTAGTCGGTCAGTGCCTTCTCATATGTTCTCCTAACATCAACTAGATATACCTAGAATTAATTTCTCAACAACAATTGTACACCATAAAACTCTAATTTTCCAGCAACAAATTCAGACACCACAATTTAACTATAATTTTAAAGTTATATCAACTAATATATAATTACAATTATCTATTTAAATCGATTTGGTAGTCATAAGTCAAGTTAATTAAAACAAATACTTGCTAACAAAGAGCTTGGAGCTAGAGTTGGACGAGCACCCAACTTAAACGTTGTGTTTTGGATGAGCCACGGTAGAAAAAAGCTTTAAAAAAAAAGGTTGAAAATAAACGAAAGTTGATAAAGATGGGAAACGGGTTCAATTGAGGTAAAGCATCAATCTCTAATTGCCAAAAAACTAAAAAACCATTAATTTTCCCTTTCTTTCCTCAGGTTTTAATAAGAAAAATAAATTAGTATAAGTTTTCTTTTTCTTTTTCTCCCCCTCCCCTTTTTGTAATCTTCTAGCAACCAACCAGTGTTGAAGTATCTTTCACCAATTTTTTTACCACTTTTGCTTGTAACTTTCCACGAACCAAACAAAATTTTACTGGACTATTAAAAACTTACAATAATAAAAATAATAATATGTCCCCCACATCAATATACACCATTTTACTTTACTATCGGGGCCTCAATCCCACTACTGTATAATAACCAGTGAAATTGGATCGAAACTAATATTCATCAAACATGATTCATTATTACAATATGCAGAGTAAAAGAAACGTCTGACGGATGTAGACAAAGCCTAGCAAATTGTATGATTTTGAGAGGGAGAAACAAGGGAAAGGACCTATGCATTTCACAACCGAGAATAATCAATCTTCTTGACGACAGCAGTTCCAGGCCTGTGGAAATGGATTAATTATGGGCCTCCTGCTGCTTATTCTTTAATCATCACTAACGGATGAATCAACTGTAAACGCAGTCATAAATGCTCCCCACCACACTATGGCTTTCTCAACCTCAGAAGGCTATACATGGGAGCTTTGTCAATGAATACTCTTCGCCCATCCTTGATCGTTGATTTATTATACTGCCATGCTGGACCAAGAAACCAGGAAGCTGCGGCTCCTCCAAGCAAGCCTCCCACCTTGAAATGTTCATCAAAGATAATACTAATATCATATCTATGTTCTTACGGAGACTTCTACAAAAATTAACAACTTAGGCACTATTTGGTTCTAAGAAAATTTAAGAGAAAGAAAATTAAAATCAAAATACTTTCCTTTAAATTTTCCTCAAAGAAAATTATATAGTTAATTTTTAGCAATTTTATACTATCTTCTTTTTCTATTTTATTATCTCATGTAAGCCAAACACAAAAAATTATTTTCCTTATCATTTTCTTTCTTTTCTTTAAAATTTTCCATGAATCAAATAGAGATAATCTGTAATGCAAACATTGTGTACCACACTAGCCCCTTCACTCTATGGTTTTTAAAACACGATTGACTCAAATTCTTTATACATCAGCTCAACAGCACGAGTTGGAGTTCATATTATCAATAGGTACCTTAAAACACGTTGATTATATTCTTCCAATTGTCAACCAGTATTACAGCTCAATGCGCATCATAAGAGAATATCATACTTACATGGCCCCAGTTGTCAATGCCCCTTGACATCAGTCCAAGCATCTGCCAAAAAAGGTAAAAACAGTCTACACATTAAGAAACAACATTGTTCGATTTTTATATGTTTAACTACATCATTCCGGTGCCCTTCAGAAACGCGCAGCTGGATAAGGGAGGAGGAGGAATACAAGAAAAGATAAACTCCCTAATCATAGTGCCATAATGGCACACTGTTCTCGGTAGAATACAACAATCATGCTTGATATAATCACTTTATAAGATGGTACAACCCAATCTATTTGCAAAAGGGTGTTCTTATATAAAAAACAAACTATGAACATGTAAAAAACATCTTTAGCTAAATGGACTAAGGGCAAATTTTATTATACTTCCAAGTATACTTGTAAGGTGCACCTAAAGCACAAATTAGTAATATATAAGTGGGAAAGAAGACTCACGACACATTGGTTATGTATGTCATGGTTGATGTTTTTTTCTTTGGGTTAATTTTTATTTAAGCTTCAGTTTCTTTTTTTGTTTTGTGTTTATTTAAAGTTCGTTTAATATTTTCTTTATTTGGGTTGATGTTTATTTTAATTTGGATTGATTTTTTGTTATTACAATTATTATAATAATAATATTTATAATAATTTCTGAAACTAAACTTACAATTATTATAATCAAACAATATAATTACATTTCTAGTTATTATAATTTAAAACTAAAATAAGTATTATTACACTTTTTATATTTTTTACAATTTTGTAAATTGATAATATCGCACAATATGCACAATATACACCGGGATGTATAATATGGACCAAGTTACCCTTCACTTTAGTTAACTCTAGGTTAAGAGCACAACGCTGTGGTTTCTCAGCGTGAGGACATGCAAAGGCTGCCGCACCTCAACTAAATATATACGCAAAACCATATATAAACTATATATATTACATGAAGTAAATAGCTAAGTTTACAAAAACTAATGAAATTACGACGACTGCTTGATTTTTAGTCTACGCAAGAAGTGAGGAAGAAATCTCACGTATCTGCTGAGCTAGATATATTTGAATGGATTAAGCTATGCTCCTCCGCACAAGGAACATGTAAAAATGCCGCACCTCAATAGAAAGAACGTGCAACATTGTCGCATCTCAACATGAGGAACATGCAACACTAACAAACCTCAGTGTGAGGAACATGCACTAACGAACCCAGCGTGAGGAACGTGCAAGGCTATCATTTTTTAGCGTGAGGAACGTGTAGCGCTATCACACCTCAGCTGGTGGAGCATACAAGCCTACCACACCATAACTAGCTTTTGGTTCGCGAAGTCACTAAACAAGGGATGGTAATCACAGGACAGTGTCATTGTTTTCTTTATAATAACCAATGTTTGAAAAGGTGCGCCTAAGGCACAAGGCATGAGGCAATTAGGGTGGGGGTCTTTTCTAGTGCTAGGCAAGAACAGTGAGGCACAGGTAAGGCGGTTGAGGCGCACAAGGTGCAGAGGTGTGCATCTTTTAGCTTTAATCAAGAGAGATTAGTTGAAGGGAAAGATTGATCCCACTTGTTTGAAAGACATTGATGAAAGTAATGAATGGTTAACTAGAAGAACATAATTGAATGAAGAGGATGCTGAAAAGGATATTGTTTTCTAGGATGATCATTTGAATTGGGGGATTGTTGTTGCTGTTGGAGTTGATGAAGAGAGATTTAACCTAAGATCCAGAGGCCACAGGCCTAGTACAAGTAGAGGTAGCCGCAGTAGCTTACAAAGATAAATGCCAAGACAAGAAATAGAGGAAGAAGAAGTGGCAGATTATGATTAAGGCTATGGGTCAGAGATGTGCATTCGTGTGCAACTCAAAGGGTTAGTCAAATTTTGGCAACCGGAGAATGGGCTCCTAAGCCACCAATCTTTTTAGATCTTCAAAGGTTTTTTGACATGCAGGGGACCATTCCCATTTCTTTTCCTTTTTGAGCACGTCTGTTAATGCTGCAACCTTCTTTGAGTACCCCTAGATGAACTTCCGATAGTAGTTAGCCAAGCCAAGAAACAATCAAAGTTCTGTGGCTTTAGTTGGTGCGGGTCAATTTAGTTGGCTTTAGTTATCTTCATCCATTCGAACCTAACCTTGGAAAATCTTGTGCCCCGAAAACTTGATCTCAGTTTGAGCAAACTCATACTTCTCCTTCTTTATGTATAATTGGTGTTCTATTAACCTGCTAAACACCTTTGTCAAATGCTCAAGGTGTTCTTCCAACGTCTTACTGTATACGACAAGGTGGCCGGAGCATTGGTGAGCCTTATGGGCATTACAAAAAATTCGTAGGAACCATATCTAGTTACACACGTCGTCTTTCCCTTATCTCATTCTGCAATTCGAACTTACCAATAGCCAGAGCGCAAGTCCCATTTGGTAAAGTAGGTGGCTTTGGATAATCAATCAAATAGATCATCAACACAAGTAATTAGATACTTACTTTTTATTATAACTTTTTTGAGGGCTCGATAATCAATACACATACGAAGAGAACTATCTTGTTTTCTTTGGAAGAGAACGGGTGTACCATAAGGGGCCCTAGAAGGTTGGATCATCCCTGATTCCAACAGTTCATTCAATTCTGTGAGTTAAGACACTCATAGAGCAGGTTTAAAGGCTTCGATAGGAAATTCCTCACGACGCAAGAGAAATGGAAAATGCCTTCAATATCATTGGAGATGATAACGAGGCCCACTCGAATGAAATGCAAGATATAAGGGTTGAGGTGGTAGCCTTGAGGAATCAATTGCCAAGAGATTGCAATGGAAGTGGGCATCACATTTCATCTCTCAAGGTCCCCGAACTAAAAACTTCCGATGGTATTTGGGAATCGGAGGTATTGGAAAATTTTATATGGGATCTCGAACAATACTTCTGTGTAGCTAGGATTCGAGATAGTGAAAAAGTTTTGAGAGCATCAATGTATCTGGTGGGAGATGCCAAACACTGGTGGAGAACCCAGACGGGTGAAGGATTAAACGTTGACTGCCCACATACAGAGACTTGAGAAGAATTCAAGGCTCAGTTGCGAGCCCAGTTCCTTCCCAACAATGCCTCTTAGCTTGCTAGGGAGGCACTGAAGGATTTAAAACATACCGGGTCCGTTCGTAAGTACGTAAAGGCTTTCAATACCTTGATGCTGGATATCAAGAATATGGGGGGAAGAAGGTAAATTATTCAACTTTATGAAAGGATTAAAACCTTGTGCTCAATTGGAGCTTATGCGGCAAAGGGTTGGAGATATCTCGATTGCTATGGCTATGGCAGAATCCTTAATAGAATCCAAGGCCATTGGACCTTTGATGGATGGAAGGCCCCACAGGAAAGAAAAAAAGAACTCTGGATTCAGGAAGAAAGGGTTCAAAAACCCACAGAGAAGTCACAAGAAGGTATTCCAAAAAGAAAAAGGGCCGGAGGCCCTTATCCCTCAAACAAAGGGGACCCTGATAAAAAAGGCCCGGATACATGGATGTTTTATTTACGGAGGCTCCCACTTTGCTTGGGAATGTCATAAAAGAGAGAAATTGGCTGACTTGCTTACAGAATCAAGGTTGATGAATCCTCCTCTATGCGGTCACTGTAGACCAGCCTGAAGCCAAGCATGGGTTGATGTACTTTAATATTTCTATAAAAGGGCAAGACATTATGGCTATGGTGGATACCAGTGTGACCCAAAACTTTATGAGTGACAAAACCATAATAAGGCATGGTCTCAAACTGGCAGCATGCCATCATCAGCTGAATACGGTGAATTCTTGTGCCTGTTCTGCAAAATGCATGGTAAAAAATGCAAATCTTTGAATGGGGAGTTGGATGGGTACCTGTGATTTGCTTGCGGCTCTTCTGGATGATTTTGAACTAGTATTGGGAAACGAGTTTTTCAAATGGGCTAAGGCGGTTGTGATTCCCCACTTGGGTGGCATCATGATCAATGATGAAAAACAGTCCTGCTTTGTAAAGGCTTTGAGTTATGACTAAGTGGAAGAAACAAGGAAGGAAATTAGCTTGTTATCTGCAATGCAAGTCAAGAAGCAAGCTTGGAAAGGTCAAGAGACTTATTTGGCAGCCTTATTGTAAATCAAGAAGGATTGATTTATGCAAGTGTCGGATAGAGTTATTGGAATAGTAGAGGAATTCAAAGATATCATGTCCCTAGAATTACCAAAGACCCTACCACCAAGAAGGGTGATGGATCATCGAATTGAATTGGAATCGGGTGTTAGACCTCCATCTATACCACCCTACCGCATGGGTCCCTCGGCGTTGGTGGAATTAAAGAGAGAACTAAATGAACTGTTGGAATCAGGGATGATCCAACCTTCTGCGGCCTCTTATGGTGCACCAGTTTTCTTCCAAAGAAAACAAGACGGTTCGCTTTGTATATGCATTGATTATCAAGCCCTCAATAAAGTTACAATAAAAAATAAGTATTCAATTTCCTGTGTTGATGATCTGTTTGATCGATTATCCAAAGCTACCGACTTTACCCAATTAGACTTGCGCTCTGGTTATTGGCATGTTCAAATTGCGGAAGGAGATAAGGAAAAGACGACGTGTGTAACTAGATATGGTTCCTACGAATTTCTTGTAATGCCCTTGTGGCTCACCAATGCTCCGGCCACCTTGTCGTATACAGTAAGACGTTGGAAGAACACCTTGAGCATTTGACAAAGGTGTTTAGCAGGTTAATAGAACACCAATTATACATAAAGAAGGAGAAGTATGAGTTTGCTCAAACTGAGATCAAGTTTTCGGGGCACAAGATTTTCCAAGGTTAGGTTCGAATGGATGAAGATAACTAAAGCCAACTAAATTGACCCGCACCAACTAAAGCCACAGAACTTCGATCATTTCTTGGCTTGGCTAACTACTATCGGAAGTTCATCTAGGGGTACTCAAAGAAGGTTACAGCATTAACAAACTTGCTCAAAAAGGAAAAGAAATGGGAATGGTCACCTTCATGTCAAAAAGCCTTTGAAGATCTAAAAAGATTGGTGGCTTAGGAGCCCATTCTCTGGTTGCCAAAATTTGACTAACCCTTTGAGTTGCACACAGATGCATCAGATCGAGACATCAGTGGAGTACTTGTGCAAGAGGGCCATCCAGTGGCCTTTGAAAGTCGAAAATTGAAGGATGCAAAACAGAGGTATTTTGCACAAGAAAAAGAGATGCTTGTAGTAGCTCATTGTCTTAATCTTTGGCATCACTATTTGTTGGGGACCCAATTTGTTGTGAAGACAGATAATGTAGCCAACACATACTTCTAAACGCAAAAGGAATTGTCCCCAAAGCAGACTCGTTGGCAGGAACTTTTGCAGGAGTATAATTTTACTTGGGAGCACAAACCGGGAAGACATAATTCTATCACGGATGCCTTAAGCCGAAGGTATGCAGCTATGTTTGCCACTCTTGTGTGGATTAAAACTAATTTCGTGACAAAGATAAAGAAGGAATCTCAGAATGACAAGTGATATGAGAAGATGATCCAATAAGTTAAAGATGGGATCGTTCATCGGTTTTGGATAGAAGATGAACTTCTGTTCACCGAGGGCAAATGCATGTATGTCCCAATAGGGAAGATTATGCTGAAACTTCTTCAAGATGTGCATGATTTACAATGGACAAGACATCCTAGAAGGAAAAGGACCCAAACCCTCCTAAGTAGAAGTTACTTCTGGCGAAAGATAGATCAAGACGTTGAAAGTTATGTGAGATCTTGCTTGGTCTGCCAACAAGATAATTTGGAAAAACAGAAGGCTGCGGGTTTGTTGCATCCCTTACCAATCCCGAAACACCCTTGTAAGAGTGTATCAATGGATTTCATCTCTGGGTTTCCGAATGTAGATGGCTACCAATCGGTAATGGTAGTTGTGGATCGGTTCTCAAAATATGACATCTTCATGGCAACCCCTCAAGCATGTCTCATTGAAGAAGCGGCTAAGTTGTTCTATAAACATGTGGTGAAGCATTTTGGGCTACCCGAAATATATAATCAGCAGTCATGACACGAGATTTACCGGTAGATTCTGGACTTCTCTTTTCAATATGATGGGTACTCAATTGAAATTTTCTACTACAAATCACCCTCAACCCGATAGGCAAACAGAGCGCATTAATGCTTTACTTGAAGAATATCTCCGGCATTATGTGACAACATCCCAAAAAAATAGGTTGGAATTCTTAGACCCAGCACGTTTTGTTACAATCTCCATCGTAGTAGTCCAACAAGATTTAGTTCTTTTGAGGTAGCCATGGGATGGCAACCCTTGACTCCTCATGAGATTGTTCAACAAAAATCAGGGGGATCATGCCCCGCAACATAGAGATTTGTCCTAGATAGACAAGAAATGATGGTTGAGGCCAAGGATAGCCTTGCAAAGGCATCCCGCCAGATGAAGAAATATGCCAATCAACATCGGCGCCCCCGAGAATTTGAAATTGGGGAATAGGTCCTATTGAAACTCACACCCCAAATTTGGAAAAGGATTGGGAAGAAGACAGTGCATCGGAGTCTAGTTCCCTAATATGATGGTCCCTTCAAGGTAATGAAGAGAGTTGGACCGGTGGCATATCGCTTGGAGTTACCAGCATGGTTAAACCTTATATTAAAGATGCCATAGGGATGCATTCTTTGTGAAAACGGGCTCCTCCAACAATAAGGAAACAATTTGATAAAGAGGTGGAAAAGATCATTGATCGAAGAGTAATGGGTCAAAGTAAGAGAAATCGACGGAATGATTTCCCAGTTCAATGGAAGAACCTCCCTGTATTAGAGGCATCATGAGAACGCAATACAACGCTTTGGCAATTTGAAGATAAGATCAAGGAATTCCTGGACCCCCTTCTGCAACTAGGAAGAACCTCCCTGTATCACAGGTGTCATGAGAACGCGATACAACGCTTTGGTAATTTGAAGATAAGATCAAGGAATTCCTTGAACCCCTTCCGCAACTAGGAAGAACCTCCTTGTATCAGAGGCATCATGAGAACGCGATACAACGCTTGGGCAATTTGAAGATAAGATCAAGGAATTCCTGGACCCCCTTCTGAGGGAAAAAGGGGAACGGGTGGGGGAGGTTTGTTAGACCCCTTTTTGGCCGGCACTTGACTTTCCCTCGGGTCGGTGCCTTAAAGGCCTAGGCATGGGGACATGCCACAAGGTTATGTAGTGCACTACGACATGAGTTAATGTCTTAAAAAGGCTAAGCCAACAGACTGAGCAAAGCTTAAGGCCAGGGGCCTTTTGACTTGGTGTTGAAACACCTTATACTTAAGCCTCGACCAAGCGTTGGGCGCTTGCGGGCATGTTCTAAGGAAATCTGGAGCCTGGGGCTCCAGTAAGCAAACTCAACTAGTCCCATGTCTAATCCTGCTAGACCTAGAAAGACAAAACAAGCTCTATAGGAGGAGGTATACTCCCTCAAGGTTGGCTAGATAGATGGGGGCATGGGGCACCCTAGGGACTTGGATACAGTCTTAGACCTATGCCTAAGGGCTCGGTTTGGCTTACAGAAATTCGGTAGGCTCAAGGCAAAGGAGAGCGCAATGGCCCCAAAGATACAAAGGCAACAATGCATCGTCGAGGACAAGCCCGGCAATGGGCGTTGGTAGTGCTTGCGAAAAGACACGACGGTTGGGTTTTGGAGGGAATTGGCTTGGCGCCCATTCCTAGATCCTATACGAAATTCAAAGGGACTGTTATCCCTGTGAAAGAGCTTGGTAGACAAACCAAGGGACACCCTAAAGATCCACAAGCAAGCTAAACAAGCACTAGGGTGTGGATTCTTCAGGAGACGGTTGGTCACCGCCACTAAAATGAAGAGGCAAAAGCAGGCAGGCACCAAAAAATCCCTTAGAGACGCGACGGTTGAACAGGCTTAGGACCCAAAAGGCACCAGAGGCATGAAAAGATTCGATCCATGAACCCAGATGGATTCCATAGACACCTATTGGCCAAGGGTCGCGACGGTTCAAGTGAAGAGGCATGACTATGGGTTTGAAGGATCCTGAATACATAGGATTGGCAGGAAATTACTACAGCACGACCCTTCAAAGAGGTGTAACCCTAGGCTATGGGGGTGTCATGGTCTCCTATAAATACCCCTCCTGGGACAAATAACAGGCATTTAGCCCTGGCTTGAGCATTCTAAGCATTGTTCACATATTTATACTCTATTGTAAACTCAAAGTAAAGAGCATATATAAAGATCGATTGGTTCTTTCTTGTTTGGTCCCCGGTTTCTATATTTCTATATTGAGTTCTCGTTGGTGTAACCCATACATTTGGGACGGATAGGCTAGTTAGAAGAGAGTTCTAACACCCTCACGGTACAAATCGAGAGAAAATTTTGACCCTCAAAATTATGTTGTGACATATAAGTAGCTTGTTAGTATTGGTAGTATTAAACTCATAGATTGCTATTTTTTTAAGTATTTTCTTGTTCTGGTACATTTTTTCTAAAAATTTTAGTCATTTGATTATTTTTTAGCTTTTTTGAATAATTTTGATACCTCATGTCGCCTATGTGCGTTGTCACACACTAACTTCTTCCTAAGCCAACTATGTACCACACTTAGCCTTTTTTCCACTCCTTGGAAAACTAAGTTGGCCTTTCATTTCAAGTGAACCCACTCTTGAGCAAGAGAACGTTGTTTAGTATAAAGCCTTAAAACACTCACTAAGAGTTTTATTGAGAGAACGCTTGAAAGCTTACAACTTATGGATGGGTGGAAAAGAGACACCTTATCCCCTATAGTTGGGCATGCCACGCCTCTTGACTACCTGATCTTCCAGGATCTTCTCAACCTCACGATCAAAGGAAGTCACGTTCACAGAAAGAGGGCACTTGGACTTCTTTCTTGAAGAGTCACCCTTGTCTTCATGATAGGACTTGAGTAAGCTTACATGGAAGACTAGATGCACCTTAAGCTTGGATGGCAATGCTACTTGAAAGGACACCTTTTCCACCTTCTTCGTCATAGGATAGAACCCTTCATATCTTCGCACCAAGCCTTTGTGAGCTTGGCAGTAAGCCTTGAACATTTGCAATGACAACTTCACCATCACCAAGCTTCCTTCCTTAAACTCTAAAGACTTTCAATCTTTGTCTATCCACTTTTTCATCTTCCTCGAAGCCTTCTCTAAGTGTGCCTTGGCTAGGTCAAGCTGCTCCTGCCATCCATGAGTAAAAGTGTGTCGTAGGACTACTCCCCTTATAGTCCTTAGCCACTGTGTGCAACGTGAGGGGTTGGCATTCACCTTTTTAGTTTGCCCATCTATTTACAAGTGAAAGCTTGTAGAGAAGTGAAGCTTAGACCCCATCATCTTGAATAGCTCTCTCTAGAATATAGTAATGAAGCGAGGATTCCTATCAATGAAGATAGACTTAGCCAATCCCTAATACTTCACCATATTCTTAATGATTAACTGGGCAAACAAATCTATTGTACAATCCCTTAAGGTAGGCATGAACATTCCATATTTGCTTAGCCTATCGATTACCACTATTATTGATCTGTATCCTTCGAATGTTGAGAGTGCCGAAATGAAGTCCATTCATTGAGACACTCTCCTAAGGTCTTTCAAGAATGGGTAAGGGATTCAAAAATCCTACAGGACACCTTTGTTCATTTTTTTCTTGTTGGAAAACAGGCAAGTATTGACATATCCTTCCACATCATCCTGCATCTATAGCCAATAGTAAGCATCTTCAATAAGAGCAAGAGTGCACCTTATTCCTAGGTGTCCAACCCACTTAGAATCATGGCACTCCTTTATTAGGTCCCTCCGCAAGTTCCCCTATCTAGGTATGTAGAGATGATTTCCCTTTTGAGTCTTTCCTTCCTTTGCCATCTTCATCACGCTCTTGGCAAAGGCATCCTGCACCATCCCCTCCTTAACTCGTTTTAGGATTTCTCTCGTAGGACCACTCATGCTAGCAAGCATTGCTTTGTGGCTCAGTGCATCAGCCACCATGTTGTCACTTCTGGGCTTATACTCCATTTTGTAATCAAACTCTCTACAAAGTGTTGTCAACGGGCTTGTTCAAGACTCAACTTTTTCTTGTTTTGGATGTAGCTTGTTGCCACATTATCTATCTTAAGCACGAACCTTCTAAGAAGTAGTGCCTCTATACTCGCAAGCAATAGATGATGGCGGTCATCTCCTTGTCATGTCCTGGATACTACTTCTCCATATCATTTAGCTTATTACTCTCAAAAAGCAATTGTGTACCTCAAAAGATTAGTTAGGTAACACAAAACCAGCTCTTCCATCATAGCCTTCTTCAAATCTTCAAAGGCCTTTACACACTCCTCATTCCAACTCCATGGGATCTTCTTCTTCACCCTATTTGTGAGAGTTATGCACTTCTTGAGTACCCTTGTATGAATCTTCATTAATAATTTACTAGGCTAAGGAAACTTCAAAGTTCAATCACAATCTTCGATGCTTTCCATTCTTGAACCACCCGAAGCTTGACTATATCCATCACAATCTTTCCATTCTTGATATAGTAACCTAGGAACTTTACCTCAATGAGAGCAAATAAGCACTTCTTCTTTTTCACATAAAGCTCATTCTCCCTTAGAAGCTGGAAAACCTTCCTCTCAACATGGTCTTCCAGGGTGTTACTGTAGAACACTACAAAAAGTATCCAGGTAGGGATGAAATATCTAATTCATCAAAGTGCAAAAGGTTGTGGGGACATTAGTATGACCAAAAGGCATAAGGAATTCATAAAAACCATACCTTGTTACATATGCAGTATTGGGCTCATCTCCTTTGGCAATTCTCATTTGCCAATACCCTGATCGTAGATCCATCTTGGTGAAATATATTGTCTTTCCGAGCTAATCAGACAAGTCATCTATTAAAGGTAGTGGATGCTTATTCTTCACCGTGATCTTGTTAAGTGCCCAGTAATCCACACATATCCGAAGAGATCCATCTTGCATCTTCTAGAGAAACACAAGGGTACCATAGGGAGCCTTCGATGGGCAAATGAACTCAGCACCAAGTAAATCCTTAAATTGCTTCCTCAGTTATACCAACTCTAATGGGCTCATTCCATAGGGACTTCTTAGGAGCAGTTTTGCTCCTCGCTCCAACTTAGGGATGACAATTTTTCCCGTGGATTCAGGGCCCTGACAGGGATTCCCCATTCGAGTTCGGGTTAGGGGTTCGGGTTCGGGGATTTTTTTGGGGGCAGGGCAGTGACGGGTTTGGGGTGCCCATCCTCGAACCCACCCCGAATAAACTTTTTTATATTTTTTATAATATATATATATATAGATATATATATAAGGCTTAAAGATCAGGGATAGGATTGGGGATCTGGTATAAAGTCAGGTTTCGGGGATCGGGTCGGGTTTCAAGGTCAGGAAATAAATCGGGGATGGGAAATAGAGCGAGGATCGGGTCGGGTATGGGGATTTGATCCCTGAGGGGATCAGGTCGGGGAATCCCCGATAAAAAAGAATCGGGGATCAGGTCGGGTTTGGGGATGGGGATAGGGTCCTCGTCCCCAACCCGCCCCGTTGTCATCCCTACTCCAACTTGATAGCATGATCCACCTTCCTTCTAAGTGGAAGCCTCTTATGCAGCTTTGTCGGCATCATGTCCATGAACTCATGAAGGACGTGTTAGATCTCCTTTGGCACTTCCATGGGTTGTGGGGACTCTTCCTCAACAATAGAAGCATGATCCACCTTCCTTCTAAGTGGAAGCCTCTTGTGCAGCTTTGTCGGCATCATGTCCATGAACTCATGAAGGACGTGTTAGATCTCCTTCGGCACTTCCATGGGTTGTGGGGACTCTTCCTCAACAATAGAAGACAAGTAGAATACTTCACCCCATTTAACGCCTTTAGAAAATTGCATAGCCGAGAGAGAGCAAGACTCTACCTTAGCTCGCACTAGGGGTACCACATGACTCTGCTTTCCCTTTGTGATACGCATGGTGATATACCCTAGGAATGTGAGTGGAGCTATCACATCTATAAACTCCATCCCTAACACCATATCATAATCATCCATTTTGGTCACTGTAAAGTTCAACCTTCCTTCCCATGAGCCAAGGGTGACGTGAAATCCATAAGCTACCCTAAGAATAGGCTTAGCAATAAAGTTCATGGCCTTCATCCGTCCTAACTCCGTGGTGACCTTAAGACCCATCCTTTGAGCTTCCTTAGGGCTAAGGAATTTATACGATGCTCTAGTGTCCACCAAGGCCTTTCAACGCCATAAAGGAAAGTGTCGACCTCCTTAACATTCCTTGAGCTCTTGTCCTTGTGAGGCCGGGGTGTATCCAACATAGAAATATACCCCCTTGAGCTTCCAACACCGACCGAGATTGCCTCCTTACATCGAGCACAATCCTCCTCAACACTTGCAAGCCTCTCCTTTAGTTCAATGTTTTCAGCCACAAGTTGATCGATCTGGTCCAACATCTCATCCACAAGTTTCTTGTTGGACTCCATCTCTTCACGAAGTTCGGTGGCAAGAGCGTTCACCAACTTGTACACCTCATTTTTGTTGGGTAAAGCCCCCACAGGCCCACATCCTTCTCCAACTCATTCAACCTTCCCTCCAAGGTATATCCTCTTGGCAAGCTCAGATAAACCTATCCATCCTCTCTATGACATCCTCAAAATTGGTAACAAAACACTTAAGAGATGCCCTTAGCTTTTCTCTTCCTCTCAACATCAACAACTTACGTAACTTGTAAAGTTATGGAGTTTTCCTCATGGCTACTTTCTCACGTAACTTCAATACCATCTGTCTTCCTAAGCCAACTGCATGTGACACTTAGCCTTTTTCCCACTCCTTCGAAGACTAAGTCAACTTTTCACTTCAAGTGAACCCACTCTTGAGCAAGGGAACCTTGTTCAGCACAAATCCTTAAATACTCACAAAAGAACACACAAGAGAGTTTGAGAGAATAAAAGATTTATTTAAGAACTCTTGAAAGCTTCCAACTTGTAGATGGGTAGAAATGAGACCCCTCATCCCCTATTTATAGTTGAGGTATCATCCCCCTGCCACACCAAGGAACATTCTAGAGTGGGCTAGATCATTTTCCCTCTAGAATGCTCCATTGGAACACACTAGATTAATCTTAAGTGTTATATACAGGTGTATACAACAAAGAAGGGTTCCAGAGACACCTCGTCTAAAACCATCTATACAAATATAAAAGCTTCCTTCATCTTCTATAAGTATCTACACATATCTACATTATTCTATAATGCTCTAGAATATTTTGGAAAAATAAGAGTGATCAAAGCAAGCCGTGATAGTGCACCTAGGCTCTAGAACTCCTATTGCCTAGGGTCGCCTCAAGTCTTTTCAAACACTGATTGTAACATGTTAAGTTTGCAAAACCATCAAACAAATGTCCTCATGTATGACTAACATGCTGTGACAATAAGATGAAGTTGACACACATGAAGCAAATAATATGAAGATTTGTCCCCCTCACCTTTTTTTGGATTAGATACGTAAAATTTTGATAATTATCAAAATATTATAAAATTGACATAGCAATAGTCATAATAACACCACCAACAATAGTATTAATTATGGAAATAATATTAGTAAAATAATAATAACAATATATTTATTCAAATCAAATAAACAAAATTCAAATGAAGAGAACTGGCCTAAGTGTGATTCACCAGATGAGGCCACTAGTCCAGAAGCAATAACATAATGCAGCAAGATTGTGAAAATGAATGGAGAGGAGACAAGAATTATTGCATTGCATATACTCAGCCTAAAACTTGCAGATTAAATAATAAGTCATTGGCTTGGTCTACAAATACCCATATAAGAAGCGGGAAAAGTACCATGTTTAGGAAGAGAACACGCGCTATGTATTGAAGATCCTTTGTACTGCTTCCGATTACACCTCTATGTCTCACAAGAAAGACCGCAACAGATCCAACCTGGTACGATAACCCAAACAAAATTATGCTCAAATAGAATTGGCTACATCCCCAGTCTACAGACTGAATTATATTTGCTCAGTGACTCCATATTTTTTCTGAACCCCTGGGAGGGGGCGTTGTCAGTCATTCTTAATAGTGGAGGAACTATAAAAGGCATCCAATGTTGCAGCAAAAACTTGGTCTGAAGCAAAATATATATATATATATATATATTTTGCCCCTTCATTGAATGGAAACAGCATCAATCTGAGTGTGGAAATCCCACCAGTAACCCATCATATTACTGATATAGTCATATAGCAAGTTTCCGGTTACAATTAGTTGATGTTAAAAAAAAAAAACAAACAAGCAAACAAACATTATGTTATAGTGTTCCATGCACATGAACATGACTGCACTGAGAACTCAGAAGGCTACAATCAAGTAAACTCACTAATCCAAAGATAGCTCCTGATGCACCAACAGAATTTGCTTGGGACAACCAATAACTCATTGCAGTACCTGGATATTTTAGACCACCAATGAGACAGCTAACGAAGTGAAATCATAAGTTGAAACACCTCACCAACCCATAAAGGTTTATGGCTTTTACTAGCAACTCCGGAGGTAAAGTAAACTGCAATGAATCTTCTAGGACCACATATACTCTCCACAGTAGGACCGACAGAATGCAGGGAATAGCAGTTAACCTGGAATAGCACCACTGTTAGGCCATTTATAGAATGATAAGTTGAGTAAATAATAGTTCTTAGATTCAATTCTGACCATGAGGTGCCCAATATTTGCATGCAAAAAAGATGGTGTCACCAGCCGCCAAAACTGCCCTTTGTCAATAAGACTATTAACCTGTAGCAAATTCAAGCAAGCATATGAAGCTGGTCAAACAACTATAACTTGGAGACTTTTTGAACAAGTAAATCATCAATGGTCTAACCTTGGCTCCCCATACCATCAATTTCCCCTTTGTTGCTATTTGTAAAATGAAAAGGCTATGAAAAACATGAAAGAAAACAGCCACTTCATCACTACATTTGAAACTTAGGAGTATGACTGAACCTGAACAAATGACAAGGTACATGTCCATGTCCACAGAACTTTATCTGAACTAAGAAGCATAACATAATGAGCCCATAAGTGTTATAAGATGGTAGACTCACAGAACATTGGCAGTCAACAGAATATTAGTCCACCTCCTTCGATGAAATGAATCTTTGTTGGACGTCTCTGGAAATGAGATTCTTGTAGTTTCTCTGTTCTCCTTTCCAATGTGTTCTTCATTGAAGAAATATAAGCATGATGGACATTTTGCTTCTGAGAGAAACTCATTTGCCCATTGCACAAAGTTAAATTCCTTTAATCGGTAGCTTTTTTTGTTTGGATCCTTCAAATCGGAAAGGAATATGAGAATGAAATCAGGAAAGAGCAATGTTATTAACTAAAGTCTCAGAAAGAAAGCAAAAATTAATCTCATCGACTATGATCTCAGAAAGCAGTTAATAATTGATGTTATTAGCTAGTTATCAGAAAGAAACGAAATGAACTGATGAAGAAAGCACCAAGTTGATGAAAACTTTTACCGTCTGTTTGAGTCAAACTAAACTCAGGTTAAGCAAATTGACAGATGCACATAATAAGATGGACAATGGTTTGCAATGCGCTAGCGACATTTATTGATGATAATCACACAATAACAATGAAAAATGTGATTATACTACTCAGAGTCCCCTCAACATTGTATCGTTGTTGAATTTCCAATAGAGGCGCCAGAACTAACTTTGTTCTGGGATTCATCAACAATACAACGATAACAAAAAAAGCTAAGAAGTCAAATTAGGGAAGAAGATGCTGAAAAACTTTTGGGGCCATCACCTCACGTTTTCCTCTCCTAATTCGAAATTGGATTTATAAGCCCAATTGACTTGAAATTACGCCTATACGATCACTATACAACATGGAGTTTTAGATGTAAAGCAAAATTGATAGAGAAGGATAAGGGTGACCAATTACCTTGAAAGAGGTAGGAAGAAGGAGAAGGGTAAGAAGATCGTTATTGGCCATACTCCGACGAAAGTAGTGACTAAGGCGAACGGAAGCGGCGGCTGTAATGAGATGGGTGAAGGTGGGGCGGCCGCCGGCAAACCTTGATATCGGATACCAACCTTCTGGCAGTGGCAATCCAAAATTCATCATTACACTCCCGTGTAGTTCGTAACTGACAGTAGTTGATGTGTTAAAACTTCTTCTGAATCGTCTCAATTCAATCTGATTGCTGATTCACTTTATTTTTATTATTCTGAAAATAAAGATAATGATTAAATTAATTTTTATTTTATATCCACGACAATGGTCTTAAAATTTGAGATAATTGGTGTGAAAAATAAATAAATAAATAAATAAAATTTTATTATACAAAAAAATTACTCCTTCGGTATACTATATTCACTACGATATTGATATCAGTGTTTTAAAATATTTATTTTGATTCAATTTTTTTCACCGAAATGTAATATAATATGAGAGATAATAATTATAAAATAGTACATAAAAAATACATAACAATACATATAAAGTGAAACAAATATTATTATTTTTTGGGCAAGAAAGTAAAACTAATATTTGTAAGTATTGCATCTAGATGAACGAAGAAATGCTAAAAATTATTAAAATATTAAGTTTAACTAATTTTTATTATCAAATTAAAGGCTAGTAATTTTAGATTAAATTAGATTGATTTTTAACCTCATCTAACTTAAGTTCGACCCAAGTAAGTTTGGCAGACGAAGCTAATAAATAAATAACTGACATTACCCGACCTACGTTAATTCAAAAACTAAATGTTAGAATAAGGTAGTGTTCGGTAGGTGTGTGATGGCAGAGGGCTCAAAGTCTCAAACCTTGACCTATAACTTAACACAAGACATTCTCGACTATTGGACCATTGGGAGCTATCAGTGGGGAAAGTTGAATCTTTCGTAGCTAAATGTAGTTTTTGATGTTTCAAATATACATGAATACAAGTGATCTGAAATAAGATCATTTGTCAGTTGATGATGGTGCAAATGGTTACCAATAATAGTGGTTCCTATTTTTTACAAAATTGTAAAATTAATTATCCTTAATTTAAGTTAATAAAAAAATTTAAAATATATATGTATGTATGTATGTATTATTGTATATGTCATAGCACATTAGCATACAAACATACAAAAAATAGTGGCATATGCATATGCCTTAATAATAATACACACACTCTCATATTAGAATAGACAACTTACAATAGTATAATATGTATCTAAAATGTGTATAACTTGTATAGAAGAAGAAGTGAATTTATGTTACGAGACATTTAAACATGTGCATGTGTGTTCCTATTTACAAATTTGTGTACTATTATACTAAATATGTATATTTCTGTCATGAAAAATGTGTATTATAGTATTGATATAAGTAAAGTTATTTTTATATACGTATATTTTGTCTAACACATGTATAAATAAAAATTGTGTTTTCTTATTATAAAAGATCTGTATTATTGTGCTAGAAGATGTGTATTATAACATTCGAACATATGTATTTATTTTCAACAATGTGTATTTCTCCATTAAACATATACAAATAATAGATGTATGACTTGTTCACAAAGATATGTGTTCTTATCCAAATAATACTCATTCATAGTATTGGCATATTTGTATTTATTTTCAAATATGTATCTTTCTCCCCTGCATTTACGTAAGTGAAAAAAATGTGTATTATTCTTTTCATGAAAGATATGGATTCTTGTTCTAAAAAGTGTGTATTATTATCTTAAAATATGTATAATTTTGTCCTAGAAGATGTGTATATATTATAGGTAGATGCGTTTTTATTTATTTATTTATTTTCAATCATATATATTTCTCACTTTTATTTGTATAATTTAAAGATGTGTATTCCTATTTAAAAATATGTGTATTCATGTCCTAAAATATGTGTATTCTAGTCCTCAAACAAGTGTGTGATTTCTATATAATATGTGTATATTTATGTTATAATATATATATATATATATATATATATATATATATATATATATATATATTTTATATATATTTACATGTGTATTTGTATATCTTCAAAATTGTCATGGTCGAAACTACCTATAAATAGATAATATTTCTAACAATATTCCAAAGGCTCACTACTATAAAAAGGGTCTACAATGAAAAGTCGGTAAAAAATTATCATCTCTATAGGTGAAATTATCATTGGTGTGTGCTTACAATCATGACATGAAATTGCGTTAGGATTGTCGCTAAAAGCTTGCGGTAGAAAAGAGGTCGTTGCTATAGTAATAACAACTACAACAACGTCGTCTCTATTGCCCTTTACATTAATGATAATTTAAATACAAATGTTTTTTTAACATTTTAAGGTAGGAGACATATCATTGCTATAGAGGACTACCATGGCAACATTTTATTTTTATTTTTCCAATTTTTTTTCTATATAAAAAATTTACAACCTTAACAAGTTGTCTTGTCGCTATTATATCATACATTTGCAACATTTTTGAATATTTTTGAAAAATCAGAGTTATAGTTCTTGTGACATATCATAGATGTCTCACTGGTCGCAGCATGAAATTTTTTTTATCAGACCTATAACAACAACATATTATGGATATAGGTCTACTTATAACATCAACCTTTTTTAAATAGATTGGCTCACAATGACAAGTAGATTCATTATTTTTTCTAAAATAATTTAATAATATTTAAATAAATTATATAGATAATAAGAGAATCTATTATATTAATAAAAAAACATATGCCACTCATAAGAGTTTAATAAAAAAATGATAATATTATCTAAAATTAAAAACACAAAATTCAACGGGCATCCTTCAAGTCATGTCCTTCGGGCACCTACTAGCTATTTTGAGATATAAAATTTTACATTAGCTTATTGGTAGCACCATATTGATTAATGAATTCATTTATCTTCATAAAAGAGTAACCAACTCTTCAATTCACGGATTAGGTTGGAAAGCTAGTAACAAACAAGTTATTACTAACCCTTTTGGTTGTTAACCAATTTTTTCCCTTATGGCCTCGACAAGTACTAATCACCTCTTCTATGATCTTCATCTCATTCACAATAGCAAGTATTATTTCAGTACTTGATGGATTATAATGACCATAATTAGTACTCCTTATCTAACTCTTAGACAAATATTCTTCTTAAAGTTTTAACATTTCATTTTGTAGATAAGAAATAAAATTTAAGTTAGATAAATTATAATAAAAATTAATAAATAAAATATGAATTTGTATCAATTAACATTATTATACTAACATATTTTTCCTCAACCAAATGGGTGACCCATTTTCCATCTCTTTGGCACATCTCTTTGTAAGTATCCACTTCACTTAATACTTAGTTTGAATAATAAATTATTATATTCATAATACTATAATTAATAATTAGGATTATGATTTTCATATACGTTATTATGATGATACATCACTAATGATGTAGAACCTTAAAGGTTAGGATTTAATTGCTTGGCCCTAATTGTTGTGTTCACCTTGGACTTGGCCTATGTAGATATCACTTACATTAGTAACAATAATAGCTATAATCTCAATCTTTAACTTATAATTTACATATTACCTTGACCTTATCAAACACTTGGTTAATATTTTCCAGTTAGTTTCATTGATAGTAGAAGGAATTTTAGTTGTGTTTTTAGTTATGAAAATGCTTCAACTTACCCTTCCTACTTCTATATGTATCCGCCAACAACCTTTCCAAAAACTCATTGACATAGTGACAAAGTGGATTCTACCTCCACTCTTCCAAATTGGACTAACCCTGTACAAAATTAACATAAGAAAACAACTAATTAATTTAAGATAATTTATCTACTTAAATTTTGAAAGGTTGTTATTGATGATTTGTGAATCGAGGGGTTCTAAATGAATAGGGGGAATGTCACGTAAGTGATAAGTACCAAGGGTCATTTTTAGTTGTGTTTTAATTAAGTGATAATTTATACACTTAGATTTTAAGAATTATGTTTTGAGTTGTGTCATTTTGAGCAAATATGAACCCATGCAATGGATAATTCTCTAAAAATACAGCATGACTTAGTAGTTGAGCACGTTAATCTTAGTTCTACAATGTTTAATGGTATAGTGTTATTATGGTTGCTTGTTATGGTTTGATTTGTGTGTATAAATGCATGGATATGTTTTTTTTCACAGGCCGATCAACTGGTTTGACCCAATCGATTGGCTGGCCTTCAGAACAACTAAAGGGTTAGCTAAATTGATCAACTAATTAGCATGTGTTAATTTTTGGGATGCTCTCTATTTGAACCCATTGATGGTTTGATCCAACTGATCAACTGGTCCTAGGATGATTCAACTAGTAAGATAAATCGATTGATACATTCCTTTGTGGTAAGTTTTAGTTGGTCTCGATTTAACCTCATCGACTGGTTTAGTCGAACCAATCGACTGATTTCTAGAAAAGTTGATTGGTTTAACAAACTAATTAATTGGTTTATATAAATTATCAACTAATTTTTCCCTAAATGCTTTTTTTCCTCTTTTTTACTTTGTAATAGCTTGAAACTTGATATTATATTATGGTATGATTCTTAGATGATGCAAATGCACTTTTGGGCACGAATTAATTAACTCAATTGGTGGATCAAATTAATTAACTCAATTGGTGGATCAAATTAGTCAAGTATTAATGATGTTATCACTAAGTAACCTTAGAGGGTTATGATGGATAAATTAGAATGATTATGCAAATATGGCAGAATTGGCATGCTATGTGCATCTTGTTTGGTATATGAGTTTAGTGAATAAAATAATAATAGCCTAAAATGGAAGATCACAGAGCACTACATGGTTTTATATTATATGATCTTCGATTTGCTACTACGGGTTAGTCTGCCTTTGGGCATATTGATTTGCCTTTGGGTTGCCTTCGGGCGGGAACCTATTTGATCCTAGTACCTTTTCTACTCTAGACATTGATGATGAGTAAATGAAGTATAGATACTAAAGAGTTTGGTTACCTAGGCAGTTTATTTTGCTTTGGCCGAACTTTTATGTCCATTGGTGGTTCTCTTAGCTTATGTCGGACTTAATGTCCTTTGGTTATTGGTTTGAATTCCATAGGTATTGAGAGACCATGTGGAATAATCCAACCCATTTCTCAAACAGAGGAAGAGAAATATAAATAAACGAGTTAACTACCATATAACATTGTGATTCGAATCTCATAACCGGATAATTGGAAGGGGCCTTAGAGTTATCCAGTAGTTAACACTATCTATTAATCTACTGCAATTGAAAGCTATTCTCTAGTATGTGCTAAAGTCAAGGTATTTCAAAGTTTTTTGCTTCTTATTTAGAGCAAATTCCACTCGCTGAGCCTGTTGGAATAGTATAGTCAAGCATCTTTTATATGTCCTTTCCTTCTCCAAGCCATCTGCGTCAGTTGGTGCAGTCGTAGCCTCTGTGTAATACCCCATATTTTTAAAATCCAGATTTATTAGGTTTGATGATTTTATTAGCGTAATTTGATGTAAACAATTAATTATTTTAGTATCGATTCGTTTTATAGATTTATTGACGATTTTGAATTCATAATTGAATGTAATTAATCATTGTCATTGCGAACCATTCTAGATAAATTCGTTCACGATAATGATTTTATTATATTCTTATGAATTCGATTTTCAGTTAAAAATCTGTATTCCCGTTCTTTCTCGTATTTTTATTTTTAATATTTTAGATTTGTTTTCGATTATAACTTTGAAGTTATATTTCGTTGATGAAATATATTATTTAAATTATAGAATTTCTTTTTAAATAGTTAAAGTTATTTCAATGATTTTATCTATGGAAAATATTTCTGACTTTAAATTTATTCATTTTCGGAAATCGTTAATATTTTTGGGAAGTTTTAATTTAAAAATATTTTCAGAGCTTATTTATGAATTTCTTTCCGAAATTAATTTTCTCCGTTTTATGCTTTTTAGTTTGCGGAATATCGGTTTCGGAAATTATTTAAATTAGTCTCGGGTTATTAGAATTTGACTTAAATATTTCCTTATATATTTTTAAACATTATTTCGGGGTCTTATAATATATTTTCGTAAGCAAAATAAATTTTTACGTTATTGTTAAATTTTTTGAAAACATTCCTGAAATTCTTTATATAACTATTTATTAATTATAAGTCTTCGGATCCGTTCGAAATAAATTTTTATTAAATAAATTTTAGATAAAATCTTCCAATAACAATTTTAAATATTTAGTATTTTATTTTTACTTGTATTTGTTAAAAAAAAACATCTCGACCGGTGCCCCCTCCTTTTCTTTTTCTTTTCTCTCTTCTCTCCCTTACCTTCTCTTTCCCTTCTCCTATGCGCCCCTGTTCTGTAGCCCCAAACCCCAGCCCCAGCCTCCCTCACCTCCTCCATCTCCTAGCTCCACCAGCCACCGGCCGACCTCTAACCACCTGCAACCGACGACGCCACAACCTGTAGCAACAACCGTTGTAGCAGCAGCAACGCGCAGGAGCAACAGCGGCGACAGAGCGCAGCAGCGACGAGCCGCGCTGGTTGCGCTGCCGTACTGCCACGGCAGGCCCTGCTGACCACCGTCGAGCCACCCTCGGCCTCTGACGAAGCTTCCCAGGCCTTCCTTTGCTTCGATTTTGTTGATTTTTGTTGGTATAAATTTCTGAAAACCCTAATATAGATTTGATTAATTGAGTATGATTTAGCTTGTGATAAGCTAAATTAACTATTTGGTTATGTATATATGTGCTGTGAGAATGATTTGGATAGGTTAATTGTATTGTTATGTTGGAATTTTGGAAATTTTGGATTTTGGCCAGGTTATGCCCAAATTTTTTGAATTCGCCCGTTTTAACGATTTTGGATAAATTGACTATACAATATATTTTTAAATATATCTAATTTCATGTCGGAATCGTCAATTTGAGAAATTTATGCATAATTTATTGGAATTTGATTTCTAGGTCAAAATCCATGTGTGATAAAATTGGGTCGTATGATTGAGTCGCTCCGCTCAATTGATTTTATAATATCGTTTAAAATGTATTTAATTTTATATTGGAAGTGTTGATTTGGGAAAATTGTGCGTAATTGATCGGAATTGGATTTTTAGATCAAAACTTCCGTGGGTTTAAATTGGATTGTGTAATCGGGTTATTTTATTCAATTGACTATATAAATTATATTAGAATATGTTTAATTACATTTCCGAACTATCAATTGATATGTTTTGGCAAGAATTGATCGGATTTGCGTTACGGGCTCAAAAACCCTAATTGTGCTAAATTGTGTATTTCTTTTATTGGTTTTGAGCAATTGATTATTTGATATGTTATAAAATGTGTTTAATTGTATTTCTAAACATTCAATTTGATTAAATTAATAGAATTCAACCGAATTGTATTTTTGGGCCTAAAACCCTAGATTTCAAGTGAGATTATGAAATTGGTTATTGTATAGTTGTTTTTCTAAAAGTAAATTTATAGAAGTAGTTGAAATAATCCTAATTGTATTCTAATACCTTTAATTGGAATTAATTGATTTGAATTACCTGAGTTTGTGTTGTTGGCTTTAAAACCCAAATTTTGAAAGTGGATTGTCTTGAATTGGTTAATCGGGAGATTGTTTGGTTGAAATTGATTGTCTAGATTTGTCTAAAATTGGTTTAATTGAGTTTTAAAACTATCAATTTGAGGTAATCGAAGTGATTTGGTTGATTCGTAGTTTAGGCATTAAAAACCCTAATCTTCGGGGATGATTTTATAAAATTGATTTTTGCTATGTGTCTTTTATCTAATCGATTTCTATCTTTGGGTTTTAAGTCATTTAATTTATGTTTTAATCTAATCGGCTTGGATTTGGTTCTATGCAAATGGTTGGTTTACCTATTTAGTTGTAAAACCTAAGGAATAAGTTATTTTTGATAAATTAACTTATAATCGATTATCTTTCTTGGGCTTTCCAAATTAATTTGAAATGTCCTAAGTGTATTTTTATTAATCCGTTTTGATTTATATTTAATCTTAAATCTTAATAGAGCTATGCTTTAAAGTCCTAAGTTTGGACACGTTTTCCAAGAAAAATAGTTTGTGTCTCTTTGTATCGATTAAATTTTAATAGTAGAAGTTATTGATCGATAGGATAGTTTCTAACTTAGTTTCGATGTCTATCGGCGATCTAGGAAATCTTTATTGTGGATCCTCGAACTAGTGATCTCTCTCTCCCTCTTATCTCGCTTGGCTAGCTTTAGATCCAAGTAAGTCTCTACTTACCTCTACTTATGGGTGTTTCGTAAGGATGTGACTAAGGTCCCTACGTGTTATGTGACTTGCATGCCTTGGATGCTTTGTATATATACCATGTCATGTTGTGTATCACATGATTATCCTTAACGTGTTTTATGCGTAGCGCAGCTTGGATTTAAGGTATGTGGTATGTGTTTTTCTTATGACATGAATGTGATATCCGTATGTGGTGATTATGATGTGTTGTGACATGATGTAACCCTCTAGGACATGCATGCTAGGGTGATTATTATTATGACATGGAGATGAAAGGACAAAAAGAAATAAATGGGAAGTGAGTTGCTAAAAGGGAGTATAAGGGACCCGATTAGGGTTTTGGGAGGAATTAGTAATCTGGAAAAGGTGAAAGTAAAAATGATTAAGGGTGAGTGAGGTGCAGGTTGATAGTGAGAGTTTATGTTATAAGGAATGATTATGAGTGTTTTGGGAGAGAAGAGATATTGGGTTAAAAGGAGAGGTTACTTGTGGGATAAGAAAGGTACTAGGGTTGAAGTGGCCAACTAGGGTTTTAGGGTCACAAGTGGAATCGATGGGTAAAGCGATATGATTTGGGATTGGATCTAAATGAGATGAGGTGTGGGGCGATAAATGGAGTAATGGTAGTGTAAGTGAGAGAATGTTGGGCCACATAAGTCCAATTAGGGTTTCCAAGGGAAAACCCTAGAAGGAGATAGCATATGGAGTGGATGTCACGAGGTGCTAGGCCTTAACCCACGCCTTAGGAGTTGGTTTTCATTATGTGTAAGTATAAAGGGAAAGTAAACATCGAGGTGTGATAAGGGGCGCAAGCATCCCAAGATATGGGACAGGCCTTCTTGGAAGGATGAGTGTGGATATAGTTAGCCATGCATGTCAAGGGTAAAACACTTTCAAATAAGATATGTTAAGACACTAATCACTTAAAGAGGAAGATTGTTGAGCTGAGCCCAAACCGATCCACCGGCATAATAGTGGCCAGGTGCCGGGTGCCCTAGAGACCGATCCACCGGCATATAATAGTGGTTAGGTGCGTTCTACCCTATAAGTGACCGATCCACCGGCTATAATAGTGGGGGATTCCGAGCTCAACAAACCAAACATTAAGTTACAAATAAATCACGGAAAGATACATTATACTTACAGTGAAACACCATGAGAGTCGGGGCTAGACCGATCCATCGGCATAATAGTGGCCAGGAGCGTTCTGCCATAGAGACCAATCCACCGGCATATAATAGTGGTTAGGTGTGTTATGCCCTATAAGTGACCGATCCACCGGCTATAATAGTGGGGCTCCCGTACTCGCATGGATTAACAAAGATTATGGTGTGAAATGACTTAGAAATAAATCATGGAAAGATACGTTATAATTACAGTGAAACACCATGAGAGTCGGGGCCAGACCAATCCACCAGCATAATAGTGGGCATGAGCGTTCTGCCCTGAAGACCGATCCACCGGCATAAAGTAGTGATTAGGTGCATTATGCTCTATAAGTGACCGATCCACCATCTATAATAGTGGAGTTCCCGCACTCTCATGGATTCATAATGATTATGATGTGAATCGACTATATTTACTAGAGATCTAAAGAATGAGTCTACTCGGACCATAGCCGGCTCTTATTATCCGTATTACTGCATGTGGCTTATGTGATTATGGTCATGTAATGAGTTGTCAATAATATGGATTATTCCTACCTGAGGCACATGAGCTACTTTATATTTCGGTCATACCACTTATATGTTTAAATAGGATGTTACATATGTTTCACATGTTATTATATGTGTATGGTAAGACTTGTGATGTGGGTTTTGAGTATGCGTAATATTGTATCGACGTATAGCACCATGATTTAATATGCACTTAATGTATAGTTACGTCTCTCCCATAAAATAGGGTAGTGGAACTTACTCAATATTGGACCTGTACTGATACTACCTTGGTTGAATGGGTCCTGTGATGATCCACTGATGGTGGGGAGCAGACCTCTTGTGCAGGTTTAAGATCAGATACTGTTTGGGGTGGAAGGCTTGACTTGAGTGAGTAAGCAATCCAGATATTGATCTGTCGGATTTTATCTTGTTTAACTGTATTTCTCTTTGGAAATTATAAGTGTTGTATTTAAATTTTCAAGGGCTTTGTAATTGACTTTTAATTTCTTGTACTCTGATAAGTTTTTAAAATTCAGATGTAATTGTTTGACAGGTTTTAGCCTTTCATCTAACATGAGATAGATGGTTGACATTTATCTTGTGTTAGATGTGGCAGTAACATTTCCCAAATTCTCTTCTAACTTCCGCTTTATTCTTTCAAAAAAAATTCCAGGAGTGAAATTTGGGGGTGTTACACTCTGGTAGCAAGCTAAGTAGGATAAAATGCAATATAACCATCTAGTGATAAAGCGGGAAGGAATATCCATTGGAGGATCAAGTTAGCTAGTTCAAGCAAGATTTCAATCTTATTTGAAGTGGTTCGCAAAACATTAACAATGTCTTCCTTTTTGGATTTTGAATCTCTTTTTATGTGTGTGAATGGTTAATGATCAATTTACTCTATGCTCATTATACAAATCCCAACTTAACCTCTTATTGATCTAATTTTCAACTTGACATAGTTATCATATGTTAGATTTAATAATGATATCACTCAAAAATGTTAGACACTCAACCTCTTGATAAATGTTTTTTCTTTTTTCCTAGAGGATTGTGGTGATTACGTTAGTTCCTCACAAGAACTGGAATATTAAAGTATAGAAATAATTTTTGAGGAAGTAATCTAGTTAGAAGATGAAGATAGTACAATATAGTAATAGTTCTAGCTAAGATGAGTGAACAATGAGCATTATTGATAATTTTCAATAATTGCAAATAATAAGAGTTAGATGCTTTAGAAATTGATTGCAAAAGTAAGTAGAAAGTTTAGAATAATTAATGATCTCTCAATATTAAATGCCAGCCTAACAACTTATATTTGTAACTTGGCACACACTCCCCGTTGTTGTTGCATTTAGTATATTAGCCATTATATTCCAACAGACATATCTTTTTTCGTTTCAAAATTACCTATACTAATCCACCAACTCCCAAAACCAATGGATATCTAATTTATGTGACTTAGAAACCAGTCATTTGTTTTGGATAATTGATCAAAAACTTGGTTTCTCAAAACCAACCAATGTGTTTACTATTTAGGTGTAAGCAAAATTGGTTTTGAACAAAATTAAACTAAGGGACTATTTGGCAAACCAAGGGCCCAATTAGGAAAACAAATTGATGAGGTTGGGAAAACTCATTTGAAGTGTTTAGGTTGAGACCAAAATGGTTTTATCAAAAATTTAAACCATGAGTTGGTTCAGCAAACCATTGGACTTGCTGGAAAAGTAATCAATATATTTGTTGGAAACCAATTAATGTGTTTATAATAAGACCAAATAAGTTTTTCAAAAGAATAAGGCTAAGGACTAGTCAGTCAAACCAATAGATTGGTAATACAAGTCAATGGGTATGTAAATTAATCCAATGGATTATGATAGTGATTGAAAGTTTAAAACTCCAGGAATATAACAAAACACTAGTTGAGTAGTTATGTACACCAATTGACTGGTTTTGACTATATTCAAAATTCTTTTTAAACACTTAGAATTTTGATATATGTAAAAATCAAACTTAGAGTCCATTTCAAAACAAAACTTTAAGGAATATTTACACCATCTATCGAACTAAAAACAATAGTGTTCATACTCAACTCAAATTTACAACATTTGAAGCTAGAGTTTTGGTCATCCATGAGTGATCTTTCCTTGGGATATAATGATTTGAACTTGATCAAATTTGCATATCATTTGTTTGGTTAAGTGTTCAACACATCATTTGGTAGTTCAATACATGCACATTTAAATGAAATAAGTTAAAGGCTAAAATGGTTTGTTATCATAAAATTAAGGATTAGTGAAATTAATTGACTTACAAGGTCAACATCTTAGATACCATCTTAGCTACAAGATCTTGGTAATACAACTCTTTTAATCCAACGCATTTTACATCAAAACAAACCATTTATCTCTTTACGACTCAATCTAAATATGCTCTGATATATGGTTTCCTAGTCCATGGGCAAAAGAGGACTACTCCTCGTCAATCTTTGGCTAAGTACAAATGAGTGGCTTAGTTCAAGTCACAAGCATCTGACCATTTTACTTAAAATTTACAAGATACCCATCAAGTTGTCAACCTTTATTACATTGCTAACTTTCGAGCCAAAACTGAAACATATACAGATAAGTAATCAGGCAACCATATTTTGCTTACACTCTTCACAAGTGTTACTATGAACAAATATAATGAAAGGAATTTCCAGACCCTGCCAAAGAAAAGGAGGCTAATGATGCTGTATTTTCTCATCTCATTTTTGTAACCCCGGAGTGTTGACTTTTATGTTCTTGTATCATTTATGTACATCATTTGAAGCATCCACATTATGACTCTAGCTCTTATATTGATCTGAAAAAGGAATATATAGAGTAAGATATGCTTTCCCAGTGGATCATGATGAGCAGTTTAATGGTTCATGTTTAAAAGGCAAAGGCAAGCTCTGAAGTCTCAAGGTATTATTGGAAAATGATGTGGTAAAACTGGAAAGAGAAATACAGAAAGCGTGCATATAATGAAAAAAGAAAACCCACACACTCTTCACCTTTTATGTTTTGATTAATAAACTTCTCTGTCCTTTTTATGTAGGTTGGGGGAGGGGGGCTAGATGTCCCAAAAGCAAGTCAAAAGTCAAGATAGTGCAGGAGGAAATTATACATACAGGAATGGCCAGGAAGTTATAGAAGCCATAGAAATTATAGAACATTTGGTCACAAACTATCGCCTAAATATGTGGTTACAATAAGCTAGATCCGCTTAGGAAGGATGTGTATTTACTCCGAGATATTAAGATGCTAAAACATAGTTAAGGTCCTCTTTCACTGTAGCCAACCCTCTTCCTCTGTTTTAGAAGGCTGAGTATATTCGCATATGCAGTTGGCTATCTTTTACACCTACAGTGCTGTTCTGCTAACTATAAAAGAATATGAACCCGGTTCGTAAAAACTGTGATCGGAAATTTTTCAGAGAAAGAACTGGGAGTCGGGGTGATGCTCTTGGGGAGTGCTCTAATCAAGGGCAATGAAACGTAAAACTACTAGACACAAGTACGCTTAATCTGCAGCCTGAAACCGAATGACAGTTATCTCACGATTTCGAATGATCGAAAATATCAAGATATGCAAAGATGATATTTGCACTTATAATACCTTTCCGGCGGGATGACGATATATCTCTACGTCAAAATTTGTTTCCTTTTGATCCCAGCTCTTCGTAATTCTCGCAGGTGAGAAGCAATTTCCTGTATGAGGTGTAGCCCATCATCTCCATTCCTGAGTGAATTGATAGCATGTTGAAGAAATCTTCTGTCGGCTTCAAGTGATTGTAACCTATCATTCAAATTGGACACCTCGTGACCAAGGGCTACTAAATCATCTTCCTTGCGTACCAAGGAGACTGGTCCAAAAGATTTCGGGCTTTTAAATGACTGCACACGTCTTATGAGTAAATGTGATCTGTCTCTGGGCATGGAAACATTCTCGTCCACTTCATTTGTCGCTTGAGACCCGTCTTTGTGACATTTTGACTCACTCAGATCAACCCCTTCCCCGTTTGTCAAGTTTGAGTGTGCTCCATTATTTGAGTATCGGTAAAGTTTTTTCTCCAACTGACCTAAACACTGTGCAATGTATAATGTTTCATCTTCAAATTCAGGGGAATTATTTAAAGAGTCTTCTTTATTCTCCCCTAAGGATACACAGTAGTTTTGAACATTCGTAGGATCTCGAGAAGTAGCGGAGCCCGAAATTGCATCCGGTGCGTTCTTAGCTGCCAAGTCATCAGGATACTTTGTCCTGTAAAATTCAAGCTCTGCTTCTAAATATTCAATCTCTTTGGCCTTCTCCGCAATAAGGTCATTTGCCTTCTGTAGTGCTTCCATGTCATATTCAGCTTCCTCCTCCATCATTCTCAGATCATGCAAGGCATCCATTTGTAAAGCTGCTTTCTCTTCCTGCAGTCTTGTTATCATTGCCATTGCTTGGTTCGCAGCAATGGCAGAAGCATTCCTCTCCTCTTCCAACTCCCTGCACAAAGATGACATCAACTTCTTGTCATGCTCTACTTGCCGTCTTAACCTATCAATATCACTCTCACCCTCGATTTCACCGACACTACTGAAATCCAAAGACTCAAAACCAGATTCATTTCTATCTAGTGATCTAGAATCATTTCTCTCCAACGAGAGTCTTTTCTGAAGTATTTGAAATCCTATGGAGACAGTAGAATCTGACTTCTTCAGCTCGTTGAGGTTCACAGGTGCTCCAGGACTTGGCATGTCAGTTTGCGGTAACTCAAGTCCTCGAGCAGCAGACAACTGTGATAACAGAAGCTTCAGGTCTTCACTAACTCTTGTGGAGTCCTTTCCAGCCTCTTGGTTAATAAGCTTGCCGGACAATTGTCTTCCCCTGCTGCTGCTGACAGCCAGCTTGTAGGCATCAAAAAGATCCAAGTAACTTATGTTCTGGGAACCACCATCATTAAGATCAACATTTGTTTTGGAGCCTGTTTTGTCGGTTGCAGTAGGTGCATTTTCTGTTCCGTGAATATTGCTGCTCTCACCCACTACTGGTGGCACAACTTCTATATTTCCTTCCATTGCAGCTGCGATAGATCGTTAAACACATACATGATGTACAGAACTAGATTAGAAACAATCATGAATAATAATAACATGTAACTGTACAAAATATATCAGACAATTAACAATTGTAATAATGACAACGTTGGGGAATGAAAATGACTTTTAAGTTGTAAGTTGTAACTCCACTACAATTCAAGAATCAGGAAATCCAAGTGATTTGGACTATAAATCACAAAGATGGAATTACAGAGGTTCCTTATTCAAAGCAAAACGATCATTCCCAGTTGCTTTTATCTTCAATTATTGGAATGGAAGGGAGAGAGGATATGTTAAGTTCTCAATGTAGAATACTTAAATATGAGATCGTCTTAATATCTAACAGACAATGAACCACAGGATAGCCTCAATTTGGAATTTATTTTCAAATATCTACAGTAATCGAAAAATAGGAAAACCACAAGGCAAAATAGTATATATACTTACGGCTGTCTATAGGCAGATCAGCTGAAAATTGGCCAGTATTTGATAGGTAAGCTACATTATCAATAACATTTATAAGTTCAACTGGAGGTGAACTGTCCACTTTATGATCACTCTGTTGCCAATCGAGCTCTTCCAGCCCCTGCCCAATATCACGAGTCGATGAAATAGATAGATCATTAAGAGGCTCAATAATTTCAGATTGATCACATGGCTGTAATTCTGAAGTTTGTGGCACTGAAGGTTTCTCACGGATTGAATTGTTATCTGGCAGGGCAGCTTGAGGTTCTATCAGCAGAGATTCTTCTCCTACATGTCCCCGAAAATCATTGGTCTCACATGTCAATGCCCTGGAGTCCTCATTATCAGACATCTGAACTTCTGACTCTGTATCAGAGTTGATCTTAAGCTCCGTGTATCCAAAATGAGGCAAAGCATCGTCAATGTTTCCTTCTTTCAAAGAGTTTGAAGCTGACCGACGCCGCCTTTTCCTTTCCTTGTTCAAGTCACACAAGTTCTGCCTGAATTCGCTATACAAAGGGACATCGAGATCAGCAGCCTCAAACTCAGTTGATTTAGTCTGGAGCAACAATTCCTGAGCATGGCTTCTCGAGGTCCACAAGTCATTACAGCAACAACAACGTTTTGTGCATGGAAGAATGGGCTTATGATCATCTCGTATAGGATCCTCATCAAAGCCAGCATCAGGTCCAGCCCCCAATTTACCAACTAACAACCTGTATGTTTCCGCATTGGACTTATCTGTCGTGGCAAAAGAGAAGAGACAGCTCTCACACATGCCATGAACATCAACAAGCTTGCCATGATGAATGCATAAAACTAGGGACGAAATCTCAGACTTGTGATCACCACAAAACAAGTCCCAATAAAAGCCAGCACTTTCCCCCTTAAACAAATGATCAAGCCTCGAACAGAGCAAACAAGGAACTGGCAACTCATAGTAGCGAGCGAATTTCGTAATCAAATACGAGAAAAACGCATTAATAAACAGCATAAACATGAGCAACCATTCAAGCGCGGCTGATGACAAAGCATTCATAAAACCCTTGAAGGTATTTGAGTTCTAATAGATGAAACACCTCGTCCAGCCATGTCCAGCAAAACTAATCTATCATATGGGGACGCACAGAAACGAATACGCGAGCAGAAGTCGCAACAATCCCTTTGGGTTCCAATAATGATCCTGGCTCGCCGTATATCTCTGCAGCTTGTTCTATGAACAAAAATAACGATACAGATTATCAAAATTTTGATACCATAAGATACACCAAAAGCAAATAATGTGGATTTTCAGTGCCCAACAAAGAACCCATTACCAAAACAAATCGGCAACAATAGAACAGTAGCGTATAGACGATAAGAAATTATTTAGTAAGCATAAGTGAATTGCACAATGCATCATGGTATTTGTACCTTCCTACTTTTCCCTGGATGCAAAGAAAAACTAATTCTTGGAAACACAATGAAATCACTGAATTTTGGGGGGGGGGGTGGGGAGGTCCATGGAGGATCATCAAAATTTCTGGCACTTATATTAATCAGATTGCAATGAACTAATGATAAGAAATGATATAGATCTAGATCCACGAAATTCATAATGTATCAAATGGAAAACCCAAATTCTCAGAAACCCGTCACTAACATAGTAATATCAAACAACAACAACTACAAAAAAAATAAACAAATAAAATAGCGATATTGAGAGCTAAAAACTTACATGTTGAGGGGCAAAACACCCGAAAAGCACGAAAAAAATTTAAAGGAGCAATTTTTCAAACAGGTTCAGATCATCCAAGAAGAACAGAGCATAAGGCTCGTCGAGAGCTGAGAGATTCAAGGAATACAGACAGGCAGGAAAGAAGAGAGAGAAAGTCCAAGCTGGTGAGATTGAGGTTAAACTAGGTGAGTACAGATGTGCACGTAGTTTTCAATTTCCGAGTCAGATAAGGTCAAGACGATCAAATAGGACCAAAATGCCGACAAACAAAAAGGTCGGCTTAAAGCCAGGAACTTTAGTGGAAAATAGACAGGCAAGTGCGCTGCCGAAAGCAATTAGATTAGATCCATGTCGAGTAAGAAACGCTTCGTGAGTCGCCGCCTTCGGCTCCACCTTAGAAAATATGGCTGTTAATGTTACACAATATTTTTTTTATTTGATTTAATATTTGATGTAGTCTGATTTAGAAACATAAATAAATAATTTAAATTTAATTTTCAAATTAAATATTAGATTTGGTTAATGAAAAGTTAAATATTATAAATATTTGATCCAATAAATATAAATATTTATACATTTTTTATAATTTTTTATTTTATATATAATTGTATGTAAATAAATTTAGGGGTGGATGTGTATAAATTTTACTTGATTTATTATTTGAGTTAAAATTATATTTTTAATATAATCTATTTTTAGATATTTATACAAAAAAAATAAAAATACTCTATGAGTCGATAGACCCTACCTCACTCTACCCCTTCTTTATTTTAATTTTAACACTCAATATTTGTTCAGCAAGGTAGATATTTACTGAGTGAATCGGATATTGTTCAGCAAATCGTATAATATCAAATATATTTGTGATTTGGTGGCTTTTTTATATTTAAAATTATATTCGGATAACATCGATTATATTTGATATCCGATCAAAAAATTCGAATATTCGAAGTTTCAAATCAAATATCAAATATCATTTTTAGATATCTAAAATATTAAATATTTGAACCATAAATAATCCTAAATATAAGGGAGGTAAATTATATTAAATGTTTTGTCTTAGAAGTGTGGGAGCATGTACTTTGAACTACAGTTGTCTGTGAAAAAAAATTAATCCTCAAAACCTTTTCTACCTATGAAATTTAACATCCTATATTAAAAAAAAATCAATTTACAATCGAAACAAATACTTTAAATGATTTTTAATTGGATTCTCCAAATCAACATAATATTTAATTTTATTAATATATTATATTATATTTAAAATATGTGTTATTGTATTTTAAAAAATTATAATATATTTGGATACATAAAAATATATTGTTTGGTATTAATAAATATCAGACAATATTATATTGTATATTTAGTATATTATACTATATAGTGCACTATATTCTACTAAATTGTAGTATTTTTTTTAAAGATATATGTATCTAATTATAAATATATGTATAATAGGATATTTTAGATATCTTCAGTATCTGATATAAAAATTTTGAATATCATATCTAATTTGAGAGATACAAATCAAATATCTAACCCTATAAATGCTGATATCTATTTTTGCACACCTTTATATTAAAAAATGATTGAGAGATAGATAACATAGTCATAATATTTGCAACTAGTTTTATAAATATAAATAAAAATTTAGATATGAGAGAGTGGGAATAAAAATAATAATAAACAATTAAACCAGCAACAACTAAAACACGACATTTAGGATTTATTATTTGGGACTCAACACACTTTATATAATAAAAACACTTTAGCCCTATTTTTTATTTTCCCTCTACTGCAAACTCTCAATAATATAGAAATAAAACATATTATCTCCCCAAATTAATTTTATCTCTACAATATAAAATTTTAATTTCATATTAAAGTGTATTAAAAAAGAATTTACCTTTGTTTTTCTTTCATTCTCTCTCCCTTTTATTTCTCCATCCCCTTCTTTTCTTTCCACCTGTCTTTTCTTTGCACCAATAGACTTAGTTCTATTTTCTTTGCCGAGTAAATTTTTAAAGTTCATTGAGCTTTTGTTGTGGCTAGAGAGACTGCCCAATAAGCTCAAGTTTCTAAGCCTATGTTGTGGATGGTCTTAGGATTAATTTTTTTTAAATGCAATAACAAAAAAACCAATAACAACAACCTAAGAGATTTCTAGAACAAAGACTACCAAATTCACTAGCTTATATTTTACAAAATCAATATCAACTTCAGGTGCTATATATATGTGGGTGTGTTTGTTTAAACATATATTTGAAATATTTATATGAAGTTGTTTTTTTCTTTTTCTTTATTGTTGCATTAACCATGATTCAATATTTGTTTTTTTTATTTTGTCATTAGTTAAAACATTAAATATGAAAAAATAATAATTAACATTTGAGATGCAAAGGTGTGGTTATATGTATACTCACATCTTACTTAAGGTTGTTTGTTTTATTTGATATCTAATGATTCCATAAAAAAAAATTGATCCAATATTTTTTCAAATCAAATAGCCAATCCGGTCAATAACAAATTAAATAAATTAGATATCCAGTTTGAAAAATATAAATAATATGTGTTATGATAAATTATATGCATATACACTCTAAAAATTATATAGATAATATTTTATTATATATAATTATTTGTGTGTGTGATTTGAAAAGAGATTATTTATTGTAAGTAATTTTTATATGTTTTAATCATTATTTTTATTAAATATTTAAATATTATCTAAAATTTAGAATTTCTAATTGAATATAATTTCACTTGAAATTTGAATCGAATCAATAGATTAAATTAATTAAAATTGAATCGGTTTATTATCTTTTAATTAGATATTTTTTATCTGATATTTCTCATTTGTGACATGCTGGAAAGTTTTGATATATGATGAATTATTTGCTAACCGATCCAAAATTCTGGATATTTGAAGTGTCTAATATCTAAAGTTTTTTTTTACCGAATATTCGATTATCAAATATCTAAAATATCGGATATTCAATCCATGAACACTCCTTTGACCCATGCAATGTACATGATTTTATTAAGTTTGGAAATATTAACACAATGAATATTGATTTGATCTTAAACACAATATTAACTATTTAACAAGTAAGAGGTGATAAATAAAAGGTAAATGACAAATGGATATCTAAAAAAGATACAACAAACTATAATATATTAATACATATCGTTGAATAATAAATCTATTAAATTTAACTATCTAATTATATATATATGTATATATTGGTAAGTATGTGAAATATTATTACTTCCAAAAATAGATCATTAAGTACACCAAAAAAATCATAGTACCAACTAGAAGCTATCTCAAGCTATCAACATGAGCCACTAATGATATATACAATTTACAATGGGTCCTACTAGTTATCTTAGTGGCTAACTCCTTTACAATCAGACGACATATATGTTATGGCTCACATCTCTTTTGATGGAAGTAATTTGACCATAAAAATGATTACCTAAAATTTGTTAAGCGATATTCATCCCAATATCATATTATATTGCGAGGGGAAAGCAAAAACTACTAAATTTATTTTAATGCTCCTTAGAGCCCCCGAACGACCAATTATCAAAGCAAGGTCAATCATTCCCTTTAATATTATAGTTTTACCAGTGAATATAAAACTCTCCTCTGGCAATTATAATTTATTATAACCTTCCTTAAAAATAACATCAACAAAACTTTAAGTATCTATAAGAACCCTTTTCATCATGCAATTGGCAATCTAGGCTTTAATAACTAGGGGGTCATCATGAGGTTCCACTATACTTTGTCCTTCATATTTTTCTATGAAACTAATTTCCTATTTGCGTGTCCATGATATAAATTATTTTTCATGGAAGTCGTCTCTTCTATCATATGCCTTTAGGGATGAATTACTATCCTTTGCTAAGGAATCCCCCGGTAATTGTATGAATAATTTTTTTTTTGTTTTTCCTTAACCTGAGGGGATGATGGGAGTTTCCATACCATACATATTCCTTCTCTAGTCGAGGGCGTGTCTGTATTGCCTCAAATGGCATTTGCATACCAACTTTTCTACAATATCCCTTAACATCCAACAATCTTTTATAGTGTGTTTGATAGCTTTATAATGTGCACACTACCCATTAGGATATTTGTATTTTGAGTTAATTATTAAGGGAATGGGCCTTAGAGATGTATGTCAGCCATTCTCTACATTTAATATGTGCGAAATATTGGCCACCGACAAAGTTTATTTATCATATATTCCATATGGGCTTCAACGAACAACTGAGTTTGCAGTTGATCTATGACGCTCAAAATCTCTCTCTTATCTATACATCTCCTTAATAAGTCTTGGCTTCAGAATTGATGGTGTCCCCACCCTTCTTCCCAAGACCACATAGCTTTATTCATTTCCTTAGCATCAATCATTTCCTATACATCATTCCTAAGAGAAGTGTAGTATAATACCACGATTGTTACTACTGAAAATTTGTATTTTGCAGAGGAAGTAATTAAGTAAAATATTGAGGGTTATCGCCATGATCGACATAATTCTATTATCAATCACAAGGCTATAACATTTAAATTAACTCAAGAAAATTAGAAGCAAACTAATATTTATAGTACAATAATGATTTTGGAGCCTAACTCTGAGTTAACAATACAAAATACAAAAGAAGGGATACCATGAATTAAGAGTCCAAAAAGGGTATCCAGTTAAAAATATCGATCGGATAACAATTACTCTTCTACCAACCCCTAACATAGATGAAGTCAATCATCCCCACATAGGGCATCATAGGCAGCATAATCATCTAGCTGATCTTCTAAAACTTGTACATAAGATTTAGGGTCTCTCGCTCATGGAAATGAGTAGCACCCATAAAATAGGTGGTCAGTACGCTACGTACTAAGTAAGGGAACAATACTATCAAAATAGGGATACAAATAGTACATGCTTTTTCATTAGATAATAAGTGAATAACCAAATAAATGAAACATCTCATAAGACATAATATGATCCATATTTCTTTATTAAGTATAATCTATTTTCATTCTTCTATATACGTTGAGTGTAGGAACCCCACTATTCTTAAACTGGTGGAACAGTTTGAAATACCATCTTAGGGACAACACACCTGAGCCACTATTATCATTCGGTAGAACGAATCTAAAAACATGACCTTCTCGGGACAACACGTTTCCGAGCCACTATTATCTCTCGTGGAATGGGAATACATACATACATACATACATACATACACACACACACACACACATACACATAGATTACCTTATTCTTGACTCATGTATTCTTTCACTTTAAATATATATATATATATATATATTATATATATACACACACACATACATACACATAGATTACCTTATTCTTGACTCATGTATTCTTCCACTTTAAATCATTAGTATCTTTTCCATAGATTATGCTATTATATTTCCAATTCACAATGAGTAGGGGCCCTCACTATTCTTAATTCGATGGAATGGACTGAACCACCTTCTCAGGACAAAACTCTCCTGAGCTACTGTTCTCCCCAGTGGAACGAAAATACATACATACATACATATATAATAGATCACATTGGCTCTATTCACATGCTCTTTCACTTTAAGTGATTAGTATCTCATTCAAGATTTATTTTCAAGCATAGAACACATTAAAGCAGATATACACATAACATAGGTCCAAGTCCTTAAGTCGTTTCAAACCCTAATTACACATCCTTTAGTATTCATTCTCCCATATTGATTATTCCACACAACTTATATTATATCATCTCCAAGATCCATCATTATTATCATACCTTAAATGCATGATTTCCCATACACATACATTAATAATCTCATCCCAATATATTATTACTCATAGAAATATCCAAAACCGAAATTCCACATATTTGTTATAACACCTCCCACAAAATTTACATGATTACCAATTCTGATAGATAACCTCATAAAGTCAAACATTAACAACGTATTCAAAAATCCATATAACCTCTTGATCTTAAACATGGAATAATGATATTATCATTATAAGATATTTTGCCCCAAATTATCCATTAAATCATTTAAGGACCTCAAACAATGATAATACTTCCAAGAATCCCTCATGCTATTATTATCATATTTTAATCCACCTAACACATAAATACCAAAATTTTCTTATTACCCCATAATGAACAAATTACCCTTAAGCATAAGTAATAATATTTATTTTATAAAATAGTGTACCTTCCACAAATACTATTTTTAAGTCCACAATTTATCATCATACATCATGAGAGATATTAAGTCCATTTATCAAAACTCATTTAACCCATATTTTATACTATAAGATATGTTTTCACAAATATGACATTATCACAACAAAATAATAATGGTAACTCTTACCTATTCTTACTTTTTTTCAATAACATAACACCCTTAAACCCTTATTTTATGCCATAAGATATATTTCTACAATATGACATTATCACAACAAAAATCGTAACAAAATAGTACCTCTCACCCATTCTTAACCCCTTCCAACATAATATTCACATCATCACAAAATATCATGATCAACATATGTTACATCATATATCAATAAGAGCATGAAAAAAACATATAACCATACAAGCAAATAACACCAAAAACCCTAAATATCGTATAGTATCCTTAACAACTAGGACACCGGGCTCTAAGCACGCAAATTCTAGAATTCCTCCTCTAAAGCTATTGGAATACCACCTATAAAAAATAACAAAATTCATGGTTAGGCTCGAAGAGTTAAATCAAAGGATAAATTAAGTTAAAGAGGGTAAAAATAGAAATAATCGTAGTCAAATGGGAGGTTGAGATGTGTAGATGTGTAGAGGAATGTGTAGTGGAGCTATGGTAAAATTTTGGAAGTGTTTGGACAAGTTTTGGGGGTGAAAATAGGGGTGCATGACTGAAAATGGGAAGTTGCATGGATTTATTGTAGGCGGTGAAGCCCTAGTTGAGAGAAAAGATCACGCACTACCAGGCGGTGCTGAGTTGCACAGCTGTGCTGCAGGCAGTGCATACCCAGACCAAAAGAAATATCATGTATGGCCAAGCTGTGCAAAGTTGCATGGCTATGCAATAGGAAATTTTTAGTGTCGCATGACCGTGCTTGAGGTTGTACACAAGCCGTGCGCTCTACAAAAATATGACGAACGAGAGAAAGAAGGAAAAATAGGCAGTGGTCGGTGGCGATGGCCAACAATGGTTTTGGGAAAGGTTAGGGCGACCTTGGTGGTCGGTCCATTTCCTAATGGGTGGAGAGTGGTGGATGAGGTGGTGCACGATGGTGAATGGGTGGTGCGCAAGCTAAAATGGGGGAAAGAAGGAAGAAGAAAAAAAATAAAAGAGAAGGAAGAGGAATCTCGGGCAGTGGCTTTTTGACACATAAATAATAGAGTGGAGGCTACACAAAAAGATAGAAGGAGAGTATGTAGTGTGTGTGTGTGTGTGGTGTGAATCAGGGAAGAAATAAATATATAAAAAAATAACAAGGGTGGTGTATGATAATGGTGATGGTGATAGTGCAGCTATAAGGTGATGATGCTAATGTTGATTGTTGTAGAGGACGGGGAGAAGCAGAGCAATAGTTGCAAGGTGAGGGTGGTTATGGTTGTATGTAGGTGTGTTGTGTGAGAAGTAAAATGGCAGGGGGAGTGTGCAGGTCAAGCAGGGATAAGGGAGTAGAAGGAGAAGAAGAAAAAGAAGAAAGGAAGTTAAGTGATGGGTGATTGATGTCTACAGGAGGTGATGGTGCAAGTTGCAACAATTGAAATTGTTGCAGCATAAGGTTGACGGAAGGAGGCAAAGAAAGAAAAGGAAAAAGAGAAGGGTTGGAAATTAGTTTAGATGATTTTGGATTTTCCATAAGTAATTAGGATTAGTGAAATTTTTAGTGGGTTTTGATTTTGGTTTACGAATTACAATTTATCCAAGTTAAGGTTTCTATTTTGGCTAAAGTTTCAGAATTAAGAAATTAAGTTAAGACTAAAATAATATTTCTTGATATTATAATCAAATTAGGGCATTAATGATGTGGGATTAGGCTAAGTAAATTTTTTGGGTATTACATGTAAGATTTATGTTTTTCCAAGTATAAATTCTCCACTAGCTTTATATTAGTCAATCAATGCTTCAAAAGCTGGGATTCGTATTTTTTGCATCAATGCCTCAGAGATATCCTTAGTGAAAGGTGTCTACTAATTAAATACGATGTTATCCTTATGATCTGTCATGGCTTATAATGCATCGTATAACTTTTTTTTTCTATCATCTTATTAATCAACACTTCCTCATTCCACATGTTTCATCTGCTTTCTTTCCTTCAATTCCTTTGCTAGTTTGCTTTGTCCCAATCTATTGGCTTCAAGACATGGACTCTAACACCTTTTATGTATGCTCCACCTTGGAGGGCTGAGGGACTCTTATTGTAACACCCCTAAAATTCACTCCTGAAAAAAAAATTTAAAAGAATAAAGCGTAAGCTAGAATTTGGGGAATGTTACCGCCACATCTAACACAAGATAAATGTCCACCATCTATCTCATGCTAGATGTAAGGCTAAAACCTATCAAACAAAATTTCAAACATTTATGCCGTGAGGATAAACTCCCATAAGGAGATATCTACAGGCAGATGGCAAGTGAATTAATTCACTAAATAAAATCATCACTAAATGAATCAACGGAACCTGTGAAATAGATCCGAATTTTAAAAGCTTATCAAAGTACGAGAAATTGAAAGTCAATTATATTACCCTTGAAATTTTAAATACAACACTTGTAACTTACAAAGATGAATACAGTTAAACAAGATAAAACCCGATAGATCAAATTCCGGATTGCCTACTCTCTCAAACCAAGCCTTCCACCCAAATACAATATGCGATCTCAAAAATGCACAAGAGGTCTGCTCCCCACCATCATTGGATCATCACAGGACCCATTCAACCAAGGTAGTATCAATACGAGTCCAATACTGAGTAAATCTCACTACCCTATCCTATAGGAGAGATGTAAAGTATAACATCAAGTGTATATTGAATTATGGTGCATTACGTTGATATAATATTATGCATACTCAATACCCACATCATAAGTCCTACCATACACATATAATAACATGCGAAACATATGTAACATCTTAAACCGATAATAGATTCAGATAAGCCAACCAGGCATTTATGGATAATGTTAAACCAACCAATCGGGCATTTTTGGACAACTCCAAACCAAACCAAGCCGAATCGGGCATTTATCAAGTGGGCATTTATGGGCATTGCTAAACCAAACCAATCGAGCATTTATCCCCACGGACATTACTTAGGGACATGTCCAGCCCTAGTCGAGTAGACTCATTATTTAGATCTCTGGTAAATATAGTCGATTTACATTATAATCTTTATCAATTCATGTGAGTGCGTGAACCCCACTATTATAGCCGATGGACCGGTCATGCAGGGCAAAACGCTCCTGGCCACTATTATTCGCCGGTGGACCGGTCTAGCCTCGACTCACATGATGTTTCACTGTAATTACTTTGTGTATTTCCCATGTCTTATTATTATTATTACGTTTGGTTTGTTGAGCACGGAATCCCCCACTATTATAGCCGGTGGACCTGTCATGCAGGGCAAAACGCGCCTGGCCACTATTATAGCCGGTGGACCGTCCTACCACATCTAATTCTTTTACTTCGGATATATTTTGTAAAACTGCATCGTCTTCTTGCAAGATGACAATGTGGAGTCTAGTTCTTGACTCTCTTTCTAAAAGGTTAAAAGCCTCATCTAAGGTTTCTTGAGAAATAAGTAGTTGATGTGGGATGTGCTAATGCCGGTGTATAAGATGAGATAATTGTCTAAGGATGTGAGTAAGAGGGGCTAAAATATCTGACACCACCTCTTGAATAGAAGCGCAAAGCTCAGGGTTAGTAGCCCAGAGTTGAGCAATAGTGACTAAATAGTATTTACTTTAGAGATTACTAGTGTTTGGATAGAGTCAATGAGGAGGTTATGTGGGAGACATGGTTTTTTATAAACAATCCTCACATATGACGCCTATTGTTGTATAACTTTATCAAACCACATTGTCATGCACCGACTCTTCGCCAAATCTAGCTACCTGCGGCCTTAGTCTTTTTCTCACTCCTTGAGAGACTAAGTCAGCCTTCCTCCTTCAAGTATACTCAACACTTAGGCTAGAAACGCCTCTTAGACCACCACATCGAACCTTCACACAAGAACTCAAGAGAGAACTTTTAGAGAGAGAAAGGGAGATTATATTTAGAGAGAGAAGCTCTGGAGATACAACTCTTGTTGGATGATCTCAAATGCTTCTACCTCCCCCTCTATTTATAGGAGAGGATCCACCCCTTCACCTCCCCAGGAAGATTCTAGATACGGGCCTAATGGATTTCTCTATAATGGCCCAATAAGCCCATTAGGGGTTCTAGAATAGTCCATTAGGGTTTCTAGAGTCTCCTTTAGGTTTCTAGAATTATTCACACATCTCTACATAAATATAGAAGGATCTAGAGACATTCCCCTCTAGAACCTTCTAGAACAATCCAGGAGAATGTAGAACCCTATACATCTATCCATACTTATCTAGATTATAAGGATGTTCTAGACTATTCTGGGACCGATAGAACCTCGATGCCAACCTTTCGAAGTGGCTCGTAACAACATGCTCTTAAGGATCAAAACAAAGGGTGATACTAGTGGGATGCTAGGGGGAATTTAAGGAGGAGAAAAGAGATAACAGAAATAGAAAATTTGTATAATAGTTTTCCATATCCTCAAATGATTAAAATACCCAATATATATAGAGGTTAAATTAGGGTTAGGGATTCAACACAGACTCAACACAAAGGAAAGATTGGCTAGGATCCAAATCATTGACTCACTTCAGGCCTTGTGTCCTTTCTGCGAAACGGAACAAGAAATGGCGAATCACCTTTTCCTGCATTATTCGGTAAGTGGGAGGATATGGTACGACATATGCGATTGGATTGGGTATCCCTGGGTAATGCCCAATTTAGTCAAAGAAAATGCTTATGCTTGGTTAGGAGTTCACAGTAAAGGTCTGAGGGGGAATATCTGGCGAACTGCGTTCTTTGCTATTATAGTCACCATTTGGGAGTCCAGAAATAGAAAAGTGTTCGATAATATCGTCGGTTGCAGGGGATGGATGCTTATGTTAATTAAGATGAGAATAGGTTTTTGGATCAAATACAGTAGAAAGAATTTTCCATACAAAGCGGATGAGGTGATCCATAATGTCCAGGTCTTATTAAGATAGAACTCTCGTTGTTGCCTCTTTTGTCGGGACATGTGTTAGGCCCTTTGCTATTCTGTTGTCAATTTTTTATCTTGTGATCCAAACACTTCTATCTATCAAACAAAAATGAAGGATATGGTGTGGTGGAGAATAGAAAAGTTGTCTTGAGTATTGCAAGATTTATCGGCCTAGGACTAAAGCTTTGTTGGTTGGCATCTTCAAGTAGGTCCAAGGTCAAGAATGATCAATTAAGGCACATCTGGGACTGATTCAGGATCATTTTGGGGATGATATTTATCCTTTGGAGCGGTGTTCAGGTGCTTAAAAGTCTAATAAAGAACATACCATATTAGTATTTATGATTACTTTTCATATGAGCGATATTTTAAATAGTAATTTAGTCTTATCCAAAAAAAAATGAATGGTAATTTAGTCATTAAATTTTTTTATCTTATTTAGTCAGTTATCTTATTAGTGAGGATATAAACGTTAATATATAAATATCTCATCTGAACTCATTATTTTTTCAATGTGGAATTTGAGTTTTAGTAAAAAAGATATTTTCGTTGTGAGTTCTCTCTTATTTTTATCAACTCTATGTAAATAATAAATTAACAAACACTTTTTATTAATTTCATGTGAGTTAGATACATGAGTTATTAAATAGAGTTCTATTGTGCATTTTTATTAGAAATTATTTGAAAGTTCTATTGTGCATTTTTATTAGAAATTATTTGAAAGTTATATGTGTGAAATTTTTTAAGTTAGTTGCAGGAAATTATTTTGTCTATTTCTTTATTCATATACCTACCCTATTGGCATTAATTACGTCAAATCACACACATATCACACATGAAAAAGGCCAACTATAATGCATTGATTACAAATCGGACTAGATCAATCGGTTTAACTGATCCGATCATATAACATGAAGTTTTCTAATACAAAAATATTCAGTTTTGAAAATTAACATACCAATCATAAAAAAATTAGATTGGATCGATCTAATCTACCATAAAGACATAAATAATGTCATTTTATTATATTAAAAAAATCCATATCAAATAAACCGATAAAATTAAATTAGATGTATTAGATCAAAATCAAAATAAATTATACTAAATAAATATTTTAATAAAAATAATTTTTGATCAAATCCTAGCCATGCCGATTAAACCAGGTACCAAAACGTCCACCAAATTAATTTCCGATGCGACATTCAAAACAGTCGTATGATATGGTCGATTGTATAAACTTTTTTCCCTCTCCGCCAGACCTCATGATTAAGAAACGATGATACACTGTAGGTCTCGGGATCGAAACATATACCGCGACCGCGTACGTTGGGTTTCCCTCTCGGGCCTCTCCTCAGGATTTTCAGGCCTACCCTCCCCCAGTGCACTACTGTGTAGTGAAAAAAATTGTATGAACTTTTTCCCCGTACTAGCCGGTTGCCACTAATTGCTAAGTGGGAAAGGGGGGCAATTGAGTAAATCGAAAATAAAGAATCAAAGCATACCAATATCTTGACCTAAATACCCTCTCTTCGACGGGTCGACTCCCTCAAACCCTACCCACAATTCCCATCTCAACCCTTCGACACAGCCTTCTCCTCCCCTCTTACATCGTGCCCCTTCTGTAATTCCCTCAGTCTTCCCTTTCCATGCCTTTCTCTGTCTTTCCGATTTGCCCCTTTCTTCACGTTACCCGCCAATTTTCTCTCTCCTCCACTGATTCGAATTGTACGGTGCCCGTCTTTAATTCTTTTAGTTCGTTTTGTTCAAAACTGGATTTCTGAGAATCGATCACTTGACTGATCCGTGAGAACGTTTTCACTTTGTGGGTTCTATTGCCCATTGAACTTGGTTTGGAGAAATTCCCTGTTGACGTTCTGATGTTCCTGATGACGAATTGATGGACTGAGGTCGCAATTTTGAGTTTAGACGTTGTTACGTGAGTTAACTATCTCGTTTATCGCTTGATTTTTCCTAATTTTTGTCTGATCTGAGTACAAAGCTGAATGTGGGTCTGTAATCTTGTTTCCTTTCCTTGGGTGCTTAAATGGCTGAGGGATGTTGATATGATTGTTCAAACGAATTTGGTCCTGGTTTTAGAATTTCTCTACTTTTCCTGGGATTAACCATCGAGGTAGCAGTTTGTCTTGGCCATAGAATTTAAAGTTTAACTGTTGCTCCATGGATGAATTTCGTTTGTTTTTATTTCCTCTCTGCTCCTGTTACTTCTAGGTGGCTGATTAATAAAGGCTATGTTGTTGGCAGGATCTCCCATCTTTAGATAATCACTAATGTTTTAGTTACTGTTTGATTTTTTTATATGAATTAACTCTCCAACTCTCTTTAGTTTGATGGGTTCATGTGAAGACAAAATGGAGACTTTAGTTCTGGACCATTATTGATGCATTTATGGATTCACAAAGCCAGTGTAACAATCCATGCCATGCCTTACTCTGTCAACCTATTGGTTTTTGGCGCAGTTAAGGAGCGGTTATGATGGAGCTGTTAAAGGATGATGGAATTCATTCCCCTACTTATGATACCAATTTGTTGTCTGGAGTTTCTGAATGTTTGGATTATTAACTTATCTTGGTCGGGCCAAGTCTGCACTGCCCTTCCATTCTTGTTACATGTTCCGTGATCTAATTATTCGTGAGTTTTTTTACTCAAAGTGACCAACCTTTCATGGAAATTTTCTTTTGATTTTTTAATCTGGAATATTCCTACTTAATTATTTTGTGGAACAGGGTTGTTGGCACACAACGAAGATCGTACGAAGTGGAATATTCCTACGCACCTTGTTCTGGTGTGTCCTCTAACCTTCGGTTGTTTCGACACATTCATCTGTTTCTTCAATGGCCAACCACGATTTGATACTTGGGCAAAATGACAATTTGGACATTGGTCACACCCAGCAACTGCCGATCGGTCATATTCATCAGAATCTGGGTCTTAGCCAGGGTCATAAGCATGATTCGGAATTGGGTACGGGACATGATCATGAACTGTGTTTAGAACATGACCATGAATTGGGCTTAAATCAGTCCTATCATGATGAAGGAGCTGACGGACCTCAATATGAGCAAAAGGAAGAGTTAGGTATGGATAAAAAACATGGCCATGAAGGCCAAGAACCACAAGTTACTTCAGGGAGCCATGAATTAGCTTTAGTAGAGAGGAATGAATTGGCTGTTTCAGACAATCAAGTTGTCGATGACAGTTTTGAGCTAGCCATTGATCAAAGCCATGAAATGAGTATTGTGCCTTCCAGTGATATGGGCGTTCATGAACCCCAATATGTCCTCAGTGCACCTGCAGTTATTCAGTCTCGAACTATTGCTATTAGCCCTGCTCATGAGCTTTATGTGGGTCAAGAATTCCCTGATGTCCAGAGCTGTAGAAGAGCATTGAGGGATACAGCCATTGCTCTACACTTTGAAATGCAGACAATAAAATCTGATAAAACTCGTTTTACTGCCAAATGTGCAGCTGAGGGATGCCCATGGCGCATACATGCTGCGAAGCTTCCAGGGGTCTCCAATTTCACGATTAGGACTCTTCATGCGAGCCACACTTGTGGTGGAATATCACATCTTGGGCACCAGCAAGCATCAGTTCAGTGGGTGGCAAATTCAGTGGAGCAACGTCTTAAGGAAAATCCTAATTACAAGCCAAAGGAGATACTTGAGGATATATATCGTACGCATGGTATTACTTTGTCATACAAACAGGCTTGGCGTGGTAAAGAACGGATCATAGCTTCTATGCGTGGATCTTTCGAGGAAGGGTATCGGTTTTTGCCCCAGTATTGTGAGCAAGTTAGACACACTAATCCTGGAAGCATTGCCTCTGTGTACAATAACCCAGTCGATAACTGCTTCCAGAGGCTATTCATTTCATTTGAGGCATCAATTTATGGTTTCCTGAATGGCTGCCGCCCTCTTCTTGGGCTCGATAGAACTTACTTAAAAAGCAAGTACCTTGGTACTTTATTATTGGCCACTGGTTTTGATGGAGATGGTGCTTTGTTTCCATTGGCATTTGGTGTGGTTGATGATGAAAATGATGAGAACTGGATGTGGTTTCTCTCTGAACTCCACTACCTTCTAGAAAACAATACAGAAAACATGCCAAGACTTACTATTCTGTCAGATAGGCGACAGGGCATTGCAAATGCTGTTGAAGCAAACTTCCCCACAGCCTTTCATGGATTCTGCATGCGCCATTTAAGTGAAAGTTTCCGTAAAGAGTTCAACAGTTCCATGCTTGTTAATCTTCTATGGGAAGCAGCTCATGCTCTCACCGTTGTTCAATTTGAATCAAAAATGTTAGAAATTGAGCAAATATCACAGGAAGCTGCGTATTGGATTCGAGGTATTCCACCTCGCTTGTGGGCGACAGCGTTTTTTGAAGGAACTCGATTTGGGCATTTGACGGCAAACATTATCGAATCGCCGAATAATTGGCTTCGTGAAGCTTCTGGGCTTCCCATTATTCAGATGATGGAGTCTATTAGGAGGCAGCTAATGACTTGGTTTAACGAACGACGAGAGACAAGTATGCAATGGACATCAATACTTATTCCTACTGCCGAGAGACGCGTTGCAGAGGCTATCGAATTTGCGCGCACCTTTCAGGTGCTTCGTGCTAATGAGGCCGAATTTGAAGTGATATCCCATGAAGGAACAAAAATTGTTGATATCCGAAGTCGTTGCTGCCTTTGTCGAGGATGGCAACTGTATGGCTTGCCCTGTGCTCATGCTGTTGCTGCTCTGCTGTCCTGCCGGCAGAATGTTCATAGATTTACGGAGAGTTGTTTCACTGTTGCAACTTACAGAAAGACATACTCACGGACCATTCATCCAATTCCAGACAAGTCCTCATGGAACGAAACGTCTAAAGTAGATCCAAATGCAGGTGCAATTGTTGAAATAACTATTAACCCACCAAAGTCATTTCGACCGCTAGGTAAACCACGAAAGAAAAGAGTCAGGACGGAGGATCAGGGGCGTGCAAAGCGGGTTGTGCATTGCAGCCGCTGCAATCAGACTGGTCATTTCAGGACTACATGTGGAACACCTATGTGAGTCCTCATTGTGGTGATCGGCACCAGCAGCAGGTGCAGTTTTTTTTTTTTTGGGTTGGAAGCTGCAGGGCTTCTTGTTTATTTGCTGAAAGGTAATATAGTTTCTTCTAAATTTCATTTGTCCCATATTAGATTTGGAAGTTCATAGTATTTTTATTTTCTTCTTTGCATATTGATCCTTTTGAACTCTCTAGATGAAGAGCAATATAAATAATGCAAAGTTATGTAGAATCTTATTCGCGCGAGGTGTCGCTAGATATTGATTATGAGTAGGCCACAACCGTGCAGTTTCTTTTCATTCTGGACCTTTCTGTATTCCCTATCTTATGTACCAGAAAAGTAGCTGATTCACCTTGAATTTGTCGCCGTGAATGGCTGATCATGAAAATCAGCACAAGCTTTTTCTCTGATGCATAAAAATAAAATATAAATTAAATTAAATTATCGGAAATTAGAGGCCTCTTCTTTGGAGCCTGGATTTTGACCAGCTGCACACGTTGATCTATAAGAAAGATGAGGCCTAGAAGTCAGGATCTGAGTTTTCTTAGATGTTGCGGTTTCAACCCCAAAACAAAGTTGGAAGAGCCTGTGGACTGTGGTGCTTTGGTTTGGGAGCCACCACGTGATGCCGAAGATGAATCTCATAGATGATAGATGATGACCTTCTTATGTGTAATTTCTGCTTCCGATGAAAGATGATGCCCAGAGAAGTGGATGAGATCGATTGTTCATTTCAGGAATCGACGGACTAATGCGGTACATGATCCGGTACTATTATCTTTATTTCTGCTCTTTATGATGCTAATGAGTGCAGTTTCAAAATTTCAGCATCTTGAGCGCGGTTTCAAGATTATGAGTAATCATCCCTCAGCATCGATAGTTTTTAGTTTTTTTTTATTATTATTATAATCCAAAATGCATACAAGGACACAAGCGTGATCCAAAAACTTTCAACAATTCAGAACCCGCAAATTATATCCTACGCTTGAGAAAGTACAGCCAACGAAACGCGGTGATATTTTATATAATTATTGTAGTGAAGTTTATGAACAAATTCTCCTTCAGCAAGCATGCTACATTGCTTCTTAAAAGCAATGTTTGTGATGGAATTTTAATTAAATTATCTTTACTTTAGGTTATTAAAAAAATTATATCAAAATATTTTTTAGATTTTCTTCTCTAAATAAATACTTATACTGATATATTTTTTATGCATAAGAATTATTATATGAAGTATACATATATGCCATACATTTGTAATACAGGTATGTTGCATTTACTACTATAAAGACTAGCATTTATCGTTTGGCAGAATAACGTTCATCAGCTTGAATGGTAATATTCATCGATGAATATGATATTAATGTAATACACCATATATTTATAGTACAAACATGTTACATTTATCAAATTATCATTGTAAATACCAACATTATCGTTTTAAAAACAAAGATCCGTTGATTTGAATGGTAATAGTAATACTCATCAGCGAGTATAATATGCAATGCACCATACATTTGTCATACAAATATACTACATTTATCATTGTAATTACCAATAATTATCATTTTGAAAACTAAGATGCATTAGTGTGAATGTTAATATTTATTGGTGAGTCTAAAAAGTGACACGTTTCTACCCGCAAGCGCACGGGGTCAGAATAGTAATCAAGGTCGATCCCACAAGGATAGGTGAATAATCACTAAGACAATGGTGGAACTTAGCTATGTATAGACTACGAAATAATAAGAAGTGAGTTATAAGCTAAAATAACTAAGCTAAAAAGGAAGGAAAATAGCACTCAAATGACTCAAGTAAATAGAAAAGCTAAGGTTTTGGTTCATCGCCCCCGATCCTCTATGTAATTGAACACCACGTCACAAATTAATTCAATAATCATAATCAATCATGCCAACAAGGATAGAAAGTGTTGTACTTTCTCAAGCCATAAACACCCTATTACATCTCTATGGCCCTAACTATCTCTAGCTTAGGGTCTAATAGAGTGCAATGCCTTAAAGTCTACAAAGTTTCCTCCTTTATTGTTGCAGAGGTCAAATCAATTGTCTCTCAACCTACAATTTAATCTCTAGTTGTGCTATTGGATATAATACTAGATTATCTCTCGATCGCACCTGTATTTCCCACACTAGAAATCAGAACCCGACCGGAGATCATTATTCCATTAATCAATTAACAACACAACACAAGGATCATGAATTGAATAAAAAGAGAATGTAAATATTCAACACATTTGGATTGGGGTGAAATCCCCTTCACCTTAGCACAAAAATCTAGCCTACCAAACTCGTAGTAAGAAAATTAAAAATAACAAGAGATTCTATAGATAGATGAGAGAAAAGAAAATACCCTTGAAATCCAATGATTCTTACCGGTGTTTAACTTTTTCCATCGAGATCTCTAATTTAGAAGAGAATTCTTGAGGAATTGGGGAAGAGGATGGAGGAAAGAGAAGAGAGGGAGTGGAGGCTACTTGAATGAGAAATTAGAATGAGAGTTTAAATACTATCGCCTCGTAGATCCCTAGGGTATTGATAAACACGGGTTTCCCGTGTCACATTTGATAATGCTAGGTATTTTGACTATAAATTTTTCATTAGGACTTCGATTAAGATGATTTTAGATGCATTGGAAAGCTATTAAAAAGATATACAATTTTTATGTTTAAAGATTCTCCAAATTCAAATTTTTACTGGTATAAATCCCACTTCTGTCATGCCCATATACTTTGAATATGCATTTTTGCTTTCATTTTATTCCAAAATTTACATTTTAGCTCTAAATCTCTTTTCGGTTTAACTTTTGCTCCTTTTTTCTCCTTTCTTCTCCCTTTAAGCTTATTCTTTTTTCCATCCTTCATGATTTTTTTTTGCTTGAGATCCTGCAAATTTTCATAATACAAAGGCAATAACAAGAACAAACAGGGAGAATTCCAACTGAAATTTGAGGTAAAAACTTTTATAAACCTTAGGAATAATATGCAAAAGTCACACTTATCAAAAAGCTAAACATCCAAAGTTTTTAGAATTAGAACTCTACCTAAAATTGATAAGAATTATTATAATTAAATTAAAGAATCGGATCATATGATCCTAAAAATACCATAAAATATGACCCTAATATACTTATATGCTACAAAATTCTATAGTTGAAGTTGAAAAAACCACTAAAAATCTTATTAAGTTCTTATTTGGTTATTAATTAAGTTGTATTAAATAACAAGAAACAAAAATTATCAATTATATGCATACAAAAAATTGTTGTTTATATATATTATGCATACAAATAAAGCTAACAATACCATAAAAGAAAATAAAAAGGATGATAATAAAATATATAGAAAGTAGTAAGCAAATAATATCACAAATTTATAATATTTGTTTTATTCTGAATATAAAGATTGAAATTTCCATCACTATTTTTACTTCCATTCATCAATTTTTCTAAAATCTCACTTGTCCTTCATTCGCATTAGTTAGTGTTTAATATATAGTAAGTAAAAAAGCAACAAGGTTAAGGTTTAAAGTTAAGGAAAAAATATAGTAGGAATAAGAGAAAGAGTAGATTTTAAGAAAGGTAAATAAAAAATTATTATTGATATGTAAAATTTTACGATTTCACCTAGGAACGTAAGATTCTATTGATCCTACCTAGAATCTTAAGATTTTTCCACAATTCTACTATTTTAATATTCTACCTAGGATCATAGATCATTTAATGACTTTTGAATCATAAAATCTTAAAATTGTAAGATCCAAAATGAGAGTTTAACAACAATATATACATCATGCATTTAGTAATACAAACATGTTGCATTCATTACTATAAAGCCAATATTCATTGTTTCAAAGACTAACATATATGTTTGAATGGTAATTTTCATCAATGAGTATGGTATTTAGTACAATACACCACACATTTATAAAACAAGCATGTTACATTCATTAGTGTAAATACTAAGATTTAATGGTCCAAAAATTTAAATTCAAAAATTGAAATGGTAATATTCAACATTTCAAAATTTAAAATTCATTAATTTAAATGGTAATATTCATCTATAAGTATGATATGCAATACATCAAATATTTGTAATAATGAAATAGTATATGCACTACTATAAAGATTAACATTCATCAATCATTGATTAAAAAAGTAACAATCGTCGGCATGAATGGTAATGTTCATTCGTGAGTATAATATGAAATACATCATATATTTGTAATGTAGGCATGCTTCATTCATTATTTTGAAAAATTAACATTCATAGATGTGAATGTTAATATCCATCAATGAGTAAAACTAGGGCTATTATTGTGATCCAATATCTAATGAACTAATACAATACCACAATTGATTATATCTATTAAAAAATGAAATAACCAATCTAACATTTTTTTGGATCAAATAATTAATCTTATAAAAAAGAATTCAAATAAATTAAATATTTGATATGAAAATATAAATAATATCTTATTCAATAATCTATATACATATTTTTTTAAATAATACATTTTTCATATTATTGTATTATGTCTATAAAAGCACGCTCGTGTGTGTGTGTGTGTGTATTAAATAGAGATAGAGAGATAACATATAGACAGATAGATTGATAGATAGAGAGATTGATTGATAGATCAATAGACAGACAAATAAACCAAACAATCAACCTATAGAACAACCGATTGATAGATTGATTGACCAATATGCCAATAGTCCGATATATCACAATATATTATGCAATTCAAGACTAGCATCGACTCATTATCATGTTGGTTCAAATAAAGTTGATTTATTATTCACTTATTATATAATAATTTTTATCATATTAAAAGTTTTAAACATCTGACAGATTATTTGTGATATAATATAAAGTATTAGATATCTAAATATCCAGACATTCAGATATCTGATCATCTAATTATCCAAAACTTTTTACCAGATATCAAAAACATCAAATATTCCGTTCTTGAACATCCCTAAGTAAAATTAATGATTTTTTTTACATAATTTTTTGATGTTATAAGTATAACAATATGGGTGTGAAACATTTTGATATAATTTTTTAAGGAATCAAAGTAAAGATAAATTAATTTTAATTTTTATCATAACTACTTTTTTATTCTAAAGATGGAATAGAGTGTATTGAACAAGAAAGCAAAAACAAAAGTCTTTTAGAAGTACAAATATGTTACCAAGTTTTATTTGCGAGTGCCATACACCCTACTTTCATACGCATCGTATAATCATTTACCAGATTCATTTGTCCACATTTTTGCTCATTTATCACAATTGGTGTTAGATAAGAATAGGGACAAAGATAAGAAAACAAGAATCAAAAGAAATAAAAAAATGGAGGCATTAGGAAATGATAATATACATACATACGTATAATAAGTTACATAAATAAATAAAAAGGCATTAACAAGTTGTGGAAAATAAGTGTCCTTACAATCATCATTCAAAAGCGAGGATAATATATATATCCAATCAACAATTGTCATCCAAAAGATGTTATCCTGTAAGCTGCTATTTTTGCCTCACCAAAGATGCGAACATACCTTGTCTCGGATAAATCCCACAGAAGGTCCCTATAATCCATAATAATGTCATAGCAAGAGTGAGAATCAAGATAAGAATGCAAAAGGTCAATTGCAAATAAAGCATCATATTCCACAACAAATTCTTTAACCCTAAGTTTTGTGTTAGTTAAGGACCATCCCTCAAAGCCCAAATTTCATAAGGTAGGTTGTTAGCTGCTCCTATTTTCCTTTCAAAAACCCTTAACCAATTGCCATGGTGATCATAAAGCAACTCTCATCTTCTTGTTTCTAAGTCATTTAGTGAAGTAGGGATAGAGGCATCAATATTAAGTTTTTCCCATTTTAGTTTTGATGGCTTCCACCCCACTAGGACCCATTTTTAGGTGTATGCTTAATAGATCTATTATTAGCTAGGAAACATCATTTAAACACCCATCTGAAGTGGATAAAGAAGATGTTATGTGATTCCTCTAAATGAAATGCCATTTTATTTTGGAAATACCTAATTTTTGAAAAGGAAAGGATGAAAGTTCACCCTAAGGAATCTTCCATATACATTTCTCCTTGTCCCCACAATTTTCCCTCAATTTATAGAAAAAAATTACTCCGATTATAAAAATTAGGGGTGGAAGTTGAATTCAATTTAGTGTTGTTGTATTTGAGGAACTACACTTGCAAAACATATGATTTAAGGTTTCAACCTAGTTTGTGCATAATGGACAAAGATTGTTTGGAATGATGCATCTATTGTGGAGCGATTCATTTGTAGGTAGTCTACCATGATGAACAAGCAATACCATTAGGTTCGTGTGTAGTAGTCCCTCAATTTTTTGTATCCAATTCCAATCTTCTTATATCTCACTAATGCTAATACAAATGATCATATTTTAAGCTGGTCATGCATTGAAGTACCCTAATGAGGTGAGTTTCTAGCTAGGAGAGCATTTGACATCATGATTCCTTCATAAACATATAACAACTTTAATGCCATTTAAGATATGTTACATAAAGATAAAGGATAAATGGTTAAAATTTTGAGACTCGTTTACCCAAATATTAGTGATCAATAATGTATCTTTATTCCTTTTTAAAGGCCCTAAATTTTCCTCTCTCAAAGGAAATTTTCCACACTACTTGTCAACCCAAAAGTTAATATCCCTACCATCAAAGAGCATCCATAATTTTCCTTTCTAGATTCACAGGAAAAATCAATAAATAGCTTTCTAAGACAAATATAGGTTATTTTTTTATGTTTTTATAAGCATATTCAATGTAATTTCTTCTTAAATCCTTATTCCAAACTAATACTTTTATTGTCTAAAGCCTCCAATGTTGACCCAAACGGTAATCCTGTTGTTAGGGATTGCTACTTGTAATATAATACCTCCTCTATAACTTAATAAGGTTGATTTTAACCAAGCCATGTAGTGGATATGATTTTTGGATTCATCCTATCCCTAACAAATTCTCTTGTGATTTTGTTTATATGGCCAGTGCTTTCATTAGGAAAAATGTCAACTCGCATTTGGAAGATTGAAATAGATTCTAGAATTGAATTTACTTGTACAATTCTATGTGTAACTGAGAGTTTGTGACTCTTACATGTCACAATTATGTATTTGAGATTGAGGATAAGATCATAAAATTTTATGGTAGAAGCCCTCAATAAGATTTTGGGCATCCCAAGTTCTTCTACTAGACACACACCAAAAAGCTCAGTGATTCTAACCTTCTTGTCATGGAGTAGGTTTAAGGAGAAGATAAATTTAGATTGAATTGATAACTTGATACAAATCTAAATAGAATTTTGGAAACACTTCCCAAATTATATTGATTTCCTCATCCTCTGTCCTCAAGAAGAGAATAATATCATAAAGAAAGAGAAGATGTGAGAATGATAACTTATTCTTAGTGAAGGGAATTGGATTCCACTTCTTTTCTTTGACTTTAAGTGTAATAATTTTTATAGAACCTCAATGCACATAATGAATATATATGGAATTAGTAGGTGACCTTATCTGATATCCTTGGCGGCGATAAGGATTATGTAGTGTTGCTACTTAAAAGAATCTAAAAGGTTGGGGTTGTGATACAAAACATAATTATTTCAATCAAGTTAATTGTTGTTTTGAACCAATTGAGTGTTTCTTTTATAAAATTTCAACTGAGCCTATCAAAAGATTTGGCTGAGTCAATACTAATGATCTTGCATACCTTCTTATCCATTTGATTATATTTGATATTATGGATAAGATCCTGAGTGAGGAGAATGTAATTTTTACATCTTCTTCCAAGAAAGAAGGCACCCTAAAAAGAGATAATGACTCTAATCAAGATAGGCCCAAATTTTCCTACGATTAATTATGTGATCATTTTGTAGTATGCATTGTAGAGATTGATGGGTTTGAAGAGAGATATTTTGTTCTTATTACTAAACTTAGGAATCAGTGTGATGAACGTGTGATTGAAATTTTAACAAAACACTCACTTAACCAAGCATCTTTGATAGAGCTAGAGCATTCAACTCTAATAATGTTCTAAAGCTTTTGAAAGAAATAAGGGGGTAGTAAACAGTTTAGGAGCCTTGTTTGCTTAAAAAAATATGCCTTTGTCAATTTCATCATTTGTAGGTAATTACAAAAGCAGTTCCTTATTTGATCTTGAGAAAGGTGTCAACACTAGGGTTTACATGTGGAAGCATCCACTCTCATGTAAACACTTTCAAGGAAGAAGGAAGTGAAATAAGAATGAATTGCTTATTTTATGTCTAAAGTAAATTGAGAGTGGATCCTAAACATGATAGGAGTGATATAATTTCATTTTTTCTGTGCCACTTAATAACACTGATGTGGGAAAAAAATGGTAATGATGTCATCAAATATTAGCTTATAAATCCTTTATTTATTGCCCCAAAACTCGTCTTCCATCAGAATGTTGGATTCTAATTCAGATCTTAGCCTCAATTATATGTCGTAGTTGTCATTAAATGGATTTGTATTCATGATCACTTGAGATTGAGAAAGATTAAAAAAATAACTTTTTGCTGTTAAGAAGGATTATGTCAACCCTATTAAGGTCTTTAACTGAGGCATTAGGGAATTGGGATAGTCTAGTCTCCATTGACCCAGACTCTATCTAACCTTTGTTAGATAAGGATCCTTGTCACACGTTTGCAAACCCAAGTTAAATTTTGGTCTACAAAACATAAATTAGTCATACATTACCTATTCATACAATCTATATAAGTTTACATGCAAGTGATGTCACACATTTCTCTACCTAGGATTTCATTTTCATGGCTAACATCATTAAAATCCCATAAGATGCACTAAATCCACCCTTCCCTAAATCTCACAAGTTAACTTAGACAAATATTCAAATAACACCACTCTATCAAAAAAATAAGGAAATGCGTAAATTGTTGTCAAGTGCCAAATAAGGTTGGAATATGGTATGTGCACATGCATCATAATTTTGTAGTGCATGTAATCAAACAAATGTAAATTGTCACCTTCCTCCATCCATAGTACCCAATTTCTCCCTAAGAAGCCTATTGCATCCCATCAGTAACTCATGTCGAACCCAAGGCTATTGTAATCCCCCAAAATTTAAAAACCATAATTTAATAAATGGTTGTTATTTGAAATAATTAACTTTTAAAATTATATAGTTTAATTATTTAATAGACTTTTGAGTATTTAAATTTGGATAGGAATAATTAGTAAATTAAAAGTAAATCTTTTATTTTTTTATCATGCTATTTTTACTTAAATAATTTTCCAAACTAATATTTTACTAACTATATCCTTTTTAAACTAATATATTAAATTATAATGAATGAAATTATTAAACTAAATAATTCATCAATTATATTACATTTTATGATTTTATAAATTAATTTATCTTAGTTTTCCTATTTTTCCATTTCCCCTTTTCCCCCTTTTTCCTTTTTCTTATTTCTTCTCTTTTCCTTTTTCCCCTCCCTTGGGCCCCCCGCACCAACCTGTTCAGCCCCTCCCTACACACCTAAGTCGAAGGCCCGTTCCTTCCCTCCCCACCTTCTCCTTCTTCCATGCACGGCACACCCAGCTCGCCCATCCTTTATTTTTTTTTCCAGACTGGACCGGTCGGCCTCCCCTCTTTCCTGCGCCGGTCCAGCCGCTCGCCCGGCCCCTTCTTCTTCCCTCTTCTTCTACCTCTACCCCGATTTGCTCCCGTCGTCCATGCACGACCCTACAATTGCCACGCCGACCTGCTGCCACCAACAACTCTCTCTCTCTATCTCGCTCCCCCATCCCTTTCTTCCCGTTTTGGACCCAAACCATCCCTGTACCATAGCCCGCGTGCCCCTTTTTCCTTTACCTCTTCTTCTCTTCACCTCCTTGTCACCCGACCACCATCTGCCACCCTTCTGCAGCCCAACCGGCCACCTACTCCCCCTGTCTCTCCTTCTCCTTTTTCTTGCCCTCTCCAGCCTCTCTCCTACCTCATACTTCAAGTATTTCACCTTCCCCGACCTCCCTCTTCTCTCCTTTCTTCTCCTCCCATTATTCCCATTTTTTACACCGTCGCCACCCTTCGTCGTTTACACCGCTGCACTGAAGCCCCTATGCCGCCCACTGCCACCCCATACCTCAGCCCTACACCACCACGAGAACACCCAAGCCACCCTCGAGCCCCTACCATTCCTCCCTTCTCCACCCCTTCCTTTTCTCCCCACTTTTCTCCCTTATCGCCAAGCCACCTGCAACCGCCCTGTTCGCCGCCTTCCGGCCACCTCTGCCGCCACCCGACCCACCATTCAACTCCCTGCAACCTCCTCTATGATTCCCATCCATTTTTTAGCTGAAATAAGTCCTCGAACCCCTTCATTTTTCCCTCCTCTTTTCCTTCCTTCTCAGCCCCTCCACCTCAACCCATCTCGGCAGCCATCTTCGCCACCTCGCCGCCACCGTCTTCACCACCTTTAGCCGCCAACAACCCATCCTTAGCCTCCACCTACACCCCCTCTTCACTCCCGCACCATTCCCTTGCCTTGAAACCTCCCCCATCTATCTTCTTTTCTAGCCTAAAGTCCCTAAACCGAGCCATCTCTCCTCCCTTCTATCTCACCCCTTTCGACCCTTCCCCCCCTTATTATGCATGTGGCTCACGCTGTTCATGCAGCATGAGCTCCACATTTTTTTGGAATTTATTTGGCTAAATTTTGAGGCATATTAATAATTAGTTAAAGTGTATTATTATTAAATACATTTTTTTATAAATTTTTATCCTTTTAATTTCTTACTTCTAACCTAATAGTTATTGATATTATTTTTAGGTGTTGAGTTGCTAATTAAGCCTTGAATCCTTAACTGGAATACCGGTAAGGTTCAATTTTTACGGAATTAAGGTAATCGTTAAACCTCACTTAAATGCATGAAAAAACATATGCTAGCACATTAGGGATTTTAGTATGATTTTATGCATGTTTTGTATTGCCTAGTTGATATATATATATATGGTTGCTTATATTGATTGATAACAAGAAAAGAAAAGAAAATTATGATAGCTTTTATGCCATGTGTAGAGATGATACTTAAGGAATGAGTTTAATATTTGATGGAAATGTTAAATGCTTGTCTATGATGTATTATGTTGTTAATGCATGACTAATATTATTGTCTAAGGGTATTTTAGTAATATGCCTATGTAAGTATGTGATCTAATATATGTAGTTGCTAATGAGTATTGTGTTGAATAATGACAAGTTGGTGGAGTTAAATGATAAGAATGAAGTGCTAATATTATTATTTTATGTGGTGGTGGTAAACTCATAAAAGTGGTGTAATAAAGGAGTTAAGTGGTAATTTTATAAGTGAAAGGGGTATTTTGGGAATTTTGTAGTAAAGGGGTATTTTGGTAATTTTGAAAGAAAGGGGTAAAACGGTGCTTTTGTAAACAAAAGGGTATTTTGGTAATTTCAAAAGAAAGGGGTGAAATGATAATTTTATAAGTAAAAAAGATAAAATTGTAAGTTGTAAGAAAAATGGGTATTATGGTAATTTTTTGAGGTAAAAGAGCAATATGGTAATTTTATGATTAAATGGCAAAATGATAATTTTATAAGTAAGTGGGTATTATGGTAATTTTTGGAGAAAAGGATAAAGTGGTCATTTTGGAGTCAAAGGGTAATATAGTAATTTTATAAGTGGCAAGAATGGTAATTTTGGAAGTAAGGGGTAAAATAGTAATTTTAGATGAAGAAGGGTGTTATAGTAATTTGCAAGAAAAAGGGTAATATGGTAAAATTGGATGTAAGGGTTAAAATGGAAATTTCTATAAATCAAAGGATATTATGGTAATTTAGAAGTAAGGAGTAGAAGGGTAATTTTGTAAATAAAAGGATGTTTATGGCAAATTTGGGAGTAAAGGGTAACGTGGTAATAATGATAATGACGAAGGATAAATTGGTAATTAAATTATGAATAAAAAGGGGTAATTGGATAATTATGATAAAAGATAAGGGTAATTTGGTAAATTAACCAATAAAAGGGCATTATAGTAATTTTAATAATAGAGAAGGGCAATATAGTAATTATAAGAATGGAGAAGGGTAAATTAATAATTATAAATATGGAGAAGGGTAAATTAATGATTATAAATATGGAGAAGGGTAAATTGGTAATTATAATTATAAAGGAGGGTAAATTAATAATTGTAATTATGAAGAGGGGTAATTTGGGATTTATAATAGTTGAAAAGGGTAAAATGGCAATTACAACAAATGAGAGGGGTAAAATGGTAATTATGATAAAAGAGAAGGGCAATCTGGTAATTTATCCAACTAAAGGGTAAATTGGTAATTATTTAACCAACTAAAGGGGCAAAATAGTAATCATGGTTATGAAGGAGGGTAATTTGGTAATTTATCCAACTCAAGGGTAATTTAGTAATTATAACAAAGGAGAAGGACAATTTGGTAATCTAACCAACCAAAAAGGGAAATATGATAGGGTTAATAATTATGAAGGGTGAATGGTGATCTAAAAAGCGTAGGAGTTAACTTAGTAACATAAACCAAGTAAGGGGTAATTTGATAATTATGCAACTTGAAGGGTAATAGGATAATTTGTCGAGTAAGGAATGAATGACTTAGCAATTATATAAGTAAGGGGTAAATAAGTAATTTATACCTAACATGTCGTTGTGATTTTGGAAATTCATAATATGATTCAAATAATGCTGATTAGCAAGGTAAGAGTATTTAATAACTAGTAAGTATCACGAGAACAAATCATAATTCATAATTAGATGAGATTATGATGGCCTTAATGATTTCTTGGTGTTATCTTGGATAACCGTATGAATAAGAAATGGCTAATGATATCGGAATGATTGAAAGTGAATAAGTATCTGATTATTGTGCTTTTGGTGATCACCTTAATTAAGACACTAATACTTAAAATGAAAGACCTCGAGATCGGAAATGGTGACTCTTTAGGGGTTGCTACCCTAAAGACGTGGTTTAGTCAACGATTATTCTAGTATTTGCTAGTGTGCCTTTGTACCCCAGCCAGGCCCTATATCTTACTCTATCTAGCTCTACGGACCTAATTAGGGGGTATGCATACTTATGGATTAGGTATCCTTGTCGGTAGGGTACTGAGTAGCTTTATGCACCAGTAAGACCAGGGTACCTTTGCGCCCCTGGGTTCATGGTTGAAGGGTACCGAGTAGCTTGTATGCACTGGTACAACCGGTGTACCTTTGTGTCCTAGGTTCTTGATCTCCCGTCCGAGGCAAATAAATAGAATTGTTGTACTATTTAAGGAAAGGAAAGATACTAATAATGAAAGTGAAATATTAATGAGTCGAGCCTAGATGACTTATAATATTGAGTACCGATCCACCGGTTATAATAGTGGCCCAGGAGCGTGTTGCCCTAGCAAGTGATTATGAGTACCGATCCACCGGATATAATAGTGGCCCAGGAGCGTGTTACCCTAGCAAGTGATTATGAGTAATGAAATGCCCCGAAAAATGCATAATTTTAAATAGTATATTTAAATGAGGTTTGATTATAAAATTTCATTAAGTATATTACTTTATTTAAAATAAAAGGAAATTAATTAGGGCAAATCAAGAATAAGTCTATAAGTATTTTAATTAGGAGAAATTTAGGTATTTTATCTAAATTAAGGATTTTATTTTAGAAATTAACTAAATAAATTATTTTATTGAAAATAAGAAGGAGGAAATAGTTCCAAATTAATATTTATTTTATAAATAATGCCCTGGATGATGATTATATGTATCCCGGTCCACCGGCTAAAATAGTGGGGGTCCCGAGCTTAATAAAACAAGAGTTGGATGTGAATAAATTATGGAAAGATATTAATCACTTGTAGTGGAACACCTCGTGAGTTGGGGCCAGACCGGTCCACCGATGAGTAATAGTGGCCAGGAGCGTTCTGCCTTGGACACCGATCCACCGGCAATAATAGTGGTCAAAGGCGTTCTGCCCTGTATGTATTACGGTTCACCGGCTATAATAGTGGCGTTCCCGCATTCACTTAGATATAATCAAAGAGATAATTGAGTAGTGATGGACTAATGGCTTAAGGCCTAAAAGTATCGATCGTACCTTATAACTTGTTGATATGTGGTAGCCTTGTTATATATGTGATTGTTATGTATGCATCTCTCATTACATATGTCTATAGATTGCATTGTGTTGCATTGCGGGCCTGTTTTTAAGTGTGGTATTAAAGGGTTACTCAATACCATAATACTAAAGGGATTCCCTTCGTGGGGCCCCTACCTATTCAATGGGCAGTACCCCTTACAGGTCTTTTCAGGTGCTACTCAAGTGGGAAATGGGAAAGAGAATAATGAATTATCCGGTACCGTTAGGGTTTTTCTCTTTCTCTTTTAAATTCTTGGTTTTAATGTTAATGTTGTTAAAGTAACCATCATTGGTGGATTTTAATTTTGTAAATGATTTGATGCGCTACTCTGATTTGGAAATGGATTGTAAATTGTGTTTTACACTTTTAGCCTTAGCACTTAGTACCGAAACGGTAGGAGTGAACCGGTCTGGTACTAAGTGTAGCGGTAATATCCCCAGAATTCACGATTTTATAATTTTCTGCCGCTATAACTCTTTCAAGTAAAATGAAATTTTTCAGTGATGAATTTTGAGGGTGTTACAACTATCGACTATGGCTTTACCTTTGTCAATAGAGCTTTTAATTTCCATCAAAACTACCATCGAAGGTTTAGCACCATGTACATAGTCATTGAATATACTTTTAATCAATTTTTGAATCTCCTCTACAATCCCAACATAAAATTTTGCATGTCATAAAACAATTCATGATGTTATCTATTGTCGAACCATCAGATACATCAAATGACAAATCCATTTTTTATAATTTCAACTGTAACACCTCAAATTTTATAACCTAAAATTTAGATGTTGAGCATTTTATTCGAAAAATTTTAATCTTTAAATTATTAATTTAATTATTGTTGTGAACCTTTGACTTTTAAAATGAGAAAAAGTTATTTAATAAATTAATAAAATTATTTTTATCATTTTCTTACTCTTTTTATTTTAATAAACAGTAAACTCATAATTTTACCCAAAAAAATTATTTTCTTAAATTAGTACCCAAAGTTTTAGATAAATAAATACAATATTTTTCCAATAGCCTAATTTTAATCTAATTTTTAATCCTAACTCTAAATATATTTTTCTTTTCTTTTTCTACTTTTATTTTTCCTTTTTTCTTTTTTCTTCCTTTTTCCATTTCTTTCTTTTCTTTCCTTCTCCCTTCTTTCCTTGGGCCAACCCAAACTGCCCCCCTTTTCCTTTCTTTTATTTTTCCCTCAGGCTAGCCTAGCCCTCTTCCCTTCTTTCTTTTCTTTTTCCCCTAGGCTGGCCCAACTCCTCTCCTCCTCCTTCTCTCCTTCTCTCTCGCACAACCTAACCCCTCTCTTTTCTTCTTACCCTGCATGGCCTAGCTTCCCCTCCCCCCCAGCGCATGCCTCCTCCCTCTCCTGCATGTTATTAGCCTACAATGGCAACACCTTCTTCCAACCAGACACCTTACACCACCTCCCTCCTTCCCATTCTTTTCTAGCCCTACAACTCCCCTAGTCCCCTCCTTGCGTACCCGTTTATGCCATTTTCATTCCCTGCCATGCCCTGCACCACCACCTACCTCGCATGCTGAACCCCCATGTCCTCCTCTTCTTTTTCATCTTCTTCTTATTCTCTTCTTTATTTCCCCTCTTCTCCATCGTAGTCTACCCTCTCCTTCAAAATTCCCTTCTCCTTTCTTCCTTATTCTCCTCACCCCTATTTTTCCCCCATCACTCTCTCCACATCCACCTCCATCGCTTCCACCACCAACTCAACCTCAATTATTGGCCACCACCTTTTCCCCCTTTATTCCCTCCTTTCTCCTCCTCCTCTACCTCCCTACCTCTCCTTCTTTCTCCCTTGTGGTAGTTCCTACCAATTTCCTCCCCTGTCACATTCATTCTCCTTACACAGCCCCCTCCTCCACCCAACCACCACTAGATCCTTCACCCTACATCCCCCCTGCACGACCCTAAGCAACCAACACCTAGCCTATCCTATAGCCCTACCTCCTCTCCTCTCCCCTTCGATACCCCTAAAACTGTCATCTTTCCTTTGTCCACCTCTCTATCATTATAGCTCCTCTCAATTGCAGCAAACTCTTCAACTTGTTGGGCAGGCTTTGACAAGCCCTCTCCTTTCAGTCGAGTACTATCAAAGCTTGCTAGTTGTAGCTTCGTACCTTGCTTGAATTCTAGCTTCTGCACTTTGACCATCGGAAGCCCAGATCCTCCGAGTGCAAAGCTAGCAGCAGAGATTTGGATTCCACCAGCCACCCACCTCCTGCACCATCACCCGCAACCACCCAACACCACATGCACCTGACATTCTCTCCTCCTTCTTCTGCTTCTCCTTCTTCTAATTTGGAGGGGAAAACCATAAGCATGAATAACTTGTTGCAAAAAACCCTAGTGGACTGATTCATATACTTTCTTAATGTCTACGTTTATCATACATCTTGAAGAAATATGCTTTTGAAAATATTTCCTAACCAATTCATCTGCTAATAACACATTTTCTCCAATATGCCTACCTCTTACAAAACCAGATTGAGCCTGATCAATAAGATGAGGCATTAAAATCTGTAGTTTGGTAGTTAGAATTTTAGAGATGATATTGTACAAAACACCAAAACAAGAAATTGGCTTATAATCACTTACCTTGGTAGCATTTCCCAGGTAACAGGTAAATCATATAAAAGAAAATATACACATACACTGGGCATACCCAGGTCAAAAATGCACTACCATTGAAACAGGGTGGTAGCGACCCAAACCAAAGAACACAAGTACTACCTCAGAGAGGCATGAAAATACAAGGACCGATACACAAAGACTTTAATTTGGAGGCATATGCCTGGTACATCAAACTTCTTCCCTTCAAAAAGTGCAGCATTACGGGCGCGCCATATAAAGTACACGGTAGCTGCTAAGGCACTTCGATAGACCTTAGCAATAAAAAAGAGCACCTTGCGCAATCTTCTGATGACTCGGGCACAACTGGCAAGGGTAGTACATCCTCTTGAAAAGCCCAACCACTCACGTATAGCCGACCAAAGTTGGTTGACCGGCGGACAACGGAAAAATAAGTGCTCGTGAGATTCATTTTCCAAACCACAAAGGGGGCACAAAAGAGATCCTTCAAGGAAAGTGAGCCGATCCCTGGTATTAAGCTTGTTCTGGAGAGCCAGCCACAAGAAGAAGGAATACCTTTTGGTGCGACAACCCTTCCAAACCAGCGATCGATCCCTCCATAGTACAATAGAGGGACGAAGGAACTCGTAAGCCGACTGGGTGGAGAACTTCCCTGCTGAACCCCAAGAGGAGATAAGACTCATAGCAGCGGTCGGAGACCCCGATTTTTCCAAAATACTAAGATACACCTGCCACAGCTTCTTCAAAAAGTGGGACGAATCATGAGTGGGTCGGAACCAACCCCATCCTTGACCTTTAAGATAATTGGCATGGATCCACTTGGTCCAAAGGGATTCCTTCTCATCTTGAAGAAACCAGATGTACTTACAAAGAAAAGCTTGATTCCATGTAGAAAGATCTTTCAACCCTAAACCACCTTCACGTTTGGGTTGACAAACTTTGGACCAAGCTACAAGAGGCTGCTTACCCTGCCAAAGGAAGCTACGACAGAGGGAAACAATACGATTCAACACTACCTTTGGCAGCGGAAAAATTCCAAACCAGAAGCCCATAATGCCTTGGATAACAGAGTTAAGTAATTCCAGCCTACCAGCAAAAGAGAGCATCTGAGACCGCCACATTTTCAAATGATCACAGACATCATTAATCAGGACTTCATAATCCACCGCCCGCAACTTACTCGGGTTGAGAGGGACACCCAAGTAGCGGAAAGGAAACGAACCCTGGACCATTTGGGCGAAGCTAAGAATATGAGCTTTAGTCATCGAATCCACACCACCCAAGAAGATCTGAGACTTAAGAGGGTTTGCTACCAAACCCGAAACAGCACTGAACTCCGAGAGGGTTTGCAGCAGGACTTGCACAGAAGCAATATCTCCCCTACTAAAGAGAACAAGGTCGTCAGCAAAGGCGAGATGGGAGATAAGAAGGGCCTTACACTTCGGGTGGAAAGAAAAGCCCCTCTGTGGAACAGCTCTCATCCTGATCAAACGAGAGAAGTACTCCATACACAGCACAAAGAGATACGGCGACACTGGATCCCCTTGCCTTAACCCCCTAGCACCTTTAAAAAAACCCATCAGTTGGCCATTGAGCTTCAGAGAGTATGACGGAGAAGAGACACATTCCATAAGCAGGGAAACAAATCTGTCAGGGAAGTTAAATCCCTTAAGGACTGCACGCAGGAACGCCCAAGAGAGTGAATCGTAAGCCTTCTTGATGTCCACCTTGATGAAGCACCGTGGCGAGGTACGCTTCCTGGAATATTCCTTAACTAACTCTTGTACCAGAAGGATATTCTCAGACATCAACCGGCCATTAACAAAAGCACCCTGTTCAGCGCTAATAATACTCTCCAAAACACCTGATAAACGCTGAGCAAGGAGCTTAGAAATCACCTTATAGGTGGTAGAGCAGCAGGCAATCGGCCGAAAATCAGAGACCATGGCAGGGTGCGAACACTTAGGGATCATAGCCAGGGCTGTATGGTTAATACGTTTCAGGAGCTTGCCCGAGCGAAAAAATTCAAGCACTGCAGCAGTGAAATCAGTCCCCACAATGTCCCAGGCACCTTTAAAAAACCGAGCAGAGTAACCATCCGGACCAGGAGCTTTATCATCCCCCAAAGAGAACACTACTGACTTGATCTCGTCAGCGGTAACAGGCTTCAAAATATCCTCCTGAAGGGCCGCAGTCAACAAAGGACCCTGAGAGAAAACCAAGCTGTCCAAAGGAACATCTTCCGCTTCAGTACCAAGCAAATCCTGGTAGACTGTGAGAAACTCCCTTTCCATCTCAGCATCATTCTGGGTCCATAAACCATCAGTCTTCTTAACTCTCAAGACTACTGATTTGGCTTGTTGAGCTTTCAGCATGTCATAGAAGAACCTGGAATTAGTATCACCCTGGAACAAAAACTTCTGCTTATTCTTCTGCGCCACAAAACTCATAGCAACCTTATTCAAGAACTTGGCCCGAGCCCGAAGATCCTCCAAAGAAGCAACAGAAGTAACACCAGTCCCAGTTAATAAAGCCTCCTGTGCTTGCATAAGCTTATCCTCCGCTTCCTCAGCTCTAGCAACAATATGGGAGTAGTGCAGCTTATTAAGCTGCTTAAGACCATGCTTGAGCCCAGAAAGTTTCTGACACAAATTAAACTGATGAGACCCACAGAAGTCAAAACGCCATACCGAAGCCACTACACTCTGAAAATCTGGATGATCACACCACATGTTGAAGAAGTGGAACGGTCTCCGAACATGTCTGGGCTCGCCGAACGTAATAAGAATAGGGCTATGATCAGATAGGGACCCTGGCGGGAGAAACTGAGCCAAGACAGCGAAGTCTGTAGCAAACCCTGTGGAATTCAGAAGGACGCGATCCAACTTGCATTTCACATTCTTAGTAAAGAAGGTATAAAAGCACCCCCTGGAAGGAACATCAGACAATTGGTTCACAAGGCAACACTCCTTGAAATCCGCCATCTCGTAATCAGAAACTGGTCGGTCTCCCTCTCGATCAACCGCATTAAGAGGGACATTAAAGTCACCACATACAATCCATGGGCCATCAATAAGAGGGGATAAGAGACTCAAGTTATCCCAAAGAGGTCGCCGATCCCCAACACTATAGAGTCCATAGACCACAGTAAGACAAAAATCAACACTACTAGAAAGATCAGTGACCATACCTGACAAAGATTGTGGGGAAGCTTCAAGAAGAGTTATGGTCACCATTCTCGGGTCCCAAAGAAGTAAAATACGCCCATTAGGGTGATGATCAAAATTATGGAGGTATCGCCACCCAGGGAGGAAAATATGCAGCATTTTCAAAACCTTTGCCTCATCCAGTTTGGATTCCATAACACCAATTATAGAACAACGCCGGTCCCTCTGAAGACGAGCCAGAGCTTTTTGTTTCAGGGGAGAGCTCCCTCCCCTTATATTCCACACAAGAATATTCAACCCGACGGATCGGCATGATGCCGAGAAGACTTCCTCCTTCCAACCAAATTCAAAGGAGGCTTCTTAAAGGACATAGGAGCCCTCTTTTTCAAGCCACGAACCTTCTTACGAACAGTCTGCCAAGGCTCATCTTGCTCTTCACCATTACCCACTTCAAAACTAACAGACTTCTGAACTTGTTGTTCCTCACGAGGCACTGAACTAATCAACTTCTGGGTCTTATTATGGGCCTTCTTCATAGGCAGAGACGGAGCGGGCTCAACCTGTTGAACCTCACTAAGAGGAGCCTTCCCTTTAGCAGGGTCACGAACCAAAGGAGGAGAAGAGATGTCACCTGAAGAAATATCTGGAGGGGGGTCCACCTTGCTTCCAGACACAGAACTATGATCTCTTTGTTCAGGACGACGACTCTGAGAAGGAATCTTCTGCTCCCTGTTCTTTGCCATAAATGTTTTTCCCTTGGACACTGGCTTCCACACTGAGACATGGTTGACCACTCTGTCACTGGCCCGAGCAGCTTTCAGATGCTCACAAACAGACGATGCATGCCCTACAGACTGACACTTCTTACAAAAGGAGGGCAAGTCTTCATACTCAATACTCTGAACAAAGCTGCCATCATCACTGCGAACCTCTACCGAGGATGGTAACTCAGTACTAAGATCCACCTCTACCAGGACACGGGCAAACTCAATTTTTAACCTCTGAGATGTAAAATCATCGACCTGTAACAGCCGTCCCACAAAGGAAGCAATAGCACTAATAGCACCGGCATTCCACAACTCAAGAGGTAAGTTCTTAAGCCGAACCCAAACCGGAATTTTAATAACCTCTTCTATGCCAAAAGAGAAAAACCGGGGAAAATCCTTCAAATATAAGACCTTACTATGCACCAAATAAGGTCCTCCAAGGATGGTAGAATTTTTATCCTGTTCAGATTCAAATTTAAAAACCACCCATCCAGTGCTATGAATCAAGTATTTAAAGGGTAAACCAATCACAGGTCTAGCAGCATTCAGCAAGAATTTATCCACCTGCACTCCCACAAATCTACCAAGCAGACAAGCACCCCAAGAATCCTCTATTTTATCAATTTTGCTTGAATCAATAAAAACAGAGTTATTAGTGGGGGCAATATAATCACATTTCATCTTCGGAACAGCAGAAAACAGTTTAGCATAGGTCATGCCATTTTTTAAAACATTACCAGACCAATAGGAAGAGACATCAGGGCCTCTCGACAAAAAAACCCCCTCTGGCGCGTGCAGGCCAGGCTTCTGAACAGGGCCACTTCTCACGGGGGCTGGGGAAGCTGGCGCGTGCGCAGGGGAGCCTGACCCGGGCAGGTCCGCCAGCTGGGCGTTGACCGCCAGTCTGGGCGCATCCTGGCACTTCGACGCAGCTTCTGGATGGGCAGCGACGGTCTGGGATTTCCGCTCAGCTGGTTCGACCACCAGCTCCTCCGGCAGCTTCACTGGAAGAACAGAATCTGCACTAGAAAATTGCACCCGATCTACACAATTATCAACTAACCCAGAAATTTCAGGAACCAAATTAGCACCAGATTCGGGCACACATCCAGATCTGGACGAGGCACTCCCGTCGCACGAACTGGAGCCCAGATCTGGACGGGACGGGGACTGGCGAGAGCTACCGGCGCTTGAAGGAGAGGACGGCGGCTCAGATCCGGCGGAACCAGGCGGCGGCACACGGAGCTTCTCGACGGGCTGCGCAGGTTTGGAATGAGAGTTAAAGAAGTGATGTTGAGCTGAGGAGGAAGATATCTAGTAGTGAAGAAACTCTGCAATGTAAGGGTGATATCTACCCATATAATCTCCCATGATTTTTTAAAGAATGCATCAATAAAGCCATCAACACCTTGGGATTTATAATCTATAATAGAAAAGATAGCCTCCTTAACCTTCTATGAGAAAATTAGGGCAATAATGTGGTACTTATGATAATATTGAAGAGTTAGACCCTGCATAATAACTGCTGAATCTACTAAACCTAAGCCACTCCCTTTAGATTCCTACAGGTCTTTGTAAAATGTGAGAAATGAGCCAGAGATGCAGGTAAGGTCAGAAGTCAATGACCCTAAATCCATCTCAATATGCTGAATGGAATTCATGTTTCGATTACCCTTCATCCTAGCAAAGAAGTATTTATAATTTGCATCCCCCCACATTCAATTTTTAACTTCTGCTTAAGAAAGCTTTCGTAGCATCTTGACTTTTTGTTGAGGTGATCTTCATATTCATGTATTTTAGCTCTAAGATCCTTATTACTGATATCCCGCATTAGCTTCCTTTGAGACTCAGATAGGGCCTTCCTAGCCTCCTCCATTTTGTGCTCTAATGATCCATATTTAACCCTTTTTAAGTCCTTAAAAGCAAGCTTCAATTTTTAGAGGTTCTTGTAGATATGCAAAAGAGGGTTGCTACTAGAAAAACCTTCCCAATGATCCCTAATGATGTCTAAGAATTGAGCCTCTTCAGTCTAAAAATTATTAAATCTCAAAGGCCTCTTTCTAGAAGTATGAACTCCTGTAAGAACTTGGACTAAGCGGTGATTAGATAGCATGGGGGCCTTGAAATCAGCAAAAGAGTTGGTGAACTCTTTAAGCCAGGGCACATTCACCATAGCCCTATCTAGCTTAGAAGCTACTGCAGCATCCCCATTCCCTTTGTTCATCCAGGTAAGAAAGCACCATAACCCTTAAGATCTCTCAACTCCAAAAGAGTAATACAGTGAGATAAATCTTGCATGTCTTGTGTAAGAGGCATGTCCCCTCCTTGCTTCTTGGAAAGGTGAAGGATTATGTTAAAGTCTCCCACTAGAATCATAGGATAAGTAGTCCTTTTATTCTAATCTAACCAATTCCATAGGCTTTTCCTAGCTGAACCTATATTGAAGGCATTGATAAAACCCACATGAAAAAATGAAATTTACCTTCTAAAGTCTTGACATCACAAAGAATACCTTGAGCATAGGTATCAATATGGTTCACGGTCCAGATCAATGGATCCCAAAGCACCCAAACTCAGCCATTGTCATGGCTTTGATAGTTATTTATCCTCATCCAATTCCTTATTATGGCGTTTTTTAATACTATCTGCCTTATTTCCTTTAACTCTAGTCTCCATTAAACCAATAAGGGATCACTTTCCTTGTTTGATCCATCCTCAAACCTCCCTTTATTTGGATGGACCATTTATGCCTCTCACATTCCAACTAGAAAACATAGGCAACTAGGTCATGGGGGTGACCTATCAGTTCTTGAGTCTAACCCAGGTTAAGAGATATACTAGAGCCCCTAAGAGCATTAAATCGATTCCCTCTACTACCCATAGTTAGAACACCTCCTGTATTTGATTCATAGGCCTTTGATGGAATAGTTAGTTGAGTCTTCTATTCCTTAAAAGTTTTAGGGAATACAAGATGACTATTATTAGAATTTGATGCTCCTGCACCTTCAAAGGTTTCATTGTGGCTTGAATATTGCCTTATGTCCCTGACCACCATCCATTCATGGTGTGTGTGAGGCTCGGTAGCTTGAGGCTTCTTATGTAGTTTTACATAGGTCTGTTCATTATGAGATGAATCAAGACTTTTATGACAAAATGAAGGTTTCCATTCAAACTAGGCTGATTGATTTATGATTGATCCATCTAGATCTCTGATTAATATGGACTCGCACAAAGGCTTTTTAGTGTCAACTTCGACTAACACCCTAATATAAGTAATCCATCTTTCCTCATGGTGATAGCATCAGTGCAGATAGGAGTACCAATTGTGCTGGCAATCGTACTTGGAGATTTGGAAGACCAATACTATAATGGTAGCTGAGGTAACTTAACCCACAAAGGAACAAATTGCAACTCGGTCTTTGTAAGCTTCAATTTCCTTCTCCATCTTTTTAGAATAATAGGTATGTTGTAATAAGTCCAATATTGGTTCAAAATCCAATCACAATCTGCTACAGATTAAAACTTGAATATAAAGAATCCATCATCATGGCAACTAATTTTAGGAATAGCAGCACAATTCCATTGAGCTTTAACAAAACCCAACATTTGATTGAATGTAAGATCATGACCATACACATTTCCTATCAAGTTGTGTTGCCATTCCTCTACTTCCTTATCAACTTCTTCCTTGTCCAAATTAACCACAATTTTTCCCTCTTCAATCTATGGAGGAACACAATTAAGGGCAGGCATTGGTTAGGGCTACGGTTAGAAGCAACTTTGTCTCTCCAAGAAAATCCAACTGAATTCCCATTATGTTGCCGATTCATCATACCTGTAGAGTCTTCCTTTACTAACTCACCTCTTTCCCTTCCAGATAATGTAATATTTTGATCCCAATACAAAGAAGAAATTAATGTTGACCCTGCTAAATCAGTCAAGCAATCCCTTGATTCATTGATTAAAGAAGCCTCAGGAACATTGTGGATCAACTGGCCATTTGAATAATTATCATCAGAATTAGGGTTTGGACAATTATCATTCAATTTTATCACCTCTGAAGTATCACCCTTAGAATTAATATCATTATTTATGATTCTATCCAAGTTATATCCTCCTGTATCCATTATTGAGTTGGTTAAGGATGAGGCCAAATAATTGTCTTTCTCTGCAACTAAATCTTCAACAACTTGAATCTGCGATGCATCCAAAGAACCATCCCCCGATTTCAAACTCCTTAGGACTCGACGTTGACGTGAATTCCTTGACCCAACCGAAGATTTCTTATTCCTATCCATAAGAAACACCATGAGTTCCACCTATAGAGGAACCAGGGCAAGAGAAGAAGTAACCAAAAGAGAGAAAATCAATCGCACACAACACTATTTTTTTGGCTAAAGATAACGGAAAAACAGTGAGGACAAGGATAGGGATTTAGCTCAAGATAAAGGGGGAAGAAGAACAGAGACTTAGGCTTTAGTTTTCTATTGATAAAAAACACAAAAATAGAGGATTAAGAGGGCTTATATGGGTGAGGGGTATGTGAATGGGTGAGACAAGATGAGGAGAACACAGGTGCAAATGTATAGTATGGGTTGAGCAAGAAGAGTATGGCGTGTAGGATAAAAAAGTGTCAAGGGAGGAGGAGGTGGGATTATGCAAGAAAAAGTAAGATTGTAGTAGGGTAGGGCAGGGTAGGGTTGCTAGATAAATAATATCAACCAGGGAAAACATCAATTATCCGAATTAGGGGTCCTCAAGAAAATATATATAGGTTAAGGTTCCAGCTAGAGCTAAAACTTAATAATCCAAATTCAATGTTTAACCTAATTAATTTATATCTCATTTTTCATAATAAGTACACATTTAATATAAAAAATATACAATTATTATTATAATTAATTATACAAAATTTATAGCTTCTTAATTAGGGTTTCTATAAATAGGGTAATACATTAATACCCACTTAATAAAGACTCTGTCCCTAAAGTCATGCAAAATAAAACTAACTCAATAGAACTTTAGATTCTCCACAAACAATGGTTCTAATAGCTAGGGGTCACTACCTCCTTAAAAGGATCACACTTAAATCAAACTCTAACATTTAACACAAGGGCTGCACAAGCACCACACCCACAAGTTGAAAAGGAAATACTTACATTCATATCATAATATATGGTCATACAAGATTCAAGATTACAAACATCACAACAATAACAACTAGAGACCCAAAAAATAAAAGAAACCCCCATTCCTCTAAGGTTAATCCTACTACAAGGATAGATCACTACCACATCAAGCATCCACCTAAAACCAAACTTAAACATGAAATTCTTAACAAAACCCTAAAACTATATGAATCAATGATCACCATCAAAACCCTGAAGGCTTAAATCCATAGCAACATCAGATGTTCAACTCTTATAGATCATCCAGAATCATTTCTCATGTAGGATCATCTACTCTTCAGCTAGACCATAAGGAGGCACATCCACTTCATCCATCTCACTAGGATAATCCAAGTCAACACCCAGTAGTAGTCCAAGCCTAGCCCTCCACACATCATTAATCAAAATCAACTCTCTTGTTCGTTGATCGTAGTGTAATAGAAAATGTTCACCCTCTACAAACATGGGAGTGTGGGACACTCACCACGAATAAATCTCTATACAACTCCCTTGTCTTAATACATAGATGCACTAAAGGTAGGGTCATCAACAAGTGGTTGGATCGAAACATGTAATGGTCGGTATCCATCGAATGGTTTAAATCTCTAGCAAGCCATCTTACATGGACTATGATATCTCCATCAAATGACATCCTAAAGTGAGATATAGGTAGTCCAGGTGCTCCAAAAGGCATTTTAGGAAATCCTATAAAGGTACAACAAATCAACTTAGAATTCATAAACCGATCCACTACCTGACCAAATAATCCCTCAAATCTCCATTCAAGATCAATTTTATTTCTCTATACCATAATCCATTCGCAAAAAAACACTAGGAACATAAGCTCATCTACACATCCATCTCAACAAGGTAAAACACAAAACCAAACAAGGTCAACTATGTTACTAAATCCAAATATCAAGACCAAGACCAGGATAAACTCCTAATTTATAATCCTCACAAGGTTAAACCGATTTCAAATCATTTAGGAAACAAAATGCAACTCCTAAAAACATAAAAGATGATTTTAAAACCAAAAGATTTTATACCAACTTGTAACACCCCTCTTTTTACTACTTAAAAGTTTTATTTTGCGAAGGCATGAATTATGTAAATAATGGGTGTTTCCACCACACTTAACTTAAGTCATTTTCCATCACCTTTATTAAATGCTAAGGTTTAAAATAAGTCACATAAAAAATAAAGCATTGGAAATAGAAGATAATACGTTGATAAAAGTTACAGATAATAATATTGGTACAACAACAATAATCAAAATGCAATGAGGGACATAAAAGTCCGAAGAAAAATCAGTTACAATAAAAACTACCATACAACTCCAGTTTTTCCTAACTCTTACACCTGTAAGCCCATTCCAAGAATGGAGCCTATTCCCAAGGATTCCACTTATCATTGCCACTATTATATGCCTCAAACCACTCCAAACCTTTCATATAGTCATCTATAAAGTAGTATCAGTATAACTTTCTTGTAGTGAATAAATTACAATACCTCACAAGAGGTAGTATGCCCACATTGCATATAATCACATAACAAATCCAAAAAAATGCTCACAACACAAAACACATGCCATATCAATCTACAATAATTCATAGGACAATATATACAACATTAGAGTTTCATGCTCAACAGCCAATCATACTTAACCAATTCACCTCATATCAAATACACAATAGCCATATCAAAACCATAACCAAAACATCAAATCAATTCCAAACACCAATGTAGTGCACTAAGGCAAATACAGTATCAATACCTCCTTTTGGAATCGTAGGTTACCTATAGAGTAGACTAGGGTCTTATTGGGACACAACAAATTGTCAATGAACCAAAAAAAATTAGGGGCTCCTACCTCTTCTCTAAGATAGTTAATCCTATCAACCATTGCCAAACTTGAGGTCTTCCACTTTAAGTATTAATGATTTATTATGTGATCACAAATATCACATATTACACAACAATTTCCATTTCCATACATAACCATTTTCCTTTGTTTTCAATTGTCCAAATCAACCCCAAGGTTAAAGGTCAAAGTCAAAGTTAACACTAAGGTTAACCTAAAAGTCAAAGGTTAACCTATGTCCAATTATTCACATTAAGAGCATTATGTTGAACTTAACTATAATGCCCACAAAATCCTAATTTCATCATCATTATCCTACTTTATACCAAAAATTATTATTATGAAAATGTGTCATGAAAAAGATAAAAACATAAATTTATAATATTTTATCATGTAGATAATTTTAAGACTTAGTGATTAACTATATTTTTTATTGTGCATGCATTTAGAAATATTTATAACATGATACATCATTTAGTAACATCATGATGCATGTAGGGAAACACCTCTAACCCTATAACATGCGAATAACAATTATCATGTTCTAACCCTAATCTTGTGTGCATGCTTTTATGCTATTTATATCAACCCTAGCTACCATGAAATAATAATAACAAAACATTTTTTCATGGTAATTACTTCATAATTTTACAACATTGTAAACCCTAACAAAGCCCTAGACATGCTTATGTTAACCAATCAACATATTATACATGTGTATACCTAATATTCAATGGTAAGTAAAACATTCATGCCAACTATTCATGAACATGTTTTTATTTCATCATGTAATTCATAACACTTGCATAAATAAAACCATAGCATAATTCTAGATCTAAAAAACCTATCACGCTTGCACATAAATTCTACCATCTCATGAGTGATTCATTTACCTAAATTCAAGCTACAAAAAACACACAAGATCAACTTCTCCATGATGCCTCATGAATTACCTAAAAAAACAAATATATTAGAGCCTAATACAACAAATTAATAAATAAGATTAACTAAAAACAACTTGAGAAATAGGTTAGAAAATAACTAATGCCAAAGGAGACTATACAAGTCAATGATGCAGCAGTGGTGTAATAACGAAGAAACTCGCATAACAAAAGAAGAGGTAGTGTCAAAATGTCATACAGCAAGGGCAAGCCAGCTTCGAGGAGTTGCAAGAGAAGGGAAGGCCAAAAAAAAGTCTCACATTGGAAAGGGTAGGTATTGTCACTTGTTTCTGCTACAAATGGGTGGGCAATGACACTTCTTGCCATTGCTAAGGGGAGTTTCAGCAATTCTAGCTGTTGCTAGTGGAGGCTCCGATTGCACCTTGGAGAATGGGACCTACAATAATAATCTCCATATAAGAAGGTATTACATCATTTATTGCCACTCATTACTTTATTTTTGCATGTGGGTTAAGGTTCTAGAATTTTTAGTGACAAAGAGGTTTAAATTTACCATAAGTGCATCTTTGGTAAACCTTGATTTGGAAATTCTATCTGGGGGTAACAAGTTTAAGACAATATAGTTCAAAGATAATGGGTCAACTAAAGAGTGGTAATTAATGGGGTAAATTCTTTCACCTTTTAAAGAGAATGGGCCAGCATGAGTGAATTGTGAAAGATAACCCTGACCCTTATCACTTCTACATTTAATGATTCACAGTGGTTGCTATCAAGGTAGAAAGATTTTCTTACTGGAAATCTTGCTCGGAATTGTTTCACTATTTTTTTGTGCTTTAATCTTGATATTTGTGGTTAGGGAAGGTTTTACTTTAGGAGAGGCCATGTTTGAAGGATTCAAAGCATCCTTATTACCAACATATTACTTCACCTTGGGGTAACTTCGGTTTGAATTACTAATCGGGGTCAACATTTATTGTAGTTTTCAGGATTATTGGGGTAATTCCCCCAAATTTACCACTCAAAAATGTTATTTTACAGAAGCACAAAGTTAACATAATTGGGTATTGCCTCTATCCTTGGCATGAGTCTAAATTATTGTACCATTATGATACTAAATATAAGATAAAATATTTACAAGTTTAAATAAGATAACAAAGAGAATGAGAGAAATTTTTATAAATCTTAGAGAAAAGTTTGGAGATAAAACTCTGAATACAATACAAACAAAAAAGATCAAATATAACTAAGAGTGCATAAGGTATTCGAATAAAAAGTTAATTACCGGATAACATTGAATCTGTGCCAAATCCCAAACAAATAAATCACTTCTCCACAGGAATTACATCATATTCAGACAAAATCATCAAGGTAGTCTTCTAAAATATGCACATTAATACCTAAGTTGTATACTTGTGGAAAAAGAAGCAACTATGAAAAGGATGATCAATACTTACATATTGATTAAGGTAACAAAACAAGTCATACAAAAAGGGACATACATGCCGTAAACATAACATATAAGGTAACTTGAAATAACTATACATGTATAGTATTTTAGGGCATAAGATGGCTCAAGAGAGGGACTAAAGTAAAGTTCCATACTAGGTATGCATACATCCCACTGATTTAATTAATTTGAGTTCAAGGAACTCACTATTATAGTATATTGGAACGGAGAGGTACAAAACTCAAGGCAGAACACTCCTAACCAATGGAATAGAAAGGTACAACTCTCAAGGTTGAATACACCTAGTCACTATTCTCATCCGGTGGAACAGATAATTACAACTTGGTCTTGACTCACATTATCATTCACTTCAAATATTAGTTTCTTATTGGTTATCTTATTAATGTCTTGTGTACTTATCATATATGAACAAGGCACATGATTCACAACCAAAGGTAATTTAGGTCACTTGCTAAGTGGAAAAACAATAATACCCTTATAGAAACCCTAATTTTAGAAGCCAAGGGTATATCTCCTATAATATTAAAAAACCATAAAATGTAGCAAAACATCCTAACATATCATTATTAGAAACATATCCAAAAATCAAAGTTTAACTCTAACATTTCGCACATGCGATAGCAGTCATGCCTCTAGGATTATTTTATTATTTTATCCAACCTATGTTACTCATAAATAACCTAAATATCTCACATAACATTATAGAGTATTTTATCAAATTAGAAAAGCCCATATTTTCTTATTTATCCCAAACTGACCAAAATACCCTTATTTTACTTAAACATCTCTAATTTCTCTTTTTACGTAACTTGTGTTATACTCAACCTAAATTATAACATGTTACATAGGAAATAAATTATATAATCCTCAATTATTACCTTGCCATATTCATTTTTCTGCAAAATTCATAAAATGACCCAAGCACCCTTCAATCGAGAACTGCCCAAACATTTCACCAAACCCTCCAAGTCCTAACATTACCAAGTTCCAACCTTTAATATGTACATAAGTATGATCATACTTAATAATATTTACAACCCACTCTTCATAAAGCAATTACAATAATAGATCAAAACTGTAATACCCTAAAATTTTAAAACCTATAACTTAATAAATAACCCTCATTTAGGATAATTTAAATTTTTTATTTTATTTAATTTAATTATTTTGTGGATTTTTGAGTATATAAAAATGAATATGGACATGAATATTTTAAAAATTAAAATAAATATTTTGTTATTTTATCATACTTATTTCATGCAAATAATTTTTCAAACCAATATTTTATTAAAATTACCCTTTTAAAACTAATATATTAAATTATAATAAGTTAAATTATTAAATTAATTTATGTATCAAAAATATTGAATGTCATTATTCTAAAAATTATTTTATTTTTTCCCTTTTTTTCCTTTTTCCTTTTTCCTTTTTCTTTCTCCTTTTTCTTTTCTTTTTCCTTCTCTTCTTTCCCCTTCGGGCCTCCGACCTGTGGCCCTCCTTCGTCCCTCACGCTGGGCCACCGGCCCACTAACTTTCTCCTCCCTCTCCTACACGACCAGCCCACACTCATTTCCCCCTTTCTTTTCTTTTCCTCCCCCTCCCCCTAATTGGGCCAACCTAACTCCCTTTCTTTTCTTCCCCTCCTCCTCACACGCAGCCCAACCAACTCCCCCTTCTTTCCTTCCTCACCCGGCTGAACTGCCTCTTCTTCCTTTTCTTCTTCTTCTTCTTCTTCTTTCCTCCTTCCTTCTCCTTCTACGCCGCACTCCATGCCTCTTGCACAGCTTGCAACTGCCACCTCTACACCTGTTATAGCAGCCAAGTTGCCCTACTCTCACTCTCCCTCTCTCCCCCATCCCTTTCCTTCCATTTTTGGCCACATCCAATCCTGCAACCCTCCCACACGTGCCTTCCATTTCCTTCTCCTTCTCCCTACAACCTACCACCTTACCACCTGCAACCACAACCATCCAATGGATGCCCTACCTCCTCTCCTCTCCCTCTTCTTTTTCTTATTCTCTCTTACTCATTTTTCTCCCACCTCAAGATCCCTCACCTCCCTGCAAAGCCCTCTCTCTTTTCTTTCTTTCCTTATCTCCTCCTCCCCTATTTTTTCTCCATCATCCTCAACCTTCACCTCTACCACTCAGCTGACCATTGAATCCACCTCCTTCACACCCCTTCAACCTCCCTCCACCACCACACACCCTTGTAGCCCCCTTCCCTTCCTCTCTTTTCTTTCCTCTCCTTCTCGGCCTCCACCTTGCACCACCATGTCTGTCGTCCTCCTCCCTTTTCCGCCTCCTCCATAGCCACCAATCCACTCCCCTAAAACCTCCCCTACCACCACCTTACCTCCCTTGGCCGAAACCTCCTTGCAGCTCCTCCCTTTTCCTCTTCTTTTCCCTTCCTTCTTTTTCTCTGCCCATCCTCCGCCCCTTTTTTTGGCCCTGCACCACCATTGTCTACCGCCCTGAGCCACCAAGATTCAACCCCTAACCACCACCTACACCCCTACTCCCTCCCTATACCCAGCCACTACCCTAACTCCCCTCCACAAGCCCTCCATCCAACCCCAAAACCCTTAACCGAACCAAACCCCTCCGTCTTTCTGCCATCATCCTTCAACCCTCATTATTCCCCTTATTTGGTGCATGCAGCGTGAGTCCTACATCTAATTGAGCCAAAGTGGATAAAATTTTAAGGTATAGAAATAGTTAATATTAGTATGTAATTGATTAAGTTTTTTGATAGAATTTATTCTTTTGATTTTCTACTCTTAAAATGCTAAATTCATATATTATTTTTAGGTATTGATTTTACTAATCAAAACTCAAACCTTTAACTAGGGTACCGGTAAGGTTTGATTATTGCTAGAAATAAGGTAACTATTATACCCTACTAAAATGTGTGGATATATATATGCTAGTACATTAGGGTTTTTAATATGTTTATATACATGATGTATGTTTTTAAGTATAATGTCTTTAGTAGCATATGTTGGTTGATGAAAAGAAAATCATGTTAATTTATGTGTCATGTGTAGAAATAATGCTAAAGGAAAAAGCCTTATTGTTAATGATAATATTAAATACATATGTATAATATAATATGCTAATGTAGCCATTTGTTGCATAGATAATATTAATAAGAGCCCCAGGGACACTTTGGTATTTTTGCTTGTATAAAAGGTGTGGCCTAAATAAATATGTGTGGTAGGTGCTAATGAGTATTAGTGATAAATGAGAATAGTTAGTGGTGTTGGATGATGTATATGGACCATGTATATTAACATTTTATGTGGTGAGGGTATTTTAGTAAAATTTATACAGTAAGGCCAAAATGATAGTTTATAAGTGTAAAGGGGGTAAAATGATAACTGGATAAGTAAGGAGGGAATTCTAGTAATTTTACGTGGAAAAGGGGATAACTTTGTAATTTTTGTGAGTAAGAAGGTAATTTGACATAAAGGAAGGGTATTTTGGTAATTTGACATAGAGGAAGGGTATTTTGGTAATTTGGTATAAAGGAAGGGTATTTTGGTAAGTTGACATAAAGGAATAGTATTTTAGTAATTTGGCATAAAGGAAGGGTATTTTGGTAATTTTATAAGTAAAGGGGTAAATTGATAATTTGATAATAAAAAAGGGGGTATTTTGGTAATTTAACCAACCAAAGGGATAATTTGGTAATTTTAATAAGTAAGAAGGGCAATTTGGTAATTTGACCAACCAAAAGGGCAACTTGATAAGTTGAATAAGTATAAAGGGTAATTTGGCAATTTAACTAGACAAATGGGTAATCTAGTAAATGTAACAAGTATGAAGGATGATTTGGTAATTTAATAAGCCTGAGGGGTAATTTGGTAAATTAACAAGTATAAAGGGTAGTACAGTAATTTAACCAACTGGAGGGGTAAATTGGTAATTTAACGAGTATGAGGGGTAAATTAGGCAATCTAATAAGTATGGAGGATAATTTGATAGTCTAACAGATACAAGGGATAATTTGGTAATTATGCAAACATAAAGGATAATAAGGTAATTTGGCATATAAAAAGGGATGACTTGGTAATTTTACAAACAATGGGTATTTCAATAATTTTTGTAAGGATGATGGGGCAATTCAATAACTTGCATATAACCTATCAAATAATTAGATAAGCCTCCATAATCAAACATAAGTAACAATGAATAATAAACTAAGGAGATTTGATAAATCAATAAGTATCACAAGAACATGGCATAACCTAGAGTTGGATGGACAACTAAGGGTTTGATATGGTTTTATTGCATATTTATGAAAGAGGTGTATTAATTATTAATCATACATGATAATGTGTGTTGGATTTGATATAAGGGTATACTAGGGTTAAGGGTTCCATAATCCTTCAATGTGAACTAACCAGGCTCTAAGACCATATTATGATTATAATATGATAGCCCTTATGGCATATGAATAAATAGAAACGAATCCTAAATTGGAAATGGATGAGATAAGGATGGCCTTAGTGATTTCTGTAGGTTAACATGGATAACTATATGAATAAGGATTACTTAATAGTAACATAAAAAAATGGAAAAAGAATAAGTATGTGGTTTTTTTGTTTCTCGTGATCACCTTAATTAAGACATTAATAATTAATGTGGAAGACTTTGAGATCGGGAATGGTGGCTCTTTGAAGGTCGCTACCCTAAAGACGTGGTTTAATCCACGATTATTTTGGTATTTGCTAATGTGCATTAGTGCTCCAACCAGGCCCTACATCTCACGCTATCTAGCTCTACAGACATATTTAAGGGGTATGCATACTTATGAATTAAGTATCTTTATCGGTAGGGTATTGTGTGTCCTTATGCACTAGTGCAACCAAGGTTCCTTTACGTCCCTAGGTTGATGGTTGAAGGGTACTGTGTTGCTTGTATGCACCGGTATAACTGGTGTATCTTTACGTCTCCGGGTTCTTGATCTCTCCCTCAAGTTAAATAAATGGATTTATTGTGCTAATTAAATGAAAAACACTAATAATGTAAAGTGTAAGATTATTGAGCTAGTCCCAGATGGATTATCTCATGTGTACCGATCCACCGATTATAATAGTATCCCAAGAGCACTTTGCCTTTGAAGATGTGTATGTGTATAGGTCCACCACTTATAATAGTAGCTAGGTGTGTGTTGTCCTGAAGTGTATTCCGATCAATCGGCTATAATAGTGGGGGATCCCATAAACCTAATCTTAGATTTATAGTGGAAGACCATGTGAGTCGAGGCTAGATGATCCACCAGCCATAATAGTGGCCAGGAGCCTTCTGTCTTGGAAACTCGTCTACCAGTGAATAATAGTAGTCAGGTACATTATGTCCTGAAGTGCATTTTTGGTCCACTAGCTATAATAGTTGGGTTATTGCACTCATGGATATAATTTGAGTGATGATATTGAATGATATTTATTTAATGCCTTAAGACCAAAAAAGTTACTTTCATCCTCATGATCTACTGTTATAATATAAGTTCATCATTGGTGCCTATCTCTCTCTTGCTATGTAACGGTACTACTAAGTGAATGGGCCTTGTACTATACATTTCTTATTGTACAAGGTGTTGCAGTGTTTAATATTTCTTAAGTTGCTTATGGTTATCTCTGTACCCGTGCATGTTAACGTTTTATAGCGTTATGCATTATGTGTTGCATGTGGGTCTTGCCTTTCAGTTTGGTATAAAGGGTTACTCGGTACCATAGTACTAAAGGATTCCATTTGTGAGCCCCTACCTATTCAATGGACAGTATCCCTTGCAGGTCTATTGTAGGTGTTATTCGAGCTCATATCGGGTAAGAGCTTAAGGATTATCCGAGAATGATTTCAGGGTTTCTTTTTCACCTGTTTATTTCCTTGTTTAAAATAATATTTATTTGTAACACCCCAAAATTTACTACTGAAAAATTTCATTTAATTAAAAGGGTTTAACGGAAGCAAAAAGATAAAACCGTAAAATCGGGGACATTACCGCCACACTTAGTACCAGATCGGTGCACTCCTACCGTTCCAGTACTAAGTGCTAAGGCTAAATAAAGTCAACATTAAACACGAATCATTAATAAAACACAAGTCATACAGAAATTAAAGTGCGATTTAGGATTACAAACCAGGGAGTACATGGCTAGAGTTTTAAAACATAAAGCATAGTACAAACACAACTAAAATATGATAATACAAGGTCCAGTTAAAGAAACAGAGTCCGGCCGAGTCGCTCTCGATCCCCAAGTCAAGTTTAGGCTCAACGCTCAGCCCCACCCAATGCCTCGTAGGTGTCGTAGGCATCGAAGACATCATCCCCTACCTGCACAAGCTCAAATGGGTCTTCTACTCGTGGGAATGAGCAGCACACATGAAACGGGTGATCAGTACGCTACGTACTGAGTGAGGTAACAGATGCGCTAAAGCCAAACATACAGACATACAACATGGCACATTCACATAAGCTGCATGTAGTAATCCAGATAATGAAGGCCGGTTATGGTCCAATTAGACTTTTTCTTTTGAATCTCTGTTAAATGTAGTCATTTCACACCATAATCTTTATTAATCCATGTGAGTATGGAAAACCCACTATTATAGCCGGTGGATCAGTCACTTATAGGGCACAACGCACCTAACCACTATTATATGCCTGTGGATCAGTCTCTAGGGCAGAACGCTCCTCGCCACTATTATACGGTGGATCGGTCTGGCCCCGACTCTCACGGTGTTTCACTATAAGTATATAGTAGCTTTCCCATGATTCATTAGAAACATAATGTTTGGTTTTTTTAGCTCGGGATCCCCCACTATTATAGCCGGTGGATTAGTCACTTATAGGGCAGAATGCACCTAACCACTATTATATGCCTGTGGATCGGTCTCCAGGGCAGAACGCTCATGGCCACTATTATACGGTGGATCGGTCTGGCCCTGACTCTCATGGTGTTTCACTGTAAGTATATAGTAGCTTTCCCATGATTCATTGGCAACATAATGTTTGGTTTTTTGAGCTCGGGATCCTCCACTATTATAGCCTGTGGATCAGTCACTTATAGGACAGAACGCACCTAACCACTATTATATGTCGGTGGATCAGTCTCCAGGGCACCCCGGCACCTGGCCAATATTATGCCGGTGGATCAGTTTGGGCCCGACTCAACAATCTTACTCTTTAAGTGATTAGTATCTTATTCGTGTCTTATTAGATAAAGCTTTTCACCCTTGACATGCATATCAACTACCTTCTACTTCTATCCTCCCAAGGGGGCCCATCCCATATCTTGAGACTCATGTGCCCTTTATCACACCCCCACATCCATTTTCCTTTACGCTTACCCTTTAATGAGAAACCTAACTCCTACAGGTGTGGGTTAGGCCCAACACCTGATGACATCAACTCAACCTACTGTAGCACCCCCAAAATTCACTACTAAAAAATTTTTCGTTTTATTAAAAGAAAATTGCTAAATCCAAATTATTAAACGGTGAATTTTGGGGATATTACTGCCATAGTTAGTACCAGACCGGTTCACCCATACCGTTCTAGTACCAAGTGCTAAGGCTAAGAAAAATGAAATACAATTTGAAAGAAATTCAACATACATAAATCAGAGTAGCGCATCAAATTATTTACAAGAATAAAATCCACCAATGATGGTTACTTTAGCAACATTGACATTAAAACCAGGAATTTAAAAGAGAAGGAGAAAAACCCTAATGGTACCAGATCATTCCTTACTCTCTTTCCCGTTGCCCACTTGAGTAGCACCTGAAAAGACCTGCAAGGGGCACTGCCCATTGAATAGGCAGGGGCCCCATGAAGGGAATCCCTTCAGTAATACAGTACTGAGTAACCCTTTAATACCACACTTAAAAACAAGCCTGCAATGCAACACATAATACAAGCTATATACATATGTAATAAGAGGTGTATACATAACAATCACATATATCACAAGTTATAAGTCACAATCGATACTTTTGGGCCTTAATCCATGTCATAGTGTAAAATCAATACAATCGGGCCTTAAGCCATTATTCCATCATCATTCAATCAATCTCATATTTTATATCCATGTGAGTACGAGAACCCCTCTATTAAAGCTGGTGGATCAGTCACTTATAGGACAGAACGCACCTAACCACTATTATATGCCGGTGGATTGGTCTCCGGGGTAAAACGCTCCTGGCCATTATTATTTGCCGGTGGACCTATCTGGCCCCGACTCACATGGTGTTCAACTATAAGTGATTAGTATTTTTCCATAACTTTATTCACATACATAACTGGTTTTATTGAGCTCGGGACCCCCACTATTTTAGCTGGTGGACCGGAATATATATATAATCATCATCCAGGGCAAAACGCTCTTGGGCCACTATTATATCCGGTGGACTGGTACTTAATATCACTTGCCACGGCAACACGCTCCTGGGCCACTATTTTAATCGATGGATCAGTACTCATTATCATAAGTCAGCTGGGCCCAGCTCATTAATCTTTCACTTTCGTAATTAGTGGTTTTCCTTTCTTTAATCAGCACAACAATCATATTTATTTGCCTCGGACGGGAGATCAAGAACCAGGGACACAAAGGTACACTGGTCGTACCGGTGCATACAAGCTATTGAGTACCCTTCAACCACGAACCCAAGAACGCAAAGGTACCCTGGTCGTACTGGTGCATAAAGCTACTCAGTACCCTACCGACAAGGACACCTAATCCATAAGTATGCATACCCCCTAACTAGGTCCGTAGAGTTAGAAAGAGTAAGATATAGGGCCTGGCTTGGGCACAAAGGCACACCAGCAAATACCAGAATAATCGTGGACTAAACCACGTCTTTAGGGTAGCAACCCCTAAAGAATCACCATTCCCGATTTCGAGGTCTTTCACTTTAAGTATTAGTGTCTTAATTAAAGTGATCACAAAAGGCATAATAATCAGATGCTTATCCACTTTCAATCGTTCTGATATCATTAATCATTTTTTTTATTTAGACGGTTATCCAAGCTATCATAGAGAAACCATTAAGGCCATACTAATTATCAAATACTCTTACTTGGCTAATCAGCATTATTTGAATCATATTATAATGTTCCACAATCACAATGACATGTTAGGTATAAATTACTCATTTACCCCTTACTTATATGATTGCTAAGTATCCTTTTCTTACTCAACAAATTACCATATTACCCTTTAGGTTGCATAATTACCAAATTACCCCTTATCCAATTTAGGTTACCAAGTTATCTCCTACACTTTTTAGATCACCATTCACCCCTCATAATCGCTACACTTAACATGTCTCCCATTTGGTTTGTTAGATTACCAATCTGCCCTTTTCTTTTATTACAATCTAGAACTTGCCCTTTAGTGAATCAATTACCAAATTACCCATCTTTGCTATCATGATCACCAATTTGGCATTTTAGTAGGTTAAATAATTACTAACTTACCCTTTAGTCGGTTAAATTACAAAATGAAAGGCCCCAAAAATTCCTAATTTTAAATAGTACATTTAAATGAGGTTTTATTATGAAAGTTAATTAAGTATATTAATTTATTTAAAATAAAAGGAAATTAATTAGGGCAAATCAAGAATAAATTTATAAGTATTTTATTTAGGAGGAATTTGGGTATTTTGACTAATTAACGATTTTAATTTGGGAATTAACTAAATAAATTATTTTATTTAAAATAAGAAGGAGAAAATAGTTCCAAATTAATATTATTTTTATAAATAATTTAATGGAATAAAATTTGGGTGTTTTGCTAATTAAAATGGAATTTATGGAAAATCTTTCAAAAATTTATTTTACCCTAAAAAGGGATTTAAATATTATTTTATTTAAATATTATTATTTTTAAATATCCTAAATATTTATATTAATTTATTTGGCCCTAACCTAATTATTTTTCTCCTTTCCTTTTTCCCTTTTTCTTTTTCTTTCTTCCTTTTTCCGTTCCTTTTTCTTTCTTTTTCTTCTTTTTCTTTTTCCTCTTCTTTTCCCCGACTGGGCCAACCGCGGCCCAGTTCTTCTTTTTCTTTTCTTCCTTTTCTGCGGCACGGCCCAGCCCGCGCCTGTAATACCTCAAAAATTTCGAAAACCTATATTTTAATAAATAACTTTTATTAGAAATAAAACTAGCATTTGAAATTATTTATTTTAATTATTTTATAGAGTTTGGATTATGTAAAATTGGATGAGAGTATTTAATAAAATAAAATTTAATATTTTTCTATTTATCATATTATTTTATTTAAATAAATTTTCAAACTAGTAGTTTACTATAATTTTCCTTTTTAAGCCCATATATTTAATTATATTAAATTCAATTATTAAATAAACTTATTATCAAAAATATTACATCCTATTATTTTATAAATTTAATTATTTTCAATTTTTCCATTTTCCCTAATTTCCTTTTCCTACCTTTTATTTTCTTTCTCCTTTCCCCCATTTCTCTTTTTCTCCCTTCTTCCTGGCTTTGGGCTGCGAGGTTTTTGGCCTGCTCCCCCCTCCTTGCGCGTCGGGCCAGGCCCGTTCCTTTCCCCAGCCCCTCCTCCTCGCACGCCGTCCAGCAGCCCAACGTCCCTCTTTATTTTTTCCTTGGACCGGCCGGGTTGCTCTTCTTTTCCTACGCCGATCCAGCCGCCAGCCAGCACCTCTCTTCCTTTCCCTCTTCTGCCACGCCCGACCTCCATTTCTGCCATCGTCGACAGCAGCCCGACCACCTGCAGCTGCCGCCCGACCACCTGCGACTGTTGCGGCCTACCACCGCACCTGCCCCTGCTACTCCCTCTCTCTATCCCGTCCTCTTCTCCCCTATTTCGAGCCAATCTACCCCCGCACCCTATCCATGTCTGCCATTCTCTCCTCCCCGTCGCCACCCTACCACCTCCCTACCACCCTATGCACTGCCATCTACCCCCTCACCCTTCCTCTTCTTTTTCTTCTCCCCTTCGTCCATTTTTCTGCCCCATTTTCGAGCCACCTTCCTTCCCCCGAGCTCCCTCCTCTCTCCTTCCTTCTTTCCATTTTTTTCTGGTTTCTCCCTGCGCCGCCGTCGTCCGCCGCTCCAACCGCCGCACCCAACCCCTGCGCCGACTCCTACCACCACCCCCTACTGCCCTGCACCCCCACGCCGCCCCCTTGAACCCTACACTTCCTCTCTTCTCCACCCCTTCTTTCTTTTCTTCCCATTGTTCCCCTTATCGCCAGCCATCTTCGCCGCCTTCTGCCGCTGAGAAACCATCCTTAGCCACCACCAACACCCCCTCTTCACTCCTGCACCATTCCCTTGCCTTGAAACCTCCCCCAACTACCCTCTTTTCTAGCCCAAAGACCTCAACCCGAAAATGGCTCATTTTTCTTCCTTCACCCCTCTTCGAGCCTTTTCCCCTCTCATTTATGCATGACACTCACGCTGCTCATGCAGCGTGAGCTTTCCCCTTGTGTTGGAATTTGTTTGGAAAATTTTTGAGGTGTTGAATTGCTAATTATGCTTGGTAAGATTTGATATTTTTCGGGATTAAGGTAATCGTTAAACCTCCCTTAAATGCATGGAAACGTATGCTAGCACATTCGGAATTTTATTATGATTTTATGTATGTTTTGTGAGCCAAGCATGATATATAAATGGTTGTTTACATTTATTGAAAGAAAAAGGGAAATGCATGATAGCTTTGTGCCATGTGTAGGTATGATAATTAAGGAAAATGTTGATTATTGATGGAAATGTTAAATGCTTGTTTATGATGTATTATGTTGTTAAGGCATGAATGATATTATTATCTAAGGGTATTCTAGTAATTATGGTTATGAAGTATGTGATCTAATGTATGTAGTTGCTAATGAGTATTGTGTTGAATAATGATAAGTTGGTGGAGTTAAATGATAAGAATGGAGTGCAAACAGTGGTATTTTATGTAGTGGTGGTAAATTCGTAAAAGTGGTGCAACAAAGGGGTTAAGTGGATATTTTAATAGTGAAAGGGGCATTATGGTACTTTTGGAGGAAGAGGGGAAAAATTGTAATTTCATACATAAGTGGTAATATGGTAATTTTATAAGTAAATGGCAATATAGTAATTTTACAAGTGAATGGAGAAATGGTAATTATATAAGTAAGGGGTATTATGGTAATTTTGGAAGTAAAAGGGTAATATGGTAATTTGGAAAAGAAGGGAAAAATGGTAATTTTGTAAGGGAAGATAAATATGGTAATTTTTGGATGTAAAAGGTAAACTAGTAATTTGTAAAGTAAAAAGGAGGGTTATGGTAATTTTATAAGTAAAAGGGTATTGTGGTAATTTTGTAAATAAAATGATATTATGGTAATTTGAAAGTAAGGGGTAGAAGAGGAATTTTATAAATAAAATGATATTATGGTAAACTTGGGAGTAAGGGGTAACTTGGTAATTATGATAACGACTAAAAATAATTTAGTAATTAAATTATGATTATAGATGGGTAATTGGATAAGTGTGAATGTATGATACTAGAGAAGGGTAATTAGGTAAATTAACTAACTAAAGGGCATAATGGTAATGTTAATAATTGGGAAGGGTAAATTAGTAATTATAATTATAAAGAAGGGTAAATTAATAATTGTAATTATGTACAAGGTTAAAATGGTATTTATAATAATTGGAAAAGGTAAAATGGCAATTGTAATGGTTGAGGGGTAAAATGGTAATTATGATAAAGGGGAAGGGCAATTTGGTAATTTATCCAACTCAAGGGCAAGTTGTGGATTGTAATAAAAGAAAAGGGCAAATTGGTAACCAAACCAACCAAATGAGAGATATGTTAAGTGTAGCAATTATGAGGGGTGAATGGTGATCTAAAGGTGTAGGAGGTAACTTGATAACCTAAATTGGATAAGGGGTAATTTGGGAATTATGTAACCTAAAGGGTAATAGGGTAATTTGTTAATGAGGAATGGATGACTTGGCAATTACATAAGTAAGGGGGTAAATAAGTGATTTTTACCTAACTTGTTGTTGTGATTGTGGAACTTTATAATGTGATTTAAATAAGGTTGATTAGCCAAGTAAGAGCATCTGATAATTAGTATGGCCTTAATGGTTTCTCTGTGATAGCTTGGATAACCATTTGAATAATAAACGACTAATGATATCTAAACAATGGAAAGTGAATAAGTATCTGATTATTGTGCTTTTCGTGATCACTTTAATTAAGACACTAATATTTAAAGTGAAAGACCTCGAGATCGGGAATGGTGACTCCTTAGGGGTCGCTACCCTAAGGACGTGGTTTAGTCCACGATTATTCTGGTTTTTGCTGGTGTGCCTTTGTGCCCCAGCCAGGCCCTATATCTTACTCTTTCTAGCTCTACGGACCTAGTTAGGGGGTATGCATACTTATGGATTAGGTGTCCTTGTCGGTAGGGTACTGAGTTAGCTTTATGCACCAGTACGACCAGGGTACCTTTGCGTCCTTGGGTTCGTGGTTGAAGGGTACTGAGTAGCTGATATGCACCGGTACGACCGGTGTACCTTTGTGTCCCGGGTTATTGATCTCTCGTTTGAGGCAGATAAATATGATTGATGTGCTGATTAAAGAAAGGAAAGATACTATTATTGAAAGTGGAATATTAATGAGTCGGGCCCAGATGATTATGATATTGAGTACCGGTCCACCGGTTATAATAGTGGTCCAGGAGCGTGTTGCCCTGGTATGTGATATTGAGTACCGGTCCACCAGATATAATAGTGGTCCAGGAGCGTGTTGCCCTGGTATGTGATTATGAGTACCGGTCCACCGGTTATAATAGTGGCCAAGAGCGTTGTGCCCTGGATGATGATTTTATATATATTTTAGTCCACCGGCAATAATAGTGGGGGTCCCGAGCTCAATAAAACCAGTTATGTATGTGAATAGAATTATGGGAAAGTACAAATCACTTATAGTGGAACAATGGCTTAAGGCCTAAATTTTTGAGGTTGTGTTATGATATGGCTTAAGACCGTAAGTACCGATTGTTCGTAACGATATATTGATATGCTATGTGAATGTTAATTATGTGAATTTTATATATGTATGTAGCTTGTTTCATGTGTTGTATTGCGGGTCTTCTTTTAAGTGGGATTTTAAAGGGTTACTCAGTACCGTAGTACTGAAGGGTTCCATTCGTGGGGCCCCTGCCTATTCAATGGGCAGTGTCCCTTGCAGGTCTTTTCAGTTGTTACTCAAGTGGGCAACGGGGAAGAGAGTAAGGTCTCATCCGAAACTACTAGGGTTTTTCTCTCTCTCTTTGAAATTTCTGGTTTTAAATGTATATGTTGATACTGTAGCCACCATGTGTGGATTTCATTCTTGTAAACGTTTGGTACGCTACTCTGATTTAAGTTTGTTGAAATTCTTGCAAATTGTATTTCATTTTCCTTTAGCCTTAGCACTTAGTACCGGAACGGTATGAGTAAACCGGTCTGGTACTAAGTGTGGCGGTAATACTCCCAAAATTCAAGGTTTATTAATTTGCTTCTGCTAGTTTCCTTTTAATTAACGAAATTTTTCACTAGTGAATTTTGGGGGTGTTACAGCGCCCGTCGCCATTCGTCTACCCCTCGACGCGCTGCGTTTCGTCTTCTTTCTTCCCAAAACGCGTCGTCTCACTTAAACGCACCCTCCCTCGCGTCGACCGCCCGGTTCTTCCCTTTTCTTTTCTTTTTCCCCGGCCGACCGGTCCGCCTCCTTTCCTTCTTCCTTCTTCCTCTGTCCTCCTCTGTCGCTGCGCTGCAACCTCTCGACCCCGTCAATGGCATCTCCGGCTACGATGATTAATACCGGCCATTTCTTTCCTCATTGTCTTCCTCTTAACTCCAGGAATAAATTGGAATAATTATTGGACGTTATCTCTCACCCGTTTCTTCTCCCCAACCTCGCGAAATTTCGAGGAAAACCAAACGATGCCCGATCACTTACTGCCACCGGCCACCCAAATTCTTGCACTTAATACCTCCCCGTCGAGCTTCAACACCCTATTATCCCATCCACCATCTATAAATAGCCTTGTTATAGGAGTTTTTAGAATTTTTCTTCCCCGGAAACCCTAAGCCAGAGCTGGCCGCCACCCTGATTTCAGACGCACTTTTCACCGCCGATAGCCAACTTCATCGCCGGCACAGCATCTCAAATTCTTACCTGCAATCTCTTCTAGCTAACTAAGCTCCCCAGAACTTTCGACTCTTCTTGCACGGGCCTCCATAACCATGCAAAGTTGGTTGCTCGTTTTGTCGGAATTTTTACCCCGAAACCTTAAACCACCGTCCGCCGCCGTGAACCGCCACCTTTGGTTGCACCACCACCATCATTTTGTCCATCTCCTCCTGGGCAACAATAAACACCTCTTATCTCACCTCAATTCTCCCTATCTTTTTCCCAACATCCATCTTTCCCTCTTTTCTTCTCTTTTTTCAGCCACCGCCGCCGCCGCCTTCGTGCACCACCGTCGGTGCCGCCAATCCCCACCAGCCTAAGGTTGAACCCTAGACCCTCTCAACCATTTTCCATATTATTATAAGCCTTGATTTAATTTATTTCAATTATTTACATGTAAATACCATTATTATTATTCTTAATATTTATATTCTTAATATGTTTTATGATTATTATTAGTAGTATTATTGTTTTATTATTATTTATGTTGAAGGCTGAAGCCTTATTGTATTTGAATTCTATTTTATTATTAGAATAATTATTATTAACATTTCATTATTTATTTTGGAAAATCTTAGGCCCTAATTTTGTATTAACATTCGCACTTATTTATTTTAGTATTATTATTTCTACTTTTCTTATAACCATTAATAATAATATTATCATTTTCTTTATTATTTAAATATTATTATATATGTTATTAATTTTATTATTAATATTAAATAAATGGTAAGTCATTAGTTATAAGTAGGGTTGAAACCCCACTTTAAATTTTAAAGCTTTATTATTATTATTATTATTATTATTATTATTATTATTATTATTCTCATTGATATTATTTTATTATATTTGATATTATTATATTAGTATCATTATTATTATTAGGGTAAAGTATTTAACCCTATATTAACAAGGTTTATAATATCTCTATTATTTTTATGTCTTTAGCAAAGTTAGAATTTTGTTAAGGTTATTTTATTAGTATGTTATTATTTGGTCAAAGCTCTCAAGTAATATAGGAGCGTGATCCAAGACCGGTGTCGTTTTAGGTAAGGGGTGCTAAGGCCTTTTGTGTGCTAATGTGCATTGTGTCCCTTATATGTTATGCATCCTATGTTATTATTGTAATTATTGCATATTTGGTATGGCATGGAGTCCAAGCATGCTTTTGTGTTGCTATATGGCATGTGTACTATGTGTATGGAATAATATGTGTTTGCATGTGACCCTAAAACACATGCATGTGAGGATGTTATATGGGAAATGTAGGGTTTCGTGGGAGATAATATAATTTATGATGTTATATGGGAGAATTGAATTTGTGGTTTGTTAGGGAGAATCTAATTTATGATGTTATTTGGGAGAATGTAATTTATGATATTAAATGGGAGAATCTAATTTATGATTTAATTGGGAGAATCTAATTTATGATTTGTTTGGGGGAATCCAATTTATGGTTTTGCTTGGGAGATTCTAAATTATGATTTTATGTGGGAGAATCTAACTTATGGTCTTGTTTGGGAGAATCTAAATTGTGGTTATGAAAGGGGAGAATCTAATCAATTGTATTATGTGGACAAATCTTGGATTTTGCTATGGATTGAATTTAGGGTTTTATATGGCAGAATCGTGGGTTGAATGGTGGTACTAATGGTTGCATAGTGGTATTAGGGTTGGTATGATGTTACTAAGGTTTGTATGGTGGTATTTATGGTTATATGGTGGTATTAGGGTTTGTATGATGTTACTAAGGTTTGCATGGTGGTAATTATAGTTGTTTGGTGGTATTAGGGTTTACATGTTGGCATTGATGGTTGGATGATGGTATTAGGGTTTGCATGGTTGAAATTAGGGTTTCACATGGAATTTTAGGGTTTGTATGAAAAAGATGCGAAGGTTTGCATGGGGAGATTAATGTCCGCATGGGTATGAAATTTACGCGTGGAAAGTTAATTTGGGATGTAAGGAAGGTAATGTAAGTATTATTCGGGTGTTGAACTATTTTGGATGAAAAATAGTACGTGGAGCATTATGAGGGTATGGAAGAGATTGAACTAGGGTTTTGAGTAATGAACTCTAGGTTATTGTGATTAATTAGGGTTGGAGTGGACAATTGTGGTTGTTATGATTAACTAAGGCGTGGAGTGGCTAATTATGGTTGTTATGGTTAAATAGGGTTTGGAGTGGTTAACTATGGTTTTTTGTGGTTAATCGAGGTCTGTGGTGGCTGATTAGGGTTTTTGTATTATCTTGTGCATGTGGTAATTAAAGTGTAATTATGATGGTGGAATTTTATGATTTGTGATGTGTGATGACTTATGCATGTCTGGGGTGAAAGCCTTTGAATAAGATACTTAAGACACTAATCATATGAAGTGGAAGATTATTGAGCCGAGTCCAAACCGATCCACCGGTTAGGAATACTAGTTAGGACGTGTAGTCCTATGTGCGATCGATCCATCGGTTATAATAGTGGTTAGGACATAAGGTCCTATATGTGACCGGCCCACCGGTAATAATAGTGGGGTGACTCGAGCTCAATAAACACAAACCAAAATCGTTAAAGCTCTTAAAAGATACTAAATACTTACAGTGGAACACCATGCGAGGGGGAACCGAACCGATCCACCGGTTAGGAATAGTGGTTAGGGTTTCTACCCTATATGTGACCGATCCACCGGTAATAACAGTTGTTAGGGCAGGATGCTCTATTGTGACCGATCCACTGGTAATAATAGTGGTTAGGGCATGATGCTCTATTGTGACCAGCCCACCGGTTATAATAGTGGGGTGTTCCTATGCTCACATGGATTGAAAAAGGCATGGTGTGAATCGAATTCTAATAAGAGATTAATTAAATGATTAATTTGGATTATAACTGGGCCTTTATACGTTTACCTGAATTGTTCATATACCTTTATGTTGTTATATTTGATTGCCCTGTTATTATTCTACATGGATTATGTGCTTATGTGTTGGCCTTAGTGCTCGGTTACCTTACTCAGTACGTAGCGTACTGATCACCCCTTTTATGGGTGCTGCTCATTCCCACGAGTAGTATGCCCTTCTGAATTTGTGCTGGTGGGCGAGACATCAGTTGGGGTTGAGCGTTGAGCATGTTTGGCTCGAAGTTCGAGAGTGTCGTGGTCGTATTCTTTCTTTACGCGATTTCATTCCTTTTGTTATTTCTTTCGTATAGTATTTACCATTTTCTGATTCAGTACTCGATTGAGTATTTTAATGAACCTTTTATCGGTTGTAAGTTTAATTCTTTTTTGGAAATGAATTACATTTCTTGATGCGTACTCTGATTTTGTTTTACAACCGTTTAATGATTATTTGAATTTTAGCTTGTATTAATTTTGTAATTGATTGTTAATCTTTTCTTTAGCCTTAGCACTTGGTACTGGAACGGTCGGAGAGAACCGGTATGGTACTAAGTGTGGCGGTAACATGCCCAGAATTCACAGGTTTTAAGTATTTCAATTTTAATTGCTTTCGCTTTTAAAAAAAAAGTTGTGAATTTTGGGGTGTTACAGTGGCAGAGGAGGACAGCCGGATGGAGCAGGTGGTCGTCGGCAGGCGCAAGACTGCAGGTCGGGAGTTGCAGTCCGCATGAGGAAGAAGAAGACAGGGCGAGGTGGATCGGGTGGTCCAAGGAAAGAAAGAAAAGAAGGGAAGACCGTCCGGCCTGGCAGAACGGGCGAGGGAGGGGGACGACGCGCCTGGGCTGCGCGAGACCAGCCAGGGGAGTTTGGGCCGCGGCTGGCCCAATCGGGGAGAAGAGGGGAAAATAAGGAGAGGAGAAAAAAAAAGGAAAAAGAAAAGGAAAGGAGGAAAGGAAAAAGGAAACGAAAAATAAAAAATAAAATAAAATGGTTGGGTAGGGGGTATTTGGTCTTTATTTATTTATATAACTAGGTTATATATTTAAATTTAATAATAATTATTTTAAGAAAAATAATTCAATCTATTTTTTTGATTAATTAGGCTATTTTGGGTAAGTTTTCATTAACTTCCATGTTAGTTAGTAAAAAGTCTGAATTTTCCTTAAATAATTCCTTTATTATTTTTTCCTTGTTTTTCCTTTATTAATTCCACTTAGTTTTTAAAAAAAAAATAATTTATTTACTTAATTCCCCTAATAAATTCCTATTTTTCCAAATTCCTAAATTAGGGTTTGGGGTATTTCATTATTCTTGTAACTAATAACAATGATTTTATTTTTGTAAAGAGTTTAATGTGCTATTCTGATTTAAATAAATTCTAAATTTGAGTAAATTGTATTTTGATCTCTTTAGCCATAGCACTTGATACTAGAACGATAGGAGGAAACAAGTTTGGTATTAAGTGTGGTGGTAACATCCTCAAAATTTGTGGTTTTTGCTTCTGCTAATTTTTGAATAAAATAAATTTTTTTAGTAGTAAATTTTGAGGATGTTACAGAAACAATATACTTAAGGTTACCAAACAAGGCTTATGAGAAGCACTATCATATAAGCTCATAATTTATATAGCAATCACACTTCCATAATGTGATATAACAGGATCATTTAATAATGCCAACAACATGATTCAAAGCATTAAATGCATAATAAAATAATATTGTATGCATTTAAAACATAAAATCAAAACCTTATTTTAGGACATGTATCCTTACCCAAAATTCATCGATCTCTAAGCAAGTAAAAGACCATAAGCCTCCTCCTTCAAGGTCATTAAAATATAACCTAAAAGTTAATAAAATCCCATGGTTATAAGCGTAGGAAAATAAGTAGGAAAGGTAAGGCAAATGTGGAAAGAAAAGATAAAAGAACCAAAGCAAAAGAAGGTGGTAAACTATGTGAAGAAGGTGCACTTGATGGGGATGAATTATGAAAGAAATTCTCGTTGGCAAGGGGGATTTATGTGAGAACTACACATTGTTAAGGGGAGAGTAAAATGAGGTGCTAAAATTAGGAATAGGACACAACGTGAGGTCCTCACGTTGGTGAAGTGGTCACAAATTAAATGGGGACGCTGAGAGAATGTTGTTGCATGAAGATGGATGAATATGAGATTACAAAAGGGTGGTTGTGTATGTAGCTTACACTAGTGGAGAGTTACAACATGGGGTGCATTGTTTTGGGTGGAGCTTGTTGTAAAAAATGGCAAAGCTTTGAGGGAATAAAATGAAGAAAGGAGAGATATGAAGGTGATAAGAGCTTAGGGGCTCGGTTGGTGAAATAATAAATGATAAGAGAAGGTAGGGAGAAAGGGTATATGGCCACTTGTTGTGTGCAAAATGGATGATGTAAGGGAGTTAAGAAGTGAGGTTGTGTATCATGTCTTATAAAGAAAACAAAAGAGTTGGGGATGGGATTTGGAATTAAAAATAGTTGATCAAGGGATGGTGATGATGATTGAGTGAAGGGTTAAACTTAGTTGGATTTTTTCATTAGTGTAACCAAAATGAGGGGACGGTTTGTTTAAGGCAAGGGGAAGAGTTGCACATAGGAAAAGAAACTAGGGAAAAAAAGAAAAGAGAAAAGGAGAAAAAGGAGAAAGGAAGAAGGGAAGTTAGGGTTTAAGTTGGGGTTAAAATTAGGATTAAAGGAATATAAAAGGTTAAGATGTTAGTCATCTAAAACTAGTTTTAGATCAAAGTTAAGGTATTACAACTGGAATCTTGAATACGAGCTTGGATATGAGTTCCTTGATGTGAGATGAAGTGTGAGGGACAACCTCTTCTTTTCCAGCTTCATGCTTTAAGGCTAGTGGGTTTTTCACAATAGCCATGATTATGGTGTTAGGTTTGGCAAGAGAATGAGATGTGGTCTCTTTACTGTTGTTTATATGCAAATAAATGTTTTCTTAAATGCAAAGCATTTACTTATTTCAACAGAAACTTTTATAGAATTGAATTCAATTATATGAGCATGAAAATTTTGAGCGATTAGGGTTTTTCCTACTCCCTCCCAAAAGGAGAATCTCCGATAGGGTAGGTGCTAAAAATGCTTTATTAAAATCCTTAGGGTGTGGACTTGGTGGAATATCATGTGGTGTACTAAAGTTTTCCTTAATGTGGCATTTTCCTTGTTGGTCTTTAATCAAGATGCATAGACATTTGCATGTTACGCAACCTCGTCTAAAGATGATTCAAAGGGCAAGGTTGCTCAATCGTAGAAGTGGATAAGTGTTGCGCCCTAATTTTCATTTATTAGTTTGGAGGCCACGTTTCCCTTCAAGTTAGCATTAGAATCGGTGAAGGTGACATGGTATGATTCCTCATATGATTCAGAGACCCACATGAAAAACAAATACTAGAAATGCTTTCATAATGGACTTGAAACTCATTGTTACCGATTCCAACTTTTGTGATCAAAGGGTCATGGAGTTTGATTTGAATGCAAATGGAGGTGAATCTTCCTCTATCATGTGAATATCAACTTTAAGAAATTTTTCAAAAAGAGTTATGATGTCAAACAATGCTAAGTGGTTATAGTTAGAACTAGCAAAAGTTAACCCTACCCACACAAAATTTAACCCGATATGACCCAATAAATTCATCAACTAGACCTAAAACTAACCCGACATGACCTGAACCCAACCAGTAACCCAAAATTAATCTGGCATGCCATTAACCTGACCTATTATCAACCCGACCCAACTTGATAAAAATAAACTCGATATTAATCAATTATGATTAAAAAAATACACATTTTTTATTATTTATTCGCTTTTAAAAATGTATTGTTTTATAAATTTTATTTATTTTTATTACTTTTATTATAGACATACTTATTCACTAATGATATTTTAATTTAAATAAAAAAAATTACGTAAATACACGACATTAAAAAGTCATAATAATAAACAAATATCAATTAAAAACATATTATTAATCACATGCTTACATAAGGTCAAGCTTAATACTTACTAAGGAGGTTTATAAGTTAGATTAATATTAATGGTCAACGTCTAATTTGACCCAAATCCAAAAGTATTCAATCCGAGATTAAATTAGCCCAAACCCAACTTTACTTGGCGCATTAAAACCTAAAAAGAATCAATTCGTCAAGTTATTACAAACCTAACCAGTTAAATTAACTCGAAGATAAAATCACTTGAATATGGGCTTACTACGCCCAAATACGACTTGATAAGCTAACGCAAAATAACCAGGACTCGACCCAACCCAAACTCGAACTAGCTCAACTCAAACTCAATCCAATCCAAGAAATTAAACTGATATAGTCTGAATATGCACCGACCCGAACCTAACCCAACTCGAACAATAAGGTGACCAGAAATGACCTGACCTAACCCACAACAGGTCCAAAAAGAAAAATGACTTATAAACAACCCAACCCGACTGATCCGATTTCCACCTATAGTTATTGTATTTGATTGGTAGTTATATGATTCTTGCCCATATAGCCATTTTAAACACCATTGATTTATCTAGATTGAAGTTAGGCTCCTAAAGCCTAAGCAAGATTGGGTTCTATTAATGAAACAAGGCCCATTCATAAGATCTTTCCCTTGATCTTCACTATAGGTGAACTTTGCAATGAAGAAAACCCTTCCTAAGTTTATGACACCAAATTTCCTAGAAGGCTTGAGAAGAGTGGGGAGCATGTGTGACATAATATCAAAGGATTCAAATCTCCCTTCAAGCTTAATAGTGAGCGAGTATAACCAAGGTATATAGAGTTCTACTTTATTATCCTAGGAGAGTTAAGACTCTAGGTTGGGAATTCCTTATCAATGCGACATCATAGATCAACTCTTTGGGAAGGTTTTTAAAATGATCCTCTGAGTAGTAGGAAGGGTTATTAACATTGAAGGTTAAGAGATCTATAGAGGAGGAATTGGAGGCTATGCATGCATCGAGGTGGAAGCTAGGAAGGATCAAGGTTGAATGGGAGCAGGAAAATCATGGTAAGCAAGAAAGAGAAAAGTTTGGTGGAGTGCGCAGGCATGTACTCCTTACATTGTTATATACTCCTACAAGGTCATATTTTTAGGTATGATAATTGATAAATATAGATATGGTTGTCTAGATATATAGATACTTGGACTTTTGGCATGGGGTAATAGACTACTTTAACTTGAATAAACCCTAATGTCCAACAAATGGCCTAATACCTTCAAATCAAGAAAGGGGGAAAACATTGCATTTCAAAATATTTTTCAATGTGAAGGACTTCTCAAAGAATAAGAACCTTCTTTCTCCACCTTCCTCTCTCTACCCTTCGTGATTCACTACTTATTTGTTGCAGCAACAAGAAGCAACCAAACGCAATTGAAGACCAAAAGTTCTTGCTTAAACAACCTCAAAGAAGAGTTGTTCGAAGCAACAACGAGCACGCAACTAGGGTGAGAACAATGACCGCCCGCTCCTAAGGATAATAGTTCAACATCTACCAAAATCAAAACCTTTACGAAAACTTTAGTGGAGGGAGGATATTGTAGTTTGGTCATTGCATTCGTTGGAGGCTGAAAACCAAAATATTATTATTAGTTTTGATACAGTGAAACATCTGCAGCCCATTTGAGCATTTTGACCTCCATGACTGACATCGAAACAGTTCTGGGATGTGAAATGACAATGCATTTGCATTTCCATTTTCCATGGTCAAAATACATGATTACAGAAAAATATTCCTGAACAAATATGCAGCCATGTTTAGAAGGTGAAAACATAATTCTCAATTTTTGGCATTCATTAGCCCGAGCAAGAAATGAAAGTCGGGAGTCTCCCAGTTGAAACGACATCAATGGGATTCAGTCCAGCGCCAAGGCTTAAAGCACAACCGATACACTTGTTAAACCAAGAACCCAAAAGGGCACCGATGGCACAGAAAGAGTACTAGCACTAGAATACTTTAATAAAACATCAATCCTACATCAAATTATTCGGTAACAGGCTAAATTAGTAACAACATAGGCTCAAGCTGAAGCAAGCTTTTCTAATAGCCATAACCTCCACCGTAGACAGAGCCATAACCTCCAGGCTGGCTTGCATATCCTGTGCTTGTTGCAGATGATCCATATGCTGTACCAGGAGGAGCAGCATAAGAGCCGTAACCCTGATTATAACCTTGGTCAGCAACACCGCCTGGTTGGGTCTGAGTTGGTGCCCCAGCTCCTGCCATGAAATTCTGCAAGGAGTACAATTTCATATTAGTATTATATGCATGTTGTCCAATAAATAACAGAAAGGGAACAGTATCAAACTGATGGTCAATTCAACTAATTCCTCAATGTAGATGGTGCTACAATATTGTAATGATCTAAGTCCCATCTATCTTGTTTGGTTAATGGAGCAAAGGATAAATGCAGACATTTGTTTTACAGCCTACACAATGGGTCTTGTCTCAGTGAAATTGAAGATAAATAATCCAGAACATGGACCTGATTTGAAGCACTCTCAGTAAGCAAATGTAGTATGGGTAAACAATACATACCTCTAGAGCTGTCAAAAGTTGACTCATCCAAAAACCAGACCCATTCAAAACTCAGAAAGTGCACCAACCCAATCAGACCCAAAACCAACCCATTAATGACCAACCCAATATGAACTCCAAAATATTTGACTCGACTTAAACCAAGCCTAATCCAAACCTAGCCCTCAACCCAAGCCAACCTGAACCCATTAACAACCCAGCCTACCAAGGCCAAATTCGATATCAGCACATTATGAAGGTAAAAAAAAATTACCAGAAGTGTAGAAGTGTAATTTAATAATTATACATTATTTAATAATTTCACATGTAGAAGTGTAAAGCTAATACAAAATTATATGAAACAATCAATGGGGCATTGACCCATGCTTTGAAATAGTTTGAACCAACATAAACCATTTTGAAACAACCAGAAATCCAAGCAAAATTAAACATAAAGACCTAACTCAATCTTAATTGATAAACTAACCCAAGATAAAACAAATTCGAAGTAATGGTAACAGCACCATGTCAGCCAAAAACCCAAGCAACATGAACACAAAGTAACCCCACCAACCATACAATTAACTGCCGGTCCTAATATGCAATATCAATCAACATTTTTCAGATTCTGGGTCAGCCAATATGTGAAATTAGCTTACACCGTTTCAGAATTTCACGGCATATTTATAAGCACCATATATTTGTTATCAGAAAATATTTGCTGAACAGATATTTGTTGCAAAAATTCTTTTTAAAAAATCATACCGCAATAACCTTGACATTAAATATCATTCATAACACCCTAATACCTCAACACCGTGACCACCATTTCATTGCATAAACACAACCCAAGCTGATATATCGACTCGAATATGAAATGACCAGAACTCAAAGTAACCTAAGACAAATTAATATTGATAAATTGAGCCAATATCCACAAACTCAATCCATACTAATAATTTAACCTAAAATGATCCATATCTGAAGCAAATTAACCTAAATTGACCCAAGCCTCAACTATCTCAACCCGAACCGATAAATTGATCCAATATGCCACGAACATGAAATGACCCAAACCCAGCCTGTCTTGAGCAATGAAAATGACTTGACCCAACACAACCCATAATGAAAAATGACCCGATCCAAAATTAAATCAACCCAACTAATCTGGCTTTATTGTCACCTCTAATACCTCCCAAGAATTGGGTACAACAGATTATCTTTAGGGGCACACTTCACCTACTCGTTGAGTATTTTATCTTACTTTTTATTTTTCTTGATAAAGAAGAAACTAAGATTTAATTTAATTTTTATCAACTTGAATTATTTAATAATTCTTTTCTAACAATATCAATTTAGTACTAAACATGTAGCTGGTGCTTTGGTCCTATAACAACATATCTTATCTCCAAAACATTCATCCCAACAAAAAAACCCAGAGTCAGTTTGTGAATGGGTGATCATCCAGCTCATATCACATCCTACCCTTCAAATTTCCTTCCCTTAGCAGTCATATCTCATATGCCACAAATTATGCCTCGACAGGGCACTCTTCCCACCCCCTCCTTATCCCTTCCTTTTTCTGCCAGGGTAGGGTTGGATTGGTTGGGGATGTGGTGAGGCATAGAAAGCAGAGAAGTAAACTTTAGATTAGCAGAATGAATAATACTTAAAACACAACTACATTAGATTCCAACGAGGACAAAGCTCATGCAAGCCTAAGCCAACACAAGAAATTGGGTTGTTTTCAGCTGGTCATGGATAGACTCCAAAACCCCACTACCCAGTCTCTTGATACCACCACAATCAGTTGCGGGCCTGATTTAGCTGTCAACCAAAATGTTAAGGGCACCACTCAGTGAAAAAATTGCCTTGTACCTGTATCAACTGCTGAGCAGCCTGAACTTGGGAAGCAGTTCCACTAATCTCAACAGTCATTTCCCCTGGAGCACCCCTAGACTCCTGTATGGTGACAGTAGCTCCACTTGACCGCCGGATATAGCTTATTGTTGAACCACTAGTCCCGATCACAGCATCAGCATATGATAGAGGAATCTGCATATGCTGTGTGACCTGTACAATTTTTTTCAACCAAAAAAGGAAAAACAGAAAAAGAAAACTATGTCTCATATATACCTCAGTGTAAGCTATTTACCCTGCCAAATACTAAAATGATGATCATCATGATGATGATAAATTCATATAACACCAAATTATAATAAGAACATATGTACTTGAAGATATATTCATAACTTAGGGAAAAATACAGTGAATCACCCTTGACGGTACCAAAAGATCAAGAACCCATGCAAAACTATAAAAAAACTCGGCCCTCAATATCTCCCACACTCACCATTCTATTGTTTCAAATATGGAGGGGTGGTAAAAGGATAATTGAGGTAAGTTGTAGGATGATATATTTTTTCCAGAGTGATGGGCCATATTTTATCTTTTGCATCAAACAGATTTTGTCATTGTTGTATATTAAGAGGCTGTTTCTTGGATTTTCACTCAATTTTTGTGTGAGTAAAGGATTGCCAAAGTAGAGAAAGGAAGAATAGAACAGTGTCAAATATAATGGTGGGGGAACTACAAGGGATTACTGAGCTAAGTCAAAGTGGGCCACGTCCTTTTTTATAGTTATGGGCTTTTACAAGGCCCTACAATGTAAACTGATCACCCTCAATACAAAGAAATGTTGCAGTGGTAGAAATATTATTTTGTAGACCATTAATGCAATAATGGTCAGAAAGCTCAAGGCCTAAATTGAAGAAGTATTTTGATATGGATATGATATTAATGCTCAAGAAGAATTGAATAACCAGTCATTGAGTGTTTTCGAGGTTTTTTCTCTCCTCCTCCCTCTTTGATCTTTCATTACCTTAGCCCTTTCTCTGAGAAATATTCAGAGGCATTGACAACAAGATAAGATAGGCTAACCTATGACCTATGAGAACAATTGTCAGAGGCAAAAGATTGTGAACAAAAACAAACCTGTGTGATCATAGTTGAAGCTGGCTGGGGATTAGATGAAGCATGAATATTCATTGCAGGTTCCCTTCCGTAGGCAGATATTCCTTGGTGCGGTGGCCGTTCTGAAGGAGGCATCATGTCAGCCGGTTGATAATAATTATCAAGTTGTCTTGGTGGACGCAAGTACTGAGAAGTAGGCCCAAAACTAGGACCAGGACCAGGACCAGCACTTGGGGGCAAACCATGAGGAGGCCCCCATGATGCCTGGGGGGGCATGTGGTCCATGTGTGTCCTAGGTGATTGCATCTGGAAGAAAGTGCACAAATATTTAAGAAATCTTACTGCATTCAAATAAGGCCAAACATAAGACCTTCACATCGAATATTGATATAACAATACCTGAGCTTCAAACAGAGGTATTATAGATCGATCAACCAAGAACTTTCTCAAATGCAATGCAATCAGCTCCATTGCCTTGTGAACATCAGCAGGCTCACCAACTACTTCAACTACTCTATCATCCTGAAGTGCAAATATGGGAAGATCTTCTGTGGCCAGTTTTTAAGCAGATGACACAATATCAGTCACCATGTTCTAACTTCCCATAAGAAAAAGAAGAGGGTAACAGTAATGCATATAGGCAACAGCTGTATGTGAGCCGTCCAAGGACAAGAAGCATGGGAGTTTCAATCAAAGAATGTGGACATCGGTAGCCACTATAAACTAATTAAACACTCTTAAAAGCTCACTTCCATGGAGGAAGCACACCTCCATGGCTTTCACCAGGTAAACTTTACAAAATTGCCGCACAAATGAAGCAATTGTCACAATATGCCACCTAAAATAACAATGTCCAGAAGGCCACAACATTTACATGAGTGCTTCTACAGTTCTACTTGTGATATAGTTGGATCAAGCAAATGTAATCCTTACCTGCACCCAGCACCCTAACAACACAATTTGATGATTCTTGCACTATTTTAACAGTGGCACCCTGTTTTCCTATTAAGCTCCCAGCTTGAGTAGCTGGCACTAGCATCTTTGTTGAAACCTTGCCTCCTGCAGCAAGTGCAGGATTAGAACCATCCCCTTCCAATCCATCAACAATTCGTTTGTGAACCCTGAGGAGTCCTCCCACTGCAGGTGGAATGGAAGCATCAGGTTCCTCCTTCGCAGATACCATAACCTATCACCACAGGGTAAAAGAAATCATTCAGTCAGTCATCTAATTCTTTAAAAATAACTTCAGAGGCCAGCAGTGACTCAGTTAAAACCCACGATGTTCAGTATAACATCTTCAAAAAAACTGCAATTTTGACTCCTCGTCAGAGGATAGAAGAGCCAAATGGAGTTTAAACTTTTGGCAACCAAGGTCATAAGGCATGTAATTGACTTCCTACTCAGCACTACTATTTGTCAAACCAGTCCAGAAAAGCAACTTCCTCAAACCTTTTTCCGCATTCATAAAATGTTGGGAAGAGAAGAGTCAATCTACCATAACAATTACACCATAAATTACCTAATCAGTCTTTTGAGATGTTAGCATCATGAATTTACGTTGACTCATATTAAGCTCACAAGTCACGAATAATGCCAAGGCACAACAATAAAAAAACTACACACTAATGTTCACGCACAGAAAGTCAAAGGACGCGGCGCCTGCATCACTAACATCAAATAATTACCAGGAACATCAGATTGCAATAGCAGAAGAAAGCAGCGACAGAGGCTATATGGATGGCTACTCCTTTTCACTCCTATAATTGGGGTATCCACTGTCCAAATTCAAAAGGATAGTTATGCCTTAAACAGCTGCCAAGCCTCAGCCCACAAAACCCCAATCCCAGCAAAAACAAGGAAAAAAAAAGAAAGATAAAGAAGAATAGTATTCTCAATGCCCCCTTGACCATGATAGAAGTACATTAACCTAGTACCCCCGACAAACAGTAAGGGATGTACTCATAAAAAGACAGCAACAACAAACCTATTTAAAATTAATTGGAGGATGTCCCCAGAAAATTTATCATAGTTATAACAATTTTACTCGACCCAATATAGTAGGGTGCCTAACCACAGAACGTGATTAACAAGGTTGTTTCCTCAATAAATATCCATCAGAAGGCAAAGTAATAATTAAATGTAAATAACATCAACCAGAAGATGTACCCAAAATATTTGCCAAATTGATAACAATTTTACCCAACCCAAGACACATAAATAACCCTCAGAATTCCTCACATGTTTTCTCCATTTGATGCAAGAAACAACCAACCCTAGATCCGCCAACTTTCTTATCTCACACTATCAGTGATTGGCCCCAAAAAAAAAAGAAAAAAAAATAGAACAATCACTTTGGGCATGTGAGTCGACTGAAAAGGAGATGTTAATAGCTACCATTGCAACAAAGCACAAATATGATTAACATCTCTACAGGAACAGGAGAAGAGAACTACAACTGCTTAAATTGGAGACACTCCGATGGACGGTGACTTCATATAGATAGCAAGGCAGTTTCACAGAAGAATAGACATTCTTGGCACAGAAAAGTTTCTAATAATAACTTAAGAAAAGATTACAAAGTCAGCCTTTTGAAGTTAATTCATGAAGTATTAAACCCGTGCAGTTGTATTATTTTTCACAGATTGGTTTCTAGGGAATACTGATTCACTCCATACTAAAGCTTTAGAAGCAACTTTAGACAATCATAAAAGCGACTTTGTAATCCACTGCCTTACCAGCCATTCTATAAGTATTTTGTGACTAATGATGTAAATTATCTTATCCAATTCTCTAACATTTGCATTGACTACCAACGACGAAGAAGTACAGAAATGACAGAAAGAACCACTCATCAGGGGTGCACAAGGCTCAGGTTTGGGTTGTTTTGGTCTCAAACTGAACCAAAACATGAAATTATTGTTTGGAAAATTCTCATACAAAACTATCCAAGAAACCAAACTGAGACAAAATTTTAATCTTCGGTACAGTTCGGCTTGCAGTCAATGCACCCTATGCTTCAAGATCTATTATAATACTTAGTTTATGCATGAAAAATCATATTATTATAATTTAACAAATTTACAATATGTTTTTTTCAATTACAACTAATCCAAAATAAAAATGACAATAATCTAATGGAAGTTGGAGAAGGTAAACTTGATCTAATCTAAATAATTGGGTTAGTTAAGAAATTAAAGTTAGCCTCTGTAAGTTTTGACCTTACAAAATGAGTGGTAATATCACCCATTTGTTTGAAGCTGTCTTCATTAGATAACAACCAGATATTTATAGACAGAGTCTAGACGTTATAAAAATTCTAGATACTTGCTAGACAATACTGAAATATCTAAAATATTTATAGGCAAAAGTCTTGAGCTTTACTAAATATCTACATTATTGTTGATAATTGTCTAGAAATTATTTAAATATCTAAGATCTTATATTAGTCTATTATACAGATTATTTGTAGCCCTTGGATTAAAAGTATGTTGTTACATACTAACTAATAGCTAATGAGGTGTCATATTACAAATATGTAAAGTCCTTTCCTTTGACTTGTAGTTAATGAGGGGTCATATTATAAATATGTGAAGTTCTTTCCTTTGTAACCATCAAAATTAAAGGTCAACATAAAAATCATGTTCTTCTACACTCTTTCATGTTTAGTCATTCATAGAATTTCCTTTTCAATAGAATAAAAACATTCAGAGTTTAAGTATGTGCCAATACAACTATTAATAAAAATGGGATTGCAACCTAAATTTAACCTCATACTAGATATATATGGTTTGTGATTTATAAACCATAACGTAATATCAAAGTATAACCAAGCCGTATTTGTAAACTAAATTATCCCGTGATGTTTTAAACTATAAAACAAAACATTCCATATGATTACCGTCGAGTTCGATCTGATTTATAGTTGGGAACACAATATGAACACCACTATCCATATCCAAAAAATCTTGTCACATGGGCAATGATTGCTTTTATATACATGGTTCATAGATGGTTTAAGTTTTAATAGTTTTTTGGACTAAGATTCTATTTCAAAGTTACAAAACTACAGTTTTTTTTCTTTGTATTCATGTGTTTTTCATTATGAGTAGCTCAATATGCACCTCGATGTTAGCAATAAACTTTAGTGTCATATTAGTGCTTAACATTACGAATGGGGTTCTTCAACAAAGCATTGCAATCGTCCAAAGCACTGACTTTCAAGATGTAGTGCAGAGCTTCCTGGCAAGGAAATACGTACAAGATGTTTCTGTTTTTATTGAAATAAAACTTTTCAGCACTTGTAATGCTCAATGTTGATCGCCAGCCAGGATCTTTGATGCTTCAAATTCGATATCACATTGATGATTGATTCGTTGCCTTATAAAAAAGCGATCAAAACCTGCACATACTCATTGTTGTTATTGCAGTAATACGAACTTCTTGTACTTCAGTTATTGGTTGTGCATCCTAACACCATTTTATTATCCAATATAAATATTAACCAAGTCCAACTTTTGCTCATTCAAATACTATTATGTTATTTGATAAATATCGGAAAATTCCATCTTTTTTATTCAGGTCATATTATTCCAACGATAATTATATTCAATCACATCTTTCCATTGTCAATTACTTTATTAGCTTTCATGTGTTTTGATTAAGTTTTGCATAATCATTTTAAATTTTTACAACAATAAAACGTTAGGTGAGGTTGGAGAAAATTTACATAATCAATAAAGAAAATTCACAATGATATAAATATCTCAAAATAGTTGCACTATTTCAAGCTGCCTACCATGTTAAAAAGTTGCACGGTACAGTCATGGAGTATGACATAAGGCATTGCAATGTTTATTTAGAACAAATTTAGCAGCTTAGATAAACAAATTCCAAGTTCAAGGAGCATCCATAATAGTGATCATGCCATAAACAAAAAGGGGCAAGAAGGGAAGCAAGCCATGCAATACAAACTTACAGCTCTTTCAGATGTTCCTGGAGGTCCATCAAGAATCTTAACTCGAGCTTTAGTCTCCTCAACAATTTTTTTGATATACTCACCTTTCCGGCCAATGATATTTCCCACCTTCTGACCAGGAACTAACATTCTGAAAACACTTTCTCCTGGCCATCCAGGCCACTTTTTTTCTTCTCCAGTGCCAGCAACGCTATCAGTTTCCTGCCTTACTTCATGGTGTGCATCATCTGAAACTACACCCACTTCATTCTCCTCGTTCACAGCCAAATTAGTGTCTGTATCTTTCCCAAGAAGATCACATTCAGACTCCTCTACAGCATCACCTGGGCCGGCTTCTCCTTCAGGGATATTTTGAGCAGACTCATTCATGGACACAGCTTTGTTGGATTCATTCCCATTGACGACTATGTTTTCCAGGTCATTACCATTAAAGTTTTGCTTGTCAGACTCACATAGTGCTTCCTTCTGAAGCTCACCTATGACAAAATCTTGCTGTTCAGCTTCATTTACATTCATATTTTCCAGCTCTGGGGCCTCTCCAGAAAAATGTTGGAGTTCAGGCTCATTTCCCACTGAGTTTTGCTCTGATTCAGCCATTACCACAGCAGTCACAGAACTGCATGTCAAATGGTGGAAATTAGCATTCAAGACTTTAACTAAATGTAAGCGTAATATCACTTAATACAATCAAAATTGAAGAACAACTTCCTGATAAATATTATTGTTGTGTTATCTCAGAACAATACCTTAAGTCTTTTACCTTGGGCCATTTTCTAGGATAAGTTGATAGCGATATTTGTTAAAGACAGTGATCAGAGATATCCCAGGATGCCCCCAAATCCATGGATAAGGGAGTGTGGCGCATGCACGAATGAAAGTGAGAGATGGCTGAAATACACACTTGACACAGGTCATGGTGCGTTTGGCGATGCTGAGTCAAGCATTTCAGTTGTTTTACTATGAAAGCTATCAATAAAAATGCAAATATTTATTTTACGCTGCATAACAGGCCACAACATCAATCAATATGAGTTTCCTAATCTTTTCTTCCTTAAATACAAGTGGATTGCGTAGGATTGATCCCACAGTAGCATACCAACCATGGCTATTATTCTAGGGGATGATGGCATTCAATTGATGGACATAAAAGGAAACATCAGAGATCTAGATCTTGCATTTTCCTAATTTCTAGTAGAGTTTCTGTTGATTCAAAGAGTCCAGATGTCAATTGACAGATGTAAGACATGATTAATAGATGTAAGATGATGATTCCCAAAAATAGGTATACAAAACAGATTGATTACATACAGGATGAAAAGAAAGAGACAAAAAAAAGTTAGTTAAAACCTTTGCAACTTTGTAAACACAAATGAATTCCAATTAGAAAACAAAAACATGAGCCAAAACAATCCTAAAGTTAGGATCTAATTGCAACTTCTGTGATTGTACTTTGCAAACATCACCCTTCCTTCTCAACGTGTACAAGAGCAAACAGTTTGAAATATTTAGAGTATTAAAGTAGTTTGCCTACTCTGCTACTCATCACAAAGAAGCTGATAAATTGTGAAGGATGAAAATGTTGGAATTATAACAGAAATACACAGTATTAAACCAAAAGAATACTTATTGTGAAATCACTGCCCTAAAGCAAATTATGGCTGGTACAATCTTGATCGCCAGCCCCCCCCCAAAAAAAAATTTAGCAGTAAACACAACTCTACCATTGTTCTCGTGCGCTCAAGATAGAAGAAAATTGGAATCTAGCAGCACAGATGCCTAGTATTTCTTTTTTGAAAAACAGAATAGAGGAGTGGTGTTGCTTTTTCGGAAAATAGATGAAGGGAAGGCGTTTTTGGTGCCCCTCTTTATTTAAAAAATATATATTTGCAAAGCCAGGAAAAAAATATAGAATTACACTTCTCCAACTACCTGGTCACTAGGCCCCCACTACTATATGATCGTAAAACGTTTGAAAGAGGAACAAAAAATACAACGTAATCAAGTAGAGTAAGAGGCCGGTACTAATAGAACATCACCCACAACCACGCCCAACTTGGACTGGGGGGCAAGCAACACTGCATGTGTGATATATAGTCACCCCCAAAGTCATCGCCAAAGAGCCCAAACTTCTCAACTCAAACAATAGTAACACAAGTGGGGATATAAAAAGTCAATAAAAAAGTTTTAACCTACTGATATGGGATATGAATAAAGTAGCAGCAAAGAAAACTTTGTTGTTTGCCATTATCGCCAACAATCCCCCACCAATGGAAAAACAGTAAGATAACACAAGAAATAAGCTAGGCAAAAGAAGGAATACCAGAATCAATATCACAAGAATTGAAATAATACAAAGTAAAATGAGCCAGCAACCATGTCTAATTGAAACCCCCCACATCACATGTCTTACATCAAAATTCGCAATAATAAAACAAGTGTTTGTAGAAGTCATGCATACACCTTGGATACTGATGAGTGTGATAGGAAAAAATAAAAAAAAAAAAAAAAAAAGTCTAAGACTTTCATAGCAAGGGGCCTGTCTCCAAAATCACTTAGTTGAATCTGTCTACTATGTCCTAGAAGCACTACCATACAAGGCAAGGGATTTGAAAAGAGCATAAATATGCCCAGCTTCTTAAACATCATCAGGCAATGAATTCATCAAGTACCTCTTGTGCCCATCCACAAATAGGGCTAGAAACTCATTAAAAACTTACGGTTCAACTTATTCACAATGCAGTACCACACGCTATAGGGGTGGAAATGTAGTCATATGGCTTTGTTAGACCACAAACAGTATCCACCATTCTTTCCACAATTCAAAGCCTTATGCCTCATCCCCATCGATAATCTCTAATCTAACAGACCTTAAGGAGATCACACTGTTTCTTAACAGGTGCTTTACCAAGTGGTGTCTCACACAGATGTATCTCCACTTACCATTAAACACACTGTTATTGACAACAATGATAGTTGTATGTGAATCACAATATAAGGAAACCAGTATCTCCACAAAGGCACATCGACAAATAGGTTCCTCAACCACACTGCTTCTTGAACAGTAAACTCAACAGCAATAAACTTTGACTCCATAGTCAAGCTATACATAAATGTTTAGCCGGCTTCCATCACAGTTCCTCCTCCAAAGCTATAAACTTAACCACTAGTGAAACCGACCTCGCTGTTATTAAAAATCTACGTTGCATCTATAAATCCATTTACTAAATGCAAGCGCCAATACGCAAGCGAATTCCGGCTAACATTGCTTCGCCGAATTAATCGTACACATACAATTGCGCCGGAACACTAAAACCAAACAAACGCAAAAAAACGAGGAGGGGCTAGAAATATATCTAATATCAGCTGAACCAACAGACATTAAAATGTATTAAAAAAAAGGACCAATGACAGAAGGTAATGATAAGAATAGATAAAGGTGCGGTTGTCGCAGATAAGAAAGGAGAATAAACCCTAGAATAGCATAGATGCATAAATCAATCGACAGACGAACTTCAGAGTATTTGAGGAGCAGCTTACATGGATTTGAAGCTGCGAGAACTAGATACCAACGGTGAACAATCGCAGCGGGAAGAAAAATTGACAACAAGAAGGATAAAGTTTTCTGCGCGTAAAAGCGCGAGCTCTAGGTTTTCTCGGGGGTTTATCTGAGCTGAAACTGAAAACGTGGAGATCCCGGTTGTGGATTTTGCGGTTGATATATTTTGTGTTTGCTATCCGGCCCCTCGAATATTTACGGACTTAGATTTTGAGAAAATAAAAACTATTTTTTTTTGGAGGCCATAGGCAAATTATAATAAGTAGTTATATTTTTATTAAAAAAATCTTATACGAAGAGTTTAAGAAAAGAAGCAATGAGGTAAGTGAGTTTTAAGAAAATATATGATAGAGTAAATAACTACTGTCTCATAGTCATAATCAACGCAACAAGATATATAATCAACATTTTACAGTAAGGTAAGTATTAAACTATTATTATATAATAATTATCATCCTTTGAGAATAATCACCGTTATAATATATTTTATAATAATTATGATAATAACAAACCATTATTAGATGTATATATTCACTACTATGTGACAAAATCACCAATTTATTAAATAGTTTTCATCACATATCAAGTTAGAAGTAATAATCGCTACTCTTCAATATGATATAGTGATAACCATAATAATCACCAAGTTATGATAACCATAACTCTATAAGAGACTAATCGCTATACCTAATTGTTATCACTAATTAATTAAAATAATTATAGGTATAATCATATTTGCTTAAAAATGCATATTTATAATAGTTATAGTTATAATTATAATTACAGATATAATTGTTATAGTCGATTAGAATAATTGTATTTATGATATTTATAGTAATTAATATTGATATAGGTATTTTCTTAAGTATATTATTAGTCATTTAACATCGGTCCAAATGATAATAATTAGTCCTAAAAGGAACATAAGCTCATCTTGGATGCATCTCAATTGATCCTAGCATTGGACCTAGTAATCTATAAAGTTCGATACACTTGATAACCTTTTTACTCTCTATTGCACAATATTCCACCTTTCCTTACCTAATTTAACACACACATATAGGATATTGTAGTCATTTCACGTACATGAAAAATCATAATATAACTTCTTCTTCTTTTTCTTCTTCTTCTTCTTCTTCTTCTTCTTCTTCTTCTTCTTCTTCTTCTTCTTCTTCTTCTTTCTCTTCTCCTTGTTCGCCTTTCATCATCCTGCTAGTAACAGCCTCTATCTTTATCCTTAAAACCCCCTCGTTTCACAAAACTCATATAACAAATATAGTGGCATTTATATTTATTATATATTTATAATTATTCTTCTTTGCTTTTTAATATGTTGATTATTTAGATTTCATGTTTCAAAGTGATAGTTTTTGTTCTTTAGATTAGTTATTATTTTATTTTTGGATTATGTGATGTATCGTTAGTGATTATGTGAATTTTACATAATAAGTATTTAAGTTTTAATGATATAATTATTAGGCTAGTGATAAATCATCACTATAATTAAATAATCACAACTCTAGGGTGATGGAGTCACCACTCTTATTTTCTTTTTTATGACATATACGTGGAACATCTTACTAGATATTATCATATGTATCATATAGAAATTAGCACAACCTATTGTATTTGGTGTATAAATTATTATTATTATTATTAATTGGTAAATAATAAGCAAATATTGATATATTTTTCAAATTCCCACTCCACATGGAATTTTAAGATACAAATAAAAAATAAATTACATGAAATTTAGAAATAATATGATTGTTATTTTTCTAATATCAACTTATATACATAATACTTCATTCATTTTTTAAAAATGATCCTATATTTAATTTTAAAAAATGTCTTAAAAAATGTGGTATTAACTAATAGATCTATTTATTTCTTTGAGAGATAATAATAAGCTCGTGGTGTTATTAATAATTTTCCTATCAATTTAACTCGTTGATATTCCCAACTTATTAAACAAAAAGGTTGAATCTTCAACTAGTTCATTGTGTTTTATTGGGAATATAATATCATCTTTAAGGGTTCCTCAATTTTATTTAGAAAAATTTGTTAAAGAAAACTCTAAGGACCATAATTAAAGCATTGGAAATATAAAAAACAATAGCTAACAATATTATATAATATATATGTATTATGCATGTCAAAACTAGTATTAGTTTGAAAATAAATTATATAATTATCTATAGCTTTATTTAAGATCAGTTTTAGCAAACCAAACTATTCAATTATTGCGCATATACTTCATGCATCAAATGAATACAAAACTATGAAATGGCTATAAACACCTTTTGGTCATATTCTAACACATATGACCATTGTCCATGTGAGATAGAAGGAAAATAAATGTAGGTCATATTGTCATGTACAAAATAGACATGCACATCTCACTATACATATAAAAGAGAATTAAAATGTCAAAGTTGTTGGCACCCAAATATGAAGGGAGGGAGATAAAATAAGATTCTTGCAAAAGCTATAAATATAGTTTAAAAAACTCTCTCACATATGACCAAAAAAAGATGTGGGTGTGGGAGAGAGAGAAAGAGGGAGAGAATAAGACACTAAATGATAAAAGAAACACTTTTTGTTAGGTTCTCAGATGATGGAAAAATTTAAAGCATCGGTAGAGAAATAAGTCAACCTAACCAATTGTGAATCTACTTTGTGGTCGCATGAGGAAGAAGAAAGACGGCAACAATATAATTGTGCCTGATCCTCCCAAGTTCACTTTGAGTTCACAAAAATGATGAGTATTTTGCTCGTGTTCCTTTCATTTATTTAATTTCACCCAATCTACCTTATATATACTTTGATGTAACATTATTCTTGCCTCTTTTATGCAATTTAGTATGTTATTTACCTAGTTTTAAATTTTGTTTATTAATTGAGAATGCGGTTGCCTAATTTCCAATTTAGTTTAACTATTATGCTCGAGGTCAAAATGATACCACGAAATATTACATTAAATATACATATGAATTATAAGCCTTGGAGTGGGTTTTCTTAACAATCAATCGTTAGTTGGTATAGATAAAGCGAAAATTGATCCTTCATTGAAGTAGGGTTATTTATGGCATCGACAAATGGGTTAGTATTTCAATTCATTGTCATTCCTTTCACTGCTATATTTTTATTTCTCATAAGTTGTTTTACAATAGATATCTTTGGAAATATTTTCGAGTAACAACTCGCTTCATGTGGATAGTTATGGCCTGTGAATTATCAACTTGATGATTTTTTCAATGTTATTAGCTAAGATTACAAGGTTTAGAGTTGTACTTAAATTAGTTTGCTCAGATTCACTGTTAATGGAAATACTTGCATGTAAATTAGTAATCTAGCTGATATTTATATTAATTTGTTAATCGGTACAACACAAACAAAATAATTAATTATGCGTTAAAAAAATTAGAAGTTAGTGGGAATGGATATTATTTTCAATTAAATGTACTCTACTATCTAGGGATGGCAATTTTCCCCGCGGGTTCGAGGCCCCGTCGGGGATTCCCCGTTCGGGTTCAGATTCGGAGAGATAATTTGGGGATCGGGTTCGGGTTCGGAGATTTTTTTGGGGATGGGTTTTTCGATCCCCATCCCCAAACCCGCTCCAAAATTTTATATATATTTTTTATATATAATTATATATATATATATATAATATTTTTTATAGAATATAAATTAAAAATATAGTGTAAAAAATAGTTTGAGGATTAGGGATCGGGTATAAAGTCGGGTTTCGGGGATCGGGTCGACTTTTAAGAACGGGGAATAAATCGGGGATGAAAAATAGATCGGGGATCGGGTCGGGTATGGGGATTTGATTCCCGCGAGAATCGGGTCGGATAATCCCCAATAAAAATATAACGGGGATCGGGTCAGGTTTGGGGATTATTTTACTTATCGGGTTCGGGGATGGGGATGGGGTCCCCGACCCGCCCCGTTGTCATCCCTACTACTATCTCTATCATCGACAAATGCACTGTATTAATTTGAGGTGTGCTATAGAAGTTGAAAACTATGTTTTTTTTTTCCTTTTCACTCTAGTAAGAGAAGTGGCAGATAAAAATGTAAGAGATAAGATTTGTTGACACTGAGATCAAACTCTTCTGAAGAATCATATTCCTCTATTTTCGGTGTTGTTTGTTTACGTAATTCAGCTATACAACACTACAAGGGCAATTCTTAGTCTCATCTGTTGCTTTAAAATCAAATAGAAATTATATTCACTTCCTAAAACCTAACTATAGTTAAGTCCACACACTATTATAGTAGGTAAAGTTATGTTTAAAGTTGGAATAACACAATTATTCAAATATTATTCTTCATTTGTTCTTTCCAATTAAAATGTGGAATAATTTGATGTGTCAAAGATGTTGTAGTTTCCTGTTTTAAGTTAAAGGTTGATAATCTGGTCAACTTATCTTTTTTTTTTATAGCTCTATAGGTTAATTGATGTAATTTCATTGTAATTTGCATGTTTTACTTAATCACCTCAACAATTATTATTGATTCTTCTTCCCTCTCATTTATAGTCACTTATAGCAATACTAATCATTATCCATAAACATTTTTTAGGTGCGTAAAATGATATGCTACATTTTGTTTAATGCTTAGCTTAGGGTGGGGGTAGGTAGCATTAAGTACATAGTTCATAGTTGTTATAAGTGCATCTCATAAGATCCCATTAATGAGTATAATATCATATGCCAAGTAGCGTATTTATATTATCAAAAAGGTAATTTGTTCACCTTAGTTTCCACCGCCAATAATACCTTAAGCCAACACAATAGAGGTGAACTGCAATATGTATATAAGGAGCGCATGAAACATGTGTTTACGACTACAGGTGCCTACAATGAGCCAATTGTAATACCCTAAATTGAGTGGAATATTATAAAGATTGATATGACTATTTATATTAACATGGTATACCATCACTTTGGTAATTGCTCATAGTATAAAACTTAAGGTAGAGGGTCTCTTGATAAACCGAATAATGTGTGAGATGATGATATAGTATCATATATTAAGATCTACCACCTAAATCAATACTTAAATTAGTCATTTCATTGTTCTGGTATCCATTTTTGGCATTTGGATGGATACACAACTCTCAACATGTGCATGTATTTACTTACATAGGGTTTGGCGTCATTTATGTTACGAAAGTAGGAGTGTACATAGTTTTGTTAATGGTGGTTAACACCTTTAACCAAACCAAACCAAACCATATTTTATTGTGAATTTTTTTCTTATCCAAACCAAACTGTATTCTTATACATTATTAGCCAAGCTAAACTATAATTTTGTGGTTCGGTTTGGTATAGTCAACCAAACAATTAAAAAGAACACAAAAATACTATCATCTACTAATACAGACATATCATGCCATTCAAAGAGAATTATGATACTATATCAATTGTATCCAACTATCAAACCAATCATCATGGTTTTACGCTATCCATAAGACCCAAGGTCCCCAATAATCTAATACACTCGATTAGAGTTAGCTAATATTAAAAGTGTACGTGTCTATATATATATATGTGTTTGTGCGTGTTTTATATATATATTGGGTTTAAATGGTTAATGTCTGATTAACCAAAATTTTGATCCCCTAACTACTGACTAATCCAATTTTTTCACTAAACCATACTTTTATAAACCACTAACAAAAAAGATTGTAAAATCATGGCCTAGTGCAGTTTGATAAACAATTTAACCACACTATATACATCCCTATATAAAATTCATACAAATTAGACTTTGTAAGCATGACGGTGGTGATAACATGACTTTCTTTACCTCCTACCTTCATGGAACCTATTATTTCTTAGTATCAAAATATCTATGGCATGAAATTTGAGTAAGAATTTACATAAAATTCAATTTTATCCTCTACGAGATAAACTTCAAAAATGCCTCCTTCAAGTCTATTATAATTCCTACATACCTTTTTTAGTACTTCATATTATGTTTGAAGATAGGTGTCCATGTGATCAAATATCTAACGAATTGATTCAATTTTCGTATCAATTTGATCTAAAAAATAAAATAGTTAGCCCAAATTTTTTCACAGATCAAATAACTAATCTGGGTAAAAAAAAAGTCAAACAAATTAGATATCTAATATAACAAATATAAATAGCAACCGATCTAATAAATTATATGTATAGGTGTGTGTGTGGGTGAGTGTGCATGCATGTGTGCGTGTTAAAAATATTTTTTTTAAATACTATTATGTTATATATTTATACATATATATCCTAATTTATTATTAGACTTTTATTTTATTTATTGTTAGATCATTCTATATTTTATAAATTTAAATTTTATTTTACTATTATTAGAGATTTGAAATTACTAGTTTAATATTATACAATTTAGGTATAGGATCATATCAATATCACATTGGTTCAAATAATATTAGTTTACTACTGATTATAAAAAAAATTATTTCATATTTCTTAAATTTTGATTTGATAAAAATATTTAGATATTTAATGAATTATTTGTGATCCGATATGAAGTTTTGTATATCTAATGTGTTAGATATTCTAAACTTTTTATCAAATATTCAACCATCTAGATATCCAAAACTTTTTATCAGACATCTCACTAATCATATATATTGTTCACTAGATATGTGATCCATCAAATGACTATGAACCATGTCACATAATTTGACCCATATAAGCAGATTAATTGTCTAATAAAGCATGTCGCATGTGAATTATGGTGGAAAAATATATCTAAAGTTTACATAATTTAATAATAAGTTATCATGCATTTAATACAGCCAATTGGGATCAATAAAATTATTGTACAAAACCTTAAAGAACAAACAAAAAAAAGGTTAAGGAGTTAGGAATTTAGCAAGCCATAATAGAACATATAGTCATTGGTGGCACATTTTAAAACAAAATATGCTAGTCGTGAGATATCATTCCCATCCATATTAAATCTTTTATAGATACAAGACTTGATATGCTTGATGAATAATTAGTTGAAACTTTAACTTCACCCAAGCACTAACTAACCACGGTACCACATTTTATTAAGCATGTTTAATGCTTATATTATTATTAAATCATTTAAATCAAACTTTTATTATATTTGGAAACATTTCTTTTAAATCTTATTAACCCTTCATTAGATTTTAACTTTTTTAAGCCTTTTGGAGCCATTTATTGCAATTGAAATTTTTCAAGACCCTTCTAATTTGTACATATATAAATTTATTGTATTTTTAATAAGTCTCCTGGTTATTTTAAAAATGATAATCACAGGTTGTGAGAAAAAATATACTCACCACATTAATTTGCTCCAAATGCATTTTAAGCACCCAAAGAGCTTTTTTAGCTATATGAATTTTACAAAACTTTATATATCACTATATTCTGACATTATTCAACATTAAATAATTAAAAATATATCATTTGATTAATTTTATTATTTTGTATTTGAATAGCTATATTTTTGTCATAATTTGGTATTAAATTCAGCTTTTCATTATCTAAACCTTATCTACCTTTATTAGATTCCTTTCAAGCCTTTTATTACACTTTATGCTATATAAGATCGAGCCTTTTATTACACTTTATACTAGATAAGATCAAGCCTTGTAACTACCATAATTTAGCATACAAGACCCATTTTTTTTTGTTAATTATCTTACTTGTGAACACTTTTAAACTAGCTTGTTTTCTTTCTTACTTCACCCTTCATCTTCCTGGTAACATAAGCTTTGGAAGCCTATCTTAGAGCTAAAAAGTATAACCTTCAATTTCCTTCCTTCCTAATTTTCTTTGCTTTCATTTGCTTCTTATATTCATGTTTTAATTCATTTGTGTTTGATTAAGCAAATCTAGATTAAGGCTTTTAGAAAATTTAAGAAATAAATCTCGATCATATTCTTTTTTCATACTCATTCACTTATTGAGTAATTTATGACTTTCTCCTTGCCTTTATCTTCCATTTTTATGTAACACCCCCAAATTTACTACTGAAAAATTTCGTTTAAATCAAAGTTTTTAGCGGAAGCAAGAGAATTAAAACCGTAAACTCGGGGGCATTACCGCCACACTTAGTACCAGATCGATCCATAACTACCGACCCGATGCTAAGTGCTAAGGCTAGAAAGAAATAAAATCCCAAACCAACCATTCATAAAACACGAGTTCTACAGATCAGAGTGCGAAGGTAAAAGTTACATTCCGAAATACAATTTAAAAGGTCCATATATCAAAATACTTAAAATAACGGAATAGCAAGATACGATAGAACCCTTGAAAAGTTAAATACGACATTTGTATCCTCTAAAGGTAAATACGATTAAACCACGCGATTTTCGAAGGTAATTATCCGGATCGCCTACTCACTCAAGCCAAGCCTTCCACCCCAACTCAGTATCAACCTGCACAAGAGGTCTGCTCCCCACCGTTGGTGGATCATCACAGGACCCATTCAATCAGTGTAGTATCAGTACGGGTCCAATACTGAGTAAGTCTCACTACCCTATCTTATGAGAGAGACGTAAACGATAACATCAAATACATATTAAATTATGATACAATACGTTGATACAATATCATATATACTCACAACCACAGCAGGAATCTTGCCATACACCTACAGTAACATATGAAACATATATAACATCCCATTTAAACATATAGGCGTAGTATAACCGAAATATAAAGTGACTCATGCGCCTCAAGTAAGAATAATCCATATTATTGGATACTCGACGCGTGACATACTCACGAAAGCAGCATGTAGTAATACAGATAATAAAAGCTGACCATAGTCCAATTAAACTTATTTCCTTTGAGTCTTTATTAAAAGTAGTCATTTCACACCACAGTATTAATCCACGTGAGTGCGGGAACCCCACTATTATAGCCGGTGGACCGGAATATATAAACTCAGGGCAGAACGCTCCTGACCACTATTATTTGCCGGTGGACCGGTCTCCAGGGCAGAACGCTCCTGGCCACTATTATTTGCCGATGGACCGGTCTGGCCCCGACTCGTATGGTGTTTCACTGTAAGTGCTTGTGACTCATTCTTTATTCATATCAATAATATATTCATTCCACACATATTCTTTAATAGTCCATGTGAGTGCGGGAACCCCACTATTATAGCCGGTGGACCGGAAAGTATACACTCAGGGCAGAACGCTCCTGACCACTATTATTTGCCGGTGGACCGGTCTCCAGGGCAGAACGCTCCTGGCCACTATTATTTGCCGGTGGACCGGTCTGGCCCCGACTCACACGGTGTTCCACTGTAAGTATTTAGTATCTTTCTCATATCTTATAAATTTTACGTTTGGATTGCTGAGCACGGAAACCCCCACTATTATAGCCGGTGGACCGGAAATCATACAGGGCAAAACGCTCCCGACCACTATTGTTCGCCAGTGGCACGGTCTCCAGGGCACCCCGGCTCCTGGCCACTATTATTCGCCGGTGGACCGGTCTGGGCCCCGGCTCAGCATCTTTCTCTTTAAGTGATTAGTATTTTAACGTATCTTATTTGAAAGTGTTTTACCCTTGACATGCATGACTAACTATATCCACACTTATCCTCCCAGGAGGGCACGTCCCATATCTTGGAACTCGTGCACCCCTTATCACACCTCGATATCCATTTCCCCTCTATACTTACACATAATGAAGACCGACTCCACCCGTCATTAGCCTCTAGGGTTTCCCTTGAAACCCTAATTGGACCTATGTGGCCCAACTTCCTCTTATTTCACTACCATTAATTCATCTATCCTCAACACCTCACCTCATTTAATTCCAACCCCAAATCACATCGCTCTACCCATCGATTCCACATGTGACTCTGAAAACCTAATTGGCTACTTCAACCCTAGTACCTTTCTTTTCCCACATGTAACGTCCCCTTTTCACCCAATACTTCTTCTCTCCCAAATCACCCATAATCATTCCTCATAACATAAACTCTCACTCTCGACACGCACCTCACTCACCATTAATCATTTTTACTTCCGCCTTTTCCATATTACTAATTCTTCTCAAAACCCTAATCGGGTCCCTTATACTCCCTTTTGCAACTCACTTCCCATTCATTTTTTCCCCTTTTATCTCCATGTCATAATAATAATAATAATAATAATAATCACCCTAGCATGCATGCCCTAGAGGGTTACATCATATCACAGCACATCATAATCACCACATATAGGTATCACATTCACATCGTAAGAAAACACATACCACATACCTTAACTCCAAACTCACTACGCATAAAACACGTTAAGGTCAAACATGTGATGTACAACAAGACATGATATCTATACAAAACATCCAAGGTATACAAGTCACATAACACGCAAGGACCTTAGCCACATCCTTACAAAATACCCATAAGTAGAGGTAAGTAGAGAACTTACCTGGATCCGAAACTAGTTAAGCGAGATAAGAGGGAGAGAGATCCCTAGCTCATGGATCCACGAGAAAGCTTTCCTAGATCCGATGGAATCGAAAACTAAATTAGAAACTATCCTATCAATCAATAATTTCAATTATTATAATTTACTCAACACAAAGAAACACAAACTATTTCTCTTAGAAAACGTGTCCAAAACTTATGACTTAAAAGCATAGTTCTATTAAGTTTTAAGATTAAATATATATCAAACAGATTAATACAAATACACTTAGGACATTTCTAATTAATTTGGAAAGCCTGAGACAGAATAATTGATCATAAGTTAATTTATCGAAAATAACTTATTTATTAGGTTTTATAATTGAATAAGTAACCCAACCAATTTACTTAGAATCAAATCCAAATCGATTAGGTTAAAACATAATTTAAATTATTTAAAACCCCAAGATAGAAACCGATTAGATAAAATACACATAGCAAAATCAATTCTACAAAATCATCCCCGAAGATTAGGGTTTTAAATGCCTAACTACGAATCGACCAAATCACTTTGATTACCTCAAATTGATAGTTTTAAAACACGATTAAACTAATTTTAGATAAATCCAGATAATTGATTTCAACAAAACAATCTTCCGATTAACCAATTTCCAGCCCATCCATTTTTAAAATTAGGGTTTTAAAGTCTACAACACAAACTCCGTTAATTCAAATCAATTGATTCCAATTAAAGGCATTAAAATACAATTATGATCATTTCAACTACTTTTATAAATTTAATTTTAGCAAAACAACTACACAAATAACCAATTTCATAATTTCACTTAAAATCTAGAGTTTTAAGCCCGAAAATACGATTCAGTAAAATTCTATAAATTTAATCAAATTGAATGTTTAGAAATACAATTAAAAACATTTTATAACATATCAAATAATCAATTGATCAAAATCAATAAAGGAAATACCCAATTTAGCACAATTAAGGTTTTTAGGCCCGAAACGCAAACCCGATCAATTATTGCCAAAACATACCAATTGACGGTTCAGAAATGTAATTAAACATATTCTAATATAATTTATATAGTCAATTGAATAAAATAACCCAATTATAAAATCCAATTTAAACCCGCGGGATTTTTGACCTAAAAATCAAATTCCGGTCGATTACGTACAGTTTTCCCAAATTAACACTTCTAACATAAAATTGAATACATTTTAAACAATATTATAAAATCAATTGAGCGAAACGACTCAATTATACAACCCAATTTTATTATATCCAAAATTTGACCTATGAATCAAATTCCGATAAATTGTGCATAAATTTCTCAAATTGACGGTTCCAAAATGAAATTGGATACATTTTAAAACATATTGTATAATCAATTTGTCCGAAATCGCAAAAACGGGCGGATCCGAAAAATTTGGGCATAACCCGACTAAAAATCCAATTTTTCCAAAATTCCAACACAACCACAAAATTAATGTATCTAAATCAATCTTACAGCACATATATACACAATCAAACAACCAATTTAGCTTTTCATAAGCTAATCCATACTCAATTAATCAAATATATATATTAGGGTTTTCGGAAATTATACCCAAACGAAAAACCGACGGATCGGGGCAAAGGAAGGCCGGGGGAAGCTTCGTCGGAGGCCAAACAGTGCTCGCCGGTAGGGCTGTTCACGGATCAAATATCCGATATTTCGGATATTTGATTGTCGGATATTTGAAATTTCGGATATCTAAAAATGATATTTGATATTTGATTTGAAACTTCGGATATCCGGAAGATCGGATATTTGAATTTTCGGATCGGATATCATCGGATATCAAATATATCCGATATTATTCGAATACAATTTCAAATATAAAAAAATTACCAAATGACAAATATATTTTATATTATCCGATTTGTTGAGCAAATGCTGAGCAAATATCCGATTCGCTTAGCAAATATCCGACGTACTCAACAAATATCCAATGTTAAAACTAAAATAAGAAAGGAGTGGATGAAGTATATCGGTATGCAGAGTATTTTTATTTTTATTTTTGTAAATATCTAAAAAGGGATTATATTAAAAATATAATTTCAATTAAATTAAATTTTGCCTCAAATAATAAATAAAGTAAGTAAAAATTATACACAAACACATCTAAATTTATTTATATACAATTATATATAAAATAAAAAATTATAAAAAATATATAAATATTTTTTCTTCGGATCGGATATTATTTGTATTTGTCGGATCGGATATTTTATTTGTTTGACTTTTCGTTGACCGGATCGGATATTTGATTTGAAAAAAAAAATTGGATCGGATATTTGTTTTTTCGGATCGGATCGCTTCGGATATCGGATCGGATAAGCAGATATCGGATAACATGAACAACCCTACTCGCCGGTGGTCAGCGTGGCCTTCCGTGGCCGGACGGTGGCGGCGTAGCTTGCGTCACTGCTGCTGCTGTGCGCGGCTGCTCCTGCGCGGCTGCTGTCGCCCGCTGCTGCTGCGGCTGCTGCTGCTGCTAGTAGCTGTTGTGGCGGTGGTCGACGGTTGCCGGCGAAGTTGGCCGGAGCGGGGAGGAGCTGGGTAGAGGTGGCGGCTGGCTGGGGTTTGGGGCTGCTCAGAGGGCAGGGGTCGGGGAGAAAGGGAGCCGGGAAAGGGTAGAGAGAAAGAAAAAGAAGAGGGGGCTCGGGGTGTGGTCGACCGGGTTTTTTTTTTTTTTTACAAAAGCAAGTATCATTAATATTAAAAGCTTAAAAATTAATATTGGAAGATTTTATCTAAAATTTATTAAATCAAAAATTTATTTCGAACGGATCCGAAGGCTTAAAATTAGTAAAAAGGCTATATAAAGAATTTCGAAAATATTTTCGGAAAGATTTAACAACGGACGTAAAAATTTATATTATTTACGGAAATACATTAGAAGACCCCAAAATAATATTTAAAAACATATAATTAAATATTTAAGTCAAATTTAAATAATTTCCGAAATCGGTTTTCTACAACCAAAAAGCATAAAACAACGAAAATTAATTCCATAAGGAAATTCATAAATAAACTCCAAAATATTTTTAATATAAAACTTCCCAAAAATTATTAACGATTACCGAAAACGAATAAATTTAAAGTCGGAAATATTTTCTACGGATAAAATTATTAAAATAAATTTAACTATTTAAATAGAAATTCTATAATTTAAATAATATATTTCGTTAACGAAATATAACTTCAAAACAAAGCGGTAATCACATGACGAAGATATAATCGAAAACGAATTAAAAATATTAAAAACCAAAATACGGGAAAGAACGGGAAAATATATTTTTAACCGAAGATCGAAATCATAAGAATATAATAAAATCATTGTCGTGAACGAATTTGTCTAGAATGATTCGCAACGACAATAATTAATTACATTCAATTATGAATTTGAAATCATCGATAAATTCGTAAAACGAAACGAAATTAGAATAATTAATTATCTACATCAAATTACGCTAATAAAATCATTAAACTCAATAAATTTGGATTCTAAAAATACGGGGTATTACATTTTATGTTTTATGATCTTTGAAGTATTTATTTACTAAATTCTTCTTAACTTTGTTAAAAAATGATAAAGGATGTCAAGAGGAAGAAAAGGCTTGAGTTATGGTTTCTTTTATTTAATTTTCCCTATGATATTTAGCTATGGTTTAATGTATATTAACTTTAAGTAAATAGAAATTGTGTCATCGCATGTGTTATAATTGATTTATAATGAAAATGAGCATTTTTATCCATATCGGAGGATCTCGATCTATCGCAAGTTTTGTGTAATCTTTTTTTTTTGTATTTTAATGATTTCATGATGTTCATTGATATGTTTAGATGAAATTTGACATATATTGTGTTAGGCTTTGGGCATGTAGTGTACTACTTATGATTTTTGCAAATTCAAACATTTATAAGGGAAGCATTAGTATTTTACATGATTTCTTTGGTTTTTTTATTAAATTTACGAGTTCTAATGTGCTCTTCATGTAAAATATGCCAATTGTTTAAATTTTTGTGATTTATTTCTTGAAACATTAAGTTTTATGCACAAAATAATTTTTTGTGGGTTTATTGGAATTTTGGTCATTTTAGTTTTTTTTTAACTTCAAGAGTGTAGTTATATGTTGAAAATATTTAATTTGATATAATTTAGCTTTAATATGATTTTTATAAATCTAAACAAGATTTTGATATTTTTTTTGTATTTTCTTAGTTATTTACGACACTACAAGTGGTGACAAGTTATGTCTGGTGTAAATAATAATTAACATATCTAGAAAATACCAATAATCTAAAGTGAAAACTAAATTTTGGTATTTAACCAAGTAACCTCAATATTGCCTTCTAGGTGGATTGTGCAGTTGTATGCCTTCCATGATGTTTAGTATGTGCTAATGTTTTCATGCATTAGTAAGATCCCTCTTTACTCTATAAGTGATCTACAAACTCTATACATGGTATCAATATCAGGTACTCTTTGTGGATTCATATGATTTCCTCGACCTCTATGCTTTGGATATATTTCATGTTCTTGAACCATGGATTTAGACTCCACTCTTAAATAAAAGTGTGACGAATGATAATGATGGATGGTAAATAAAATAAAAGCTTGGCCTCACATGTGCATATATTTCATTTGTTATTATATGTATTGGCATTCACCTATCATTCCATGTTATTCTATGGTATTGCACTCTTTTCTAATTCCTGATTCTCTTATAACAACATATTCCTCATATGATTTACTCATTTACCCCTGAATATGGGTAATATATGAGTATGTTATTGATTGTAGGTGGATGTATTTATTCAATACTTTTTTAGGATGATATCTATAATACCCCAAAATATTATTTAATATTAATCCTAATTAATTTATATTTTAACTTAAATCTTAAATATTAGCGTAATTACTTTGATGACATTTAACCTACAAAATTGGATAAAATTTTAATCTTCTTCCTTTTTATTTAAAGCCACCATAAACCCGGATGAACTAGTTATACTCTAATTTTAAATCTAAATCTAATTATAATTCTAACTCTAAAATTATTTTATTTTTCCCTTTTCTTTTACTCAATTAACCCCCACTTTTTTTCCTTTTTCCTTTTTCTTTTTTCTCCTCTTTTCCTATTCCCTTCCCTAGCTTGCACCCGACCCACTTCTTCTCCTTTTTTTCTCTCCTTCCCACCCATCCACACCAACCCAACAAAACCAATCCATTTATTTTCTTTTCATTCCCAGCCTGAACTCCATAGCCTCTTATTTTTTTTCTTTTTTTTTTTCATTTCCACTTCACCGGTTGGTGTTCTTCTTGCCTGCTTTCCCTTTTCCCCTTCGGCCAAACATGTATTTTCCCTACACCTTGTCACCTTCCTCTTTTCCTTTCCTGATCTTGCAACTTGCCACGTCCCTACCTAGCTTACACACTAGCTCCCTCATCTCCACCTCTACCCTGCATGCTTCCTCTCCTCACATGCCCTATTCCTTTTCCCAACTCACATCACAAGCTTTTACTATCCTAGATCAGTCCCCAACTCCCTACGCCACTGCCATTTTTTCTTCGTCTCACCTACCCTCCTCAAATGCCTAAATCGACCCATTTTCCATCAGTTTTCCCTTCTATTCACCCCCAACCATGCGCATGCATGTGTGTGTGTACATGTATAGAAAAACCTTACCCCTTCCATTCATTCCTTTCTCATTGAAGAAAAACCCATCCTCTCCCAAGAACCGTCACCTCTTCCCCCATAGTCCAATAACAACCTTGCCATCACCCCGTCTACAACACTACCCCCATCCCGACTCTAACCACCACTAAAACTCTACCATCTCACAACCTCCCTACCTCTAGTTTTTTTTCATCTCATCCCTGCCTGTGTCCTTCTCCCTTACATCTCATGCCACTTATACTCTCGCCAGCACCACTATCCCACAACTGCTACCAACCCTCTATAGCACTGCCCATCCCAGCTATAGCCAACCATTTGCCACCATTAACCTCCCTATCTCTCCCTTGACCAATGCCATTTCCTCCATCAAGCCAACCAACTTCCTCTGGAAGCTCCTTGTTGTTCCTAACTCACATTGCAGGAGCAACGTGAGCAACGTGGATGTTTTTTAGTAAGTCTTCCATATTTTGTGCTTTTTCTAAAAATCGCATAATCCATGCACTTTACAAAATATGATATTTTGCGTAATAACACATTAGGGTTTCAGACATATAAACTTTATTAAGCATATTAGTTACATTGTAATCATTCACCTAATCATGATAGTTTAAATTTTGGTAAAATGAAACATATTAACTTATGTAAATTTTTATGATTATGAAAGTATGTTAAAATGGGTTTTATGCCCACAAATATTTATATATACTATGTATATCTAATATGATAGATTGAGCATGCTTAGGCTCAGTTTTAATACAATTATTACTATAGTGTGTCCTATGGGCAATTTGCTCATTTAAGCGTATCATAATATTTATTTTGATAGCAATGCCTAATAAATCATAATTATTGTTAAGTATGGGTGTATGTGATTGGATATTTTAAAGACTCGTGTTTTAGCATAATCATTATTATTATTATTGTATGCCATATGGATATGTTGGTCATTTTAAGCTTAACGTGCTATTTATCCCAATAATCATGTCTAATATGTGTTACTTATTGTTTATCATGGGAATATGCAATTTTGTAGTTTAGAAATGCATGTTAGGGTTTTATACACAAAATATTTTACAAGGATAAAATACTAATTTGGTGTGTTTGTTAATTTATTTGCATGTTATGTAATTTAGTTATTGTGTGTTTATCTTTTTCGTGATGAATTAATAAATATAGTAAAATTTGTATTTAAAATGGATTATAACATGGTAATTTGGTCACTTTCAACCCAGTATGGCCAATATAAATGATCGAACGTAGTATGATCTTAGTGTATTGATAGGTTAATATTAGTGTTTAATTTAACTCAAACTTGGACCATTGAATTTAAGGTTGACTTGAAAAATTAATATAAAGGAAAAGTGGTTTAAGTATGGAATTAGAATCATTTTGAAAGATGTGATGCCTTGTGATTACCTTCCTATGATATTAATATTTAAAGCAAAAGACCTCGAATTTGGGAATGGTTGCTCTTTAGGGTTAGTTATCCTAGAGACAAAGTAGGAGTGCTATGTTCATTTAGCTCGTTGGCATATCATTATGTCCCAGTAAGGCCCTAGTCTACTCTATAGGTAATCTAAGAGCCCTATAATAGGTATTGATACTGAAGGATTATGTATCATAGGTTTGGAGGGTATTATGTCGTCCGATGCACCAATATTTCTAGAGAGCTTTTATGCCATTGGTTTGATGGTTGGAAGGGTACCGTGATGCTTTATGTACCAGTATGATAAATGTATTTGTATATATCTAGGTCATTATTATATCCCCTCGAGTAAATAAAACAATAGAAATTATTATTACTGGATTAAAATGGTTATTGAATTGGTTGGTATGAGTCTTTGTGCTTACCTGTGGTTCAGTAGTAGTCTCGGGCCTGCCAATAATACATTTGATCCCTACCTGTGATACTATAGAGTTTTATTAATAATATGCATTTGAGCCCTACCTGTGATAGCATGGATTTTATTTAGTATTATGCTTTTGAGACCTATTTGAGGTATTACAAATATTATTAGTTTGATATTAAGATATGAGATATATTACGAAGACTATGTTTATTGTGTTGATATTTGTTTTAATCATTACCTCAAAAAGGATCTATGGTGTGGTTGGTTGGTAAGTTGCATTATGTTCTATATGAAAAGCATGAGTGGTATGTGGTCTTAGTGGCTATTGTTTATCTGATATGATTTTTTTACATCGCATGTATATTTTAATAACTCATACTATAGTTTGTTGTGATGTCTTTGCTGTGTTCCATACGAGTTTTACATATTAATTTTGTATAACAGGTTACTTAGCACCGATGGGTTTCATTTCATGGTCCCCTGTCTATTTAATGGGCAGTATTTACCTTGTAGGAGTATTTTGAGTGTACGACCCGATAACTTCTGGTATATGTTGAGAATTAAGACTATCTAAGTTTCATCTGACAACTTTTGATCTGGATTTTCCTTAGACTTTTATGTCCCCTTCTATGTTTTTTCCTCATTAGATTGTAATGTTTTGCCTAATATGTTGGACTAATATGACAATGTTATTCTGTATTGGATTCTATCTTTTTGTTCAATGTTGTTGTTACTTTAAGCAAATTAACTTTTATCTTTTACACTAGGTATAAGAGTGGTTGAGAATGTTAGACTTATGCTAGGTGTAGCAGTAATACTACTATGTTTGTAATTAATGCTTCTGTAAAAAAAATAATTTAAAATAGTAAATTTGGGAGTATTACAATATCTATGTTGATGACATTAGCTTTAGAAGAATTGATTTGGGGCAGGTTGAGGGCATGGTTCTCCAAAAATATTTTGTTGGAATCTTTTATTTATCTGAATATGAATACTTTTTTGCACCTCATGTCTTAATTTATGTTTTTTAGTTATGTTTTAAGGGCTTTCATCTCCCTTTTGAGCAGTTCAAGTTGTGTATCTATTTCCTTTGTTTCTCTATATTCTATTTCGTTTTATTGATTTAAGTTGCATTAAATTTAGTATGAGAATAAGTGTGATGGTAACATTCATGTATTTATATTTCACTTCCACATACACAAAAATGTAAGCCTTGAATTTTTGCACCAATAAAAGGAAATTTTATCCTTTTTGGACAGAGTACTAAAAGATGGGGATAAAAATATTCAATCTTCCATGCTCTCTAGTTGTAATTCCTTTTGGATACCTTTGCAAACCAAATATTTCCTAATAGTGTGCCCATATTTTGTTTTAAAAGTAACATTTATAAGTGAACTAATGAGGCTATCAATTTTTTTTTATAGATTTGCATGGCATAAAGTTACTATCTGATGGACAAATTTATAATATGAAAGGTATAAGAATATCAACCTCTTATTCCCTAAAGATTTACTTTATAAATTTTTAAATTGAAGATAGATTCAAGTTTCATGCCTTTTCAAACACTTGGCCCCCATTTAAAATATATGAGTTAATATTTATTGGAATACCCATTAATGATCTTTCATTGCTTACAATAACTCTGGTTAGTAGACAAAAATCTCAACACTGGAGATATTTAATCTCCTTCCTTTACATGAACGAAAAAAAAAAGATATTGCTTCACTCACATATAAGGCATGCATAAAGAAAAAATGCTAAAATGGGTAAATAGGGTTAAATGGAGTGCAATTTAAACAAAAATTATGCATAATTTAAAGTAGTTTGAGACATCTAAAAAACTAGTTTCTCTATGTCGACTATCGAAAAGGTTATCCCTTTAAATTTTTTTATTTTTTTTTTGACAAGTTTATTGATGATCTTCCATTAGGTTTATAGATTTGCAGCTCTAAAGACCTCTACAAGATAGATTTACAACTTAGCATATTCATCTTTTCTATATTATACATTTAAAACATCTAAATAATGATAAATACTCTCACAACCCCTTAATAATAGTTTTTAGATAAATGGTGTTGTTGTGATACCCCAAAGTTTACTACTGAAAAATTTTATTTAAGTGTAGGCATAATAATAATATAAAAGGGTGTTACTATCACACTCAACATAAGTCTGACCTACCATACCATCATTATATTCAAATAAGGTTAAAGCTTATAATAAATAGATATTGATAGAAATATTACATAAATCATGAATAAGAGTTGGAGATTAACTCCGAGTACTATATCAAAATACAATCAAAGGGATCCTATGGAACTAGGAGTCCAAAAGGTATCTCGGTGCAAAATTAATAATCAGATAACAGTAGATCTATGTTCGATCCCCCATAGTACATAAATCAATCATCCATGGATAAATCATCAAAGTTAATGGAATCGTCCAAATGGTCTTCATTGATATGTATAAGAAAAGTAGGGTCATATGCTCGTGGAAATGAATGATACCCATAAAATATATGATTAATACGCTATGTATCAAGTAAGGGAGAAATGCAGTTGTATCAAGGATGTACAAATACATAAGATCAATTTTGAGACATAGCATGCGCAAAGCTTGAGCATGATAAGATGTAAGAGAATAATTGAAACTAAATTTCCATCATTAGATATAATCACAATCTATTTCCCTATTTATGATAAGTTCAAGACCCTACTATTGTTAATTTGAATGAACAAACCGAAACACCTCTCAAAGCAAAACGTGCCTAACTACTAATATTAAACTGATGGAATGGAATCAACATGTCTTAAGCCATCATTGTACCACCCTTGAATTTCTATTACTTAAAATTTACATTTTACGAAAGCATTAATTACAAAATAATGTGTATTACTGCCACACCCAATATAAGTATGACATCCTCTACCATCCTTATACTAAATGTTGAGGCTAAAACATTATTTTACTGAAATTAAATTTTAAAAAATAAGAATAAAATAATAATTTCATTACAAGTTAATATGTTGTTTTGATAGGTACAAATGGGTTAGGTAAAATAGTTACACCATGGCAAAAGGAGAGATAGAAAATAACATAAGAGTCCAAGGAATATCTAGATCAAAAGATGATGAGGTGAACATCAAATAGTCTTAAATCTCAACCCTTAACAAAATCCATCAAACCAATCCTCAAAGTATTCCTTCAATGTAAACACTATCCATTGAAAAGGTAGGGAACCAATAATGGAACCCATTAGTATTGTGGTACTGAGTGAACCATTACACAACACTAACATGTGAAGGAATATGGGACACACATTTAGAAATATAACATAAAATTCCCACAACCGATATAGTCAAATGAAATCCAAATGCCAGGGTAGGGCACTAGGGTAACTATCAAATCAACAAATCCACATTAATTTCAAATACAGAGGTGGGGCACTAAGGCAACTACCAAACCACATAACAAACAATGTAGCGCACAATGACATCTACCAAAACAGTAATCCATAACAACCCATGAATAATATTATGCACTAATTGCTTCCATTACTCAAGGGGGTACAATAATAACCTAGAGACATAAAAGTATACTAGTCATACCAATGCACAAAGTATCTCGGTACCCTCCCAGCCATCCAACCCTAAGGCATGACAACAATCCGGTCATACTAGTACATAAGGTAACACAATACCCTCCACACCTAGGACACCTAATCCTTAAATATTGATACCCCCTATAGGGCTCGTAGGTCAAGTAGACTAGAAACTTATTAGGGCACAACGACACACTAGTGAACTAAAAAACTGAGGTATCCTACCTCGTCTCTATGGTATCTACCCCTATAGAGCATCTTTCACTTTAAGTATTAATACATTACAAAGTGGTTACATATTTCACATCCCATACCTAGCCATTTTCCTTTATTTTCAATTATTTAAGTAAACCCTAAGATCTTCAATATAAGCCAAGGTTTAAGTTAATACTAAGTTCAACCTATCAAAAGTCTAAGGTCGTCTTGTGTCTAATTATTCATAATAGGTTCATTAGGTTGAAAAGGACCAGAATGCTCTCAAAACCCACCCTAATTTCACCATTATTATCCAAATTTCAAACTAAGATATATTATTATGATTAGTTGTCATGAAAAGTCTAAAATATAATGATTTACAATATTTTAGTACATAGGTAATATTTACGACTTAGCGATTGAATATATTTTTCACTTTTCATGTATTTAGTGAGTTATGCCCATAAAATCTAATCATGCATTTCTAATGCAACATAGATTCTATACAATACCTACATACATGTTTATAGAACGATATGAAATTTACTAGACAATTTACATCATGGCTCATGTAAGGAAACATTTCTAACCCTTAAACATGCGAAGGTTAATTATCGTATTCTAATCCTAAACATGTGTGCATGCTTTTTATGCATTTTATATCAATCCTTATCTACCATGAAAAGATAATCATGGTACACTTGTCATATCATTTACATAATAGTCTCGACAAATCAAAACCCAAAAAAAGCCCTATACATACATACATTAACCATTCAAAAATTCACATGCATATACCTTCTATTTAATAACACATTGGATACATGCTAATTACTTAATATCATACTTTCATGTTTCACACATATTAATAACACTTGCATACATATATTATTTCAAAACTCTTACATAAATCGTACCTTAAGCACATAATGAATTTTATGCGTTGGCACATGATTTTATGTCTTAGTAGAATGGTACAGTTACCTCTTATTGAGGCAAGAAATAAATTAATATTCACTTAATCTTTACTCAACCTATTTATAACCCGTACATCAACACACACATATATTAGTATTTAATATAATAGAACATCAACTAGGTTTAATTAAGATTAAATTGGAGAAGGGGGTTTAGAAAAATAACTAGCAAATAAATCCACACATGCAACAAGGAATAAAGGCTTAAGGTCACGTGGTAAGAGGAGAAGAGAAAAGGCGGAAGGATCTAAGGAAAAGGTGAAAACCGACAATATGAGCTATTGTTAAGGGTGGAGCTTTGGCATATTTGGTCAAAGCTAGAGGAAGGGAACTAGTGGGTTTAGATCTAGCAAGGGGTGAAGTATTGATGGCCTTTGCAGAAGGAACAGTGGTGGCTATGGGGGGTTTTTGTTGAAGGGTAAGGGAGGGTTGTGGTGACTTTAGCCAGCGGTAGAAGGTGAGGTATAGTAGCTTTTGCCAAAGTAAAGGGGGTGGAATGAAGGGGATGGGCAATGGTGTAGTAGTGGTTTTAGTGGGAGTGGGAGAAGCTAAGGGGAGGGAGCTGTTGATGATGTGCATTATAGAAAAAATTGGTGAAAATGGAATGGGTAAATATGGTGATCAATGAGGCTTCTATTACTTTAGGAAAAATGGGAGAAAGGAGAGGAGAACACAAAAATGAGAAGAAAAAGGGTTTTATATGGAGGGTGGTGTGAAGGGTAGAGTAGGGGAAAACATGGAGAGGGAACCGAGGAGGAGAGAGAGGCATGGTGTGAAGGGTGTCGCCGAACAAAAAAAGGGTAGGGAAACATGGAGGAGAGGGATGCATGGAATAAAAGGTCTTGTCAATTAGAGGGATTAGAGGTATTGTCAAAATCTAGTATAGGGTACGGATAATAATTTGTAAAGATTAACTGGGATAAAAATATTTGGTTACCGATAGTAGGGTTACCTGATAAAATAGATATCAACTAAGGTCTAAATTAAGTTTAAATTAATTACCCAATTTCTAGTCTAAATTAAGTTTAAATTAATTACCCAATTTCTATCATATTTTAGCCCGATTAAATTTATGTCTAGCACATCATAATAACACACATATAATTAATTAAATTAATACAAAACATCTTGCAATAATTATTATAACTAATTACACGCAATTTTTGGTTTTTAAAACATTAGAATGATATGAAGCACCTCTTAAGATAAAATACTCTTAGGCCTTAGCCACTAGAACGGACTCGTTTACACCTCAGTCCTAACTCATGTAATTTTTCACTTTAAGTTGTGTTGTCTTATTAAATTGCCATTGATCTCATGGTCAACATGCATATATGATTATATTTATACAAGGTACATAAATCAAACTTAGAATAAATATACAAGGCATAGAAAATGTTACCATATGATGATTGGTACATTCCCTAAAGAAAAAAAAACCATAATTCATTGATAAAACCCCAATTTCACAAGTTGAACATAACTTCTTACATAAGTCTCGTCAAATCACCAATTTTAGTAAGCCATCCTAAAATAATATTATTAACAACATATCCAAAATTTAAATGATATTATTAACAATATATCCAAAATTTAAGGCTAAAATCCAACATCTTACACAAGCAATAACACATCTATCCTTAGAATTACTATTTACCAATCAAGTCATTTCCTTATGTTATCTGGCTTACGTGATTCATAATTACTTCAAATAACTCGTGTAACATACTTAAAGAATATTTTAAACAAATATCACACTTAAAATGCCAATGATTCCACGATTAACCAATATTGACTAAAATAAATTTTCTTACTAAAATGCCTCGACTCTTATTGTTAGGTTACTTATATCACTCAACCACCATTTTATAATATTAATTCTAAAATAATTTATAAAAATCCCTCAATATGTCTCATCAAAAATTATTTCCTTATTATCGCAAAATGTCCAAAATACCCTCAAAATAGCCACAATAGCCCAAATTCCCATAAAACCTTACAAATCTGACATAATAATTTTCCTACCTTTGATTTATCACATCACCATACACTTAACCATATTAATTTCCCATTTCCATACTTCATCAAATCCATATATCATATTACCACAAGTGGGGTTCCAATAAGACTATTTACATGAAATGCCACATAAGTTCACGCTACCTTAAAATGCTCGAATTTCATAATACAATACCACATAACATGCCAAGGCATTATCAACATAATAATACAAAAATATGAGATTACACACCATTTAGCATATAGCATACAAAAACCCTAACTAGGAAATGTATCATTACCTAACTGACACTGGTTTCTAAGCATGTAAAAAATCTAAGCCTCTTCCTCCAATGTTGTTGGGGAACAATTAAAGGCTAAGTGCTCATTTGGTTAAGGGATATTAGAGGTGGAAAAATTACCCCCATATTTTATATATCTTATATAATTTAGTTAAAATTAAATATTTTTGTTCTAATGAATACCCATTTTAGATCTTAATTTGATCTAAAATGGGTATTTTATTAAAAGTATATTTATTATTATTAAATACTTAATACAATAGACATAAATTAGGGGACAATTTTTTCACCTCTATTCCTCCCATACCAAACAAGCCCCAAGAAGAAACACACAGTTAGAACACAATAAGGTCGAGTAAGAAGAGATAAGGCAAGGGCAAAGAGGACGGGGAAGAGAGAGATTGACGGTGCTGATGGAAAGGAACTAGCTCGCTGGGTTTCGTAATGACTAACCATAGTCGAGATAAAAGGGAAAGCTGGATGGTCCAACACCAAAGGAAAAAGGACAAATAATTTTTCTTAGTAAGATAACCAAGCCAAGGGGAAGAATAAATACTTAATGAGCTGTCTTGCTGAATGATTTGACCAACTTAGCAAGTTAACTCACTCAGTAAGACAGGACAAGAACATTGGAACCAAATAGATAATTTAAGGAGGAGAAAAGCATAATAACTTAGGCAATTAAGTCAAAAGTGGTAGGAATGGTTAAGATGAAAAACAACAAACAACAAGGAGGAGTTGGGGAAGGTTGGGTGGTGTTTTGGATGGGCAATCTATGAAGTACAATGATGTCAAAAATAGTGATGGAATTTACAGGTGGTAGGAGTGGTGGCCGGAAATTTCCTTATAATTTTAATGAGGGGATATTTTTTGTAGAATAGAGATAAGAGAGTTTGGTGGTTGATAATAATGATGTAAGGAGACATAAATGAGGTGTATTTATATGTGAGAGATGGTGTGTGAGTGGATGATATGGACAAAGAATGAGGAACATGTAGGTATGGAAAAAGTAGAATATAGGGATTTAGGGCAAATTTTCCTGCAACACATCTCTGGAGTGACGGGATTAAACCAGGGTGATAGTAAAAATAAGCTTAGGTAGGCCTGTGGTTGTAAGTTTAGCAGCAAGAGAATTAATTGGGAAAAGGAAAATCACATGAGAGAGAAAAAGAGAATCATAGGGCCGAAGAGGAAGAAAGAAAAATGAAGAGAGAGAGGGGGAGAGAGAGAGGGAGAGAGAAAGGAAAATAAATAAAGGGGAAATGGGAAAATGAATATTATGTGCAGGATTAGGATTACAATTTGGTTTAAATTTAAAATGTAAGAATTTGAGTGAGGTTAAAATATTAATCACCCAATATTAATATTGCTACAAAATTGAGGTAATATGGTTGTGATTACAGTATTCCATACAAAAAGTACGGAGCCAAAAGTATAAGGATAATTTTTTGAGATGTAATTTAATTAGAATAATGAGATTTGAAAATTGAAGATTGACTCTAGTTTAGTTGTTGTCGGGAATAACACTTTTAAGATTTTCTTCTCAGCAAAATTTATTTGAAATGAGAGTTGGGAATTAATTGCAAAAAATAATTTAGAAAAGAGCTATGTAATAAATTAGAGCTCAAAATATGTATTTAATTTTGTCTAATAAATGTATACTTACAGTGAGCTGACAAACTAGTCAATGGGAAAAGTTATGTTATCATTTTGTGAATGTTACCCATTAATAAGTAGTTGATTGGCTTACTCAAACCAACCATTCATTTAAGTAGTACATTTATGGTCCTTGAACATATTAGTAACCCATCAAATGGTTGAGAAAACATATCACTTAGCTACGTAAATATGTCAATTAGTTTAGGACAATCAGTTAATGTGTTTACGTTAAAGTAAAAAAAAATTAACTCATAATTTGGTTAGGTAAACCAATATATTGGATCTAGAAACCAACTAATTGGTTTTGAGAAACCGGTTGATATGATAAGTTCAAAGTAAAAGTCTTACAAACACTTGATTTCTTTAAATTCATAAGAAAATTCATAATACCAAAATATTAAATCTTAAGGCTTAAGTCTTGAGGCATCTTAACCTAATATTCTATTGTTCTTTAAAACTTGATTTCTCTCTAAGACTTTTCACTTGAGAGAATGATTGAAAAGTATACTTGGAAACATGATTGCTCTTTTAAAATTTGCACGTGAGGGATAGTTTGACTCTATGTGTGTTTATAATCATAACAAACATTGTGGTACACACACACATAATCAAACATTGTTAGTTCCTTAAACATGTTTGTTATTGTCAAAAAAGGACAATCACATTGATTAACCTAGGAGGTTAACACATAGTATGAATAAACACATTCAAAGAGGTTACTGCATATTAAAAATAATCATTTATTATGCATAAGAGTATTGTCCTCATGTTGAAATCCTTACGGTGATTTGCATCAAATGCTCTAACTACATGGCTAAATATAGACTTCAAATCATCAACAAGAGGCACTAAGTAAACATTTAAATCACGGATCAACTTATTAAGCCCATAAATTATAAAGTTCAGCATCAACAACTTTCATATCACACATAAAGATGGAAGAATATTATATACTACCAAGATCACTGGCCACAAATTACAGTTGACATTCTCATTGAAGGATTCATTTCATCATCATATATTTCGAGGCTAAATTTCCTTGGTTTATTGCTAAAGTTAGAAAACATATTATCAAACCAATTCCCATGAGGATTTTGTTAGACGTGTAAACTTTCCATCATCCATTCTCTTAGCAGCATGCCATATCAAGGTTTTAGCTTCTTTAGGGTTATTAAAAAAATTATCATCTAGCTATAATTAGAAATATCTTAAGAACTTTGATGGAATACTATCTATATTGAATAAGGGCACTTGACATTCAAGACAATAGTCTAATGATGAATCTTCATTCAGGTGTAAGATGCAATCATTAGAACAAAAGAGATGGCCTCATAAGTGTCACTGAGAAGAACATTATCCTTAGGAAGCATTTATTCAACAGCTAAAGTGGCGTGGAAAACCATCATCGCTTTACCCATGACATGATTTCAAGCCATATAATCGTATCACAACAAATGACCTTATGAAATATGTTTCCTAACCTTGATAACTAAAATTTTAAATATATGAGGATGATCCATACAATTTTTTTACACTTTGTATACTATGTTCTCAAATGGCTCAACCTCAAATTTATCGTCATTGTCATCATTTGTCCTATTAATTGATATTTGTCTCCCTATGACTTATCCATTGTATATACCCCTTATTAATTCTATAAATCAATAGTTGAATCATTATTTCATCAGCCTTTATCTTCATTGAGTGGCAATACTTAGTGCACAAACATATTGTTCTATCATAGTGTTCGAAATGAATGACAACAAAAATGATAAAATATTCTACTTATCCACATATTATTGTGATAAATGTTGTGCTTTCATCCATATTTAATCCATGTTTATACAATCTAATCCATATAAAAACATCAACTTAGCTTAGTAAAAACAACATAAGATGTAATGTGACACAAATTAAATCAATGAGAAAGGATAACAAAACTATCGTAGGACAAAATAAGGTTACCCAAGTTCACACAAACCACGAATATAATACATAACTCACATTAAAAAAAATCAACTTCAACAAACCAACCAAGAGAAGAAACAATTAGCATATTTAATTACTCACAAGAAAATGATGGAAACTAGATTTTCTACATCTCACTTGTGAAAAGCTTAAACAACGTAACAACTATTAAAGAGAGGACATTGAAAATACTGAACGAATAAAACTTAACTCAATGTGTTATGAGTTAAAAATTAAATAAAAATAAAAAAAATTTGGAACTTTATCGTGAAGGACATAAGGATAATACAAATTATAGGAAAAAAAGTCACAAGACCATCCAATAAAGGGTTAACTAGAGAAAAAGACATTTATAACGGTCAATTGGGGTTATGATGACTTTGATTTCATCCCATGATAGATGAGTATGGAAAATAACACAATTCCACATCCCTTAATCATTAATATGATCCTACCATTCAAAACCGATTTGAAGAATACATCACAATGAGTAGAGCTTGGTTCCATATCTTGCTTTGTTAGAATATAAATTGATAATAATCTATTAGGAGAAAATTGGTGAGTAAATTGACATATTTTGGGCTAAATAGAAAACAAGCTTCCTTTATATTATTTAGTAGAGGCTTTGTGTTCATCTTTGTAATATTATAATGGCATCAAAACATTAAGCATGCAAAAAAAAATTCCCCTCTATCTAAAATAATCATAATACCCCACAAAATATTTAAATATGACACAAATAAGGAAAATGATGGAGACGGAAGAATATTTATACAAAACTTGGGAATTTCTAACTACCCAACTCCTTTTAAAAACCAACTAGAAAAGTGACGGACTATCTTTAACAATTTTACTTACCATGATGGTATCTTAGAAAAAAGCTACAAATACCCACTATTGAAAAATAAGAACATAAAATAAAGACAAATATCAATCATAGTAACCTTATATACATATGACTTGCTAATTATGTTTATACATATATTATAATATAAATTAGGGCATTATATAAAGACACATATCCCTTTTTCATTTAAATAAAACTTTACTATTTTCCCTTCGTGCATCACTTAATGAGGGATAAGATAATGACAATTGTATTAATAACCCATATTTTGAAAACCTAATTTCCAAAAGTTTTTAGTTTTGATTAACCTAATTTGATTTTATTTTTATTGGATATAATTGAGAGTGAAATAAATATTTCATTTGAATTGTTGGGTTAAATTCATGATGATGTTCCCCTTTAAAATTAACATGATTCTCAAAATATTCTATAAGTTTTTTTATTGTTTTGATTTATAGTTTTTCTGACAATTATTTCCTCAAAACTCTAAAATTTATTTACATACTTTTTGAATATTTGAAAAACAATGTTTTAGATTCAAAGCATGATTTGGATAATGTTTTACTAATTTTTTAAGTGAAAAAACCATCTTTGTATGAGTTTTAACTTATTTAAAAAATACACTTGAATATGCATTCACTATTAATTTTATTTTTGAATGAAAATAACTTAACTGCTAGTGTAGGAATGTCCCTTTCATCTAATCTCACATTCAGTGGCGGAGCCAGGATTAAAATGTCATGGTGTCCTTCTATAAAATTAACTAGACAATTAAATAAGTTAATCTGTTAACAAACTAATTAGTAAATTGGGATTTACCAAATTAATTAGGGTTTCTACATTTCAATTTCTGTAAAAGAAAAAATTCTAGTCAATTAATCAAATAGATACATTAACTACTCACAATTTAACTAACCAAAAATTAAACAAAATCTTACCTTCCTTACTGATGTGATGTGGCTTGCGGGCTGCTGCTTCATCCCTGCAATCAAGCGCAAGCTGCACTGGAGTGAAGTCTGGAGCCTGGTGTAGTCTTCCTCAACTCAATCCCCTCCCCAACTCCCCTCATTTGTTTTCGTTTGAAAAACACAGCTGATAGGCGACAACAGGCAACAATAGTCACATGCTGGCTAGGAGGTGGGGAGACGATGGTGAACAGTGAACACCGAACGGGCAGGACGAATGACTGACTGAGATTTTGAGGGACGAAGCAGGAGAACTGAGAAGGAATAAGTGAAGGAAGAAACGTCATCACCATCGATGGAGCCCGGCACATCCAGTGGCGATCTCCGGAAGAAGTATTTTCGAGTGGTGGAATCATGGAAGAAGGGGGCGAAAGAAGTCGACGGACGAGGAGGTAAACCTGGGTTGGAAAAGTCGAATAAGTGGAGGGAGGGAGTTAGGGAGAACCAGGGAGTAACAGGTAAGGGGTAAGAAAAACGACGTCGTTTTGCTTACATAATTAATTCCAAAAACGGTGCCCGAAGGGATTCGATCCAGCGACCTTGTATTTATAAGATAGGGATCCAAATAATCGAACCAGTGATCCATTTAAGTTTACTGATATGGTGTCCATTATACATAATATATATTTAATGCTTCCAAAATATACATAAATTCTTCCTTCCTGCCAGGGCTCCGTGGTGTCCCGGGACACCATGCGGAAGCCCTGGCTCCGCCGCTGCTCACATTAACCATCCTTCTTCCCAAATTAGGCGACCCCAAAATTCTTCTAATTTGGAAAGGCGTCCACTAAATTATCCTCTCATCAACTTTCCTTCCCAACCCTTTTTTTTGTGCTCATTTATGAGCAACCATTTTTATCCCAAATCTACCACCTTTTTACGTAAAAATCGAACCATGCATGGGCCATGCAAAGTCACCCCAAGCTACCCTAAACTTGTATCCATTTTTTGCCACCTTTTTAAGCCATCACCCAGCCACTTTTGTAGCCATAATCCAAGCTAATTTTGTAGCTAAAATGACCAGCCACTTTCTTTTCCTTGGCCCACCCTTGCAGGTCAAATTTTTCCAAGCGCCCAACCTACCAAATCTAGCCTATAAAACCACCCCATGCCACCTTTTTCCAACATGCAAAACCACCATCTACTACCTCCATTCCTAGCCTAAAACCACACCATCCTAGCACAATAGGTTTTGACAACATGCCCTACCAAATGGAAGAAAAGTTCGGTGACCTGCAAGCGCATAATCATGGCTACCTTTTGAAGTCTTGTAATCACCACCTTGTACCTATGATAGTCCTTTTTGCAGTTTGACTTTAGGGGATTACCATTTTTTTGTTTGTTTAAATCATGTAATAGTTTGTACTTATAGGGGTTACTTGCACTCAAATTAAATCAGTCGAGTATAGGTTGTATGAAGGAGACGCACGACCCCCCTTTGGGGTGGGGAAAACTAGGCTATATTTGGTTAGAATTAAACTAGAAAATCTATCTAATTAGTAGTTACCTAGTTTGGTTTCTAACTAGTCCTAGATAAGTTGTATTATAACAAAGTATTTGTAGAACTATACAAGAGCAATAAGGGATTGATTGTAGGGGTTTTGGTTAGCCTATTTCCCTCCTGATGAGTGAAAATTAACTCCTTAGTTAGTGCATACCATGGTTGATTTATCTCTAAAAATCTTGTGCCTTTTATCTTAAGTGTTGTATAGCTTAAGTGGTAGATTCAAGTGTATAAATTAAGGGTCACTTAATTTATATCTTCAACACTTCTTTTCATATCTAATTTTCTCATTTTCATGGCTTGTTACCCAGCCATAATATTTTTAACCAATTTAACCCAATGTCTATCCACCATGCGTCATCTATTTTATCTAAAATTTTGTTTTATAGATTTGTACGCATATTTGACTTCATGATGAGGATTATAATCAATCGCTTGTCACTACAACTTTTTTGTTTGTATGAATTCGACGGTGACTGTGATATTATTTTCTTATATGATTTTAACTTTCATTTAACAGATTATAGATCCATCATTAGGTATAAGGACGAGGCTTGGTTCGTAAATATGATTATTGGTCGATTTTGATTTGTGGTCAACAATTTATTTTAAAAGTTTCTATTTAAACTTCTTTCTTTGCAACAAGTTTAATCATTTAAATTCATTTCAAGTATGACTTCATCAGTTAATTATGACTTTAATTTGAATTAATATATTATTAATGAATACAAAAACATTTCCAATTATAAACTTCCCTTGAGATAGTTAAAAAAAATAACATTTTATTTTGTTAGGTTTAGTTTTCTTTTGGATTTTGTAAGATTCCATTTTGAATTTGGTTACTCCCAACCATCATATTAAGAGAGAACTATTTATAAAACTTCATGATTTCTATTTGGATAAAGTGAGTCTTGAAAATATAATCTACACATTATATTTTTGTAAAGGCTTTAAAATGGTATATTGTTCGTATTTCAAATAAAATTTTAAGATGTTTTTTTTCCTTTTTAGGGATTTAGTAAATACATTTTTGGTAAAGTGTTTAAAATATTTAAAGACATTATAATTTTCATAAGATTATTAATTTTTCAAATCCTCAATATTATTTTGACATCATAGTCCTATTTCATTAAATTGTATATTTATTTGAAAGCAATCATTTTATCGAAAAACCTTTTTACGAGTTTTTTTCGAATAGCTATTATAGTAAATTTATTACACCGGAAGTTAACAAAACTATTCTTTTAGATATAATTTTGAAATTTTAAGATAATATAAATTAGTTTTTTTCTAAAAATTTGTTAGTTTATTTAATTTAAGTCTTGAATTAATTTTATAATATATCATTTTTATTATTAAATTCTTGTTGAAAAATTTATGTTTATTTATATGTAAGCAAAAGGGAACCTAAAAAATTTTATTGAATGGGCCTAATTGGCGTTTCATCTACTATGTGCTTGATTTGCATATATGTCAATTTTTATGACAAAATCATCAATTCTTTTGTCTAGTGTTTTCTTTAAGGCTTTATTTGACCAAGTTTCAACGTGAAATGGTTACAAAAGTATATTTTGTGTGTGTGTGTGTGAGTGAGTTTTGACTATTATTTTGGACATTTTTATCAATTTTTATAATTTTAATAGTTTACTTCATTTTATTCTATGTAATGGCTATTTAATTAATGGTTATATTTTATGTCTTTTGGTTGGTTAATTAGATAACTTCCATGGGCATTGAGAGACCATGGGACATATGAAAAATAGATTCATATTATCTCATTTAACAGAATATAATAATTGGATTTGATTCTAAGCATGAATTATAGTCTTGACCTTCGTTGTTGCAACTTGTATTCCCGTTATTTTATGTAATTACTTTAATATTGGTTGTATAGTTTTTTCACCACATGGCATGTATTGCACGTTATTGAATGTATTGTCGTAGGTGATCCATGCATAGTGTTAAAAACCACACCAGACCTATAATACCCAAATTTAACCTTAACATACTCTTAGGTAATTAGGCATTTTAATCTAACTAATTCCTTGATCACAAATTTTTAACTAAACTCCTGTAACACCCCCAAAATTTACCACTGAATTTTTTTGTTTAAATACAAAGGTTTAATAGAGATGAAATATTAAAACCGTAAATTCAGGGGATATTACCGCCACACTTAGTACTAGATCGATTCACTCCTACCGTTCCAGTACTAAGTGTTAAGGCTAAAAGAGATTACCTTTAAACACAAGTCGATAATTGAAACATCTTTATAAGGGAGATGATAGCATTCACAATACAGAAATCAGAGTGCGGTTCAAAATTACAATCCAAAGGGTAAGTGACTATAGTTTTTCAAAAACATAAAACACCATACGATATCATATAGCTAGAATAAAATGAGACATGGTCCAATCACAAGAAATATAGAGTCCGGCCGAGTTTCTATCGATCCCCATGTCAATTGTCAGGTTTAGGTTCAACTCTCAGGCCCACCAGATGCCTCGTAGGTGTCATAGGCATCGAAGACGTCACTCCCTACCTGCACAAACTCAGATGGGTCTTCTGCACGTGAGAATGAGCAGCACCCACGAAACGAGTGATCAGTACGCTACGTACTAACTAAGGTAACCATATGGGTAAGGCCAGCAAGAAGCACACAAGTAAGGCCATGCAATAATAAACACATAAGGCATACAAGACAATAATCAAGATTTACAAGGTTAGGCCGAACTTATACTAGTGATTTACCTTATATTTCTTTTATAATAATTCCATGTGAGTACGAGACTATTATAGCCGATGGACAAGAAGCACTCCATAGGGAAGAACGCACCTGACCACTATTAGAGCCGGTGGAGCAAAAAATATATAATAATCTCACTGGCTCTGACTCACATGGTGTTCCATCGTAAATGATTAGTATTTTTCCATTCCATATACTTATGGTTCACACATTTCTTATATTATTTCCGCGTGAGTATGGGAACCCCACTATTATAGCCGGTGGACCAGAAACACTCCACAGGGCATAAGGCACCTAACTAGTGGATGGAAAAATATATATATCCTCACCGGCCCCAACTCATAAGGTGTTCCACTGTAAGTAAATAGTATATTTTCAATACTTATTACCATGCACGATTTGGTTTATCAAGCCCATAATTCCCCACTATTATAGCCAGTGGACCATAAAATGATTCAGCAGGGCAAAACGCATCTGACCACTATTATAGCCGGTGGACCAAAAAATCACTTAGCAGGGTAAAATGCACCTAACCACTATTATAGCCGATGGACCAGAGAATATATAACCTCACTGGGCCCTGGCTCAATTATCTTTCACTTTAAGTGATTAGTGTTTTATTTTATCTTATTCCATACACAACCCCGACTAGACATGCACCACTCACTCGACTTTTCGATAATTCTGTCCCATATCTTGGGACTTTTACTTCTTCCAGTGCATCATAATATACTTCCTCACTCTTTCCTCATTACCATGAATACTCAACGCTAAGGCCCACTTCCCATATTTCTGAATCAACGTAATATAACTCTCTAGGGTTTTCTTCCAGGAAAACCCTAATTTAGCCTATATGGCCTAACCTACCTCTATCATACTCCTCCAATTTATCACCTCGCTCGATTCTTCCCCAAGTACCACATTTCGCTTCCCGTATAATATATGTGGCCACATAACCCTAGTCGGCCATTCTAAAACTCTAGCAACTTTCTTTCCCAATACGATATTATTCGTTCATCACTCTTACTTACCATCACTTCTTCCACATGACACATATATCCAACATAACCCATGATCCTGAGACTTCCTTTAATCTTTTTTCCACTCACTACGAACCCAAAATTCTCCTTTATTATTAATATCGTCACTTCTCTCGACCCACCCTTGACCTTACAACCTCATTATCCAACTCCCACACATGATCACCAAAACCCTAGTTAGCTTCCCAAAAACCCTGGTACTTCTCCTTTCTTTTATGCCACTCACTCAACACCCGAATGCAATCTTCTCTCTTGATTCACTTTTTCCCCCATGTGACACCCCTCCATCTTTTATCCTCATCCTATCCATTTCCATAAATTTTTCCTCCATTACACACTTCTCTCACTTAAGGTTTCCTCCCAAAACCCTAGTCAAATCCCCTATGCATCCATACATCTACCCATGTACTATTTTTCACATATGGACTTCAATTGCCTTAACGATTCTTCCCTTACCTTACTCGATCCTCAAATCAAATTTTCCCACGTAAAATTCATCCCCGTGCAAAGACTAACCATCCCATGCAAACCCTAGACTTCTCATGCATGTTAAATCTATTCCCTTAATCTCATTCCCATTATTCCTTTTTTTCTCCGCCTATAGTCCATAAGACAATTAAGCAATCATTGTTATTCTCCGATCAGCTCACTTTCCTCCCCTTTTTCATTTTTCTCACAACCACATCGTACTACTTAGGACCTCGTATCATGCATGTCATGAGGGGAATCATTACGCAAGCACTATTCAAGTACAAGTAATAACATCACATTATACATATCATAAACACATGCAACTTACCTTAGCTTTATGCTTAGCAAGCTGCCATAAGAACATAATAATATAGAATACAAAATATAAAGCACACCCATCAAACCAACACACATAGCGCATTCTTACACATAAAAGGCCTTAACCATATCCTTACCTAAAACAACACTGGGCTTGGAGTACGCTCCTACGCCTCCTTGAGGTTTTAACTTGATTCACCTATAAGAGGAAAATACTATGGGTTAATCTCTCTTTTACCAGAGATTGCTATTATTCCTACCCTACCCTTATCATAATTTATTATTAGGGCTAATAGTGATAATAGTTAGTTTTATAATTAAAGTAGGTCTATTGTTCTCAAAATAATTAATCACGCCATTACTAACCAAAATAAGTCTTAGTAGCCATCGTGGTTTATGTTAAAGTATTCATAATGATATTCGTGGTATTAAGGTGATGGTTCCAATATTAATAATATTATTATTATTATTAGTTTTAGTGATAATCCTAATATTGACCCAAACCCTAGTAGTAATAATAATAATAGCTATATAAGTAATATAGAAGTGGTGACCATAATGATTCTTATATTAATAATTCTAGTAGTGATAACATGTTAGTGATTATGAAATATTGATGAGAGACAAGTTAACAATAATAATATTTATAGTAGTACTAAAAACAATAACAACAATAATAATAGAAACCGAAATGATGATAATAATAATATAAGGGTCCAAATATTTATATTAATAAATAAAAGTGATAATGGATAAAGTTAGTATTAACGATATTAGTAAGAAAATAATGATAAAGATAATGGTGGTGGTGGTGGTGGTAGTAGTAGTAATAAAGATAATCATAATAATACTAAAATTGTAGATCTCCATTAATAGTAGCATTAGTTAGAAATATTTCCAAAGTTAGGTTAAGTAGTAGTAGTAGTAATAATAATAATGGCATTAATAATGATGATGATGATGATGATGATAATGATGATGATACTAATAATAATAATGTTAAGAATGATACTAATAGTAATGATAATAAGAATGGTAATAGTAATATAAGGGTTCAAATATTTACCATAATAATAAAGATAATAATAATAGGTCAAAGCTAGCATTAGTAATAATAGTAGGAATAATAGTGAGGATAATAATAATAATAATAATAGTAACAATGAAGGAAAATCCTAATCATATTAACACTAAAGTTTTAGACCATTAATAGTAATAATATTATTATTAGTTAGTAAAATCATAAAGTAAAGTTAAGTAGCAATAATAATAATAATAATAATAATAATAATAATAATAATAATAATGATGATGATGATGATGATAACAACACAACATTAATAATAATAATAATAATAATATTATTATTATTATTATTAAGGGTAATACTATTAATATTACTAAAAATTATTAACACTTATATAAAAAGGATTTATAAAGTTAGATTAACTAATGATAAAGATAATAATAATAATAATAATACCCTTAATATTAATAAAAATTATTAATCACTTGTATTAAAAAGGTTTAGGTGTCGGGGAGATTAGAGTACCACCTAGGGTCGGTGGTGGAACCGGCGGCGGCGGCACATGGCAATGACAGCGGCGGCGTTGGAGGAGGAAAAGAGGTGGAAAGGTGGGGTTATATGCTAGAGGAGAGGGAATGAGGAGGTGTTTGAGGTGGTGGAAGGCGTCTCAGGTGGAGAGGGATGGAATGGAGGTGGTGATGCAACCAGAGGTAGTGGCGCATGGCGGCTGGTGCGGTGGTCGAAAGTAATAGGAGGTGGAGAAGGTAGAAGGAGAGGGAGGCAGGGAGAGATGGAGGTATGGGAAGGCAGAGGAAGGTCCCCTGGTTGTTTTGGGGGGTGGAGGAGGCATTGGTTGCGGCGGAATTGGCAGTAGACAGCGGCGCGAGGTTGGTAAGGGCTGATCGAGAAGTTGACTTTGCACGGCCGGGGTGGCTCGTGCAGGTCAAATTGAGGAAAAAGGAAAGCTTAGTTCTACAGGGGTGGTGCAAGGAAGAATTTGGTGGGCGGAGTTGGCAGCGGCGGTCACCAATGGTGGCGGGATAAGGGTCTGTTTGGGTGGCAACGAAAAATCAGGATTTCTGAGCTACGGAAAGGACGCTTGATTATGGTTGCCCATGGGGGTATTTATAGGCTAATTGAGAGGGAAAATGACGAAGGGAAATAGGAAAAGTGGGGCATGTGAGGTAGGACCACCAGCTGGCGGTGGCAGGTGGTGCAGTCCTACCATGGCGAGGAAGGTGATGTCAAGGAGAGAAGGGAAATGAAGGGACACACGTGAGGGGGCTGTGGGGTTTGTTGGGGTCGAGAAAAAGGAAAGAAAATGACAGGGAGAGCAGGCGAGGACGGTCCGGCGTTGGGCTGGTGGTTGTCGATGGAAATCGAGGCTGTAGGTCGGCATTGCAGCTCGGGGTTAGGGAAGAAGGGGGTGACAGGCTAGACCGGCCAATCCAGGGGAAAAGAAAAAGAAGAGAAAAAAAGAGGGAGGTGGCTGAATAGGGCATTAGGCGAAGAAAAAAAATGACACGGGCTTGGGCCGCACGAGACGGGGGAGGGGAGAAGGGAATTGGGCTGGCAGGCGAGTCCATTTCGGGGAAGGAAAGAAGGAGAAAGGAGAAAGGACAGAAAGAAAGAAAAAGGCAAAGGGAAAAGGGAAAAAGGAAAAAGGAGAAAATGGATGGGTTGGGGTATTTAGTATTTTATTATTTATTTATTTATTTTAAATATTTAAAATTAATAATATTTATTATAATCATAATAATTAAATTCATTTTTAGATTAATTTGGCTATTGGAATAAATTTTATTTAAATTCCATCTTAATTAGTAAAATGTCCAAAATTTTCTAAATAATTTATTTGTTATTTTCTCTTTATTTTCCTCAATTAATTTTTCCTTTATTTTAATAAAATAATTTATTTACTTAATTTACCTAATAAATCATTATTTTTGTAATCCCCTGAATTTTTAAAAGCATATATTTTAACAAATAAATTTTATTTGGGATAAATTAGCCTTTAAATTATTTTAATTATTGGATTTTGAGCACATAAAATTTGATATAAATATTAAATAAAATAAAATAAATATTTTATTATTTTTATCATACTCTTATTATTTAAATAATTTTCCAAATCATTACTTTACTAAAATTATCTTTTTAAAACCCTTGTATTTTAATTATATTAAATTAAATTATTAAATAAATTTATTACCCCAAAATATGGTATTTTATTATTTTATAAATTAAATCATTTTAGTTAAACCCATTTTCCTTTTCTTTTTCCTTTTTTCTCTTTTCCCCTCTTTTTCCTTTTCTTACCTTTCCTTCTCTCCCTTATTTTTTTTCTTTTCCCCGACCTAGGCCGGTCGCTGGCCCAACTCACCCTCTCCCCTGCGCGGCCTAGCTCCCGCTCCTCTCCTCTCCCCCTCTCCGAGCCTGTTCGACCTTTCCTTTCTTCCTTTTATTTTCCCCTGGACCGCCGATCCAGCCCTGCACTTCATCTTCTACCTCCCGCTCGCACCCTGCAACTGAAAATCTTGCCTGGACAAAGCCTGCAACGCCCACACCAACCGCACCGGCCATTCCTCCCCTCTCCTCCCCGTTGACTCCCCTGCAATTTCGACAAGACCACCTCTCCCTTCACCCGCACGCCATCCCTCTCTCTCCCCGACAACGCACGGTTTGCACACGCAAACGTGCGCCAACCACTCTCGCCGAACAGAAGCCATAATCCTAGCTCCTACTCTCCCATACATCCTTGTCGTTTCCCTTCCCGATTGGCCTATAAATAGCCTCGAAGGCTACCTTAATCGGGTTTGGAATTTAGAGCCCAGAAAACCAAATCGTGCACCATCCCTTATTCAACCAGCCATTCCTCCGCCATCGGCCGCCTTTGTCGCCCGTTCCGGCCACCAAAATTCTCCCTACACCGCCCTCTACACAACCCAGCCCCCAGCCTTCCCTACCTTGCCCTACACGAGTCACCCCGGCCGTGCAAAATTGACTCCCCGAACAACCCATTCGACCCTGCTCCGCCCTTCGTGCCACCAGTTGCCGCCGATACCGCCGCCTACATCGCCACCTCTATCCCCCAAAACAACCAGGGGATCCTGTCCTACCACTATATACCTCCATTTTCCCCTACTTCCCTCTCCCCTAGCCTCCACATCCACCTCTCCAATTCTTGCTTCCTCCACCGCCACCGCTGCTGGCACCACCACCTAGCTAGGTTGCCCCCAACTCCTTGAACCCTAAAACCTGAATAATAAAAGTGTTAATTATTTTTAATATTATTAACTATTATTATTAGTGTTATTATTATTATTATTATCATTATTGTTATTATTATTATAATTATTATTACTATTATTACTACCACTATTATTACTATTAGGTCCTAACATTTATCCCTAAGAACTTCTAATTAATGGTATTAATTAATACTAAAACCTTGTTATGTTATTATTACTATTACTATTACTAATAATAATAATATTATTATTATCATGTTTATTACTCTAACTATGACTAACATTGTTATTATCTCTATTATTACTATTATTTTAGTATTATTATTATTATTATTGTTGTTGTTATTATTATTATTATTCTTACTCTTATTATTATTATTATTATTATTATCAACATTATTATTATTATTATTATTATTATTATTATTATTATCGTTATATTTACTATATTTATTGCTTTAACTATTACTACCATCGTTATTATCCTTATTGTTATTATTATTTAATATTACTATTTTTAGTATTCTTATTATGATTAGTATTTCCACTATTATTATTATTATTATTATTATTATTATTATTACTTTCGTTATCACTATCATTACTATTATTATTAGTATTAGTATTATTATGTTTATTATTCTAACTATTATTATCATTGTTATTATCTCTATTATTATTATTTTTAGTACTCTTATTATTATTTGTATTATTACTATCATCATCATCATCATCATCATCATTATCATCATCATTATCATTATTATTATTATTATTATCATGATTATGGTTGTTGTTGTTGTTGTTATTACTAATACTACTACGATTTCAATTATTATTATCATCATTACAACCATTATTATTATTATTATTAGTATTCTTATTATCATTATTAGTATTATTAATAATATTGTTATTAGTAATATTGAAACCCTTACTTTAATACCATGAATATTACTAAGACTTACTTTGATTAGTGGTGATTTGTTTAACTACCTTGAGAATAATAATAACCCTACCTTTTATTTATAAACTACTATTATTAATATTAGCCTTAGTATTAGGCCATGACAGGGGTAAGATAGGAAAATTATAGTGATTCTGGTAGAGGGAGATTGACCCATAGTATTTCCCTCTTATAGGTGAATTGGGTCAAAACCCCCAGGAGGCGTAGGAGCGTGCTCCAAGCCCGACGCCGATTTAGGTAAGGATGCAATTAAGGCCATCTATGTGTTACATGTTTTACTTGCCTTGGGTGCCTTGTACGATTTATATGTTGTGTTATACATGTTATCTGTTTTTATTGTGTAGCGCAGCTTGGAACCGAGGTATGTTCTCGTGCTCTTGCCTGGTATGTGCTAATATGGATATGCTGCAAATATGATGTGATGTGATGTGACCCTTAAGACATGCATGCTAGGTTATTTGATGAGGTGTTGTGGAATGGGGCATGAAAGAGAAAAATGAGAAATTAAGATAACCAAGGGGAAGTAAGTTGGCTAACGTAGGTAAGGATGACCTAGGTAATCTGTGATCCGTGAATGAACGAGAAAAAAAGGGAATTAAATAAAATGGAAGAGTGGGAGAAACCAAGGTTACATGGGAGGAACTAGGGTTTGAATGGAAATAATAGGGTTTGGCATGGTAGAGATCAAGGGGTCTGCATAGGGAGGTTAAGGTCCGCATGGGGGTGAACCTTATGTATGGAAGGTTACTTTGGGACGTGGGGAAAGCAATGGAAGGTTTTTTTTGGGAGTCTGGAGGCTTGAGGTGAAAAATAGTATGTAGGATAATATAAGGGTACTTAGGGATCGGATAGGGTTTGGGGAGGAAACCCTAATTTGAGGAGGTAGAAAAAGAGAAAGAAAATAATAAAAATAAACGAGGAGGAGCGAGGTATGAGGGGAGAGTTGATTCTGAGGGTCATGACACGTGGGGCGTTATAGTAGTGTGGGTTGTGGGAGGCAGGAAAGGAAGGGCCACATAGGCCCAGATTAGGGTTTCTGGTGAAAACCCAAGGGTAAGGTGGTGAGTAGACCTAGGTGTATAATGTGGTGGACCTTGACCCACACACTTAGAAGTTGGGTTTCCGGTGTGAGAAAATGGGTTAAGGGAAGGATGTCGAGGCGAGTTAGGAGGTGCATAAGTCTCAAGATATTGGACAAGCCCTCCTAGGAGGCTAAGTGCGAATATAGTTAGCCATGCATGTCAAGGGTGAAATTATTTTGAATAAGATACGTTAAGACACTAATCACTTACAGAGGAAGATGTTGAGGCAGACCCAGACCCATCCACTGTCGAATAATAGTGGCTAGGGCCGGGGTGCCCTACATGACCAGTCCACAGGTGAATAATAGTGGCAGGGTATGTTACCCTCGTGACCGTTCCACCGGCTATAATAGCGGGGGATTCCGTACTTAACAAACCAATCATAATAATGATAAGACATTGGAAATATACGAATAATTATAGTGGAACACCTTGTGAGTCGGGGCCAGACCGGTCCACCAACAAATAATAGTGGCAGGGTATGTTACCCTTGTGACCGGTCCACTAGCTAAAATAGTGGCAGGGCATGACCCTCGTAACCGTTCCACCGGCTATAATAGTGAGGTTCCCGCAATTACATGGATTGATAAAGATTGATATGAATCGATTATATTTATCAGAGATCTAAAGATTAAGTTATCCGGACCATAGTTAGTATTGTTTATCTATGTTATCGCATACTGTCTGCGTAATTATGCCATGTCTGCTATGTCATGTATCTCTGTGTATATTGGCCTTAGTGAGTATGTTACCTTACTCAGTACGTAGCGTACTGATCACCCGTTTCATGGGTGCATCTCATTCCCAAGAGCAGAAGATCCTTCTAAGTTTGTGTAGGTAGGGGTGATGTCTTCTATGCCTACGATGCTTACGAGGCATCGGACAGGGCTGAGAGTTGAGCTCGGACCTAGCTTGGGGGTCGAGAGAGACGTGGCCGAAGTTCATCCTCCATTTTGTTTCCCTGCATTATTGTATTTTGCTTTATTCCGCTATATTATGTCCTCTGACATTTGGTACTTTAAAACTGTACTTTGGGTTGTACCCTTTTGATTTTCGCACTCTGATCCTGTATGACTGGTGTTTTATTAACGACTCATATTTGATGATTAATCTTATTTAAGCCTTAGCACTTAGTATCGAGATGATAGGAGTGAACCGATCTGGTGCTAAGTGTGGTGGTAATGCCCCTGGGTTTACGGTTTTATCTTTCTACTTCCGCTAAAACCCTTTTAGTTAAACAAAATTTTTCAGTAGTAAATTTGGAGGTGTTACAATTTTGCCATAATTCCTAAATTAGGATTTTCGGGGTATTTCAAATCCAATCTTAAACCTAAACATTTTCTCATTTTCTTTTTATTTCCCCTTTTTATTTTATCCTTTCCTTCCCCTCCCCTTGTTCTTTACCCTTCTCTCGTATGACCTCCTTCCCCTACCAACCAAGTTGAGTTTGGTTTGGTTGATTGAACCAAATTTCCCTTAATTATCCTAACTATTGACAAACCCTTACTCCTCCATTGCCTCCCATCTTAAATTAAGTAATCTTTACACCGTCAGGGTCATACCCTATTGACCTGTGCCTAATTTCACCACCACTTCATGCCTCATGTGTTAGCCCTCATGTATGCAGTTTATCACCAAAAATACTCTTCTCCTACCCTCCTTAATTTATTTAATTACCTCACCAAAATGGCCCTAAACTCCCTCTCTTCCTTTCCTCAACTTCTCTGTGCTTCTCCTTGTTGTTATCTTCTGCTATTGTGCAGAGAAGCTTCATAGCTTATACAAATCTATGCAACCTTAGCCTAGCTACGTCAACCTCCAATGCTACCACCCTCTAAGCTCCGTCACTTTTCCATGCTAACCCACCCCAAGCAATGCCACACTCCCATGCCTCTCCATACCACCAACGACACCAATCGATGCCTAACACACCCTAGTTGCATCACTTATTGTTACAACAAGACCTTATGAACATCACCTAGTGATGCTACAAAACCTATAGCTGAACCAAATTCTGTCGTAGCCAGTTTAGTCCTTATGCACCTTGGTTTGCTTTGATTTTGCTTCATTTTCTGACTTGTTTTCCCTTAAACTTTCCTTAGTTGTATTCTCAAGTTATAATTGTGCATTATACTCTATTTCTTAGGTGTTTTTATAGAGTTCTCAGAGGATGTAGCATAGCGTATGAGTATTTAGAGATCTGTATCCTTTTTAGTAAGGATACTAGTTATAGTGGGGTTTTTGTGCTAAATTTCATGCATTGATTTTGTTTATCATCATGTTGATATTATTATAATTCCATGTTGCTAATGTTATGATATGATAATGGATTATATGATGGATAATAAGAACGAGGACACATGTGTTTATACGATAAACTTTTATTTTCTAAGGGTGGGATGATTAACTATAGTTTGTTGACATAGTGACATCCTTATTAATTTAATTCAAATCTTGTAGTAAAATATTTTGAAATAAAAATTTCAATTAGTGAGAATTGAGGGTGCTACACTTTTATAGGGCATGTGATCTAATGAATACACATATGAGTGATGATAAAGTGCAAATTAATGAGAAAAACATCATCATGGTCTTTAATAAACAGATGCTTTCTCTTCATATTCTTCATTATTGTTGAGGAATAGAACTACAAATAGTACAATACAAAAAAAAGAAAAAGAAAAAGTAGAAGATGTTTTAGAGTGGTTTAAGAAAATTTATGAAGATAAGGCACGAAAAAATAGAGGATGGGTCTTCAGCTTCTCTAAAACCTTGTTGAATATCATATAAGTATAAGAAAATTAGTTTAAAGTTAAATTTATTACATCCCTCTAAGGTTTTGAAGCTCTTGTTATGTTTTTAATATATTTCTTTATAATTGTTTGAATCTTATTACGATTTCGAATCCCATAAATTTTCTGGGCTAATTTTGACTATCAAATTCCTTCTAAATTGATCTAACTTTGTCATATTTGGATTCATTGATTTTTTTAGTCTCTAAGGGATGTTCAACGTTTTAAATGGAGATTTGTGAAGGGAAAATACTATATATCATCCCCTTCCCCCCTTAATCACGTTTAGATATATAAATGAGCTGAGCTAACTAGGTATTTAGCGTGGTTTAGTTTGTTTGTTGTTTAGTTTAGGCTCATTTATTAAACAATCCAAGCCTAAAAAAAGTGAGGTCGCCTCATTTTTTGGCTTTGGCTTGTGAACTTGGTTGGTTAAAGGCTTGGTTTGACTCATTCATTTAGTTAAATAAGCCGAGTCTAAGCCTTATTTTAGGCTTGTTTAATGAACAAGACGAGCTCAAACTTGGGGTTGTTTGGCTCGACTTGATTCATTTATAGCCCTAATCACTTTCAAATCCCCAAAATAGATTTTTGTTTGTCAAAAATTTATAAAATTTCAAAGATACTTATATTTTGGCATATTTGAGATCAAAATGAATTGAAAATGGGTTGTAAACATCTTTTACATTTTCAAAGAAATTATACCATTTTAGGCATAATTAATTAAGCCTTGAACTCAACTTTCTCTGCACTAAATATATCTTAATAATCTAAAACTTGATCCTATCTATCTAATTTAAGCAATAAAATAATAACACCTTGTTTGACCTAAGGTGGTTATCAAGGTTCCAACAACTATTTTCTATTATTTTATTCACTACTTTCTACTTTATTTCCCTTAACATCTAGCCTCAGCTGAACTTTGTTCCAACCTCACTCCTCCCTCGTAACTTCATCTCTTCTAATCTCATAACCAACCCTTCTTCTCTCCCTCCTTCATCCATATTTCTCATTCAATTTTCTTATTTTTACTTCCTTCATCTTCATTTTATTGTTTTCTTTAAACAATTTAGTGTTGAAGTTTGAAAGAATTGAAGGAAAAACTTTCTAACCTCTTCCTTAATTTCATAATATTTCCTAAGGAAGAGTAAACATTCTTATCTTGATTCCTGCTTTTATTTATTTCATTTGTATTTTAGAAGTGTTTTGGAAACTTTGATGATTTTTGGTGTAAGGTTTTCAAGAAGGTGAAGAGTGGTGATCTAGGGGATGATTACGTGTAAGCTCAAATTTAGTGTATTGGTAAAAATAATTATACTAAGAGTATATAGAAATTTTAGCGTTAGCATGCTTCAATTTGTTGGGGTGTTGATTTTGCCACTTTTAGCTACTTTAGGGTTTTTGGTTTTTGGGGTTGTTTTGTAGTTGTTGTTATGTGACATATTAAATATTTTAGGAGCATGATCTTGAGGATGTGTAGGCAATTTGTTTCTTTGGATTACGTTTTGGTTTGATCATGTTTAGAGTATATATGATTTAAGTGAAGTTTTAAGCGTGTTTAGGGATATTTTGGTAACAATACATGATTGGTGCAATGTTCTGGATTTTTTTAGTTCCATTGTGTTCATCATGTTTGTTTTGTTAAGTATGCACATTTTTATGAATTAATTCCAATTGTAGCATGTTTTATGAACTAATAACGTTTTAGGTCATATTAGGGGTATTATGGTCATTTCATATATGTATTGCAAATTTGTGTATTTGTGAGGTTCTAATGTGTTCTTTAGGCGTTATATGTTCATAATTTTCATATTCATGAGCCGAATCCATTTGTGTTATAACTTATCTTATTTTTGGTATTTTATGGTCATAATGACCAATTTACATGCATTCTTATATTATTATTATTATTATTATTATTATGTGCTAATTATTACTTATATATATATATATATATATATATACACGGATTTAGGAAAGTAGCCTCGGGATAACATTTGATATACAGTTTACTGTGGATGTACTTCCCACTTATCATCGTAAGTGTTGCACTAATAATGTATCATTGAGGCACATCTCTCCACTCTATGGGTAATATTTAAGTCCTATAAGGAGTATTGATACTTAAAGGTCGGGATATTTTAAAGGTTTCGTTTGTCATAGCTATTAGTGTTATAGGTGTTTCATTTATCGTAACTGTTAATATTATAGGGGCTATGTTGGTAATGGTTGCTAGGTTATCGGTCACCCTATTAGCCATAATCGTGGTTTTATAGACCACCCCATTAGCCATCAGCAGAGTGTTATAGGGCACTATAATAGCCATAGACTTAACAAATATGAATAACATTATGTTTTAGAAACAAATTAGTAAATCATATTATAATTGAAATATGTAGGATAAGTGAATTATAATATCTTATGTAAGGAAATGGGTATGCAAGGGAAAATGATTTGTGCGATAACTTAAATAAAGAATATAATAACCAATGAACCTTGCATGTGTGTTTTATTTTTATTATTTTATATGTTTGGTATTATTTTCGCAGTGTTTGTATCATTCTTAAGTACTTTGTGGGAATTTTAGGATTTTGATGAATATTTTGAATAGTAGATTTATGATGAATTTAGACATGAATTATGTGTTAGCATTTTTTTACTACATTCTTCCCGCATGAATCTATGTGACTAATGTGATTGTATGTTGTCACTTTTAGTAAATTATGTTTGCTGAGTATGTTTAATATACTGATATTCTTTATTTTTTCCCTATATAGCTATGTATAGGATTAGGTATGTTAATCTGCACTAGGATGTGAATTGCAAGTATGATATTCGGAGTGGGACATAAACCAGACTTATTCGGATAATGTTTTTGCTTTGTTTATTTTCCTCTAAGGCTAACTCGGTTTATGTATATAAAAAATATTCCTTTGTTATTTGTTTCTATTATGTTTGACCTCATAATTATTTTTAGTATTGTCTTGTATTCTCGTATTAACTTTGGAATCAAATATGTATATTAGTGTAACATCCGACATAAATTGAGTATTGATATTGTCTTCTTTATATTGGCTATGATAGTAACAACATAAATTTTTTATTTGGCTTCCGCAAAATTATTTTAAAGCAAAAATTATATTTAGTAAAAATCGTGGTATTATATATACAGGTTTTTATTAGTATTCCAAGTTACTTTCATACGTATGAAAAACATGTGTGGGTTACGAAGGTGGATGTTCCAACGAAACCACCGTCATATGCTTGATATCATGATAATTGTTTTTAAAAATTACGTAGTCCATAATCAATGTCGAGCTTTTATTAGATCCGTCATTCCAACTACCAACTAGCTGATAATTTTTGAAATATTAGATAGGCAACCAATGCATGTTACAGGTTTATACTATGGTGAACAATTGTTATAATTTATCTAAATAGATTTATTTGCACTCATTATCAAATGATTTACTATAATAAATACAACATATAAAAATTTAAAATTTGAGTTATGAATAAAAATTCCAAAATACACTAGAACATGAATCAATTTAAGAGCCTAATATATCTTCATTGCTACAAATTATTACAAACAAAATTTATATTTGCAACAAACTAATGAGTAAATTTCTTCTGGCAACTATTCAAGAAGTAGGGTTTTGGGTAGAAACTATAGTTATTAAACTCTCGATTCAAAATTTATGATTTTAAGATCTAAAGTCACCAAATAATTTTTGATTCTAGGTAGAATCTTAAAGTAATGAAATCGTAGTAATATCTTACAATCTTATGCATAATCAATAGAATATTATTATCCTTGATAGAATGTTACAATTCTACATACTAATTATAATTTTTTTAATCTATTTGCCTTAGAATTTATTTTTTTTCTTTTATCCTAACTATATTTTTTCCTAACTCTAAATTTCTACCCCATTATTTTATATATATAATATATTGAGCTCAACCATGCGAATGAAGCCTGAGCACGGTAATGAAGTCAATTATTGAAAAAAAATATATACTTAAGTGCAAAGTAAAAGAATTGTACGTACTCAAATTTATGATATTACTTCCTTATTAATTTATTCTTAGTTCATAGTTATACATTTTATTTTATTTTGTGGAATTGTTAGTTTTTTGTTATGCATAATCCTTATATCTATTTTTTATATGCATATAATAAATTGTTGTTTTTGAGTTACTACAACTTAATTTATGACCAAAAGGGAATATTTATTTTTAATTTAAGCAATTTGATTTTGTAACATAAAAGTTTGTTTGGGTCGTATTTTTATGGTATTTGTGGGATCTTATGTTCTTACAATCAAATTCTATGATTTGATTCTAATAACCCTTATGAATTCAGTGGAGTATCAATTCTAACAATCTTGGTAGAAACTAGTACATATGTGGTCTACATAAATGGAGGCTTGTATGTTGGAAGAAATGAGAATAGAAAGGATACAACTTTGGTTATATATTAAACAAATTTGAGCAATGAACATTATAAAAATCATTTTTGCCCATTTGTCCTTGATTTTAGTTACATGAAATAAAATTCTCTTCTTGAAATGAACCCGACTAACATTATCCTACTCGATTTGCCAAACGGGCTTGCAAGAACATAATCATTCTCTCCAGATATGAACTAATCTCCGTGTTTATCGTCGTAATCGACAATGTTAGGAAAAGATAGAGAAATATCATATTTCATAACATAAAAACACATTGTGCCCCTCCCTTACCATTACAGATGCTTATATATATATTTAGGGTTACATCGTTCGACAAAAAAAAAGGAGAGAGGGGAAGCTAAAGACAACAGTAAAACGATTAATGGCCTTAGACATTGGGAAGGGAAGTATTAAGTTATTTGGCTTCCCAGTATCGAAAACAGAAGAAGAAGAACATGTGATGGCGAAGGAGGATTGAAGATGAAGAGGGTGCTGTCAGAGAGAGAAGAAAAGGGTTTTGGTGAAGACAGGGCATGGGGTTAGGGAAGGCACAAAATAAAAGATAGGGTAGAGTAAAGAAGAGGAAAAGTGGGATAGCCTTTTAAGGCCCGGGAAGGTAAGTGTGGCGAGATAAAGAAAAATGGCACAAGCTATAGGCTGGTTGAATTGCCTAGTTAGTCCATGGTCCAAATTAATATATATATATATATATATATATATATATATAGAGAGAGAGAGGGTCATGTGCGTACTATTTTTTTGGTACAAACGTAGGAACAATTCCTGGCCATTAGATCTAATTTAGATCTAACGACCATAAACATAAGCATGATAAAAACACGCGATCTGTTTGTTTTTCCTTCGCCAGCGTCCAACCCTCTCTGCCCCGCCCCATTCTGTTTCGGCTTTCGCCGTTCGCACCTGACCCCCAGACTCCATCGCACCTCTCTCTCTCTCCATCGCACCTCTCTCCCTCTCCATCGCACCTCTCTCCCTCTCCATCGCCCCCGTCTCTCCATCTTTCCATCGCCATTTCTGCCTATGCATCTCTCCATCGACCTGCACCTCCCATCTGCTGACAGATCGAGTGAAGTCCCCGACCTCCCTTAATTTCCACTCATCATCTACTCCGACGAGCTTCGTAGACCAGTAAACGGCATCAAGATCTACCAGCGCGAGCTCAGCCACTGTTCTCTTCGACCAGACCTCAGCTCCTTCATTCTTCAAGCTTCCTCTACCTCCTCTTGACTTCAACCGCACTACACTGCCACACAGGAGACAAGGAGAAGCAGTACACGGCGGCATCGCGACATCAGCAGGAGCACAACGGTATTCGATTTTATGTTCTTTTTTTATGGTCGGAGGGTCAATTAATATGTCGCATAATCCGATCTTAAATATAGTTCTGTGTTTTGGGAGTAACTATAGTCGACTCCGATATGTTTGAATGCCAACAATAATAGGCTTAATCAATTGTAGATGTGCCGCGTAACTTAAAATTAGTGATTTCAAAGTTTCAGTCAAGAGGTGGTATTTTTTATTCTGTTTCGTTGGTTCTTATATGTTTTTTGTAATCATTTTTTTATGGCAATTTTGATACTCTGATTGCTGATGCTGATTGTATGTCAGGAATGTTGTATTCTATTATGGATGGAATAATTATCAGTGTTGATTGTTTGGTGGCTGTAGGTTAGTCTGATTAATTATGTGGATGGATTAATGTTGTTGTATGTGACTGGTAATAATGATATGAAAGTAGTCTGTAATTAATGAAATTTCAGGCTTTGAATCTGGCATGGAGGATAAGAAAATCAAATGCAGAAACACTGAAGATTTGTGCTGGTGGTGGTGCAGGCAGGGCAGGGCAGGGCAAGTAGGGGTGTCCTATTTTGGGAGAGATGGTTAGGGAGGTTAGTTTGAGGCAGGCAAATTTTTGCAGGTTAGTTTGAGAGGGCAGGAACCTATATATATATATATATTAATTCCTTACTTCAAATTGTAACTAATGTAAATGAAAGACCGGAGTTGGATGTAATTTTTTTTCAACTTCATGAAGGTATTGGTCATTGGTGCTTTTCGTTGTAGTTTAGATGATAGTATAAGGTTTCTTTTCAAACTTGTATAAGGTTTAATTTAAGAAATTGTCAAATTTCGAATCAAGGAAGATTTTTTTCCCTTCTCATATTGTAAAACTAAATGAATGTATATTTGATTAATATATTTATGGTTTACATGGTTTAGGGTTTAGAGGGTTTGGGGTTTGGGGTTTGGGGTGTAGGATTTAGATGGTTTAGGGTTTGGGGTTTAGGTTTGATGTTTATAGGGTTTAGAGTTTAGTGTTTAGAGGATTTAGGGTCTAGGGTTTAGGGTTTAGAGGGTTTATGGTTTATGGTTTAGAGGGTTAGGGTTTAGGGTTTAGAGGGTTTAGGGTTTAGGGTTTAGAGGGTTTTATGGTTTATGGTTTAGGGTTTAGGGTTTAGGGTTTAGTGGTTTAGAGGGTTTAGGGTTTAGGGTTTAGAGGGTGTTAGGGTTTATGGTTTAGAGGGTTTAGGTTTAGGGTTTAGAGGTTGGTTTAGGGTTTAGGGTTTAGAGGTTTAGGGTTTAGGGTTTAGAGGGTTTTGGTTTAGTTTAGAGGTTGTAGGGTTTAGGGTTTAGGTTTAGGGTTTAAGGTTTAGGGTTTAGGGTTTAGGGTTTATAGTAGGGGTTTAGTGTTTAGGGTTAGAGGGTTTAGGGTTTAGGGTGTTTTAGGTTTTAGGTTTAGGGTTTAGAGGTTTTAGGGTTTAGTGTTTAGAGGTTTAGGGTTTAGGTTTAGGGTTTAGAGGGTTTAGGGTTTAGGGTTTAGTTTAGGGTTTAGATGTTTAGGGTTTAGAGGTTGTAGGGTTTAGGGTTTATGGTTTAGGGTTTAGGTTTAGTTTAGAGGTTTAGGGTTTATAGTAGTAGGGTTTAGTGTTTAGGGTTAGGGTTTAGGGTTTAGGGTTTTAGATGTTTTAGGGTTTAGGTTTAGAGGGTTTAGGGTTTAGTGTTTAGAGGGTTTAGGGTTTAGATGGTTTAGAGGGGGTTTAGAGGTTTAGGGTTTATGGTTTAGGTTTTAGGGTTTAGGGTTTAGAGGTTTGGATTAGGTTTGGGTATTTGGTTTGGATAGAGGTTTGGATTAGTTTTTTTGTTTGGTATTAATAAAATCTTGAATGTGATTAAATTTTGATCCAATGGATGAGATTAGTTCTTATGTTTGTATATTAATAGTAGTTTGTATGTGACTCCTCCCCTCTATATATATATATACATATATGTATATATGTATATAGTTTTAGTAAAATAAGTTACGACACATTCAGTCTTAAGGAGTAACTTGGGTTATAACCTGTGATGCATGGGGACGGCAGTCAGGTGCCGTCCCCCCGTCCCGGAAACTCCTCGGAAACGTTTCCTGATTAAAAATTATATTAAAATTATTTAATTAATATTTTTATTAAAAAAATATTATTTAATTAATATTTTATTAAAAAAATATTATTTAATCAATATTTTTATTAAAAAAATATTATTTAATTAATATTTTTTTGACGTTTCCTGCCGTCCTCGTTTCCTAAATTTTTAAAAAATGCCGTTTTCCGCGTTTCGTCCCGTCCCCGTTTCCCCGTCCCCATCCCCGTGCAACACTGGTTATAACTCTATAAACCCATAAGGACAAGAGGATGGGTTTGAAACTGCCATATCTAAGACTAATATCAACTTAAACATTGGCATTATTAGTCAATTACATACACATAAATAAAAATGGGCTAATTATCGGATCCAACTTATCTACGATTATATAACCTCTATTCTAACTAAAATAAAATAATAATAATATAATGTACGATTTTGGGTTTCCATCTTAATGCTTATTTTCTTGTATTCTAACTCCATTTTTTAGTTCATTTGGAACATAGAAAATATAAAACTTTTAGAACAGACAGAAAATATATTAGAATAATTTAAAATAAGGTTAGGTATGACATTTAATGATGTGATGTCCGTATTACTTCTTCTTCGTCATATTATTGCACATCACCGTGTTACAAATAGAGGTTAAGCAAATAATAGAAATACATTGATGGGTGTTCGGTAGTATCTGTAAACAAAACTATAGCATCGGTTTATCTTTGATCGTTGCAGCTCGTTGTGTATTATCATCATATAATGACAACTTTTAAAATGATCACTATTATACGGGGGGTGGTATATATTTCATATAGGAACAATTTATTTTTGTGTCGGTGGATAGATAAGATTGAATTTATCATTTTATTTAATTCATAATCTGATATGTATCTACAAGTAATGAAGATTCGTGCTAAGATGTTATGGTACTTGACTACTTGTACAGAAGCAAGTTATTTCCCGACTTTGAGCATTATTTTTTATTTATTTTTGTGGGACTATTATCTTTCTTCTTTGCGAAGTTTCATTTCGTTCTTTTTGTATTGCATTATTCTCTAGTGTACGGAAAGATCAATTTATCAGCGTTCATAATTCTCCCTAATGCGCCAAATTATCCTTGTGTGGTACTAGTGCCTCCGTTGAAATGCTTCGTACCTTGTGTCAGTATGCACGCTCGTTCTTGGGAATGTGACCGATCATCCGTTAATGCTTCCTTCCGTCCGGTGAATTAGGATGTACCCGAAGCACTAGAAAAGGCCTGGGTTATTTGTCACTTATATTTTTTGTTGCATACTATTATTTTTATTATAAACTTTCTAAACAAAATATTTTATTAAAAAAATTACCTTTTTACATTGAAGATAGCCTTTTCTAAATGAATAAATTATTTATTAAAACTTCTTTCATTACTCGGCTGCTGAAATTTTCTTAGTTAAGGCACAATTTATTCATTTCTTGTAACAAGCCGCTAAATATTGAACACACACAATCTCATTTTTTGCTTCAAACTCTCGAACCTCAACATTAATGTCTTCACCTTTGCTCTTCAGTCTCCGTCCGTTTTGTATTTGTCTTGACATAGAGTTGTATTTGTTTATCGTCAGCATCGTCCCCGTCTCCCATCACGTTTGCTATCTTCCCCTTTGACCGCCATGTTGCTCTTATTCAATGTCTCAGTCCACAACTCTAGTTTCACCTTCTCTAATCTTCGACTTTTTAAAGTCATAATTAACCTTTATTGGTGAGGCGGTTTCTTCTTGTCCTACGCAATTGACCCCATTCAATTATGCCGTTTTCCATTTTGAGTTTGGTTAGTGTTTATATCCCTTGTGGCTCAAATGTTGGCTCTGGCATTTCTTGTCTTCTGACTTCTTCATAATTTCACAAACACAAATAAATATTTTGTGTGTCTAGTTCAAAAGCAGTTTCTTTTCACTATTTTTCAAAAATATTTTGTTAAAATTGTTGGTAATTTGATGGATTTTGCAAGTCTTATGTGTGGTAATTGAATATATTGTGGATATATGGCTTTAGTTTAATCAATTTTATCCTGTTTTGCTGCATGTTGGCTTGGTGTGACTGTTGATTTGTAGTTTGTCAAATATGAATTACTATCCTTGAGGTTGGTTCGATTGTTGATGGATTTTTTGTTAGGAATTAAATCGTATTTTGATGATATTAGATATGGATGTTCAGTCATTGTGGTTTTGGCGAGGCCACTGCTTGATTTGGGTTATTGTGTTTAATATCTACAATTGATATATTGACCAAAAGTAGGTTTGTTTACTAGATTATTATTTTTTTAGTTGGTTGTTGCTTTAATGCAGTGCTTGTGTATTTTTCATTATTTATGTAACTAGCTTGATGTTATTTGAGTGCCTACTAGCCGTGTGTTTCACAATAAGTTGTGGTTTGGATGATAAGAACTATGTTCCGTGTGTTTCTAACAATAAAACATTTCATTCATTATTGATCATTTAGCTATTATTAGCCATAGTTTTGTCTTCTATTTTCATTTTGATATTGTGTTAGTCTTATTTGGTTTGGAGTGCAATGTTTATGGAATTGATGAATAAATTTTGTTTAATAGTGCATAATTATTTCCTATTTGGTTTTTGTATGTTATTGATTTTTGTGATGAGGTCTAATTTGTAGTAATCCAAATCTTCATAAACTTCATACTTATGTTTGTAAATCATGAAATTAAATTACATGGCACTATACTATATGATTTCAATTATTTTGGTCTTTTCCATTGGGTGTGTGCAAGTAGTGAGCCTAAGCTAATTAATGATATATGTTAATTAATTGTTGTTTCGTCTATAAAGGGGTCTAATGTCTACTATATATGCTTCTCTTTGAATTTTGAAGATAATCATCCATAATCCAATGTCTAAGAAAAACTCAACGAAGAATGAGATGACATCACACACAAGGTATATTAACGGTGGTAATCAGGTATATTTTAGACTCATGATTATTTTATTACTTTTGATGTATCTATTGTAGTTGTTTGCTATTTCATCATTTTAAAGTATAACTAATATTTTTAAAATCAGAAAGCTTTTAAAAAAAAACATTCAAGACTTTGTTAAGGAGTTTACCAATAGTGAAGTATTTTCTAGTAGAAATAATCTTCTACAATGGGTTTGGGAGATGCGTCTTAGGCTTATGATGGTTTTAGCTATAAAACATAGCATTAAATCAAATGGTAAGGGAAGTGGTAGATTAATTATAAGTTGTGAAGGAAATTGTGTTTATACAATAACAAGGCTTATAGACATTAAAGGTCCAACAAATTCAAATATGAAAAAAAGAGGATGTATTTTTATGCTAAAAAGGGGTTGAAGAAAAATGCAAAATGTGGATCTTACATGTTTGTCATGTAAATTGTAAACATAAGATGGCAACATATCTTGAATGACATGCAGTGGTGGGTAAGTTGAAAAGTGGATGAATTGAAGGTTGTTGGAGCTTTAATAAGAAGTCATGTTAAGCCATGAAGAATTATATTACATCTCCAAGAAGAGTTCTAGGATAATGTCAATAGAAAGAGGCATATTTATAATGCTCCGCATAAATTAAAAATGGAAGTAATGGATGGCTGGAACGTATTACAATAGCTTATGTATTTTCTTGTTCAAAATCATTACTTCCAATGGCATCACAATGCACTAGATTTGGACATATTGAGTGATCTATTATCTGTACAACCGAAATCTACTGAACTGTTATGGGCAAACCCTTTTGTTATAGAAATGGATTCCACCTATAATACAAAGTGAATAGCCATTCCCCGAGGGACAAGAAAACTCATTTTCGATATTGATTGCCTTTGCTTGAAATTGTTAGAGTATCTCCGAGACTAAAATTTTTTAACACTACATATGCATTTATGTCATTTGGGAACATAAAGAGTTATATATGGGTACTAGAGAAGGTTAGAGGCTTGATAGATTCATTATTGTTATCCACATCCATTCTCATTGATTGTGAACTTGGTCTTAATCATGTAATAGAGTGTGTATTTTCCAATTCAAAAAACATCTTATATACATTTCATGTGAATACAAATTTTGAAGTAAAGTGCTAAAAAATGATGGGTAAATCATTTGCACGTGATTTTTTTCCCAAGTGGAAAGATCTAATCAAATCCACAAATGAGAAAATATACCAAGAATGATTGTCTTTTTTTTAGGGTAGATAAAAGAATATTCCCCATGTGTTATTATTTTTGAAGAGGCATTGGCTAGTTCCATATAAAGCAAATATCCTGTCATCTTGGTTGATGAAAGGAGCCTAAATGGTAAGAATAATGCCCTTGGGAGCCTTCGAAACCCACTTTGACATCACTCTTTGCTTGAATATGCATTCTTTCAGTCGATGCTAGATTGAGCACAAACCAAAGCTCCATTAAACAATTACAAAGAAGCTCAGTCAAGCACATTGCAGAACCATAAATATTTCCCTAGAAATAGACAAAGAGAGCAATTAGACAAAAACATTCGGCATACCAATTTTAGGCACATCATTTAACCTAAGAGCTTGGTCGGAATCCAGATGAGGCGTCATGAATAATGAAATCACTTCATTGAACTAATTATGGAACTAATAAAAACTAGACAAGAGAACTAATAAAGTCAATTGATTCAGCCGAAAAGCCTTCAACTTCCTAAACTGTCAAGGTAAACAGACACATAACACCTCATATCTAAAAGCCAAACACTAATCAAATTCAATGAAACCAACCCTAAAGACTTGTTGTGTCATATTTGAGATGATTGAAGTATGACTATAAAGGTTTTATTGACTCTATAAATTTTGAATGGATGATCTTGATAGTTGAACTTCAACCTGGATCTAATAAAACTCCCAATGTTTGTTGTAATCCTACCGGATCTAAATTCAAACTCGAGCTACCAAGGATGGTGAATTTAATCATCACTTAACCATTGTTACTCACTTCCTCTCACTATATGTTCAATTCAAAGTTTTGAATAAGAGCAAAAAAATTTCTACTTTAAGGCCCAATTCTAAACTATCTATCAAATTAAAATCCCTCAATCAAAACTACAAATTTAGAGGCGAAGAACAAAAAATTGAAAGAAAAATGGAAGGATGCATAAATGGGAAGAGACTAGAGGTATCAATGAGAAAAAAGTGAAAGAAGAAGAGGTAAATTCATGCAATGATATTCTATAACATATTTGATTTTAGCAACCAACTATCAAAGGAAATTTCAATAAATAACTTAATTGCTTAGAAAATCTTACATTCCATGCAAAAAAAGTATATTTTTTTTATTAGGAAGGGGTATATTAGGAAGTTTATAATAAAAATAATAGTGTGCAACAAAATAATAAGTGCTAAATAGATCTCAAGCTAATGATGGAAGACTTAAAACTTGATTACTCAACCGATATACTACTTCATTCACTGTTTGAGAAACAATTGATATGGAGCCATTCATGGCACTTAATCATATACTACTTTCACACTGGTCTTGTCAAACCTTAAATTAAATTAATTACCTTTCATGCCAATATTGGTGATGGGACAATGTTGTCGATAAAGTCAGGTCCCACTTCATTCAAAATTCAAGATTTAATTTTATTTTCCTTCTTAATGTACACTATCAAACATATAAACAACTTGATGCTAGAATAAAATATAATAAATTGAAATGACATGTAGATAAAATAAGCTAATGTATATTTATATTTTAAATATACTTTTAACATTTTTTTCAAAAGATAATACAATAATAGTTTTAAATTTTTTAAAAATAGGATGGTCGTATACAAAAATTATAATAGTTTTAAACTTTTAAAAAAGATAATACAGTTATAGTTTTAAAATTTTTAAAACATGCTACATCCTCCCTAGTTTTTCCATCGTCATTATTTCCATATCCTTGTAACTCTAGCTCTTAAACTTTCAATTTCAATGATTCATCAAGTAATTTCTTTGTTTAAATCATCAACTTGGTGACACAAACTTCCTTGTTGTTGCCGTTGCTCTTTACCAGTGACATCATATGTCATGCCAATTTTTTAAGTTCAATTTTTTTCATAATCAAAGGATAAAGCTTTGATTTACATATTAATTTGATTAATTTATGTTTGAAGGGAAATTTTGATTTCTTCTTATATCTATTTTGTATTGGTATATAACTCTATCTAGAGAGAGGGTTTAAGTCTCTCACACTTCTTAATTTCTGTCATCTAAAATTTTTTTCAAAAACATTGTAGCTCAAACTATTAATAGCAATCTTGATTTAAAATAATTGTCAAAACATACCTTTCATAATAGTTTTAAGCAAAAACCATTATTAAAGCTTGGATTTTCTTTGTTTCAACATGTTCTTTATGATGATTCTAGAACCACTATTAAGTCTTTAATAATTGATGATTTGATAGTTAGTAGCGTGCCATCAAGAGCTATAAATTAAATTTTTATTTTTCATAGAAATATATCACAAGTAAGTAGCATATGGTGAATATGATTTGATCCCATGAAGAGAATGTAATTTCTAAAGTTTAAAGTAATGCTTCGTGCTCATTGTAAATTACTGTGCATTAACCTCCCGCTAAATAAAATTAGGAAAAAAAAATTGCATATTGTGTGTATACACTAATCCTATTCTAAATAAGGTTTAAAAGTCCAGATTCATCAATCAGATTCATCCAAAAAAAAAGATTGCTTGGACTACTTGTGAATACCTCAGTTTTGATATCCACATGACCTTAAAATCAATACCAACTTAAGCCATATATGCCCTTAAGATTTGCCCTTAAGATTTTTCACTAACTTATGCTAAGCTTTAACCTTCAACCATGATGAAAACAGCAGTAAAAAATCAAAAAATTATATTTGAAATTTAACGGTAGAATTCAGCTTAAACATGGAAAAACTACCTCCAAAAGTGCATAAAAATGTATCTAAACTTATCTAACTTAATTCAAAACTTTGTAGACTGTATCCCCTAGTGTACCACAGGTCTTTAGTCATTTTTATAAGCAAAAAAAAATCCATTTCAGATATGTAAAATCATACCAGTAGATTGGTTGGAAAATTGGTGCAAAACGTGAAGAGAAAGGTTTTACGGTGCATAAAAACCTATCAAAATTTATTCCGCTTAATCTTCCACTTATGGATTATTTGGAGATACTTATCAAAAGTAGTTAACTAAGACAATTAATTATTTTAAAATTTTTATGTTTTTTTTTTAAAATAAGTAGTTATCTTGAATAACTACTCTTGATAAGTAGCTTCAAATAAGCACTTAATAACTGAATTTCCTAGAGTATTTCAAGTCTTCAAACAGGTTTATAAGGTGGAAAGTCACTGAAATACAATTTTGAAATCGATCTAAAATTTTAGAATAAAGCATGAAGAAACCCTTTATATATGGTGCATAAAAACTCATAAAAACTTAGCCAACATAATTCTCTAGTTGGTGTACTAGATTTTCGATTATATTCAAGTATTTGAAATTGTCCTTCTCTAGCTAAATGAATGAAATTAGACATGAAATCTGATTGCTAAATAAATGGATTATAACATCAATTTTATTGCATTTAAACACAACATTGAATACATTTAGGTAAGCATACCTGAATGTGCAAATGTCTAATTAACTTTTTGAGTCATTTATGGTCTGAAAAACATGTTGTTAGCTAAAGAAATTATAAAAATAAAGATTTAAAAACATATCAGAAAAAAAAAAATTCACCATAGATTCATGAATCATACACAATTCATAAGAACAAATTCAACAACTCAATTTGACCTACACCTTCCTAAATTTATTTCATTACTATTTAGGCAAATTATTAATAAGAAATATAACTCCGATTCCAAAAAAAAACAATCAAGTTGGAATAGCGACAAAAAAGAATCAAATTAGATGTACAATTTGTAGTTGAATGGTCAATCATAAAAGGATTAAACTTTCAGCTCCATATCCTAACTCAAGAATAATTTAACATTTTTTTAATGTCATATTGTCATCCTAAATTTCTTTAGTCATAAATCATATTACAATAGTAAAAGTAGATTGATGAAATTCAAACCAAATGTAGAGATAAAAAGGATGGACAACAGCTGCAGTAAATTAAACATAGTTTAGGGCATAAACAAACTCCAGTTTTTATCTTCTCGGTACTTGCTAAATTCCAACAATTAAACTTCCTTTATATATTTTTATTCAGCATATTCATATGTTACATGTATTAAAATTCACTAAAACACAAGCAATAACTCTCAGATACCATTTTAGGATGAATTTATATCAAAACTCTATTTATGCTTTTAATATAGACTTGGTTTGGGGGGAATGTGAGAACATAATTAAATATAAATCTAACTATGTTAAACTAACCATACACTAAACTAATTTAAATATTTACAATTGAGCACACAAATTTAAATATTAGTTTAGTTATCTTACCGTTAAGTTAATTTGGTATATTAATTATAGGGAATCTACTAACAACATTCTCCCTATTCTCCTTTACTAGTTAGAACCAATCTAGCTCGATTCTAACTCATCACCAGATAATTTAAACGAAAAAATCATTAAACTTATGAAAACCTATTCAAGACATCAAGAATATAATTTTCCTAAATTATGTAATGCTCTAATTTAGACCAAGTCATACGACCGACTAAATCTGAATTAGTTATTGCCAAATTCATCAATTCAATAGCAATTACAGATTAAAGAATCAATGACAACAATAGATTCATAATCAAACAAAGCAAGATGTCTCCATCTTTATGCATATATATGAATCATAAATCATTCATCTCAAGCAAGGCATAAATACATAATTAACTCATGGATTAAATATATAACTAAAATAATTGTCTCAAATCATCTAAATCAAGAAAAACTAAACTAAAATCTTAATTATTGAAATTAAATTAAACTTAGAAAACTATATACAAATATGTATAGGAGTGAGAGAGGTTCATTCAATTTTCATCTGAATCTGCAAACTTGGGCACCGCTACGACCCAATGCTTCAAGCTTCAAATCATCCTCCAATGGTCACTATCCGCTTTGAATCCAATTGCTTATATCCCTCTTCAAACTCATCCACCTCCTTGCCTAGCCCCCTTCGTTCAATTGCTCTCAATTTTGGAACAAAATCGTCTTATTTCGATGGACTACTACTTGCTTCCTTATTTGCATTATGCTTCTCTAATTTATATAGCCAACAAAGAGATCTGCTTCGATTTAATTGTTGCGATATTTGTGCTTTTGTTGCAGTCAATGGGCTTAATAGATGTCGCACGTTTATTTTTCTCGGCTGATGAGATTGAAGTATGTCTTATATTTTTACTCAAATTCATTCTCTCTCCACCCATAAAGTGAGGTGGTTGAAACTAAAATAAGATTCTATCTTGCATTTCTACGGAGGAAACTTAATCTATCTTTGGGTCTGTTAAGATGCTTCTGTGATTTTCTTTTGAAGACTCTTCTAACTTTTTTTTCAAGTCAATTGGATGAGCTTGATTGTAATACCCCAAAATTGTAAAACTTAGAATTTAATAATTAATCCTTATTTGGGATAAGTCATTAATTTAATTTTTTTGTGTACTTTTGATTTATAAAAATAGATATGATTATTTAATAAATTAAAATAAATATTTTGTTATTTTATCATACTATTTTTATTTAAATAATTTCCAAACCTATATTTTACTAAAATTATCATCTTCAATTAATATCTTAAATTTTAAATAAATTGATTTATTAAAATAATTTATCCAACTAAATAATTAAATACTCTAATTTAAAAAATTATTTTATTTTTCTTTTCCCTTTTTTCCTTTTTCTTTCTCCTTTTTCCTTCATTTTTCCCTCATTTTTCATTTTCCTTATTCTCTTCCTTCCTTGGGCCACCCTGCCCTCTTCCTCCTTCCCCTGTTGAGTCACCGACCTTCTTCCCTTCACCCTTTTTACCCTTCCAACCCCCTCCTCCCTTCTTATTTTTCTTCCTTCTTTTTCCCTCGGTTGGGCGAGCCCAATCTTCTTCTTTCTTTACTCCTTTTCCCTCGCACGTGGGCCGACCTACCTCACCTTTCTCCCTCACCTGACCGACTTGCCTCCCCTCTCTTCTTCTTCTTCTTCCCCTGCACATCATGCCATGCCATGTTGCACCTACTCCCCTGCAACTTCCTCCTCCTCTACCCTTACCATTGTAGCCTTGCCCTCTCCCTCTCTCTCCCATCCCTTTCCATTCCATTTCGAGCCAAACACCCCCTACACATGCCCTCTGGAATGCATCCCCTTTCCCATTTTCTTCCTTCCATCTCTCTGCCATCCTCCCTAACCTGCAACACCTTCCCCCTATAGCTACCTACCTTGCATGACCTTTGCCTGTCCTTCCCTTCCTATTATTTTTCTTCTTCTCCTACCCATTTCTTCCCCCTCAAGATCCCCTTCTTCCCCTATAGAGCCATCTTCTCCTTTCTTTCCTTATTTTTCTCTTCTCCCTATTTTTTCTTTGCCGCCCTCAACCACCATCTCTGCCACCCAACTAATCACCACACCAACCCCTGGCCTCCCTTACTTCCTCCCTACACCACCCAACAATTGCCACTAGCCCCTACAACCCACCTTTCTCTTCCTTTTTCTTTTCTTCTCCTTCTCGACCTCCACCTTGTGCTACCATCTCCCCTCTTCTACCACCGTCAAAGCCATCCCTCAACCCCCTAATACCTCCCCTACCACCTCCTACCTCAGCCTGCCGAGACCCTTTGGTACCCCCTCAATTCTCCTTTTCTTTTTCCTTCTTTCTCCTTCTTCTCCCTTCCTTTGCACCACCTTTCCAGCCCTACTGCCGTTGTCTCTACCCCCATCTCCGACCCCTGACCACAACCTACACTCTACTTCCCTTCTTGCTCCTAGCCACTACCCCCACTCCCCTCCATAAGCCCTTAACCGAAACCCTTTACCCTCACCTGAACCAACCCTTCCCCCTTCTTCCAAATTTTTTCTCCACCCTTATTTCCCCCTCCTTTTTTTGCATGAAACATGAGACTTGCTACATATTTTGAGTTACTTAGCCAAATCTTTGAGGTATAATATAGTTAGTATTAGTACGCATTTAATAAGATTTTTGATAAAAAAAATTATCCTTTTAATTTTTGTATTATTTCTAGGTATAAATTTTACTAATCAAAGCTTAAACTTTTTAATCGAGGTACCGGTAAAGTTTAATTATCATTGGAAAGAAGGTAAACATTATACCATACTAAAATGTGTGGATATACATGTGCTAGCGCATTAGGATTTTTAAATATATTTGTGTGCATATTATGTGATGTTAATTATATCATGACTTGTAGTATATGTTGGAAGTTGGAATGAAAAGCATGCTATATTATGAAATATGTCATGTGTAGAAATGAGGATTAAGAAATGAGCCTTGTTGCTAAAAATGATATTAGATGCATATATATGTCATGATGAGTAAATATGGTCATTTGTAGTAGGGATAATGTTAATATGAGCCCTAGGGGCATTTTAGTAGTTTTAATTGTACATAGGATGTGGCCTAAAAAAGTGTGAATGGTAGGTGATAATGGGTATTAATAATAAATAATAATAGTTGGTGGTGTTAGATGACACATGTGGACCTTGGGTGTTGATATTTTATGTGTTAGGGGTATTTTAATAATTTTGGTATGAAAAATGGGTAACTTGGTAATTTTATGAATAAAAAGGGTAATATGATAATTTAATAAGTAAGAATGGTAGTTTGGTAATTGTGGAATGAAAAAGGGGTAACTTGGCAATTTTACGAATAAAAAGGGTACTATAGTAATTTAATAAGTAAGAAGGGTAGTTTGATGACTTTGGCATGAAAAGGGGGTAACTTGGTAATATTATGAATAAAGAGGGTAATATGGTAGCTTAATAAGTAAGAGGAGTATCTTGGTAAATTAACATGGAGAAGGGATAACTTGGTCATTTTATGAATAAAGAGGATAATTTGGTAATTTAATAAGTAAAAGGGGGTATTTTGGTAATTTGGAATGAGAAAGTGGTAATTTGGTAAATTAATAATAAGTAAAAGGGGATTTGGTTAATTTTGGCACAAGAAGGGGTAGCTTGGTAGTTTAATAGATAAAGGGGGTATTTTGGTAAGTTAATAAGTAAGAAGAGTAACTTGGTAATTTAATGAATAAAAAGAGTATTTTGGTAATTTAATAAGTAAGAAGGGTGACTTGGTAATTTAAAGGATAAAAAGGGTATATTGGTAAATTAATAAGTATGAAGGATAATTTGGTAATTATATAAGTATGAAGGAAAATTTGGTAATTTAATAAGTATGAAGGGTAATATGGTAATTTAAGAAGTATGAGTGGGTATTTCGATGATTATATAAGGATGAGGTGTAATTTGGTAATTTAACGAGTATAAAGGATATTTTGGTAAATATACAAATATGACGGATAATTTGGTAAATTAACAAGTATAAAGCATAAATTGGTAATTTGGCAAGTAAAATGGTGTTTTAGTAAATAGGCAAGCAAGAGGAATGAATTAGTAATTGTATAGGTGAGAAGGGGTAAATTGGTAATTTGTATATAACATGACAATTGATTTAATAAACCTCTATGATAAGAAATAGGTTATGTTAAGTAAAAGACTAAGGGTTATGGCCTTAGAATCACTTGTTTAAGTATAATCATGTATATTATGAGGATAAGGGTATTTTGATAAATCGACAAATATCATAAGGATAATGCATGGTATAAGGTTGAATGGATAATTAAGGATATAATATGTTGTTTATTTCATATCCATGCAAAAGATGCCTTAGTTGCTAATTATGCATGGAAATGTATGGTGGATGTACTAGAAGTACATGATAGGGTTTATGTGCTCAATAATCATTAGGTATACAGTACTTGATTCTGTGACCAGTAGTATAATTATGATATGATAACCTATTATGGCATTTAAATAAATGAAAATAAATTATGTGATGAAAATAAATGATAAGAGGAAGCCTTAGCCTTAGGGACATTTTGGTCATTTTGACTTAAGGTGCCTAAGTATAAGAATTGGAACCTTAGATAACCTTAGTAGACTATCTAAGTCAACATGAAAAATAATACTAATAATGATTACTTAATAATAATGGAAACAAATAAAAAACGAACAAGTATAAGATTGTTGCATTTCTCGTGGTCATCTTAATTAAGACACTAATAATTAAAGTGGAAGACCTCGAGATCACGAATTGTGGCTCTTTAGGATTGCTACTCTAAAGATGTGGTTTAGCCTACAATTATTTTGGATTTTGCTAGTGTGTCTTAGTGCCCCAATCAGACCCTACATCTTATTCTATTTAGCTCTATGGACCTACTTAGGGAGTATGCATACTTATGGATTACGCATCCTTGTCGGTAGGGTGTTGTGTGTCCTCGTGTACTAGTGGTGTGACCGTAGCCGGAACGCAATTTAAACCTTCTTATTGTCAATTGTAGCACTGGTAAATAGGGTATCGTTCTAGCCGGGGATTGAGAGGGCTCACCTCTATCTAACTAGCTTAAACTATAAATAAAAATAAAAATACTAAATAACACAGAATAAATAAATAAGAAAAATACTAATGGGGGTTATCAAAATAATAATAAAAGGAGTAAATAAAATAAAATAAACTAATAATGAAAATAATGGGAAACCACAGATATGAGAAATATGTTAGGGAAATAAAAATCCACCACTAGATTAGGTCGAAATATAATATGTATTTATAAGTCAATATTTAATCGTGAGAAAGAGATCGACCAAGTTGCACACCAAACGCAGGTCCGTACACCTTATATTACTTCCCTTAATTAATTAATATGACCACGTGCCTATATTAACCCTATTAAATACTAGCAGTATAGTAGCAACAAGTGGCTCCTATATTTAACTAGATTTAATGCATTAAGTGTAAGTGGAAGGTTGTCAATCTAAGTACCCATACTAGTACAAAAAGCATGTCTAGTTGTATTTCCTTTCCTTGACCCACACATATCGAAACGTTTTACCACTTCGGTTAGAATCACAAAATAATTAGGTGTCTTGTTATCTAACCTAGCTGCAATTTATACATATAAATTCTAGTATATTTAGATGGTCACCTAGCAGACAAATAATCCTACATACTGTCACTTATGAGGAACCAGAACAAGGCATGCACCAAATAAACTATACTTGACAGAATTATACATATAAACGATAGCAATTAACATAGAGTCAAGAAACAATCTCACGAAACAAAGAAAATATTATAATTCAAATCATAATCTAGGGTTTCAATTCATTCCCTAACAATAAATATTCAGCCAACCATAATTAAAGAATTAATTACACAGAAATATATATCTAAAATATAGATTAAAAATAAGAGAAAGAAATAACCGAAATTAATTTTGGATAAAAGATCAAGAATTTATTCAGATAAAAATTAATTTTAACTGAAATAAATTCTACCGGTATTAAACTCTTCCTCTAATTTTTCTTCCTTCTCGGCCTTTATTTCCATGCACAATTCTTTTCTTCTTTTTTCTTTTTCCGGCTGGCACTGACGGCAGACAGTGAAGCACGGGGACGCTGAAGTGCGCCCGTTTCGCGTCCCCGGGACGTTTCCGGGGACGAAACGCGAGACGGGACGCTGATTTAAAAAAAAAAAACCTCCAAAACGACGTCGTTTTGGAGGATTTTTATTGTCTCTCTGATGCTACTCGCCCACGTCCAGTCACCCGGTCCCCCATCCCCTCGCACGACGCCCCACGGCTCCAGCCTGGCAGCCCACTGCCCCTCACTGGCAGCCCACTCCTCGAGAGAAACGTATGTGTGTGTGTGTTTTATATATATATATATGCTTGCGCATTTCCATGCCTAGACTCTCCTGCTTTCACTTCGTTGGTTCAAGCTTTTAGTCCTCTGATTTGATTGAAAGTTTGTGCTTAATTTTATATTAAAATATTTAATTAATATTTTTATTAAAAAATATTATTTAATCAATTTTATTTATTAAAAATAATCATTAATAATTAAATTTAACTAATATATGAATTAATTTTAGAATTTTTTTTATTTTTTTCTCTTAATTTTAATAAATTTAATCTATTTTTAAATATATATATATATATAATTTTTTTTAACGTTTCCTGCCGTCCCCGTTTCCTATACGTTTAAAAAATGGCGTTTTCGCGTTTCGTCCCGTCCCCGTTTCCCCGTTCCCGTCCCCGTTTTCGTGCAACACAGACGGCAGATGGAGGCTGCTGCGTCTCGTTTGGCCTCGATTTTCGTGCGACTTCCCTGTGCTCTTCGTCCTTTTTAGCTCTGCCGCACGCCCGAGCCTCTGTCTTTTCTTTCTCCCGAGCCTATAAAGGCTCTCGTACCTTGTGTCCTGCCGCTCGCCCCTCGAGCCTGTGGAGGCTCTCTACTTTTAGGCCTGAGGACCTCTGCGTTCTTCTTCCTTTTGCTTCGACCTGTGCCTCGCTTTTTATTAACGTTGCTTTCCCTTTCCACGTCAGCCCTTGTAACACCCCAAAATTCACAATTTTTTTTAAAAGCGGAAGCAATTAAATTAGAATTACTTAAAACCGTGAATTCTGGAAATGTTACAGCCACACTTAGTACCAGACCGGTTCTCTCCGACCGTTCCAGTACCAAGTGCTAAGGCTAAGAAAAGAAATAATCAATACAATCCAATTTCCAAATAAGCATTAAACGGTTGTAAAACAAAATCAGAGTACGCATCAAGAAATGTAATTCATTTCCAAAAGAGAATTAAACTTACAACCGATAAAAGGTTCATTAAAATACTCAATCGAGTAATGAATCAGAAAATGGTAAATATTATACCAAAGAAATAACAAAAGGAATGAAATCGCATAAAGAATGAATACGGCCATAACACTCTCGAACTTCGAGCCAAACACGCTCAACACTCAGCCCCAATTGATATCTCGCCCACCTGCACAAATCAGAAGGGCATACTACTCGTGGGAATGAGCAACACCCATAAAAGGGTGATCAGTACGCTACGTACTGAGTAAGGTAACCGAGCACTAAGGCCAACACACAAGCGCAGAATCCATGCAGAATAATAACAGGCATAATCCAACATAACAATATAAAGGTATATGAACAATTCAGGTAAAAGTACAAAGGCCCAATCATAATCCAGATTAATTATTTAATTAATCTCTTATCGGAATTCGATACACATCATGTCTTTTTATCAAATCCATGCGAAAATGGAAGCCCCCACTATTATAGCCGGTGGATCGGAGGCACATAGGGTATCATACCCTAACCACTATTATAGCCGGTGGATCGGATACACATAGGACTACGCGTCCTAACCACTATTCCTAACTGGTGGATCGGTTGGCTCCGGTTCGCATGGTGTTCCACTGTAAGTAATTAGTATCTTTTAGGCATTTTACCAAAATTCTGGTTTGCGGTTGTTGAGTTCGGGAACCCCCACTATTATAACCGGTGGATCGGTTACACATAGGACATCATGCCCTAACCACTATTATAACCGGTGGATCGGTCACACATAGGGTAAACACCCTAACCACTATTATTACCGGTGGATCGGTTGCACATAGGGTAAGAACCCTAACCACTATTCCGAACCGGTGGATCGGTTGGTCCCGTCTCAACGATCTTCCACTTTACATAATTAGTGTCTTAAGTATCTTATTCAACGACTTTCACCCTAGACATGCATGAATCACTCCTTTAACACTTCACACATTGTAACTCATAAATTCCATCCTCATGACTCCACTTTAATCACCAAAAAAACACCTGATACCGCAAAAACCCTAAGCAGTTGCACCAAACCCTAATTATCCACACGAACCCTAGCTCGGTTTCCTACGTACCCATATAATGCTCCACGCACTATTTTCCCTTCAAATGTTCAATCACCCAAACAACACTTACATTACTTTCCTCAAATCCCAAATCAGCGTTCCATACGTAAACTTCACTCTCATACAAACTTTACACATCCCATGCAATTATTAACTTCCATGCAAACCCTAATACCACCATACAACCATTAACCATTATGCAAAACCCAAAATCTCATCATACAAAACCCTAAATTCATTCCACATAACCCAAAAATTCATTCATACCAAACCCTAGATTCAAACCATATAAAACCCAATGATTCATCCATACCAAACTAAGTATCCATCCTTACCAAACCCTAAGTTCAAACAATATACAACCCAAAGATTCATTCACACAAAACCCTAAATTCAATCCATACCAACACAAAGGTTCAAATCATATAAAACCCAAAGATTTTTCCACATAATACAATTGATTAGATTCTCCCCTTTCATAACCACAAATTAGATTCTACCATACAAGACCATAAGTTAGATTCTTCCCCATAAAATCATAAATTAGAATCTCCCAAGCAAAACCATAAATTGGATTCTCCCAAACAAATCATAAATTATATTCTCCCAATCAAATCATAAATTAAATTCTTCCATACAAACCATATATTAATTTCTCTCACATAAAATCATACCAAACCATAAATTAAACTTCCCCATATAAAACCATAAATTGGATTTCACCAGACAAATCATAAATTAGATTCTCCCAATTAAAATCATAAATTAGATTCTCCCAAACAAATAATAATTTGATTCCCCCATATAACATCATAGATTACATTCTTCCAAATAAAACCATGCAATAGATTATTCCTCATAAATTCATAAAATTAGGTCAACTCACTTCCCTTAGTCAACTTCTTTTCCCATCCTCCTTTTTCATCCTTTCTCCCACATAAAATCATATCAACATCCTCACATGCATGTCTTACAGGGTCATACACAAATATTACACATGCCATACGAAAACATACTTCAACTCCACGTCATATCATCCACGTTATATCACATACAGAATGATCATAAGAATACAAAGGATACATAGCATGCGAAACACATAATGCCCATAAGCACATAAAAGGCCTTAGCACCCCTTACCTAAAACGACACCGATCTTGGAGCACGCTCCTACACCTCCTTAGGGCTTTGACCAATTAATAACATACTAATAAAATAACCTTAAAAAATTTTTAACTTTGCTAAAGACATAAAAATAATAGAGATATTATAAACCTTGATAATATAGGGTTAAATATTTTACCCTAATAATAATAATAATGATACTAATATAATAATATCAAAATTAATAAAACTACTATCAATGAGAATATAAATAATAACAGTAATAATATTAATAATAACCATAATAACATTAATAACAATACTAATGGTAAAATATTTGCATTAATCATAATAATAATAATAATAAGCTTTAAAATTTAAAGTGGGGTTTCGACCCTACTTATAACTAATGACTTACCACTTATTTAATATTAATAATAAAATTAATAACATATATAATAATATTAAAAATAATAAAGACAATGATAATATTATTATCAATGGTTATAAGAACAGTAGAAATAATAATACTCAAATAAATAAGTACAAATGTTAATACAAAATTAGGGCCTAAGATTTTCCAGAATAATTAATAAAATGATAATAATAATTATTCTAATAATAATAATAATAATAATAATAATAATAATGATGATGATAATAATCCTATAATAATTCAATTAATAACTTAAAATTCGAAACTAACAATAAAATTATTTTATTATCACTCTCCACCCTGCAAGTACAATTCAGCATAAACTTTCTCATCAAATAATAATAAAACATATTAAGAATATAAATATTAAGAATAATAATAATGGTAATTATATGCAAATAATTGAAATAAATTAAATCAAGGCTTATAATAATATGGAAAATGGTTGAGAGGGTCTAGGGTTCAACCTTAAGCTGGTGGGGATAGGTGGCACCGGCGGTGGTTCACGGCGGCGGCGGCGGTGGCCGGAAAAATAGAATAACAAAGAGAAAGATGGATGTTGGGAAAAAGATAGGGAGAATTGAGGTGTTATAAGAGGTGTTTATTGTTGCCCAAGAGGAGAGGGACAAAATGATGGTGGTGGTGCAGCCAAAGGTGGCGGCGCACGGCGGTGGAAGGTGGTTTAAGGCTTCGGGGTCAAAATTCCGGCGAAACGAACATCTAACTTTGCATGATTATTTAGGCTCGTACAATAAGAATCGAGAGATGAAAATAGTTTAGTTAGTTAGAGGACGTTGCAGGAAAGAATTTGGCATGCGGAGGTGGCGCTTAGGTTGGCTATCGGCGGAGGAAACGGCGTCTAAAGTCTCGACGATGGCAGCTCTCGCCGAGGGTTTCGGGGAAGAAAAAAATCTTCAAAACTCCTACAACTAGGCTATATATAGATGTTGGAATGGATAATGAGGAGCTGGAGGTTGACATGGAAGTTTTAATTGCAATAATTTGGGTGGCCGGTGGCGGTAAACGGTCGGTCGACGTTTGGGTTGGTTCGAAGGTTCGCGACGTTGGGGAGAAGAAACGGGCGAGATTTAAGGCACGAAAATTATGCCAATTTATTCTTGGAGTTAATAGGAAGGCAATGAGACAAGAAACGGACGGTATTATTCACCGTAACCGGAGATGCCATTGACGGGTCGGGAGCTTGCATCGCAGTGACGGAGGAGGAAGGAGGAAGAAGGAAGAAGGAAGGGAGGCGGACCGGTTGGCCGGGGAAAAGAAAAGAAAAAGGGAGAACCGGGCGGTCGGGCGCGACGAGGTAAGGTTTTTAAATGAAACGACGAGCTTCGGAGGAAACGGAGCCAAAACGCAGCGTTGGAAGGGCGACAAAGGGCGCCGCGCGGGCTGGGCCGAAGAAGGAAGAAAAAGAAGAAGACTGGGCTGCAACTGGCCCAGTTCGGGGAAAAAGAAGAGAAAAAAGAAAAAGAAGAAAAAGAAAGAAAAAGGAAGAAGACAAAGAAAAAGGGAAAAAGGAAAGGAGAAAAATAATTAGTTTGGGGCCAATTAAATTAATCTAAATATTTAGGATATTTAAAATTAATAATATTTAAATAAAATAATATTTAAATCCCTTTTTAGGCTAAATTATGATTTTTAAAAGATTTTCCATATATTCCATTTTAATTAGCAAAACACCCTAATTTTCTTCCATTAAATTATTTATAAAATTAATATTAATTTAAAACTATTTTCTCATTCTTATTTTAAATAAAATCATTTATTTAATTAATTCCCAAATTAAAATATTTAATTAGCTAAAATACCCAAAATTCCTCCTAATTAAAATACTTATAAATTTATTCTTGATTTGCCCTAATTAATTTTCTTTTATTTTAATTAAAATAATTAATTTAATTAATCTTTATGACAAAACCTCATTTAAATATAATATTTAGAATTAGAAATTTTTCGGGGCATTTCAGCCCTGCTGACTTTTCTTCTTTGTTTCGTGCGATCGTCCCTCTTTGCCCATGCCACGTCAGCCCTCGGCTTTTCTTTGATTCCGTGCGCCGAGACCTGTTTGGTTTCATTGTTTTTTTTTTGTTCTAGGCCTTTGGGCCTTCGGCCTTCGGCCGCTAGTCCAAAGGTCTTATTTTTTTTATTTTTTTTATTTTAAAATAAAACCTACAAAATAAAATTAATAAAAATTAATAAATATTATTTTATTCTAAATTTACTTAAATTATATCATTTTAGCTCAAAAAATAATTTTTATGCAATTTTACCACTTAAGCATAAAACAATAATTATTCCCTTATATTTGTTAAATAAACTACCAAAAACTAAGATTATAAGGGTATAAAATGTGTCAAAATATGAACTCATCAACTAGTACGACCAGGATACCTTTGCTTTCCTAGGTTGACAGTTGGAAGTTACTATGCTGCTTGTATGAGCTAATATAATTGGTAGGGATGGCAACGGATAGGGTACTCCCTATTCGTTACCCAAACCCGATAAGAAAACTCATACCCACATCCGTATCCAAACCCGGAGGGTATTTTTTTCTCTCATCCATATCGGTTTACATATTCATCGGGTAAAACCCATTAAGTATAAAGTAAAAATCATTTAATGTTAGAATTATATACTTAGATTGTTAAAATTTAATCATATATTCACTTTTAGCCTTAGAAAATAGACTTAAGGTTACATAAATGTAATTGTATATCTAGGAAACGGATGCGGCTACGGGTACGGATTTAAGGATCCCTTACCCATATCCATACCCAAACCATGCGGATATTTCTTCCCTTCCTCCATATCCGTTTATGCATATTCACTTACACATCCAATGGATAAAACTCGTCAGATTTTGGGTAAAACCCGTTCGATTGCCATCCCTAATGATTGGTGTACCTTCATGTCTTCGGGTTCGTGATCTCCCCCTCGAATTAAATAAATGGAATTGATGTACTAAATAAATAGAAAGATACTAAACATTTAAAATGAAATATTATTAAGCTGCGCTTAGACCGATCTACCAGTGAGAATAATAGCTAGAAGCCTTTTACCTTAAAGACTAGTCCACGGACAAATAATAGTGGCTATGTGCGTTCTATCTTGGAGTGTATTATGATCCACTTGTTATGATAGTGGAGGATCTCAAGCTCAATAAACCAAACCTTAAATGATAATAAATCATGGGGAGAATATTAATCACTTATAGTGAAACACCATGTGAGTCGGGGCCAGACCGATCTACAGATAAAAATAGTGGCTAGAAGCCTTTTGTCTTGGAGATGGTCCACGGGTAAATAATAGCGGCTTTAACAAAGGAAAAAAAGCAACACTAGGGGAATTTAATCTCACATTAACCCTTATGAACAAGGCCTTAGAGCAAATGTGCTACAATTCAAACCCTCTCTTTTATAAACAATGGTTTACAGTATTGGAGGACAAGCGTGACCTACATTAAAATCTAGTTTATAATAATTTATTAGATTGCTACTGTTCCATATCTATATATGTGTAATAAAATCAAAACTCAACCGTTTATTTTTCTGACCCTATAACTAATATCTATTTTTACCTCTCATTTTGAAATTGGTTCTCAATTAAACCTAAATCTCTCTATATCTCTCTCTCACTATACACACACACACACACACACACACACAATCCTTTTTGTTATATTTTAAAATAATTTGTATTATATATTAATACTCTTTTTTATCTATATATATGGAAAAATTTAATAAAAAATAACATTTAAAATGGATCCTTTGATGAAAAAGGCATTCAAAGTTAATATTAAGCATATTTAAATTTATTAAAGTATCTAAATCGATTTATATTGCTTCCATTGTATCTAAAATAATATCATTTCGACAAATTTCATATTTTTTATGAGGTGATAAAATGAGCTTATTACTTCAATTATAAAAAAAAATGCTAGTATAATTAAAATATAAATAAAACAATAATATATAATGATAAAATAAAATAAAAATCAATATTTTTAACACACAAAAGGAATTACTTACAGAAAGATACTTTATTATTTTATATAGAGTACTTTACAAAGTTAGAAGTCGGACAAATATGCAAGTTATAACAATATTGCAAGAAGTATTGCACGATCAAAGGTGCTTGCCCCTCTAGGGTAGTTACTTTCATAGTTATTGTTTATAGGGGCACCAGTAAAGAGGTTCACCGATCAACATAAAGGCTGGAAGTAGTTCGACTATTGGGAGCAGGTAATCTATATAATTATAGATACCATGTATCAGTAGTGACCAGTCACCCAACTCCTCGTCGAAAGGATGATATTCTGTACCTACCCACCATCAGAGACACTGCAGGAATATTTATTATTATCACCAGTAGAATTCATGAATCTCTCGCGTATCATATGATTCCCTGACTTTTACCCTCTGTTCGATATGCCAGGAGAAAATCAATACCGGCGGCACTTCAATGAAATCGAATCTAGCATCTGCTCTGGCTCCAACAATAAACAACGTATAAGGAAACATAGGCAGCTGACATCTGCAAAATATTGATTATCTTTTATCATCAATTTACCTGAACTTCCTCAACTGACTTAATGCGATTCATTTTATCTTTTTGAAAAACGTTGTTTCTATTGTATTTTACCACACTAATTACTAACTAGAGTTACTAAAAATAAGTATAAAATTAATATTTTTACATATATCAGATCAGCAAAATCTAATAATAAGAAAAATAAATATAAAGTTAATGATAATAATTTTAATAATGATGGTAATCATGACAAGAATAATAGTAATGAAAAAAACTAATCATGACTACAATAATAATATATGTTAAGCTTTTAAAAATAATATCAAATTAAAATAAATATAAAAATCAAACGATGCAAACATGTCCTTACTCAAATATAGCCCTCATAAAAATTCTCTAATTTGTGCCACCACTTATAAACTTCCCCAATAAAAGTACGATAGGATGTTTAATACTAAGGTCGTGGCTAAAGTTTATAGGCTTACAACTCCATCCCCTCAACTAAAATCTAAATTCTTTAATTAAGCCAGGAGTTTAAGACGGTAACATTGATATACTTCACTTAGTTTATGTCGTCCATAACCACAAAATCTGTTATTCCTTTCACGTAAGCAACACAAAGAGGAATGTAGGACCTCGATTGGTTGTTAGTGCTACATTGGCCAGCTGAACCAACCATCTTTACATAGAGTTGCACGATCGGTAAGTTGCTCCTAGCACATCCAACGTGGGGAAGGCGTGAGTTAGAAATAATATTGTAGCACTACTTAGACCAACAGGTGATTATTTATTCTCTCTCTCTCTCTCTCTCTGTTTTCTTTTTTGGAGAATAGGAGGGCATTATGTCCGATTTATAGTATTAAGACAGTAGACAAACTCACGCGCAACCAACATATGTAACCCAAAGGGAAAACTAAGTGCCATAGTAATATATATATATATATATATATATAATAAAAACAACAACTTATCAACACATGCCATTCAACATTACATAGGGATACTAAGAATGACTACGTGCTTGTTTGAGACTACTTACCAAAAGTAATTATCTTTAATAGCTACTTATTAAAGTTAGTTATCTTTAATAACTACTTAAGTTGAAAAATCTTTAGCTTAAAAAAAATTCTAAAATAAGTAATTATTTTAGATAATTGCTTCTGATAAGTAGCTTCAAATAAGCCATACATCTTCACGCAATCATTAAAGCATTAATGACGTACATCATGAGAGAGCTTAAAAATAAATCAAACAACATTAGTTAAAAGTAATACTTGTAGATGACTTAGCCTTGTCACTTGAGGTACCTCAATTAACCGAAACACTATCACTAAATGGCTGGCCCGTATTATTATTTGAAGCCCCACTGCCTTTGTCAACTTCAAAACCACTATTATACCTACAACCTACCTTTTCATTCTCCAAATACTTAAAACCCTGTTCTCCACAATACTAGGCTTGACAAGAGGCGACACATGGTTCAAAGTTCGTGCACCATGGTTGCTACTCTATGGCTCCTTCTTCACACTCAAAAACCTTGAGCTCGATTACTCAATGCTATTTTTTAGGCTAAGTTCCTCTCTTGACATAAACAACATACCATCTTCATCAAAACCTAGATTGGTTATCGCCATAGGAGCATTGTAAGGGATATTTGCAAATACCTTGTGTAGTTCCCATGACCATTGGTTGAATGACCATATGGTTGAGATTTACTATTACCTTCAGTGTCTATAGTCTTCAACTATCACACATCAGATCATGGTGTTCCCCTTATAGTTGTAATACCCCATCCTTTGAGACCATAATTTATTCAAGTTATGTACTTCACATAAGTAAATTCATCTTATTTGAATGTTTTATTACTTATTTTAAGGGATTTAAAGCCTTAGTTATATTTTTGAAATGTTTTGTTTAGGGTTTTTTAGCCTTTTTATGGTATTTAAACTCTTTTGATGCTCAATTTTAATGTGGATTTATAAATTTCTCATAATTTTTTTAGTCTCCTAGGTTTTTTCAAACTTTCATATAAATTAGTTGGCAAAAAAAAACTATCCATCATTTTCATATGCCTTAATCGCATGTTTTAGATCAAAAATGCCCTTTCTAGTGATATAAATTTTACAAGAATGCAGGGATCAACTTATCTTGGGATTTTTAAACTAAATACAAACCAAAAAAAATACTCAATTACTATTCATATCATTTTTAGATTTATGCATATATTTTTAGATCATAAAAGTTGTCTAACCACACTTTTCTTCCTTAAATATTATCTTAATTTTATGAAACTTGATCCAAACATTTCATTATTGTTTGGTATGGATAATAATCCCTAACTTATGTCCTAGATTTATTAGTTACAATGGTTTTTGTAACAAAATTTATTTTTAGCTTCCTTCAAAGCAAATTTACCATTTTAGCCTTAATATCTTGGCATATAATTATTCATTCCTTATCAGCCACTATTTTTTTATGAACACAAGTGTGTAACGCCTTGGGGCTGGCTAGATGCTACAAGTGGCACACCTCTTGCCTCATTTGGCTTGATAATGTTTCACAAAATTTCTTCTATAGACTCTCAATAATTAAATCTTATAAAAACTCTCAACCCCTAAGAATTCTACTCCCATCATTTTGTGCGTTATATTCTTCTTTTCTTCCATCCTATTATTTGAGTTTCCTCCCCCTTTTCCTCTTCATTGTTACTTTTGATTCTTAACTTCCATCGTCTATATTCCTTTGATCTAGCTTTTAATAACTCTTAGATAGTAGGAAGCACCGTGAAAAGTTAATATCCTAATTTTAATTGAGACTATGGTTAATATGATAATTTTACATAAAGGATATACAGTAATTATTTTAGTGGTTATTAGTAATTTTCTATAGTTACCGTTCACTTTAACCTTCGAAATAGTATCCAAGTGTGACTAGTTAATTGACATAAATAATAATCAATCATAAATAGTATTTTTTGGTAACATTTTTTTTTTGGAATTTTCCATGTTGGCTTCTGGTATAATTCAAAGTTTCCCGTTGTCTGTAAATAATGCTTTCAGTGAATAGTTATTTAATAAAAATACATGGCCTTATTTTACAATATTATGACCTAGTATGTTTGATATTTCTCATTCAATAAATTATGAAGTACATTTGTGGGATTCCATGAAAACCTAATGAGGTAATTTTAGTAGTAAGCAGTAAGACACTTAATATTCTTTCTCCTAACGAAAAAATTTGAACGTGTATATTTGTTGGTCAAAATCCAAAATGAAGAATTCAATATCTATTGTTGTTTTGCACATGGTTAATGCTGAATATATATATATATATATATATATTGGTATTCCGTGTTTATGATCCTTTTATTTTATGTTTAACTTATAAAATAATTAGGTTCATATCATAAACCATTTAGGTTAAACCAATAAAAAATCTAGGTCGATCGTATAATTGAGGTTCGAACGGTAAAACATTTGGATTTAGTACCTAGTGTTGTTTGTATTTGAAATCTTTTTATTTTATGTTCATCCTATACAACGTCTTCATTCGTCGCATAAGCTATTATATGTTCACCAAAATCTCACATTCATCTATTATAGGGTAAAACCTTATAGGCCCACGCCTGAATTATTCATGTTCAATAAATATATAAAGTCATATGTTATATATGTTGTAAATCTAATTATGAATATATATACAATAATATATATTATAAGTTTTTTACATGAAAAAAAATAGGTTGATATGAGAGTCTATTTATAGAAAAAAAAAGAGTAAGTAATATTTTGATATGTGTGTGTGTGTATAATAATAAGCCATAATAAAGATAATTTAATTTTGAATTTTTAAACAAAGGGGGGCAATATTTATTAGAGAGAGAAAATGAAAATTAAGATTCTATTATTGTATTTGACATGTAATGTTATGCTAGATAACATATATTTTTTGCTATTATAATAAAATTTGTTTGACCTGACATCCCTATATAAGGAATATTTATTTATTGATGTACATAAATATAATATATATATATATATATTAAAAAATTACAGTTTTTTTTTAAAAAAAATTTTTCACGTTTCTTCTATCTACCCCTATCGTCGTACCCGGTGGCTGGTACACTCCTGGTCCCTTCTTGAGATTCATCCATGGAGCTAGTAGCTCAAATATGGTGATCGGTGATGGTGGTCCCGGTGGATACGGTAGCTAAGCTAACTGATGTCTCTCTAGGAATCCCAGCGTTGTGGCTTGTGGATTTGAAAGTCTTCCAGTCGTCTTCGGTTTCACATGACAGGGCGCCTTTAACAAATACGAGTAATTTAATAGTGTGGCGGGAGTAAAGTTCAAACTTTCAAAGACAAGAGGTGGCGGCGGGGGTGGGGGAGATTGGGAAGGCGAGCCGCATTAGCATTGCCAGGTGCCGACTCGCTTTGATCGTAATCCGTCCCTCATCCTTCTCCCCGTGTTTATTTGCGACTGGTTTACCGTCCATAACCTTTCATTAGCCGAAGCAACTTAGGTAGGCCAAAAGTCGTCACAGGAAAGCCCAAAACCCCGTATCGCATTTCCCAATAGCAAACTATAAGCAGCTGGCCGTCAGTTAATCCAGGTAGTAATAGTATATCGCCTTTCAGAGCATCTACAGTATTTTTAAATAAATAAATAATTCAGAGCATCTACAGTATTTTTAAATAAGTAAATAATTTCAATCTTAAATTTAAGGACATCAAATTTAAAATTGTGGTTGTAGATAAAAAAAAAATCTATTTATAAATTTAGTACAACCTAAAAAATTTACAACTTCTAATCTCTAAAAAATCAGTTACTCGGTCCTCAAACATAGCTAATTTTTTATACCTTTTGGTATATTTTTAACTTAATTTTTATCGTTAGAACATAACTTTATATATATATATAAATTATAACCATTAATATTAACGATAAAAATTTTTTTTGCCTATAAATGTATTATTTTTTATCCAATAAATTCACATCATCTATTCTATCTCTCTTTATTATATTAATTTTTTTACGCAATTTATCTTTTCTATTTTTCTAGTTATATTCATTTTATTAATTTTTTTTTAATTATATTAGATATTAAATAATATAAAATATAAGTAATTGATGATGAAATGATTAATAAAGTAATTTGTCGTTGTAAATTTAAGGATGTTAATTATATAATATTAAATTAAATTTAATATAAATTAATAAAAGTAAAAATAATAATTAGGTAGTATAATTAAAATTTTAAATTTAAGGATACGCATGCTCTCACAGGACAGGGGCATGTCAAACCGAAAGCTATCTTTTTGATTTTCTAAAGCATAAGCTTTTGCTGACTTGTATTGATGGGCGTACGTCTTAAAGAGTCTGCTACTGAATTGTTTCGCAAGAGATAAGATCAAGAGCTTTTTGACCCGGCTATCAGCAAAAAATGCCGCCTGCCTAGATTTCAATGCTTGATTTCTTCGCTCTTTGACAGATACAAGTTATAACCTGTGATGCACGGGGAAGTTATAACCTTTCAATGCTTGATTTCTTTGCTATTTGACAGGTCTGTTCACGGTTCAAATATTTGATATTTTAGATATTTGATTATCGGATATTTAAAATTTCGGATATCTAAAAATGATATTTGATATTTGATTTGAAACTTCGGATATCCGAAAGATCGGATATTTAACTTTTCGGATCGGATATCATCGGATATCAAATATAACCGATATTATCCGAATATAATTTCAAATATAAAAAAAATACCAAATGACAAATATATTTCATATTATCCGATTTGTTGAGCGAATGCTAAGCAAATATCCGATTCGCTTAACAAATATCTGACTTACTCAACAAATATCCAATGTTAAAACTAAAATAAGAAATGAGTGGATGGAGTCTATCGGTATGCAGAATATTTTTATTTTTATAAATATTTAAAAAGGGATTGTATTAAAAATATAATTTTAATTAAATTAAATTTTTCCTCAAATAATAAATAAAGTAAGTAAAAATTATACACAGACACATATAAATTTATTTATATACAATTATATATAAAATAAAAAATTATAAAAAATGTATAAATATTTTTCTTCAGATAGGATATTATTTGTATTTGTCGGATCGGATATTTGGTTTGTTTGACTTTTCGTTGACCGAATTAGATATTTGATTTGAAAAAAAAATCGGATCGGTTATTTGCTTTTTCGGATCGGATCGCTTCGGATATCGGATCAAATAAGCAGATATCGGATAACATAAACAGCCCTAGGTACAAGTTATACACGGGGATGGAGACGAAAAAATAGGAACGAAATAAAATGTAGAAACGTTATATTTTAAAAATAAAATAATAGAAAATGTTAAAAAAATTATATATATATATATATATTATATTTTTTAAAAATAGATTAAATTTATTAAAATTTAGAAAGAAAAACAAAAAAATCAAAATTAATTCTTATGTTAGTTAATTTTAATTATTAATAATTATTTTTTAATAAAAAATTAATGAATTATTATATTTTTAATAAAAATATTAATTAAATAATTTTAATATAAATTTTAATCTAAAAACGTTTCCAAGAAGTTTCAAAGACGGAAGATGTTATCAGGACGGGGGACGACACCTAACTACCGTCCCCGTGCATCACGGGTTATAACATCAAGCTTTCAACCATCATCTCTTTCATTAAAGAAATTTTATTTATATGGACCAATTATTAGAAGCCATATTTATGAATAAGTCTACTTATAGTAACAATTTTCTCCCTCTATTTTTGTATTATTATCATTATTGTTCTTTTGATGACCGAGCTGGTGGATATAAACTACTCCGTTATCTTTCCGTTACTTATTTCCCCTTATCTTCGTGTTATATATATATATATATATATATATAGGTTATGTAGATGTAGACCTATTCCGTCTTATATTGTTTAGAATTATACTATAATTGTTTACTCAAAAACAGAATTACACAAACGGCTGTAAACATGTAAATCTAATTGAAAAATTAGCTAAAAGTTAAAAACTAATACATCTCATTCATATTAAGTATCATTTTAACAAAAAAAAAAATCAAAAAAAAGTGTTAGGATAGATTTTCAATATAAAATGTGAATTATTTTTATTCAATTTATCCATGCTTTTTAAATGTTTTATACTATCAATATCATTTAATGTTGTATATTTAATAAGCACATATATATATATATATATATATATATATATATATATATATATATATATATATATATATATATATATATAATAAGTGTGTATATGTCTAAAATAATACTTATTTAAAGTAGGAGGCAATAGAAGATTATCACAACAACTCATGGAATACTAAATTTATTTTCTTTGTCGATAAAAATTTTACAAAATCAAGCTTTATTGTTAGAAAAAGCAAATGTTAGCTTATAAATTAGTTGTTAAACCAATCAAAATATACTACTCTCTCACTATCAAAAATAAAAATTATTTTAATAATTTACATACTTTTTGAAGGATTAATAAACATGGTAGTAAAATTTCACTTATATTATTAATTAAAATATAATAACATATTTAATACATAGATAAAAAATAAGGATAAAAGTAAAAAATAGGGTTTGATGTTTAAAAATAAAATTTTTGATACAAAATTTTAGTGATAAAATAATTTATTTTTTAATATAAGTTACTTAAAAAAAATACACTGTAAGCTTTGTTTGTTTGGTGAATTAGATTATTGCATTGAATGATTTCAACCGGTGATTTATTCAACTCGTTTTATGTATTATCTACTCATACTAATTTGCATCTTTTTATTATTTTTTTTAAAAGGATTATTTTTCATGACCTATTTAACCGATCATTATTACAAATCCTTAGATAATCGTGAAAATCATTTTTTTTATTTTACTTCAATTAATTGAACACCAATTTACTTAACTAAGTCTCGCCATATATTGCTGCGAGTGAGATGAAGATTTCATGAATATCATAAAGGACACGGAAAAGAAATCGTCTCACCTACAAGAAGTTAATCCCCCTAGGCTTTTGATTACTTATATATCTAACATGGCATGAGGTGATAATCAGGGACGAAGCCAGGATATAAATTTCATCGGGTCCCAATAGATAATAATTATATATCTAAATATAAAATAACAACAACAACAACAATAATAATAATAATATATTTAAGCTCTCCTTATCTCGTCTTGTTGATTTGGATGGAAATCTGAAATTTTTTTCTTTAAGCCTGGATCAAGTTCTAGAGAATTTAAATCCACCCAATTGTGTTGTGTAGCTTGAGCTTGATGAAGATATAAAGAAACTTGTTCATGAATAATAGGCGGAGGAACTCGATTAGAATTATTTCCATTAGGTCGTTCTTTATTTTTAGGCTACTTTTGAAGATATTTCTACATACTAATTTGACAAAATAAAATATACAATTATCAATACAAACTATTTCAGAAATACTTATAGCCAAACTATTTCCAAATTAAATAAAAATACTAATTCACATATTTCCAAATTATCAATACAAACTATTTCCATATTAAATAAATATACAAATTTCCAAATTCACATATTCACAATAAAATCAGAAATAAAAATACAAACTATTTCAATTAACAAAAATACTCAACTAAATCAAAATTAAATAATAATGAACTAATTCTTATAGCCAAATTACTTCATACCATAATAATTCAAAATTAACATAACCTAATTCAAAAATATAAAATAATCAACTAATACATGAAAATTAACATAGCATATGCCAAAAATATCATCCACTATAATTTAAGATTATTTTACAATTGACATAAAAATAACAAGAAATTTCCAAATTCACATATTCAAAATAAAATTAGAAATAAAATACAAACTATTTTAATTAACAAAAATATTAAAACTTAACTAAATCAAAATTATACAATAATGAACTAATTCTTATAGCTAAACTAATTCATAGAATTTTATACCATAGTAATTCAAAATTAACATAACCTAATTCAAAAATATACAATCATCAACTAATTAACATACAAACCATTCCAAATTCACATATTCACAATTAAATCAGAAATAAAAATACAAACTCATTCAATTAACAAAAAATAAATTAGATTTCATCTTTTTTTTAAAAAAAAGACCTCACCCTCTCAATCTCTCTGGCTCTCGGCTGCTGACTTGTTGCGTGCTGCCTGTTGAGACAGACAGGAATGGCCGGCGGGCGGCAGCTGGGGACCTAGGGTGCACCGTGCAGGCTGCAGTCGTGCCGTACAGAGCATCGAACAAGCCAGTGACGGAGAGGTGTGCAAGCGACAGCGGGGACGGCCAACAACTTCTGAGAGGACAATGGCAGCCAACAGGGTGTCATGGGGAGAAGCCGAGAAGCGACGGTGTCACAGTGGGTGCCTGGCGGCTAGCAATCCTGGGCATGGCGGCCGGCAGGGTAGGGTTAACTTATTCCAAAATTCGAATAGGAGTTGGAGGTTGGAGGCCTGGAGCCTGGAATTGGAGGGTTGGGGTCAGGCGGGAGGGAGCAGCGACGAACGAAGAAGCACACTACACTTTCACTGTTTACAAGAAAAATAAAAGTTGAAAAAAAATAGAGGGAAAATATAAAGTTTGGCAAAATCGGGGATCGAACCAGGACCCCAGGCTTCGGTTAATATTATTTATCACTCTTTAACCACTACTCCAGAAATGCTTTCGTCATTTGTATTCTATGTATAATATATAATTTTTAAAAATCCATAGGGTCAGGCAACCCCATGTGCTCTGAATTGGCTCCGTCCCTGGTGATAATGAACGATAAATGCATCTATAATTTGGTATTTCATTACTTAATGCTCCTTTTTCTAGTTTAATAATGGATTATGGCCGACGATCACCAAGGATAATAGCTCCATATTTGACAATTAAATTGTTTTGAAATCACTATTTCATTTTAGTTGATGTAACTTACTATATTTTGTAAAAGATTAAAATTGTCATTACCTTTTTATAACAAGTTACCGTAAAGTTTCTTCTGATAAGTAAAAAATTATTAAAGTTAATAAACATTATGCATCACAATAAACTTATTTGGTATAGTTGCGTACATACCAGTTCCATAATGTTAAACAACAAAGTCTTATTTTAATGCATGAACTATTAGTGAAAGTAAAAATACAAATATTATAACCACTACGGTATCTTACATAATTAGCATATTACCTTGTATAATTACCTTATAAACACACGCAATTACAAATATTGTATACTCAATCGCCATAGAAATATATATAATAAGCATAGTAGCTCATGTCATAAAAAATATACATAAGAACTATAGTAAAATATATAACTTTCATAAGAAATGGATATCACACTATGGTAGACATAATTACCATATAAATATCCATAATTATCGTAGTTGTCAGTATAATTACCATAGTAAATCACAGAGGTGTCTTGAAATATGGTGAAATTTTATCGCATAAATAGTAAAACAAACACATTTATTTACATTAAAAAAAAATAAGTATGGATCTCTATTTATAGAGGGAAAAAAAAAACATAGAGAGACGTGTGTACATTGCCTAACTTATATTATAAATTAAGGATAGAATGATTAAACATGACTTATGAGCTATAGTATACGTAAATATATGTTCCAAAAGACATACAATCTTATGGAATCTCAAAAGTTGGGGAGGGGGTTTGAGTATAAGAAAAAAGAATGTATCAGTCTAAAAGATACTTGGAACAAAACTAACAAAAGTAGAATGTTAAATAACACTTATACTCATTTCGCCTAATCGATGCAATAATTTATACAAATCACAAAAATAAGGACCCTCGATCTTCCTATCCTCTTGACTCCTAAATTCCTTCAACACTTGCATACACTATATGAGTTCCCCTAAAATGGTGTAATGTTAGTATAACTACACTTGTATCAAGTAAACCACAACTCCTCTAGAAAGGTATCATACATCATAAACACATACAATACCCAAAAGCATAAAATCACATATGGTCACATGGACCACCATGACAACATCAATGTATACATATTATAAGGTTAAGACATGGAATATTACTTATTCAATTCATTCATAAAGCACTATAACAATGATAAATCACGTGATGACATGAAATATCCAACCAAAGTAAACAATGGATCAACCCCAACCTAATTTAAATCATAATTCAATTATTTACCTTTATAAAGGTGATCAATCAACAAACTCAACTTTGTGAAGAACATAATCTCATAATCTAGGGCAATAATCGTCAGGGATATAATGACAATCCAATCTCTAACTTTCAATATAACTAATAGAGGAAGTCACATAACTTAAAGTCACGTATGCACAAAAGCATCAACACCCAAGTTTTTAGGTATGTGTACCCCTATAGGGTTGTGAATAATAATAGAATTAGGTCCTTAACCTAAAGGTTTAACTATGGACTTAGGAGCCACTTTGATACACAAGAATTCCTTTATCAACCGAAGTCATCTTCTACTTTAAATAATTAGTGTTTTATATAGATCAATTTTATTATTCAATTGAGGATACTAAGATCCATATGCAGCAATCAATCAATTCTCAAGCAGCTTGACCGGTTAGGGTCACAATAACTATCCATAAAGGCTAAAGTCAAGCACACGCCATAACCTCACAGCAACCAACCAATTAATTCCAATTCAATCATTTATATTCAATTATTCAAAAGCTAATGTAGATTTTACTATCAAGAAGGTGAGTTGTGGTCAATATTATGGTCAACTACCCATAAATTAAATAAATTCAATTTACCAAGAAATAATCTAATCTAAATTACCACTTTTGTCCGAAAGCACCACATAATGGTCAGTAAACCCAAAAAATGATATATGAAGCTTAATTACCATAAAATAAGTCTGCACACCAATTTTGAAAATATTACTATTCATGTAAAATATTATTCACAATAGACAAAAAATGTTATTTTGTACTTATAAGAATAAATCCAAAAACTCTCAAAATACTCATTATTAAAGATATACAACATATGTATTGAAAAGACCATTTTTGTGTATTTTGATGATAAAGTTTGATCATTTTTTAAAAGTATAGTTTATCATGCTATAAAAATATAATGATTATAGTCACACTAAACAATATTTTTATAATATTATTTTGTTATTAATATACATTAAAATATATTAATGGTGAAAATTTATCCTCAAAATATGTAATGATAGTCTTTTCAGTACGAATAAAGTATTATTCATGCTTAATTACCGTTCATGTCCGTTAATTATTCAAGTTCGGTGACTATTTTGAAAGTCAAGATCAACGATTATAATCAATGGTCAACCAATAATATCCAAAACATCTTTAATCAAGCATTTAGGTAAAATTACTATATTGCCCTTACCTTAATTAAAATTAAACTAAGGATAGATCAAAGGGACTTAGTTGATGAAAGTTGAAGAATCAAAGGAAAAAATGGAAGATAAAGTGGAACACAGTGAAGGAGAAAAGGAGTAGGAAAATTCAGCCAAAAAATGAAGAAAGAGAGAAATGATGACATAAAAATGAATAAGGACTAAATGCCTGAATGCTAAGTAGGCTAGGAAACTTATATATTAGTATTTTGGAAGATATTTTGTGAAATCCGAAGCCACATGGAGTGAGAGGTGTGGTAACACCTAAAGGTAATAAAGAAGTGGCATCATAAGCACACACAAAAGAAATGAGTGACGGTGAGGAAATAAGGAAATTATACTAACCTTAGATATTTATGCAAAATATATAACATAGAAGACAAAGCCAATATGATCACCATGAAATTCATGAGACTAAAATGAGAGGACTTATCCATGCTAAAAAATAATAAAATGTAAGGATTCAGTTTCATAACATTGGGATAATATTTAAGGAAGAAAAGTGTGGTTTGTAACTTATTATATTCAAAAATATTAAAAAATAATTATATGAAATATTAAGATCAATTAGGGACGAATGACACTAAAACATAGTGACACACTAAGCTACATAAATTTCAAAAAAAAAAAACTAAAAAAGGCTTTTGGGGGCTTAAAATACATGGTTAATACATACTAAAATAATGGATTGCGTATTTTTTGCTAATAATTTGGTGTGATATTTTTAAAAATCTTAGGAAGCTCGTAAAAATATAAAAATTCCAAATATCCATATCTAATATGAGTCTCGTAAGATTTTAGAAACCAAAAATGGTATAAAAATCTCATGAGAGTTAAAATTATGAAAATGACTAAGAAGCTCTAATGAAACATTTAAAAAATGTTACAAGGATTTTGAATCCCTTAAGAGGTACAATAAAATATTTAAATAATGTAGTCATAACTTTGAAAAATATAGATCTTCAATAAAGCAGGGTTTCAATAGGCATGGTATTACGTATAGGATATGTTAAATAATGACACAAATATCAACCCTACAGACTATATTATTAAGTGTATGTTTGGGTGAATGTTTTATGCTTAAACATATACTTTTCAACCACAAATTTTTAAAATTTATGCTATTTTTAGTATTTTTTCCTTTCTAAATAAGGTGAAAGTATTTATAGCAACGACCAACAACTATCACTCTCCTAAATATTTACTATATAAGTATTTTATGTTATTAATATACATAGCTAGTAATCAAGAGAACAAATATAGAAATAAGGTTAGATGAGGGTACTATTGTACCTTATTGAATATATTAACCTTACAAACTTATCTTGGCAATGTTAAATAATAATACTATGCAGTTAAATGTACAAAACTTGTTATTAGTAATATGCATATCTACTACTAAACATGTGTGTGTGTGTGTACATTTAGGATCAATTAAAAGCTACTATCTAAAATAAAAATATAGGAACACTTATTAGCCATAGGACGGTAGAAATTTAAGGTTGAGATTAGACATAGATATAAGGGGGTAATAAAATGAAATGGCAGTAATATGGTAATAGATAAATAAATTGTCTATAATGATTTATTCGTGTGAAAAGTGGGTTGTGGTGTCCACACTTGTCATTTTATTATATTATAATTAGAAACATTGAAGTAGACAAGCCGCATTGGCATAGTGTTTTAAGTACTCTTCTATGGTTAATTGGGTGTGGGATTGATACCTAACCATGGTGGCAAATATATTTGTATCCTTCGTCATTTTTGCAAATGTATTTATTATTATAATTATTTAATTTATGATTTCTAGATTAATAGATTTTATATTATAGATTTTTTTAGCTTTTGTTAAATTCCATTCAGGTATAGAGGTTAATATTTAAAATTTAGGATTTTCATATCCATTGAAGCTTAGGGTTTATTCCATTAATTTTAGTTTTTTTTAATTTTTATATTGATATAGGGTTTGAATTATTTTATGTTTTTGATATGGAAATCTGCAAGAGCAAGGATTCGTTATAACTATCAAGGTTGATCACATGGGCACCAGGGGTTAATTACTAAAATTTACGTTTTCGACTTGCTAAACTAATGAGTAAGGTAAAAGAGAATAAAATTGTAAAATTAAATAATAAAAATAAAATAAATATCTCATCGGGTGAAATTCAATGTAACGAAGGGTCAAGATTGGGTTTTTAACACAACTTTGGTACTCGATGATGAATTATTTCAGCTCTCGGTGTTGGTTTAAACTAAAAAAGATGAATTAGTCTAAATTAATCTAAAACCACTTTTAAGGTCTAAACATCATGCCTAATTAATATTAATTAACTAATTTATATAATTAAGATTAAATTAAACCCATTAAGCTTTTTGCTAATCTAATAGAATTCTCGAGGAATGTAGCCTACTTTCGTGGTTCAAATTTTCTACTTAATTTCTAGAGGTCTAGTATTAAAATCACATTCTAGTCCTTCAATTAATTACCTATGATTGCTATTTCAATGATCAAGTGAGTTAACAAATTTCAATCACAAGAAATTAAGTTTAAATATTCAAATTTTCACCAAGAACATATACTAATTCATTATCAATTACCAACAAGTTGAGTTATTTCACAATCTCAAACAAATAATCTACTCAAGCGTAATTGGGAATAAAGAACACATCAAATAAATATGCAATTCAATAATAGGATGAAATTAATTAAAGAGAAGAAAGAAATAATCAATATTTTGATTAAATCTACAAGGAAGAGAGTTGCAATCCATTATTGAATAAGAAATCATTTATTTTTCTTCAGTACTCGATTTCTAGATCTATATATTATTTGGCAGATAAGAGAAAGATCTAATCAATATCCTCTAAACCCTAAGATAAAATAAATATGTACAAGTCTTAAAATTTGGGAAAGTTTTTTTTTTTTGTAAATATCGTAACCAGACCACATGTGTGACACATGTCGTTTTGATTAATTCGTTATTGTTTGGAAAATCATGTGTTCTTATTGTAACTTTTTCGTCTGACCTCATATTGATGTGATTCAAGTCGCATTGGAAATCTATTGAGGATACCTACATCTTTGGTCTTATGAGTTTATTATGATTCACATTGCATTATGGTTGAAATTTCACTTCTTTGTTCACGTACTCGAACCATGCATTCTAAGTCTCGTTGTAGCTCCAAGCTCTTGTTTAACTTACAAAAATCATCGAACCTTTAATTACAGAGCAAACAACTACACATAAGAATACAAACTAACACAGTATCATTGATTTGGATACAAACTACGTATCAAACACCCATAAGTCATGCTTGAAACACACTAATATAATGCATATTTAATGTGTTTATCAGTTTTTTAGATTTATTTATTCCAGGGTTAAGGTCTAAAATTTATTCCATTTATTTTATATTTATATTTATATTTATATTTATTTATTTTCTGTGTAAGGTTTAGGGTTGATTCCATTTGTTTTAGTTTATTGGTTTGCTTAGGTTTAAGGTTTAGCATCTATTCTATTTATTATACTTTATATATATATTGTAGAGTTTATGGTTTATTTTAGATTTAGGTTCCATTTATTTCATATTTTTAGATTTATTTTTTAAAATTTAGAGTTTGAGATTTTTTTAATGATTTTTGTTATGTATTTTATATTTTTTTATTAAAAGATTAGCATTTAGGGTTTATTCCATTTATATTGTTTTATTTACTTATTTCAGGATTAGGGTTTATTATATTTATTTTAGATTTTTTAGAGATTTGTTTTCTAGTTTTTTCTATTTATTTTAGATTTTTTAGATTTTTTATTTAAAAATTTAGGGTTTAGTACATTTATTTTAGGCTTAGAGTTTAGGATTTAGGGTTTAGAGTTCAAGGTTTATGGTTTATAGGGTTTATGGTCTATGGTTTTAGGTTTAGGTTTAGGGTGTTTTTGAAATCCAAAATGTTATTAAAATGATTTGGAGAACAATAAAATTAAGGGCATTACCACCGTATCTAAAAAAATAGAATAAACCATAATCTATGAGCAAACATTAAAAACCTAAAATAAATAAAATTTTAGGCTTTTATATTTGGTAACGGTTTGGGGTTTAAAGTTTATTCTATTTATTTAAGATTATTTTTAGATGTGTCTAGGGTTTATTCCATTTGTTTATGCTTTTAGATTTGTTTAGGATTTGCTTTACTTATTTTATATTTTTTAGGTTTGTATGGTGCTTATGGTTTATTCCATTTATTTTGATTTTTTTTATATTCGTGTAGTGTTTATTATATTTAATTTAGATTTTTTAAAATTTTATTTAGGGTTTAGGTTTAGGGGTTATCATTCAAATTTAGGATTTAACCACATATTAATCAACAATATAACTTAATTAAGCCAAATCACTTTTTATAATGCTAGTAGGTTTTTTTTTACTATAATCGTGAGATATAAAAAAAGATGAAGAGCCATACATTTGAGAGGGGTGTAGAGCCAATTGTTTATAACACCACTTTTAAAAATTCTTTATTACAAAAACACCACTACACTCTTCTATTTATTTGTTGTCTCGTATTAAATGTCAATCCTTTAATTTCTAGATCCAACAATGATGGAAGGGTTCTTATGTTTGTACAATATTTAGAGATTGCATTTGACTTATATGCGTGTTTGTGTGTATTCACTAGTAGCAATACTTCTCATCTTTTCAATATAGCTATAATAATATTTGGGACTATATAGGATATTGGGAATTTACATGGGATATGAGTACCATTCTGTAATAAAGTACCCCAAACCTAAAATAGGTGATTTGTTTCACAATTAGGTACTTAGACCGTCGTTTCGATGAAACACTCTGCCTAACCCCAGGGAAATAAGAGAAGGAAAACGAGATCGTGAATAAAGATATTACATGGAGTAACACATCCATGCACTTTTTAGATCCTATCACTAGTAAAAGAGAACTTGAATTTCAAAGGATCGTACACTTACAAAATATAGCCAATAGACTACAAAATGTGTTTATTGATGCCACGAAAGTGGTGAGGTCATATATACTAGATGAATATGCTCCAGATCGTGTAGAAGTTCCTATAGGGACTTATTCTTAACCTATAGCGAGTGAGTCAGGTAATACGAAAGTGTAGTAGATCACTTGGTTTTAAGGATTCTAATCCTAGGAAGAGGAAATAATACACAACAACTATAATATTTGTTAATGTGGCGACTAATACTGATAAAGATAAAGTTCCCAAATATATTTTTATTGGATGGTCATGATAACAAGGATGATAACAGAGAAAATGATAATTATGATATATCAATTATTTATGCTATAGCGGAAGTGGGTGGTATAGAAATGAAATTGTCATCAATGATGTCTTTGTATATAACGTCATTGTGGAAATTATGGACGAAAATGACAAGAAGCCTCGATCAATTGATGAATGTCAATAGATGAATGATTGCTATAGCTGGAAATAGGACATACAAGTAGAGTTGGACTTGTTGAATAAGTGAGGATTGTTTGAACCTACTAGTCTAACACCTGTAGGTATCAAATCAGTCAATCATAAGTGGGTGTTTGTGCATAAACTCAACGAGTATAACAAGGTTATGAGATATAAAGCCATATTGGTGGCCTAAGGCTTTACACGAAAGCCATGAATTAACTTTACATAAACCTATTCCCATATGATGGATGTAGTTATCCTAAGGTTTATAGTCAACTTAATAATGTCAAAAAGAGCGTACCTTATGGATGTGGTCACTGCATACCTATATGGGCCATTGGGCGCCAACATCTATACGAAAATACCATAGGGATTAAACATGCCTAAGGGATGTAAATCAAAACCTGATCATATGCACTCAATTAAGTTACAAAAATCTACGCATGGACTTAAACAATCTAGGGAAAATGTGGTACAATTGCTTAAGCGAGTACTTGGTAAGAGAAGCATATGTATATAGTACTATTAGTCCATGTTTGTTCATTATAAAAGACCAAGTCGAGTTTTTTGATCATAAAAGTTTATGTTGATGATTTAAATATTATTGAGACCGCTAATGAGATCTGACAAACAACTAATTATGTAAGGAGAGAATTTAAAATGAATGACTTGGGGAGAAACAAGTATTATCTCCAACTCTAATTCAAGAATATCATGTATGATATATTTTTTCATTAGATGAATTATATATAAATGTTCTTAAAGCACCTTAATATGGTTAAAATACATTTGTTAAGTACATCGATGGTAGTTAAGTCTTGAAGTACCATATCTAAGCACCATAGGTGCCTTAATGCATCTTGCTAATAATACCCGACTATATATATCATTTGTAGTAAACCTGCTAATAAGATATAGTTCAATGCCCACATGGAGATATTAGACCAGTATAAAGCATGTCCTTTGCTATTTTTATGGAACAAGTGATATGGGATTATTCTTTAAAAAATACGAAGAAAATGGTACCAATATAGTTGGATATTTAGATGTAGGGTATTTATCTAACCCACATAAAGCCGTTTCTCGGTCAGGGTATGTGTTCCTCTAAGGCAGGGCAACCATTTATTGGAATTCAACAAAATAGAAAACAATAGCTACCTCGTTAAACCATGTATAGCTGTTTTTGCTATATGAGACAAGACGAGAATACATGTGGCTTAGATCATCCATACGCCACATAAACAAAGATTGCAAACCGAAGACAAATGGAGAAGGTATGATGGTGGTATATGAAGATAATGTAGCTTGTATCATGCAAATCAAGGAGGAATTCATCAAAAGTGATAGAACCAAGCATATATCATTGAAGTTATTCTCAACACATGAGTTAAACTAGAAAGGGGCACTTGATGTTCAACATATTCGATGAAGTAAAAACTTACCAGATCTATTTACTAAGTCATTACCAACAAAGAAGTTTAGTCAACTTATACCCAGGATCAAAATGCATCGATAAAAGATGCATCCTAAGTTAAGGGGAAGCATACCGTACTCTTTTTCCTTAGTCATGGTTTTTATCCTATAAGATTTTTCCTGATAAGGTTTTTTAATGAGACATTACCCATATGCGTACATTCAATGGGGAGTGTTGATTTTCCTAAGGCCCTTCGTTATCCCCATAATGTACCATAAATATCTTATAATTATTCATATTTACACCAAAATAATGGCGTAATAATGTTCCTTATAACTCCTCACCCTTCTCTCATTTTTCTTGTAATATAAATAAGTGAACTGTGAAATGAAAAGAACGATATATTATCCTTTATCATCTTATAGCTTTCAACTGTTCTCTTAGTGTGTTATATTTCTTCTTCTTGTGCTATATGTCTTTGTTTTTCAATAAAATTTTATAAAGCAGTGCTTTTTTCTTTGCTTAATCACATATGTTTTCTAAGGTGTGCTATTAAATGACACTATACATATTGGTATTCAATTACAATTTCGCCAAATTTTACATCAGGCTACAAGGGTGTAAAGAATCTCAAACAACGAGATGAAGATACGAACAGGAAAATACTTACAATTTTTATCTTGAAAACTCAATTTGAAAGACAATGACAAAAAAACAAGCTAGAGAAACACTTAGAATCACAACAATGAGCTCAACACACAAAATATTTGAAATTCTAAATTATACCCTCGTTTAAGATGACAATGCAAGAGGTGAGACTAAGTTTAAGAAAAAAATTACATGAATGATAATGAATTATTCTTCTTCAAGATGATAATCAAGAATTGAATTATAGATAAGGGACCATGGGAGGTAAAAATTGAACTTAGAACTCGGAAGAACTAAAAAAGGGGAATGGATGCCGTTGGTGAATATTTATGAGTAGAAATAAGAAAGATTTTTTTTTGAGATTTTTTGAATTTCCCAATACCAATAGTGATTATGCATGATAGTGGGGGTTTTTTTGTATTTAGAAACTTTGAAAATGAAAAACAAATTAGAAATGAAGCTCGTTTTTTGTCATTTTATGTCAGAAACTAGAAGAAAATAATACGTTGAAATTGATGCTCCTTCGCTTGACATGTTATATTGAGTTTTTTTTAATAACTTGATTTTGTTTTAAAAAAAATGTTGTTCTTGAGGACTTGAACGTTGGTCTTCTACCAACATTTGAAGGCCTTGTGCGGCGTTGCCACCCGCATCACCTAGGACTGATTGTATTGTTCGTTCATTGTTAACTTGATGGCAAAGATGTTGATGTTGCTCAAACTATTTATCTTGTACAATAAAATTTAGCAACATTAATCTATAATTTATGAAAATTACTTAAAGTAAAGTTTTCATTTTTTTATGCATATTATATTATTATGTACCGATAGAGGCTATGCATTATGGTGGTCGTCATACACACACACATATATTTTTAATAAATTCATAAGGATCCTTAAAAATAAGTATAAGATATTATATAAGTGACAATATCCTAAAAGTATTATCATAATAGATATTTGATACTTAGAACCCTGTCTTTAGGGTTATGCTAAACTTAGAGTTCTAGGCACTACCATAATTCAAATCAAGCACTAAACACCTTTACGAATTTGAATGGAAAAAGGCAGGGGTCTTCGGTCCAAGTTCAAAAAAACGGGCCAATAGGGACAGGCGGACACGATGACGATGATGTGCACTGCCACTGCGCCGCACGTAGATGAGGAAGAAAGGCAGAAAAGAAAAGGCAGTTTCAAGGCAAAATTTTAGCTTAATTTAGATGCCGTCATAAGAAACAAAGAGCACCGCAGCATACAAGGTCTCCGGTCTGCCACCTCGCCCTCGGGCCTCGTCTTCGAAATTTTGGACGGCCCCTCATCCCGTTCTGCATGCCCTCTTCTCCCCGCTCTACTGCAGTTGTCCAATCGCCAATAGCTACGCGCGCGTGTGTGGCGACTCAGTTTAATTACCGAGTCAGAACTTTATTCACGGGCTTCTTTCCTCCAGCTGCTTAAAAGCCATGTTTAAGTATTTAGAAAAAAAAATTTAATATCCAAAGTTTCTAATTAAATAATAAATAATTTATCAAATATTTAAAATTTTTAAATTTCATATAATCAAACAGATTGAATAAAAAGTTACTCAATTAAAAAATAAAAAATAAATAAATTTTGAATAAATATGATATAATAATTTAATTTGAGTATTAAATTATATTATATTCAATTAGTAATTTAAATTTTAGATAATAATTAAATATTTAATTAAAATAATAATTAGAATGTATAACATTTAGTTATAATAAACACTCATTTCAAATTACACACATATATATATAATTATGTAAAACTAAATTTTAGGAAAAATAAATAGTATTTAAAGTGTATATGTATATAATTTATTGGATTTGATATTATTTATATTTGTCGGATCGGATATTCAATTTATTTGATTTTTATTTATCGGATAGGATATTTGATTTGAGAAAAAAATATTAGATCGGTTATTTGATATTTCAAATTGTATTGATTTCGATATTGGATCAGATCATCAAATATCAGATAACATGGACAATCCTACTCTTGTCCGTCTTAGAAAAGCCGACCATATGAATTAATGAGTTTTATCCAATAATTTTATAAATAGATATATAGATACTAATAAGAAAAAAATCAACCGGATTTATATATTAATATAGATAATAAAATTTTAAATTTTATATTCTCTTTTATACTTGCAAATATATCCATATCTATTTATACCATATAAATTTATTTTTTATTATTTATTTAAATAATATATTAATATATTTTTAAAGATTAAAAGTGAAAATAGAATCAATCTATAATAATTTAAATATCTTATCCTAGTATTAGATGATTTTATTTTAAATTTAATAGATTTTATCTACCAGACATATTAATAATCGTATATAAAAAAATATTAATATAGGTATAGAAGAGAAAAAAAATATCTACCGACTTTAAATTTTGTTTTGTATTTTTTTGGATTTGAATAAAAAGCAAGAGATACCGATCGGGAGCACTACCATCGAAGGATGTTGACACACCACGCCACTGTTGATTAGTTTGTGGCCGTATAAATATAATACGTCGAGTGAAATAAAGTATAATGGATAATTCATATATTAGGAGTAACTGAAAAATTATTGTTAACGCCATTGGCTATTTCGGTCTATTAATTTTTTTCTTTAATTCTTTTGGTTGATTTAATCTGATTTAAATGGAACTAAATTTATTTACTAGATTTGGACTATATTTACTTTTTAGTAAGGCAATCAATATTAGTATATTTTAGGCTAGTTAATAGATTTGACCAATTAATGTGCTAAATTGAAGCGTCGGCAGATACATGCTTCATCCGCCTCTGATTGATTATAAGTCATTATCCTATGTTGTTCCACAATATTTGCAAGTTTTTCTATTTTAATTTTTATATATTTATTAAACCACATATTATTTATCAAATATCTATTCACTCATTTTTCTAATAAAGAAACATGTTAATTATGAGATTAATTAAGTAATATGAGAGCTATATCATAGTCGGTGCTGGACTGCTAGTTAGATTTTTTTCTTCCTTAACCATAACTATTTTTAAATCTCTACAAATAATATGAAACGAAAACATGAGGAATATTGAATAAACCAGCCCCAATACACAACTTTTTTTACAAGATTATTTTAATTAGATTTCCATTTGTTGTCCCCCCGCCCACACCAAAAGAAAATAGTTTAGTAGGGTACAAGGAGTACCATCAAAGTATACATAATCTCAACTTTACTAAGTACACCGAATCGAAGGAGTAACTAATTTCAACGTGAGTGCTTTTATTTTTAATTTTATCTTAGGAATTTGGAGTAAAATAATATTGGTCTGCATTAACTTATATATTATAAGCCTTTTGAAGTAATTTTAAAAATAGTTTGTCTAACATATATCCTTATGCACAAGTTAAGACTTTAATTAATTTTCTAAAAGTATAATTAAGGAATTACTTGTAAAAGTATTAATTTTTTCTAACAACTCTTGGCCATATTTAAAAAAGAATAAATAATTTTATGGATTCAAATTGAGCGTACTATAACTCTATTATTACAACTATTAAATTGTAAAATAAAATATTACCGTGTTCTTTTGTATTTAAAAGATTATTATCATATATTTTAATATAAAAATATAATTATTATATTTGTATTTAAAATAATTTTTATTCATATATATTAAGAAATATTAATAAAAAAAATTATTTTTAAAATATTCAGTGATGTTCTGAAGTATAATTTATTACAGCCAATCTAGATCTCCCTTTATTTATTTGTAAAAACTAAAAAAAAAATCACCACCATCCATTCCGAGTAATGCTATATACCCATATTTTAAACCCAAACTCAAAACTAAATTTTTTTAAATATATATATTAATACATTAATTTTAATTTTTATTAATAATTAAGTAATATAAATTAATAATAATATAATATAAAATAAAATTATGACATAACAATACATTAAGTTTATCATTAGCATTATTTTTATTATAATTATAATTATTATTGTTATTATAATAGAACAAAATGATTTACACTTTTTTTATAGTATATATTTTTTATTTTGTATTATTATTAATTTTTATTATTTAATTATTAATAAAAAAATAAAAATAATATATTAATATGTATATTTTAAAGAAAATTAAGATTCGAGTTCGAGTTCGAGTTTGAGTTTGAAATTTGGGTAGGTAGCATCGTTCATCCATTCCATATCATGGTAAAATTTAAGGAATGCTACTACGGCTACATGAAATAAGGAAAATAGCTCAGCGAGAAAGTAAAACAGGAGAAAAGACAAGTGATATAACGAGTTAACAACCTGGCCGCCGGTAATTTAGGGTTTTAGATAGAGCGCCGTTACTTGACGGCCTGCAAAAGTAGAACCCCGTTAGGGCCGTTTCCGTTAACATCAGATCACCATCACAGAGCATGAACAGTGCTTAATTTTATGCTCCGTAGAATAAAAACTGTTATTATTGACTATAAATAACCAACGGCACGACAAAATCCGATTTCTGAACCTCCTTTTCTCTCTTTCCCTATCTCTCCCTCTCTCTGTCACTGTCTCTCTCTGAGGAAATTTCTCCGCCTGTACAGAGAAAATCTTAAAAAGCTATTTCTACAGCGGGAGCAAGATTGAAGGAGAACGAACATTTTAGGGGAAGAGAGAGAAACAGAGGTTTCAAGCTCGATATTCTCTCAGATCTGAGTTGAAAAGCGTGAGTAATTTGTCTGTCACCATTTTCATTTTTCTTGCCTCTGTGTTTCGTTTTGGCCTGTCTCATTTTGAAGGTGATTTATATTGGCTGCAATGTGGTCGCTCGATCTGTCAGGTATTAGCTGAATAATGACGGGTTGATATTCAATTGAGGTTTGAAGAAGTTTTTCATGGCCCCCCTTTTTCTTATTGCGGGGTTTGAATTTATTGCTATAGTAAGAAAGCAAAACATGGTGATGGTTTCGTGGACCTGCTTCTCATAATTATTATCGACTTGCTTGAATTTGGGATTTTTTTTTTGTTTGGCGAAAGTAGGAGGTGAAGCTGAAATTTATTGATTGAATTTAAATTTTTGTAAGTTTTTTTCTGCCTCGGCTAATTTCTACTCCGGTAATTTGGGCTTTTCTATTGGCATATGTTTCAGAGATTTATCTGTTTTGTGAATTTCTTACCTCATGCTCTGGATTAGGCTATGAGCCTTTTTTTTGGAAAGTGTTAGGTGGAGGGAAATTTTGTCTTTGAATCAACCGCCTCGGCGTTCCCTTCTTTTTCCTTCGTTGCTTCTCTCTTATTCATTTATTATGTGCATGTATTCTGGATGATCCGGTTCAATCCATTTGTGTCTTGTCTATCAGTAATTCTCAACGATTGCCGTCAGACTCACCTGGTTTTTTCGGCTATTTTATTTTTATCTCTTCTTTTGCATCCTTCTAAGCCTTCCCTTCCTCTTTTTGTGTGCCCTTACGGAATGAATTATTCCTTGTCGTCGTGGAGGAGAAACAATCAAACTTTTTAAGTTATATGTAGTATATATTATTTTGATCCAGAATCATTTTCTCCCGACGGAGGTAATTCAAGGAATGATCATAAAATAAAAACTCGTAAGAAATTGACTGATTTCTCAAATTGATCAAAAGGGTACCTATGTCTATGAATGATTTAGGGTGCTTAGCAGGTGTCTTTTGGAGATCAGAAAACTCGAACTTGGTATAATCTATTGAGTTTCTCTTTTTTGTTCTGTCATATTGGTTATGGCCAAGGTCAGGAAACACATGTTTCCTTTGCGTTTTTTGTGGCATAACGAGTTAGAATTGTGCTAGTTCTGTCAAGGTAGGTAACTCTTGTCCAGTAATTAAGTCCTGGGAATGAAATATTGGTTCTTTACCTGCCTTATTTTATTAAAATTTGGACATGGGGGTGGTCATACAATACAATTAAATATCTGCTGATATTTACAAGATTTTGAGTGAGCCTATATACAAATTTGGCTGTACTTGATGATTTTAGAATTTCATACATTTATTGGCGATAACTTATTAACCGATATTTTCTAATAATTATTGTGAAAAAATAAAAAATATTATGCAGCTGCGAAAAACACAGCTTAGATAATATCATTGGTGATACTCTGATATCGTGACACTACAACTGCAGTTTTATTGCATTGGGGTAGCATCAAATTAATACTAATTGTTTTATATTTGGCTCTTGATACGCTTCCCATCTCAATTTTAGAATTTGACTCGGTATATATCCAGTCAGTGATAGTTAGCTGTTGATACTTGATACGACCTTTAGATTGCTTAATGAAGGAATGGATCGATTTGGAGGAGGTATCCTTCTGTGGTGGAGAGAATGGTGGGCAATAACTCATATTCATGTATATTTAATATTTTTTTGATAGCGAGGGGTTTGAGAAGAAATCAAGAGACGTGACTTTGTAGAGGACGTGCCATGGAACTCTTGATAGATTCAAACTTTGACATTATCTGGTTCTAGCATCATCTTTTTTTAGTTTTTATTTCATATCCCTTGGTTTGTTGAGATGTTATTACGGTTTTCACCATCTACATCTACTCAGCCCATTTTCACACGCCTAACTATGTATTTTAAAGAAATTTGATTATGACTTTACACTAAGATATGTTTAAAGAACGATCAGTTCTTGTTAACAGCAATGAAAAGTACTTCCGGTATAGTTAAGGTTACATTTGTTGAAAGGAAATTGGGACGAAGGCATTATTTGTTTGATATCACTCTTCGTCCTATATGTGCTTGCTAAATAGCCCAGGATTTTTAGAAGCTTTCTCAATTATTTAATTTCGCTGCCTTTTATTTTACATACAATCCAGCTGTAGGGGTCACTCTTGATGTTTTTTAGAAGAAATCATACAATATTTTGTTCCTGATATAGTTATGTAATTGCAGGACGATGGGAAGAGACGTCACAGGCCTACGTGTCACTTCTGTCAAGGTGAAGCCGACTGATGTTCCCCATGAAACAATCAAACCCAAAGTTGCGGAAGAAAATAAAGAAGCTAAAGACCGGCAAGTAAAGGACGGCGCTGCAGAGACGTCTCCGGTGAAAAACTCTCATGACAAGCAAGATGTGTTGGGTGTCAAAAGCACAAATCTTGGATCCGAGAAGCATGATATTGAATCAGCAAATGCTGAAGACCATAAGGCTGACTCACCTGCTAAAGGATTGATCACTCCTGAGAATCAGGTCATGAAAACAGCAAAGTTTGAAGACCAGAAGTCAAACTCACTTGGTAAAGGACCGGCCGCCTCTGAGAAGTATAAACCGGCTAAGGCTGAAGACCAGAAGTCAAGCTCAACTGTGAAAGCCCCATCCCCAGTTCCTGTCATGGACGTGCGAACAAAGCAAAATGCTCTGGATATGGAGTCTGATAAGCGTGCTTGTGTGAGTCCTATTGCAGCTGAAACACCCATGTATGGTGAAAATGGTTCACCGGAAGGCAATGATTTCCACTCACACAGGACTGTAAAGAAATCATTGGTAACTAAAATGGTCTTGGCAGCTTCATAATAAGTTTATTCTTTCATGAATCTTCTCCTGGCTGGCATTGCCGCAAATGCCAACCTACTGGCATACTGGTTTGAAACCAGCTGTCAGACAGTTTGGTTTATGTGTATTATTTTTGCATTATCTTCAAGCTCCGGTTTGCAGAACTTGTGCTGAGGTGACATTTTCTGTTTAGAAACATTTAGAGGAATTCAATCCTTGGAAACTCATTTTAGTCGCTTCTTATCGTAAGTTATTTTAGACTATTGCTTTATTCAACAGTATTATACTTGTAAAAACCTATTTCTTTGACTTCTTAGTATAAAGCCACAGCTATCTCATATGCCTCTAATTTTGAGAAACGATCTTTCTTACACCATACTCCAAAATTGAGGTCATCAAGTACATCGCTAGTCATGTATCATGATAACTATCTGATAAACTTAGGCTTTGTTTGGTAGCTAGATTATTATTACAGACTGTGGAGTAATGTTACCAAGAGACTCAAAGGCCTACCTGGTATGGTTTTAACTATATCGATTATCAATATAGAAGGGAGAAAGTGTACATTCTATTCCATTATTGGGAGAGAAGTTGGATATTTGTTGCACTAAGTGGGCTGCCAACATGATCAGTATGCATTTCTTCTTTTTGCGCATATTTATTACTGATCCTTACCTTTTCTTGCTATTTATGCAGCCAAACTCTCCTTTTTGGTCAAGGAAGCATGTGGATGATGAAGATAATTACTCTTTGGCTTCATCATATCCTTTTTTTGTGGGTACATTACAGCTTAAGCTTATGGCATTTGTTGACAGAGGCCATTTTCTTTCCGGCAACCAGCTTTTCCAAGTCTTGTTTTTAATAAGTTTTTCTTACACGTCCTAGATAGTAGATGTGCAATTTATGGTCCTTTCTATGCAGAGGAATTAAGTATTTCATGTTTGCATAACTGATTTGTACTGTTTGTTTATTTTTAACGAACTGTAGAATTTTCATAAATCTCAAAAGCATGAGATCTTTGGGGAAAGAAGGAAGAATTACTCTACTATTGAGGGTTCGATTTTAATTCTCCATTTTATGGTAATGATGAAGTTAAAATTCCTTAACGCTGCATACTGCTGCTTCAGCCAGGACTGCAAGATCCAAAACTACTGTTCCAGTGGCTCCCACATTCAAAATACATGAACGCTTAGAAAAGAGGAAAGAGGTAATTTGTGAGTTATACATAGGTTGGTACTTGGTATTCATAAGTACTCTTTCTTGAATGTCATTTTACTTGATCTTTTCAATATAGTTTTATACAAAATTGGAGATGAAGCAAAAAGCATTAGAGGCAGAGAAGCAAGAATATGAAGCAAGGACCAAGGTATATCAATTTTGTGGGTGACTAAATCAAATATCATCTATTGGCTTTTCTGCTGTGTTTGGCGGCTTATCCATTAACCTTTTTCTGACTGAATTCAAAATCATTAGGAAGAGGAAGCAGCAGCAATCAAACAGCTTAGGAAAAACATGGTTGTCAAGGCCAATCCAGTTCCTAGTTTTTACTACAAGGCTCCCCCACCTAAGAAGGAACTTAAGAAGGTAAACTTTTCTTGTTGTCTCTGCTCCCTTCTGGTTATTGGCCAATTTCTTTTATTTATTGTGACAAAAGGTCATTCTTACCTCCCTAACCCGAGTTCTAAATGTTGTTTGAATCTCCATAAACTCTGCTCTTCACTTAATTCAATGTCTTTGGCCTCCCATTCTGTATGTTGTGGCTCCTCATTTGTACTCGACATTTCTTTCATTTTAAGGATAAAATCTTTAATATTCATTCTTATTATCATGTGCTAGCCTCTTTGAGTTTGTTATTGGTATAACAACGTTGCATGGTTATTCTTCTCATTGTTTGTTATTGGTATAACAACATTGCATGGTTATTCTTCTCATTGTTTATTAAAGATTTGTGTTCAACTTGAAGGCATTTCTCTGCTGACAAGGAATTGATTCGTCACTATATTTTGAAATAGCATTTTGTAGGCTAGGGTTGTCTGAAGTGTGCTCTCTAATTTCTAGTGCTATCCATGATGGCCATTCAAGTTTCAATTGCAAGTCTTGGGCTTTGTTTTGCCTACTCTAGATTATCTTAGATCATTGTTTCATTTCAGTTAATGAGACTACTTTTTGAAAAAATTAAATAAATATACTGTTATTTGTCTATGATGTTCACAAGAAATTGTTTTCAAACAAATTATAAGAGTTAGTGCATGTCCACATATGTGCAATATACATCAAAGCTGGGGAGAAAATGATCTTAAGTTCATCCCGTTCAGTTAGAATCGTTATCCCTACAGTAGATAACCTAATCAATACTGAGGTTCATTATAGGACAAATTCAGGCCATGCCTGGCTTTGCCTTTATAATATATATATATTTTCTTATTGGAGGAGTTTCTGGACGGCTGTTCCCTTCACCTCTATATCACTAGTTTGGTGGTCCTAAATTGCACTCCAGTTTAGACTTTAGGGTCTTGACTCCAATCAAACAGACCATTCTTGAGCCAAATGACTCATTTGGGATTTCCGCAGGGATTACTATTACATGAAGCATACTGGTAAATGCAAAAACTTAAATCAAACAGATTATATATGATTCATTTGGAATTCTCCCACATGGAACGTACTGTTGAAGTCAAACCCCCTGAAGACCCCACGTCACCTTTGTTTTCTCACAATCATGTACTTATTTGATTTGGCATGTAGCTGCTGATGGGCTGCCTTGCTTCTTTCCTGATAAACAATTGGATCGCTCCAAAATATGTAGATTTGGAATCCCTAATTCTTTATTATTCCACTCATCACGTGGCCCATTTGGGTCTAAAGCTAGTCACTGTTTAGCAAACAAATTATTTGCACCTTATTGTCAGGGATGGGTCCTCTCCATTACTCTAAATATTCTTTACCACCCTCCCTGCAAACCCACCAAAATCTTGATAAATTGGCGTCCTTGCAGCAATTGGTAGGAAAAGCTACTAAGTTGGTTGACGCGGTGACGCTCATCTCTTTAAGATAAAGATATGCATTTTGTTCTTTTTGGGTAAGAACTCGTGAAGAATTTAGGGTTGCAGAAGTCGATCTTGAAAGTGAAGTGTCTGATATAGTGATACTCCCGTGGAGGGCATGTATCCCTTAACAAGAGATAAATATTGTTTTCATAATTGTTGCTACATTGATGTTCCTGGGTACGTATTTCCAGTGGCCTAGGTCATTGCCTAAGTACGTACCTGACTCTGACTCTTTTTGTAGGCATGTGTCGGCCTTGGCAAGAGACAAATACAGAGTCATTGACTCTTTCTTATAACTGGGTCGATGCTTTATTCATCTCTTAATATGCACATAAGATTCAGCCGAGTAACTGTAAAAGGTATTATTCCCTAGACATGGAAAATTTAAAATAGGGAAACTAACCTAAATTGATCCAATTACAGCTGCCAACAACTCGTGCTGTGTCGCCTAAACTTGGTCGGAGGAAGAGCTGTGGTGATGCAGTAAATTCATGCTCAGAGGAGAAGTTAATCTGTGCAAGGGCACTTCGACACAGTGTAGGCAATTACAGAGAAGGCTCTACACCAACCAGCACTCCTAAAAAGGACAAGCTAAGTGATCATCGCTTGAAGCAAGTCAAGGAGCCTAAATCAGTACCTCCAAAGATTACAGAGCAGAAATCCGCCGACATTGCTGTTCAATCATGACTGCATAGATTTTCTTCTAAAAATGGAGTGGGAATGAGGTTTTGAGGTCTTTGGGGTTCTTTTAGTATGAGATTTCTCTGGAACGGAAGAAATGAAAAGAAAGAAACTCTCCTTTTCCTCCTTTTGAATCCTTTTTTTTTTCTTGGCTGACTTGTCATGCGTGTTGTGACATGAGTTGTATATTTCTTGTAATTGTAGTATATATATATATATATAATTTGGGAAATGAGTTACAGAACTTTGTACCTTTATGAGTTATCTTTTCTATTGGTTATGATTTAAAATACCAAGAGAAATTTGCCTCGGTATCATTATCCACGCTAAAGACGCATGTGGATCATTGAAGTCTGATCAATTAGGCGCCTGGCATTTTAAATCATAGCCAATAGAAAAAAGAATGAAATGAGTGGAAATGTTTTTGACGTGTTATGATTAATTAGGCACGGCCTGATTGGTAACTTAATTATCTTATCTAAATTTGACAGGATAATTTTAGTAAGGTGTTTTTCTACTCAAAATAAGAGTCATTTTAGAATTTCATGTCAAATGAATTTTTCTTGACCTCTATTCATTAAAGGCTTTCCACTATAATACAATTTAGTGTATATATATATATACACATTTGACTTGATAATTTTTTAAATAGATGAATAAAATTCTAAAATAACGCTTAATATAAACTAGAGATGGTAGATTATTTAGTGTGCATAAATTAGTTACCTCTATTCATTAAAGGCTTTCCACTATTATACAATTTAATGATATATATTTGACATGATAAATTTTTTAATATATATGTAAAAGTATAAAATAACACTTAACATGAACTAGATGGTATATTATTTAGTGTACACAAATTATTATTATATATGATTATAATTGAAGTAATAATATCCTTTGACATTTATCTAAATTGAAATAAGTTAATGTATAGTGAAAATATAAATAGGTAGTATTTTATCTTATAATAGTTTTTAATTGGTTTATATGTTAAATATTTGTAATTTTATTGTTTTTTTTATCTTTAATACCATATACTCCTAAAACAAAAGCCATTAACTAGTAATATTATTTACAATAATTACAAATTAATGTTACTAATATATTATCATGATAATAATAAGAAAATTATTATTATTATTAATTGTTAATAATAATATACCATTATAAAAATTAATAATAAATGTATAGTTAACAATATTCTAATTAATTTGCAATCTTTAACTATAATTAATGTTATTCTATTTATTTATTTATATTTATGACTAAAATATTTTGTAAATATCATTTTCATCATTATTTAGTATTACTATAAATAGTTATATCGCGTTAATTATTAATTACTACTAATTATCATGATGATAATGATAATAACCTACCATAAATATTCATCAGTGTTAATAATGAATATTATGGATAATTACATTATAAATTACTTATTTACCATTCGGGTTGATGTTATCCTTATTAGTATAACTTTTATAATCACAAAAAATTATTATTGACATGCATCAGCCATACACGTGATCTCATTATTAGTTATCATTAATCATTAGTATTATCTTAATAATAATAATAATTAATAATATATAATTGATATTAATAATTATGATTATTTTATTATAATAATATATATATTATACTTCTTATTAACGTACTATTGTAATAATAGTAAGATGATGTATATAATAACAATAGACTGATATAATTAACTATTAACACTAATTTGTTATTATTAATATTACTCTTGTTAATCATTTATTTATACTTATGAATTAATTATAAAAACATTTTATAATTAATTTTATAATTATAATTTATATTATTGTCATTGATTATTCATTTATAATTTTGATTAGCATTATTTTTTTTTTCAAATAGTTATTTGTGATTATGATTAATATTACTATGGTCAATTGTATTTAAATAATTTTAACTAATATCATTTATATTAATTTTCATTTATCAAAGTGGGGTCATTGGGATGTAATTATTGAATGATATAACTATAATAAAAGTGAATTTTGTAAGATTTCTATATATATATATATATATATATATATATATATAATTAAAATTAGTGAGACCTATGCGATGAGATCATAAAAAGCTATTCCATATGCCAAATAAGGCCTTAATAATAACAACTTTTATATGTTTTTTTGTAGGTTTAAAATTAATTTAGTTGGATTAATATTTTATTAGATCATTAGAGCCTAGTCATTTAGCTTAAAATTAATCATTTAAGCCATTTGGTCTTAGTTTTATTTGCACATAAATTAGCTTGATATCGTAAAAAATAACATTCAAACAATTAACGAAAGAACTTTACCCGACCTCATTCTTGGTCAAACCCAAAGTTGGACTCAACCTCATGATGGCCTATGTGATTTTAATTCCCCCACCATCACTTACCCTACCATTCTCCACTAAACATTAACTCATTGTTACACAAATTCCCATGTAACTAGTTTATTCCATAGCTATAAATAGGACTGTAAATGAGTCAAGCCGATTCGAGCTCACGAGCTAAAGCCAAAAAATAAACCAAGCCTCACTTTTTTGAGCTCGAGCTCTGCTCAGCTCGTTTAATAAACGAGCCCGAAAATGAGTCTTAAACTTGACTCATTTAACTAAACGAACGAGCCGAACTGAATATCGAACCGACTTAGCTCATTTACAACCCTAGCTACAAACATTAACTTATGGTTTCTCACTTAATACCTCTCATAACGATAGCTACTCAGTTATGTTCCTTTGACTACCGGTGTAAGTAAAAGGAGCTATTTAGTAAATCTAAATTTTTTATTTCGTTAATTTAAATTTTATTGCTTTATTTTCTTTGTTTGAAGAGTAAGATATTCATTGTATTGGTTAGGTTAGAGTTATATGAAGTTGAGTTCCAAATTTTTGATCTTTTCTTTCTTCAATTGTTTCGATCGCCGTACATGATTGACGGTGTGTCAATCATCCCTCTTGTCCCTAGTAGGAGATGTTACCGGGTGGTGTCACCCACACTATCCCTGTTTCAATACATATACTATTCAATTGGTTACATATATAAGATAGGTACAATATATTAACATCAACATAATGTTAGCATTTAAAACTAATAGAATTAAAATATCTTTGACTAGTATTATTGTAAACCTAATATCATAATATTTTTGAAGTTATTTCTATAAATTGATACGCATATTGAAATGATTTTAATTAAAAAAATGATATATATATATATATATCACTCATATAAGTATCTTTCACCATTATTAAATTAATATTTAACCATACTTGCACAGATTTTTTATTAGTGAGTTGCTTGTTTGCCATTATTCTACTTAAAAATGATATTTCATCACAAATATCATTTTTAACTAGATTTTACCTTTCACTACTAATGTATCGATTTTTTATTAGCAAATTGATAGTTCACCACTATTACTATTTTACTTAAAAATTGATCTTTCACTAATAATATATTAACCTTTTAGCACAAGTGAACTGATGTTTTACTAGCGAGTTGATATTTCACCATTATTCTATTTAAAAATGATATTTTACCACTATTATATTAACATTTCATCATTTATGTGCTGATTTTTATGCAAACAAGTTGATCTTTCACCATTAATATATTAAACTTTCACCACAACTATATACCTATATATATTTCATCATATATTTAAGTATCTTTTACCACTATAAAACTAATCTTTCACTACTAAAGAACTAAATTTTCACCAACGAGTTGAAATTTTACCATTATTCAACTTAAAAATTATCTTTCATCACTAATATACCAATCTTTCATCACTAATGTATTCATTTTTTACTAATGAATTGATCTTTCATTATTAATATACTGATCTTTCACCACTAATGTATTAAACTTTCACCACAACTACATACATACATACATATATATATATATATATATCATAATATATTTAAGTATCTTTCATCACTATTAAACTAATCTTTCATCATCATTGAATTGATTTTTTAATAGCGAGTTGACCTTTCACCATTTTTCTACTTAAAAATGATTTTTCACCCCTAATATACGAACCTTTCACAACTAATGTACTAATTTTTTTACTATTAATGTATCGAACTTTCACCACTAATGTGTTAATTTTTCATTAGCAAATTGATGCTTTTCTATTCTTTTACTTAAAATTGATTTTTTACCACTAATATACTAATTGTTTACCACTAATGTATTACTTTTTTTTAAACAACGAGTTACTATTTCTATATTTTACTACTTAAAATTAATCTTGCAGCTCTCACCTCTAATTTGCTGATTTGTCACTAGCTAGTTGATATTTACCTATTTTTTTTATTTTACTTAAAATAGATCTTTCACCATTAATATATTAATTCTTCACCAATGAGATAATTTTTTTTACCATTTTCCTACTTAAAACTAATTTTTCATCTTTAATATACAGATTTTTCATAATTTTTTTTATCAAAAATATATTAATATAGATCTCTATTTATAAAGTAAAATTTTAAAAATATTATGGTATATTTATTAATAAAACAAAATTAAAACAAATTAATTTTAAGAAAATTAAATAAAAAAGTATTGTAACACTTGTTGCATAGTGATAGCCCATGCAACAAGTTGCATAGTATAAATTTAATCTTTGTTTTCGATTTTCTATTCCAAAAATTAATTTTGTTTATTTAATTAAATTTTTTGTGTGGGTTAAGTCGAACTACATTTGGGTACTCATTACTATGTATGGAGTAATAATAAGTTGTAGTTAATGTAATGAAAGTGATCTTCTAATAAATAAAAAAAATAAATTGAAGTACATATTATTAGATAATGTAGAATTAATGAGGTTTGAATGTTGATATATGAGCAATAATTTGACCATAAGCTTAATCTTATAGTTCAAGCATGGAAGTTTCAACAACAATTAGTAAGCTTCTTTTTTGCCACGGATGTATATCATTTCATGTTATAGTAAGATGGATTTTTGTACGAATTTTTGTATTTAGCATTGTTTATAAAATGAGTATTGGAAGATTCTATAAGGTAGCGACACTGGATTTTTATATTTAGACCGGGCATTGGAGTTGCATTCAAGAAAGCAACCTATAAGTTTGTGTCAGGAGATCATTTTTACTTGGAACAACCTCTTCTTCATCCCTTCAATATGATAAACCTTATTTTGACCCTCCACGGGGGTCAGGGGGTCTTTATGGCTATTGTGGAGAAAGTGTTGAGGAAGGTTATGTTAATATATATTTTAGTTTTATAAAATTATTGTTATTATTTTATAAATAAAGTATTTTATATCTTATGTATATATTAACTCTTGGTATGATCCATGTTAAATTAGATATAAAATTTAGCTAAAAAGTTTATATTATACAGTAATATGTTAGTAATTAAGCCTAATATTAATCTCTCTATCTAATTTTTGATGGTATAATTAGAACTAAGAAAGTATGGATTGAAGCATATGTGTGTTATGTGATAAAAAAAATAAAGGAGATAATTAAATTATTTCTTTAATCAATTATCTCAATTTTTTGATTTTAAAATTGAGAAGAAAAGTGTAAAGTTGGTTATAATAATCAAATATCTTCTACTTATGCATGTAAGGAAAAAAAAAGAGCACTACATGTGTTGGAATTTTTTTTTCTTTATGAAAAAAATAGATACTAAAAGATACATGTTCATACGTACACTAAGAGAGAAATAAAGAGATTTACTTCTTCCAATCTTCATGAGATTTTTTGTGTAAAATATAAGAAGAAGAAGAAGAGAAATAAAGCATATCCATATTCCCATTCCCTAGAAGAAACACACACCATTAGGTTTGAGAAAAAAAGGAGTGGAACCACAAAATTGCATTCCGATGATCACAAATTATGATCCTGATGTAATTAATTCCATCAGCGGCTGGAGGTATGCCTTAACGATATTTAACAACTGTTATGAAGTTAAAATTTTCATGTTGAATGCTTATATTATGCATTAGGGTTTCATACATTTGTCATTAAATTGTGTATGAATTGTATGCATTAATTGTTGATTATAAATCATGCCGTAAAATTATGTCTTCCATTTGGTATCATAGCCTTGGCCTCTATTTTGATAAATTTGATTTAGTGTTTCTTAATTTTTGTTTGTTTGTATGGTCGAGTTTCATAAAATAGCATAATTGTTATTCACTGAGAGGAAACATGGTAGGGTTGTGATTTATATCTAACTCTCAATCTTATTGTTTGATGAAAAAACATGGTCATGTTTTTAAAACATCTAGGGGGGGTTGTGTTATTTTTTTGACTCTCGAAAATCTTTGGAATTAAGAAAACATGGGTGCCCTATGCTTTTGTACTTTCCTTCTTTATTGCTATTCTTTCTTTTATGGTTATATTCCTATACATTTAAGGCCACATTTGGAGAAGTTTTAATTATATAAAACATGTATCATGTATGATTAACATGATTTAAATGATTAGGACTTAACCACATGAATTCTAATCATTGACAATAAGGCATTTATTTGTTTACTTGATCACAGCTAGATCACATGATATTATTTGCAATGTATTACACATATATAATGTGTATAGTCCCACAGGGCCATTCATTAGCATATGCAAATTATATTGGATTAAAATATTAAGTTATTATTATCAATTTTTCCACAGGAATTGAGAGTTATGTGATGACTTAATAGTTTTCATATTGATATGCATGATGAATTAAATAATTAGCCCATTGGTAATTTTAATGCTTTTTGATTCATACTAGTTGCGTTTTGACATGCTATACATTAGTAGAGCATATATATAGATGACTTGGCTTCAAATTGATCATGAGCGTGTATGTATATTTAATTTTTTTAGTAATTTGTCTTGGTATGTACTCGATATCTGATCTTAACATTGAAGTCCTTAAGTTGAAAGGGGAAAATTATCAGTTTGGAAGGAGACAATTCTCTTCAATATTAGCTGTTATGGCATAGATGAGGCTATTTAGTATACAATTCCTTTTATAACTAAAGAAAACACTAATGAGGAAAAAGTTGCATATGAGCAATGAGTGAAAATCGATCGCATAAGCTTCATGTACAGAAAGACTAAGATGTCTTCTTCCATTAGAGGCTTAGTTGATCATCATCAAGATGTCAATAAATTGCTAAGGGACATCGATGTATAATCCATCCATTCGGACAAGGCCTTAGCTAGTACATTGATAATGAAGTTTTTATCCATGAAGCTTACTATTATCAAGGGTGTACGAGAGCATATCATAAAGATTAGAGATTTAGTAGTACAAATAAAGTTTCTAGAGGTTGAAATGTTTGATTCTTTCCTAGTTTACTTTATCTTGAATACGATCCTAAAGAAATATACACTATTCAAATTCACCTACCACACATAAAGGAAAAAATGGTTAATAAATGAATTAATTACCATATGTGTGCAAAAGGAGGAACACCTTTGATGGATCATGGGGAGATTTTAATGATGCTAAAGAAGGATAAGGAAAGGAATAAGAAAAAAGGAAAAAAGGATAAAGGTAAAGTTCCACCCCAAGGTGAGATAAACAAGCAATTTAAGTGTTTCTTCTATAAAAAAAAGGACACATGAAGAAGGTTCATGTTGAGTAGAAATCCTAGTTTGTTAAGAAAGGTAATGCAATGTCTTTGGTTTGTTTTGAAACTCATACAGTAAATACAAATCATAAAACCTAGTGGATTGATTTCAGCTCTAGAATCAATGTTTTCAATTCCTTATAAGTTATGGCAAGGATAAGGGACCCAATGAGTAATGAACATAGTATCTTTATTGGTAGTAAAATACGTTCAATTGTTCATGGAATAAACTTATGTAGGCTGATTCTCTCTAGTGGTCATGGATTAATGTTAGAAAAGACTTTTTATGTTTTGAGTTTTATTTTATGAAACAAATCTTTTTGGGTATGATGCATTATTTGAAGGACTTTACTCTATTGATTTAATGCATGCTGATTTGAATGTTGCAATGAATTTGGATATTGGTTCAAAAATATGTGTTATGACTGAGGACTCATCAATGCTTTGGTACAAAAGATTAGGTTACATCTCTATTGAGAGAATGAGGTTGGTAAATGATAGAGTACTTGGTACTCTAGATTTTACCGACTTTAGCACTTGTATAAATTATATAAAGGGTAAAAAAACAAATACATCTAAGAAAGGTGCCAATAGGAGTTCTCAACTACTTGATATTATACATACTAAAATATTTAATCTTGACATGGACTCACACAGTAAGAAATACTTCATCTCATTCATTGATAACTACTCATAATACACGTGTATCTACTTTATTAATAATAAGTATGAAGTGATAGATACCTTTAAAGTATTCAAAGCTAAAGCAGATAAACAATGTGATAAGCAAATTAAAATCGCGAGGTCTTATAGAGGTAAAGATTACTATAGAAGGCATACTTAAGATGGACAAGCACCTGGTCCATTTGCAAAGTTTCTTTAGGAGAATGTCATTGATGTGGCCTTAGTCGGCACACAATTTAAACCGTCTTTTTGATAATTATAGTATTGGTAAATAAGGGTATCGTTTTATACCAAGGATTGAGCGGGTTTACTTATATTTAATTAGCTAAAAAATAATAAAAATAAAAATCCTAAATCATACAAAATAAATAAATACGAAAAATACTAATGGGGTTTTAAAAATAGAAATAATGAGAGTAACAAATAAAATAGACTAAATAAAATAAAATAATAAAAATAATGAATAATTGTAGATATAATAAATATGCTAGGGAAATCAAAATCCACCATTAGATTAGGTTAAAATATAATAATAACTTCTAAGTCATAATTTAATCTTGAAAAAGAGATTGACCAATTTGCACACCAAAAGTAGGTCCATATACCTTATATTACTTCCCTAAAATAATTAACACGATAAAATACCAATATTAACCCTATTAAATACTAGTAGTATAGTAGCAACAATTAGCTCCTATATTTAACTAGATTTAATGCATTAAGTATAATTGGAAGGATGTCAATCTAAGTACCTAGACTAGTACACTAAGTATGTCTAGCTATATTTCTCTTCTTTGACCTACATGTATCTAAACGCTTTAGTACTGCAGTTAGAATCATAAAACCATTCGGTGAGTTATTATCTACCTTAGCTATAATTTATACATATAAATTAAAGTATATTTATATGGTCACCTAGAAGGAAAATAATTATATATACTGTCACTATGAGAAAACCAGAATAAGACATGCACCATATAAATAATTCTTAACAGAAATATATATATATATATATATATATATATATATATATATATATATATATAAAAGATAGCAATCAAAATAGAGTTGAAGAACAATCTCACAAAACAAAGAAAAATAAAATCATAATTCAAACCCTAATATAGAGTTTCAGTTTATTTTCCAACAATAAATAATCAGTCATCCATAATTATCAAATTAATTACACAAAAATATATATCCAAAAATATAAATTAAAAATAGAAAAAAAATAATTAGAATTAATTATGGATGAAGGATTAAAATTTATTCAGATAAAAAAGTAATTAATTTTATCTGAAATAAATTTTTCTAGCTAAATTTTCTCTCTTATTACTCTCTTGGTCCGCCTTTGCATTTCTATGCAATTTATTTTTTCCTTTTTTTTCTTCTTCATGTGGCTAACTTGCTGTTTTCTCTGTGTCGTTTATCTGTTCTTTTTTTTTTATCCTTCTACGTCTACTACCCTCCTGCGATGCACGGAAACATCATTCGTCCCGGAAACTTCTTCGAATTAAAATTTATATTAAAACTATTTAATTAATATTTATATTAAAAATATATTAATTAATTAATTTTTTATTAAAAATAATTATTAATAATTAAAATTAACTAATATAAAAATTAATTTTATTTTTTTAATATTTTTCTCTCTAAATTTTAATAAATTTAATATATATTTTTTAAATATATATAATTTTTTTAACGTTTCATGCCGTTCCCGTTTCCTATATTTTTAAGAAATAACGTTTCCGCGTTTCGTCCCGTCCCCGTTCCTGTACATCACTGCTGCCCTCGCGTGCAGCTCTTTCTTCTTCTTTTTTTTATTGGCTTCCTCTTTGCCCTTCTGTGCTGCTTTGTTGAATTCCGTGCAGCCTCCGACTCCTCTCTTTATACTAATAACCACAAATGCACGGGGACGATAGTCAGGTGTCGTCCCCCATTCCCGAAACGTTTCAGTCTGTTTCAAAGTTAAATTTTTTATTAATAATTAAAATTAATTAATATAAATAATAATTTTAAAATTTTTTTATTTTAATTTTAATAAATTTAATCTATTTTAATATATATATATATATATATTTTTTTTTTTAACCGTTTCTATCATCTTTATTTTTTAAATTAAAAAAAAATATTTTCGCGTTTTGTTCCTTCCCGTTCTTCTACAACGCTGCTAATAACTGCTGCTTTTTCTTTCCTCCTTTGACTTGCGGTTGTTCTCCTTGTTTCCTATGCTCGCTTTTTCTGCACCTGACTACTCCCTTTTAAATTTTCTACGACTCTCTCTTTTTAATTTTCTGTAACCATCCTCTCTCTCTCTCTCAATCTTATATGCTATTTTTTTTTCGTGCGCCCGGTGACTGACGGCTGCTCCCCCACATCAGCTTTTCTTCAGCCCTTCTTTGCTACTTGTTGCTGCACCCTACTGCTTTATTTTGTTTCTTAATTTTCATCCTTTGGGCATTTCTTTTTTCTTTCGTTCTTTGTTCCTTTGCTTTATTTTTTTTTTCTTCCGACGCAATGCTGCTACTTCCTTTCTTGGTATTGCTGGCCTTTGGGCCTTCGGTCCTCAAGCCATTGGTCCAAAGGCCCAACCCCCTTTTTTTCTTTTTCTTTTGATACTTTACTTGTAAAATAAAATTATAGAAATTAATAAATAATATTATACTCTAAATTTATTTAATATATGTCATTTTAGTTCAAATAATAAAATTTATACAATTGCTATCACTTAAGCATAAAATCATAATTATTCACATATATTATTTAAATAAAATACCAAAAACTAAGATTAAAAGGATATAAAATATGTCAAAATATGAACTTATTAGTTATAGTCTCCCAATATATTGTGCCTAGTTCACCATACTAAAATGACGCAGCTGAAAGAAAAAACCGTACTTTATTAGATATGGTGTAGAGTATGCTTAGCAACTCTAACTTTCCTAGGTCTTTGTGGAATGAATCATTTAAGACAACGGTATATATTTTATATTAAGTTCCAACTAAAGTAGTGTCTAAGACACTATTTGAGCTTTTTAAGGTTTTAAATTAAATTTAAAACATATGTGAGTTTGGAGTAAGAATTTATAATCCAAAAGAAAGGAAGCTTGACCTAAGGACTATTAGTGAGTATTCCGTTGGATATGTTGAAAGGTCTAAGGCTTATAGGTTGTTTATCACATAACACTAGATTTGTGGAGTTGAGAAATGCTAAATTTCTTAAACATAAATTAATTAGTGGGAGTGATTAAATTAGAAATTCAATTCCTGAACCTGCTCATTTAGTAGAAGAAGCTTTCACTTCATGTGATAGAGTGACTTTTGTTTACCATACACTTCCAGTTCCAATCATGGTTGAACAACAAATCAATGAGGTTCCATAGGGTGCTGACATAATTTGATAAATCAAGTTATTCAGGAAGTAAGAAATTCCTGAGATTATTGAACCAACTATTGAGCAATGATTTCTAGAGGATGTTGGGCCAGCTTTAAGAAGATCTATTAGGAAAAGAATGTCGTCTATATCTAAGGAATTTCATGTGTACTTACAGGATTCTGACCGTGACATTTAGGCTATTAATAATCCCGAAACCTTTTCACATGTCATGAGTAGTTTGAAATCTGAGTTGTGGTATGATGCCATGAAGGAAGGGATGGATTAGATGAAGATTAAGGAAGTGTGAGGCCTTGTACCGTTACTTGATAGGACTAAGCCTGTTGGGTTGTAAGTGGGTCTTTAAGATAAAGAGAGACTCATCAGGGAATATTAATAGGTACAAGGCTAGAAGGCTATACTAGTTGCTAAGGAATTCACTTAGAGAGAGGGAGAGGACTAGAAGGAGACTTTCTCTCCTATGTACACTGAGGATTCCCTACGCATAGTTATAACATTAGTAGCTCATTTTGATTTTGAGCTACTACAAATGGATGTCAAAATAACATTTTTTAGTGGTGATCTTGAGGAGGTATACATGAAACAACTTGAAGGGTTATTCTCTCATAAAGACACCAATCTTGTATCCAAGCTAAAGAAATTCATATATAGATTGAAACAAGCCTCTCAATAATGGTGTCTAAAGTTCTATGGTGTCATTTCTTCATTTAGATTTGAAGAGAATGCTATAGATCAGTGTATATACATTAAGATTAGTGGGAGTAAGGTTTTTTTTTTTTTTTTTGGTTTTATATATGAATGACATTCTACTTGCATGCAATAATAAAGACATGCTATATGAGGTGAAATAATTTCTTTCTAACAAATTTGATATGAAGGATATGGGTGATGCATCTTATGTCATGGGCATTAATATTCATTGAGATAGATCTTGAGGGATATTAGGACTATTTCAAGAAGCATATATCAGTAAGGTGTTAGAAAGATACATGATGGTAGATTATATACCAGGTGTGGGTCCTATAGTTAAGGGTGACAAATTGCAGTTAAGTCAGTATACTAAGAATAACTTAGAGAGAGATTGGATAAAGAACATCCCTTATGCTTCTATAGTTGGAAGCCTCATATATGCTTAGGTTTTTACAAAACCCGACATTGCATATGTTATTGGGGTATTGGGACATTATCAGAGTAATACAAGATTTAACCATTAAAAAGTTGCAAAGAAAGTTATGAGGTATCTAAAGGGAATTAAAGAATGCATGCTCATGTATCATCATGTTTCGAATTTGGAGGTAGTATGCTATTCGGATGCATAATTTGTTGGTTGTGTAGATTCACACAAATCTACTTATGGATTCATTTTCCTTCTAGCAAGTGGAGCAATATCTTGGAAAAGCAAAAAAATAAGACTACAAAGCCACCTCTACAATGGAAGCAGAACTCATCTCATCGTTTAAAGCCATAGAGCATGGCATGTAGTTAAGAAATTTCATACACGGTCTTAGAATTATTGGAGTCTATTTCTAGACCTTTGATGATTAGGTGTGATAATTTTGATGTTGTCTTTATATCAAGAAACAACAAAAGTAGTAGTCATGTCATGGGCATATACATCAAGTACTTGAAGATAAATGAACTTATTTTAAAAGGATACGTGGTCTTAGAACACATAAGCATTGCTTGTATGTCACCTATTGAAATACCCCAAAATCCCTAATTTAGAAAATCATGATCGGATAGGAGATTATTAGGGAATTTAGTAAATAAACTACTTTTAGTGAGATAAAAAGGAATTAATAGGATAAATCAAGAAGGAAATTATAAGAGTGTAAATAGGGGAGATTATGGTATTTAAGTTAATTAAGGTTTTCATTTTTGGAATTTATTAAGTACCTTAAATTATATAAAATAGGGAGGATAAAATAGTTTCAGATTAATATAAAATATATGAGTAAATTAATTAGAGGAAAATTTAGGGGTTTTGTTAATTAAAATAAATTTAGGAAGATTTTTCCATAAATCCCAAAATTTACCTAAAGGTGGAAATTAATTATGGTTTTGATAATTATATTAAATACCCTAAATTACCCAAATGATATTAATTAATCCAACCCCTAACTTTCCCCTCCTTTTCCTTTTTCCTTTTCCCTTTTTCCTCCCTCCTTTTTCCTTTTTTTTCTTCCTTCCCCTTCTCTCCCCTATTCTCCCCCGACCTGGGCCGGCCTGCTGGCCCAAACCCCTCCCCTTTTTCCTTCTTCTCGCCGCGGCCCAGCGAGCCCGGCCATCCGTGACCCAAAACGCGGCGTTTCGACGCTGAAGTCGCTGAAACGCCGCGTCGCGATATAAAAGGAATTTCGACCGTTGCCTGACGAATCGAGCGCTGCGTTTTCGCCCAAACCCGTCCAAAACGCAGCGTTCCATTTAATGGGAAAAGAAACCGCGCGGTCCGGCCGGTTTCCTCCCTCTCCTTTCTTTCCCCTGGACCGCCGGTCCAGCCCCTCCCCTTCTTCTTCTTCCTCGCGACGCCGTTTCTCCCCGCCTGCAACTCGAGCTCGCCGGAAAACGCAGCGGCGAGCGTCCCGTCCTTTCTCCGGCCTTCTCTCCTGTCTTTTCGTCCCTGATTTGACCTTACCTTGAGACGTGACCAATCGGGCAGCGTTTTCCCCGCACGCAAGCCCTGTCGTCCTCTCCGGCGGGTCACGATCTGCAAATTGCAGACCTACTCCGGTCAGCCTCGCCGGACACGCCTCCACCTACCCTCTGACTCTCCCTCGCCTCCTTGTCGTTTTCCCGTCCCAATTTCTCTATAAATAGCCCCAACCCCTGCCTTAATCGGGTTCGATTTTTGGAACCCAGAAATCCCAAACCGCCGCACCGCCCCACCTTCAGTCGCCGTTTCCTCCGCCTTCGGCCGCCGTTGCTGCCTGCCCACACTACCACAATCCTCCCTGCACCGCCCTCTGCGCAACCAACCTCCTTAGCCTCCCTGCCTTGCCCCGCACGCGCCACCTTGGCCGTGCGAAAATCCCTCCCCGAAATCGACCCCTCCAGCCTGGCGCCACCTTCGCGCCGCCACCGCCAGCCACGCCGCCGCTTGCAGCGCCACCACCACCCTCCAAAATGACCAGCAACTCCTGCCCTACCACCCCGCACCTCCCTTTCCCTTTGGTTTTCCCTTCCCTAGCCTCCACCACCATTTTTCCCTCTTTCCTTTCCTCCACCGCCACGGCGCCGCTGCTGCCGCCGCGCCACCGCCGCCACCACCACCCCAGTCAGGTTGTCAACCCCCCCTGAACCCTAAGTCCTAGAAAATAAATAAATAAATAAATAAATAAGATAAGTAAATAATAATAAGGGGTAAATAATTAAATAAATAAAGGTGATTAGTGGGATTAATATTATTAATTAATATTATTAGTACTATTATGAATAATATTAACACTATCATTATTATTATTACTAATATTATTACTACTACTAATACTACCACCCATACTATTATTATTATTATTATTATTATTATTATTATTATTATTATATTTACTATTATTATTATCATTATTATTGTTGATATTATTATTATTATTATTATTATTGCTATTATTGATATTACTATTATTATTATTATTATCATTATCATTATTATTATTATTATTATTATTATTATTATTGATCTTATTATTATTATTATTATTATTGTTATTATTATTATTATTACTATTATTATTATTATTATTATTATTACTATTATTATTATTGATATTATTATTGTTAGTATCTTTATTATTATTATTACTATTATTATTATTATTGTTATTATTGTTATTATTATTATTATTATTATCCCTATGATTATTATTAAGCATTATTACCACTAACGTTACCATTAGTGTTATTACTATTATCGTTATTATTGTTAATATTAATATTAATATTAATATTATGATGGTTATTACTATTAATAGTATTACTAGTATGATTATTATTATTACTATTATAATAATTATTATTAATATTATTATTGTTATTTTTACTATTGTTATTGTTAGCACTATTATTGTTATTATTATTATTATTGATATTGTTATTATTATTGCTATTATTCTTAGGGTTGTGTTATTGTTATTATTATTACTATTATTATTATCATGGTCATTATTTTACTATTAGTATAATTATTATTATTAATATTGTTATTGTTGTTTTACTATTGTTGTCGTTATCATTATTATTATTGTTATTATTATTATTATTGCTATTACTATTACTATTATTATTAGTAGTAGTATTGTTGTTAATATCATTATTATTATTGTCTTTACTATTTTATTATCAACGTTATTATGGCCGTTGTTATTAGTATTATTATTACTATTATTATTATTATTATTATTATCATTACCATTATTACCATATTACTATTATTGTTGTAATATTATTATTATTACTTTCATTATTATCATTAGTATGGTTATTATTATTATCATTATTCTTATCATTGTTTTATCGTTATTGTGTTTATCGCATCTATTAGTTTATCGATTACTACTGTTATTCTTATTATCCTTATTAATATTATTTTTTTTATAATCGTTGATATTATTACTAATACTTTCATTGTATTTATTATTATTATTTGTATTGTTATTGTCTTCATTCCCATCATATTATTATTATCACTATTATTGGTATTAACATTATTATTGATTTTGTCACCTAAGTGACTATGGATGTACAAATACTTTATTATTATTATTATTATTATTATTATTATTATTATTATTATTATTATTATTACTATTATTATCGATAATGCACTATTACTAATGCTAATATGATTCAATTATTACTATTATCATCATTATCATTAGCTGCTATTATTTTTATTAGGAGCACTAGTATTATAAATAGTATTCTTATTAGGGTAGGTATTATTGGTGAATATTATTAATGTTGTTAAAGCCCTCACCTTAGTTTTTGATTTCTAAAATCTACTTAATTAGTGATAATCCGTATAAGCTATCATAAGAGTAGTAACAACCTAATCCTTTTTAATTATAAACCCCATTATTAATAATAGCCTTGGTATTAGGCCATGATAGGGGTAAGATAGGAATTTTGATAATTTCGGTAGAGGGAGATTAACCCTAAGTATTTCCCCTCTTATAGGTAACCGGGTCAAACCCCAGGAGGTGTAGGAGCGTGCTCCAAGCCCGGCGCCGATTTAGGTAAGGACGTAACTAAGGCCACTTGTGTGTATTGCATGTTTTACCTGTCTTGTATACTTGTGCTGTTGTATGCTATAAATTGTATATTATCTGTGTATTGTGAAGCGCAGCATGGAACCGAGGTACGTTCTCGTGCTCTCGGCTGTGTGTATTAATATGTTGTGGTGCAAGTATGGTGTGATGTGATGTGACATGTTGTGATGTGACCCCTACGACATGCATGCTAGGTTTTGTGAGGAGGTGTTGTGAAGTGGGAACTTGAAAAAGAAAGATAAGCGATTAAGATAACTAAAGGGAAGTACGTCGGTTAACATAGGTATGGGCGATTTAAGGAACTCATAAATTGTGAGATGATGAGGAAGAGGGGAAAACAAATAAATAGAAGCATGGGAATAAAAATAAGGTTGCATAGGGGAAACTAGGGTTTGATGGAAATCATAGAGTTGACATGGGGGAAATGATAGGGCTTGCATGGGGAAGTTAACGTCCGCATGGGAACGAACCTTACGTATGAAAAGATACCTTGGGATGTGAGGGAGTCAGTGGAAGGTCCATTTGGGAGTCTGGAGGCTCGAGGCGAAATATAGTACGTAGGGTCTTATAAGGCACCCGATTAGGGTTTTGGGAAGAATTGGTAATATGAAAAAGGCGAAAGGAAAATGGTTAAGGGTGAGAGAGGTGCGGGTTGAGAGTGAGGGTTTTGTTATAATGAATAATTATGGAAGTTTGAGAGAGAAGGAATATGGGAGAATGGGAGAGGTTACCTTTGGGAAGAGAAAGGTATTAAAGTTGATGGAAAACTAGAGTTTTGGGGTCACAGGTAGAATCGATGGGTAAAGCAATGTGATTTGGGGATTGGACCAGAATGAGATGAGGTGTCGAGGATAACTGAATTAACGGTAGTGAAGTAAGAGGAGGTTGGACCACATAGGTCCAGCTAGGGTTTCAAGGGAAACCCTTGAGACTAGTGACAGGTGGGATCCGATATCACGAGGTGTTGCGTGTATAGCGGGGAATTGGACATCGAGGTGCGATAAGGGGGTGCACGAGTTCCAAGATATGGGACGGGCCCTCCTGGGAGGATGATTGTAGATATAGTTAGCCATGCATGTCAAGGGTAAAACACTTTCTAATAAGATACGTTAAAATACTAATCACTTAAAGAGAAAGATGCTGAGCCGGGGCCCAGACCGGTCCACCGGCGAATAATAGTGGCCAGGAGCCGGGGTGCCCTGGAGACCGTGCCACCGGCGAACAATAGTGGTCGGGAGCATTTTGCCCTGTATGATTTCCGGTCCACCGGCTATAATAGTGGGGGTTACCGTGCTCAGCAAACCAAACATAAAATTGATAAGACATGGGAAGATACTAAATACTTACAGTGGAACACCATGTGAGTCGGGGCCAGACCGGTCCACCGGCAAATAATAGTGGCCAGGAGCGTTTTGCCCTGGAGACCGAGCCACCGGCAAACAATAGTGGCCAGGAGCGTTCTGCCCTGTACATATCTCCGGTCCACCGGCTATAATAGTGGGGTTCCCGCACTCATGTGGATTGATAAAGATTATGTGTGAAATAGACATATTATTATTAATGAGAATAAAGGATAAGTCACCGGAAAGTACTCAGACCTTATCTTGTTGTTATTGCATGTGCCTTATGTGATTGTGTATGCAGACTACGTGGCATGATTGTATGCTTGGCCCTAGCGCCTACGCCCTTACTCAGTACTGGACCCGTACTGATACTATGCTGGTTGAATGGGTCCTGTGATGATCCACCAATGGTGGGGAGCAGACCTTTGATGCAGGTTTTGATCGGTTGCTAATTGGGGTGGAAGGTTGACTTGAGTGAGTAAGTGGTCCGGATATTTACCCTTTTGGAATTTGTTTGTTTAATCAAATTCGTCTTGGAAGGCACAAGTTTAATACTTAAATTCTCAAAGGGTCTTATCGTACCTTGTTATTCCGTGTTTTAAGGACCGTGATATATGGATTTTTAAATTATATTTCGGAATGTACCTTTTTACCTTCGCACTCTGATTTTGTAGAACTCGTGTTTTATGAATGATTTGTTCTGGTTTTATTCTTTCTAGCCTTAGCACTTAGTATCGGGTCGGTAGCTATGGATCGATCTGGTACTAAGTGTGGCGGTAATGCCCCCGAGTTTACGATTTTAATTCTCTTGCTTCCGCTAAAACTTTTGATTTAAAAGAAATTTTTCTGTAGTAAATTTGGGGGTGTTACAAGTTGGTATCAGAGCTTTTGGTTGTTGAGAATCGAGTTTCGGTAGAGATTCGACTCTCACGATCCTAAATGTTTTAACTAAAAATGTATTTCACTGATTCAAGCGTTTCCCCTTCTTTTAAAATCCGGACTAACTTGTGAGGATAGTGTGACTGGGTAGTTAGGAGATCTTATGAATTGTTGTTGTAACTATACCCTAGTATCAGATCATTGTGATTGTAGGTGTCGGATTTGTGCTAACCCCGTATCCTAGAGGTTGTGATTATTATGGGTTTTTAGTTAGTTTGCTCTTAAGGGGGTAGTTACCCCCCAAGTAACCTAGAATTTCCTTTGGTAAACCCTAGTGCTAGGCGTAAACCTCGGGGACGAGGTTTTTCTTTAAGGGGGTAGTGATGAAATACCCCAAAATCCCTAATTTAGAAAATCATGATCGGATAGGAGATTATTAGGGAATTTAGTAAATAAACTACTTTTAGTGAGATAAAAAGGAATTAATAGGATAAATCAAGAAGGAAATTATAAGAGTGTAAATAGGGGAGATTATGGTATTTAAGTTAATTAAGGTTTTCATTTTTGGAATTTATTAAGTACCTTAAATTATATAAAATAGGGAGGATAAAATAGTTTCAGATTAATATAAAATATATGAGTAAATTAATTAGAGGAAAATTTAGGGGTTTTGTTAATTAAAATAAATTTAGGAAGATTTTTCCATAAATCCCAAAATTTACCTAAAGGTGGAAATTAATTATGGTTTTGATAATTATATTAAATACCCTAAATTACCCAAATGATATTAATTAATCCAACCCCTAACTTTCCCCTCCTTTTCCTTTTTCCTTTTCCCTTTTTCCTCCCTCCTTTTTCCTTTTTTTTCTTCCTTCCCCTTCTCTCCCCTATTCTCCCCCGACCTGGGCCGGCCTGCTGGCCCAAACCCCTCCCCTTTTTCCTTCTTCTCGCCGCGGCCCAGCGAGCCCGGCCATCCGTGACCCAAAACGCGGCGTTTCGACGCTGAAGTCGCTGAAACGCCGCGTCGCGATATAAAAGGAATTTCGACCGTTGCCTGACGAATCGAGCGCTGCGTTTTCGCCCAAACCCGTCCAAAACGCAGCGTTCCATTTAATGGGAAAAGAAACCGCGCGGTCCGGCCGGTTTCCTCCCTCTCCTTTCTTTCCCCTGGACCGCCGGTCCAGCCCCTCCCCTTCTTCTTCTTCCTCGCGACGCCGTTTCTCCCCGCCTGCAACTCGAGCTCGCCGGAAAACGCAGCGGCGAGCGTCCCGTCCTTTCTCCGGCCTTCTCTCCTGTCTTTTCGTCCCTGATTTGACCTTACCTTGAGACGTGACCAATCGGGCAGCGTTTTCCCCGCACGCAAGCCCTGTCGTCCTCTCCGGCGGGTCACGATCTGCAAATTGCAGACCTACTCCGGTCAGCCTCGCCGGACACGCCTCCACCTACCCTCTGACTCTCCCTCGCCTCCTTGTCGTTTTCCCGTCCCAATTTCTCTATAAATAGCCCCAACCCCTGCCTTAATCGGGTTCGATTTTTGGAACCCAGAAATCCCAAACCGCCGCACCGCCCCACCTTCAGTCGCCGTTTCCTCCGCCTTCGGCCGCCGTTGCTGCCTGCCCACACTACCACAATCCTCCCTGCACCGCCCTCTGCGCAACCAACCTCCTTAGCCTCCCTGCCTTGCCCCGCACGCGCCACCTTGGCCGTGCGAAAATCCCTCCCCGAAATCGACCCCTCCAGCCTGGCGCCACCTTCGCGCCGCCACCGCCAGCCACGCCGCCGCTTGCAGCGCCACCACCACCCTCCAAAATGACCAGCAACTCCTGCCCTACCACCCCGCACCTCCCTTTCCCTTTGGTTTTCCCTTCCCTAGCCTCCACCACCATTTTTCCCTCTTTCCTTTCCTCCACCGCCACGGCGCCGCTGCTGCCGCCGCGCCACCGCCGCCACCACCACCCCAGTCAGGTTGTCAACCCCCCTGAACCCTAAGTCCTAGAAAATAAATAAATAAATAAATAAATAAGATAAGTAAATAATAATAAGGGGTAAATAATTAAATAAATAAAGGTGATTAGTGGGATTAATATTATTAATTAATATTATTAGTACTATTATGAATAATATTAACACTATCATTATTATTATTACTAATATTATTACTACTACTAATACTACCACCCATACTATTATTATTATTATTATTATTATTATTATTATTATTATATTTACTATTATTATTATCATTATTATTGTTGATATTATTATTATTATTATTATTATTGCTATTATTGATATTACTATTATTATTATTATTATCATTATCATTATTATTATTATTATTATTATTATTATTATTATTATTGATCTTATTATTATTATTATTATTATTGTTATTATTATTATTATTACTATTATTATTATTATTATTATTACTATTATTATTATTGATATTATTATTGTTAGTATCTTTATTATTATTATTACTATTATTATTATTATTGTTATTATTGTTATTATTATTATTATTATTATCCCTATGATTATTATTAAGCATTATTACCACTAACGTTACCATTAGTGTTATTACTATTATCGTTATTATTGTTAATATTAATATTAATATTAATATTATGATGGTTATTACTATTAATAGTATTACTAGTATGATTATTATTATTACTATTATAATAATTATTATTAATATTATTATTGTTATTTTTACTATTGTTATTGTTAGCACTATTATTGTTATTATTATTATTATTGATATTGTTATTATTATTGCTATTATTCTTAGGGTTGTGTTATTGTTATTATTATTACTATTATTATTATCATGGTCATTATTTTACTATTAGTATAATTATTATTATTAATATTGTTATTGTTGTTTTACTATTGTTGTCGTTATCATTATTATTATTGTTATTATTATTATTATTGCTATTACTATTACTATTATTATTAGTAGTAGTATTGTTGTTAATATCATTATTATTATTGTCTTTACTATTTTATTATCAACGTTATTATGGCCGTTGTTATTAGTATTATTATTACTATTATTATTATTATTATTATCATTACCATTATTACCATATTACTATTATTGTTGTAATATTATTATTATTACTTTCATTATTATCATTAGTATGGTTATTATTATTATCATTATTCTTATCATTGTTTTATCGTTATTGTGTTTATCGCATCTATTAGTTTATCGATTACTACTGTTATTCTTATTATCCTTATTAATATTATTTTTTTTATAATCGTTGATATTATTACTAATACTTTCATTGTATTTATTATTATTATTTGTATTGTTATTGTCTTCATTCCCATCATATTATTATTATCACTATTATTGGTATTAACATTATTATTGATTTTGTCACCTAAGTGACTATGGATGTACAAATACTTTATTATTATTATTATTATTATTATTATTATTATTATTATTATTACTATTATTATCGATAATGCACTATTACTAATGCTAATATGATTCAATTATTACTATTATCATCATTATCATTAGCTGCTATTATTTTTATTAGGAGCACTAGTATTATAAATAGTATTCTTATTAGGGTAGGTATTATTGGTGAATATTATTAATGTTGTTAAAGCCCTCACCTTAGTTTTTGATTTCTAAAATCTACTTAATTAGTGATAATCCGTATAAGCTATCATAAGAGTAGTAACAACCTAATCCTTTTTAATTATAAACCCCATTATTAATAATAGCCTTGGTATTAGGCCATGATAGGGGTAAGATAGGAATTTTGATAATTTCGGTAGAGGGAGATTAACCCTAAGTATTTCCCCTCTTATAGGTAACCGGGTCAAACCCCAGGAGGTGTAGGAGCGTGCTCCAAGCCCGGCGCCGATTTAGGTAAGGACGTAACTAAGGCCACTTGTGTGTATTGCATGTTTTACCTGTCTTGTATACTTGTGCTGTTGTATGCTATAAATTGTATATTATCTGTGTATTGTGAAGCGCAGCATGGAACCGAGGTACGTTCTCGTGCTCTCGGCTGTGTGTATTAATATGTTGTGGTGCAAGTATGGTGTGATGTGATGTGACATGTTGTGATGTGACCCCTACGACATGCATGCTAGGTTTTGTGAGGAGGTGTTGTGAAGTGGGAACTTGAAAAAGAAAGATAAGCGATTAAGATAACTAAAGGGAAGTACGTCGGTTAACATAGGTATGGGCGATTTAAGGAACTCATAAATTGTGAGATGATGAGGAAGAGGGGAAAACAAATAAATAGAAGCATGGGAATAAAAATAAGGTTGCATAGGGGAAACTAGGGTTTGATGGAAATCATAGAGTTGACATGGGGGAAATGATAGGGCTTGCATGGGGAAGTTAACGTCCGCATGGGAACGAACCTTACGTATGAAAAGATACCTTGGGATGTGAGGGAGTCAGTGGAAGGTCCATTTGGGAGTCTGGAGGCTCGAGGCGAAATATAGTACGTAGGGTCTTATAAGGCACCCGATTAGGGTTTTGGGAAGAATTGGTAATATGAAAAAGGCGAAAGGAAAATGGTTAAGGGTGAGAGAGGTGCGGGTTGAGAGTGAGGGTTTTGTTATAATGAATAATTATGGAAGTTTGAGAGAGAAGGAATATGGGAGAATGGGAGAGGTTACCTTTGGGAAGAGAAAGGTATTAAAGTTGATGGAAAACTAGAGTTTTGGGGTCACAGGTAGAATCGATGGGTAAAGCAATGTGATTTGGGGATTGGACCAGAATGAGATGAGGTGTCGAGGATAACTGAATTAACGGTAGTGAAGTAAGAGGAGGTTGGACCACATAGGTCCAGCTAGGGTTTCAAGGGAAACCCTTGAGACTAGTGACAGGTGGGATCCGATATCACGAGGTGTTGCGTGTATAGCGGGGAATTGGACATCGAGGTGCGATAAGGGGGTGCACGAGTTCCAAGATATGGGACGGGCCCTCCTGGGAGGATGATTGTAGATATAGTTAGCCATGCATGTCAAGGGTAAAACACTTTCTAATAAGATACGTTAAAATACTAATCACTTAAAGAGAAAGATGCTGAGCCGGGGCCCAGACCGGTCCACCGGCGAATAATAGTGGCCAGGAGCCGGGGTGCCCTGGAGACCGTGCCACCGGCGAACAATAGTGGTCGGGAGCATTTTGCCCTGTATGATTTCCGGTCCACCGGCTATAATAGTGGGGGTTACCGTGCTCAGCAAACCAAACATAAAATTGATAAGACATGGGAAGATACTAAATACTTACAGTGGAACACCATGTGAGTCGGGGCCAGACCGGTCCACCGGCAAATAATAGTGGCCAGGAGCGTTTTGCCCTGGAGACCGAGCCACCGGCAAACAATAGTGGCCAGGAGCGTTCTGCCCTGTACATATCTCCGGTCCACCGGCTATAATAGTGGGGTTCCCGCACTCATGTGGATTGATAAAGATTATGTGTGAAATAGACATATTATTATTAATGAGAATAAAGGATAAGTCACCGGAAAGTACTCAGACCTTATCTTGTTGTTATTGCATGTGCCTTATGTGATTGTGTATGCAGACTACGTGGCATGATTGTATGCTTGGCCCTAGCGCCTACGCCCTTACTCAGTACTGGACCCGTACTGATACTATGCTGGTTGAATGGGTCCTGTGATGATCCACCAATGGTGGGGAGCAGACCTTTGATGCAGGTTTTGATCGGTTGCTAATTGGGGTGGAAGGTTGACTTGAGTGAGTAAGTGGTCCGGATATTTACCCTTTTGGAATTTGTTTGTTTAATCAAATTCGTCTTGGAAGGCACAAGTTTAATACTTAAATTCTCAAAGGGTCTTATCGTACCTTGTTATTCCGTGTTTTAAGGACCGTGATATATGGATTTTTAAATTATATTTCGGAATGTACCTTTTTACCTTCGCACTCTGATTTTGTAGAACTCGTGTTTTATGAATGATTTGTTCTGGTTTTATTCTTTCTAGCCTTAGCACTTAGTATCGGGTCGGTAGCTATGGATCGATCTGGTACTAAGTGTGGCGGTAATGCCCCCGAGTTTACGATTTTAATTCTCTTGCTTCCGCTAAAACTTTTGATTTAAACGAAATTTTTCTGTAGTAAATTTGGGGGTGTTACAAGTTGGTATCAGAGCTTTTGGTTGTTGAGAATCGAGTTTCGGTAGAGATTCGACTCTCACGATCCTAAATGTTTTAACTAAAAATGTATTTCACTGATTCAAGCGTTTCCCCTTCTTTTAAAATCCGGACTAACTTGTGAGGATAGTGTGACTGGGTAGTTAGGAGATCTTATGAATTGTTGTTGTAACTATACCCTAGTATCAGATCATTGTGATTGTAGGTGTCGGATTTGTGCTAACCCCGTATCCTAGAGGTTGTGATTATTATGGGTTTTTAGTTAGTTTGCTCTTTTAACTAAGATCATGCCACCAAGCAAGTTTAATGATTGCATGTGTAATATGGGTATTGGGCCCTCTATGTAATTTTATTGCTATTATACATAATTATGTTTTCTAAACAAAGGCATGTTTGTTTCTCATTTGGTTTGTATACATATGATTTATTAAAAAAATAACACATTAAGTCGATGCCCTTGAATAGACATTAGATTTATTCATAAAGTTAAAGTTGTGGGTGGAATTAGTGCATTGTGATATAGGGATGATAACTTTCAAAATGTTGAAAGCTTATCTCCATGATTCGTGTATTTGTTTCTTCATCTAATTTGTACTAACATAATAAGGCCATTTTGAGAATCTAATTTATATGGATTAAGTGGGAGAATGTTAATATATATATATATATATATATATTTAATTTTATAAAATTATTTTATAAATAAAGTATTTTATATCTTATGTATATATTAACTCTTGGTGTGATCCATATTAAATTAGATATAAAATTTTGCTATAAAATTTATATTCCATAATAATATGTTAGTAATTAAGTCTAAATTTAATCTCTCTATCTAATTCTTGATGTTAGAATTAAAAAAGTATAGATTTAAGCATATATGTGTCATGTGATGAGAAAATAAAGGAAATAATTCAATTATTTCATTAATGATTTATCTCAATTTTTTGATTTTAAAATTAAATGGGAAAGTGTAAAGTTGGTTATATTAACCAACTCCCCTATATTTATGCACTTAAGAAAAAGAAAAAAAGAAAAAAGAAAAAAGAAGAGCACTATTGAAAAAAAATTGTTCTTTGTGCAAAAAGGAGATACTAAAAGACACACACATATATTCATACGTACACTAAGAGTACTTACAACAAAGAAGTAAAAAAAAACTTATTATACATTTTAAAATTAAAAATAATTAATTTACCTTTTTTAAACTCTAATTATACAACAAAGATTTAATAATATAATACTAAAATATACTATCTTATCAATCTATACCTCACCACAAACAACTAAAATATACTTAATTAATTATATTATTGATAATTTTTTTATTTTTACATGATTGAATTTTTTTGAGCTGAATCAATATTTTGCACTTTACCATAATTTTCGATTCTTTTGCCCTGCTGTTGTTGTAGTGTTTTGCACCGGATCAAAGGATGCAAAAAAATGTTGCACCTCTGTTGTGGACAATCTAATATTCATGAGGTTTATATGTGAAATCTAAGAAGAAGAAAATAAATAAAGTTGGTTCTTATTCCTATTCCTTAGAGAAAACACACACCATTGATTTAAAAAAAAGGGTATGAAATCGTAAAATTATATTCTAATGATCATACATTACAATTCTGATATATGTCTTAATGATATTAAATATGTCTTATAAAGTTAAATTTGACATATTAAATGCTTGTATGGTTGGTTAGGATTTTATGCATTTGTTTTTAAATTGTGCATGAATTATATATATTACTTTGTATAAAAAAATTATTTTTAAAAAGTAAAAGTTTATTTTTTATTTTTACCTTACTTTTCTTTTAATTATATATTTATTAAATGTTTTGTTATTTTTTAATGAAAGATATAAGTATAATTTTAAAATTATTTCTATTATTATTTTAAAAAAATATACAAAATAATAGAATACATTTTTTTGATAGAAAATGAGTAATTATTAATTATAATTCACGCCCTAAAATTCCGTATAACAGGCAGAGGATAAACAAAAGTTACATGAAAAGTTGAGGTCTAGTGATGAATACACACACGAATCTTGAAAAGAGAATTGATAATTGGAATCAACATATTCGCATGATTCTTTAAATTCCCTGCGGATATGATCTATCTCTGACTGTAGTGCAAAGTCATTTGATTTGACTCAGCTTCGAAAGTTTATTAACGGTTTGTTTGGTAAATAAAAATGAGAGATTGTGAATTAAAGTTGGGGAATGAGAATGATAATTAAAAAGCGGAAATTAATTTATTTAGTCTTACTTTTATATTTAGTATTTGATAGGATTAATTTGAAAATAATTTAAAAATAAAAGTTTTTTATATTTGATATGTGAGAATGAGATTAGAAATATAATTATAAATTTATAAAAATATTCTTTTTATATTTATAATACAGTTATATATATATATAATCAATTATTATTATATTTTTTATTATTTGATCTTATTTTTCTCATAATAAATTATATAATATCAAATTAGATCTGATCAAGTTAGATCAAATTCGATCCGATCAGATTAGATAATAATAATAATTATTATTATATCAAATAATATTTACAATTATTATTATTATTATTATTATTATTATTATCTTTATTATAATTATAATTATTATTATATTTTTAATTGTAATAATAATTATAATACAATTATAACTGTCCGTTTGATAAATATGAATGAGAGTTTAAAAATTAAAAATATTATAAAGATAATCATCATCATTATAATTAATATTATTGATATAATTATATATATAATAATATAAAATTATTTTAATAATTTTATCTTCTATTTTCATTCCCATCATTTAAATACCACCTTCTCCTAAAAATAAATTGATGAAAATTAATACCTCTAAATTTTGTTTTCAATTCTATTTAAATTTTCACTTTCACAAAATAAATAATAAAATATTTAAATTCCTCTACAAACTTTCATTATCAAAATTTTATTTCCTCTGACCAAATAAGCTGTAAGAATTTCTGCGGATTGGAATCAACACATTCGAAAGCTTTCACGGTGTAGCGGAGGAAGGATGATGCATCTGTTAGCAGTAAATATTCATATCAAAATAAACTACAGACATTATTGTTCAATAACCGATTATGTTTTGTATCTCTTCCCTCGCCCATATCGTAAGGCGAAAATATACAAATAAAAACAAGTAAACTATACAGAATCAACACAGGGTGTCCAAAGGCCAGTTCTGAAAAACCTGGAAATTCCTCGGTTATTCTTCTGCGACGACCGCGAGCAAGAGTACGAACATCCATACTTGTTGCCAGGATCAACAATCTTCTTCATCGAATACCCCATATCAGTATTAACAAAAACATCCAAATCATTACCTTTACAAGCACATTTCATCTCGATAAAATCAACCTCATTCCGAACCCTAATCTTACGTCCTCTGAAAAAATAAAACACGTGAGTTTCTCCAATTTTCGTGCCCGAACATTGTTCAACTAGGTCTATGAATCGATTGAATGGCAGTTTCGATTCGTCTTTCCAATTCACCATGGTAGTGCCAGAACAATCGATGTCGTATACGAATTTAAACTTTTGAATTTTGAGCAGTCGGTTGTGGTTGTGGCTGTAGATCGTTCCGCCAGTGTTGATGAATATGTAAGGATCTCGTTCGCGCTTCATTGAATTGAATTTTGATCCACGTAAAGAAATTAAGATCGGTTATGAGAGACGGAAAGTTAGGAACGAACGAACGAGAATTTATAAGAATGCTGATGCGATTCTTCTGATGAAGAACAAGAAATTTGTGGAGAAAGAATTTGGAATTTCGTTCGGTGAACTGGTAGCAGTAATGGAGAATAGACCGCCTCTTTGAATTATAGTGCTAGGCGGCTATGGCTGGGTCTCAGCTTCATTCATATTCGGCCCATTTAACCGTTGCACCGCCTTAACTTTGTAGCCCCCTTTCTTTTCATTCTTCAAAGCGGACAATGTGCACCCGATTTTATTTAATAAGATATAACTAGAAAAAAAAATTAAGTGGTTATCTTGATAGAAAATAATTATGTATTACTTGACCAACAACGATTATTTTATCTGTTTAAGTAATTATCTTACTTATATAAATGATTATTTTAGATAAAAAATAATAATTATGTATTTGTGTTTTGATTTTTCATTTTTTTTGTTAATAGAACTTTCATATTGAATATGTACCTGAGTATAACTTATATGATCCACTCGGATGCATATTTATTTAAATAAAATATGATAAGATTATATTTTATTATATTAGATTTTAAAATATTTCAACAATTATGTGTTTCGAATATTTCAATTAGCTTGAGTTATGCTTTAAACTCTATGGTCACTAACAATAATGAAGCAAACAATTATGATAAATTGCATTCTCTACTTATGGTAGTTCTATTCTTGCTACACATCGCTATGTCATGAGTATATTTGTTGATGTTATCATTTATTTTTTACAAATTTTTAAAACAAATTATTTTTTACTTGATTTATTAATTTTTTATAAATACACCCATATTAATGTATTTTTAAAATAAAAAAATAAAAAATAAAAAATTTTATAATATAAATCCAAACCGCCCGAAACATAATAAATAAATATATACATACAATAAACATGGGAATCTTATTCAAGTTATTTATTCATTTGTAGTACATATATGCATTCTAATGGGATTTTAATGCTGATCCTCCAACATATTAGTCTCGTGCGCTTCGTCAGTTGTGCTATTAATGATTAATACTAATTTTACTTTTTAATTTCATGTAAGACTTGTCATATCATACTATATATAAAACAAAGAATACATTCTAACAAAAATTCCCACCTATTTCTATCAACATCAGGGAAATCAAGAGTGTGAGAAGAAGTCAGAAGCTGCATGCTGCATCTTTTCAATGGTTGAAACGTGGTTAGTTTGCTCCATGGTCACGGGTTCGGATCCTAATAGCCGTAGCGTGGGAGTTTCAATCCTCCTTTGTGGGCATCGGTGTAGATCGTCACGTAGAGATCATTGGATTACCGTAATTTACCTTCCCACACAATGTTGGACCAACATGTGGGGCCTTGGGGGAGAGGGTTTCGCCTTTTTGCTCAATAATAAAAATAATGTATAGAAGAAGTTATCTTCACTTTTCACCATTTTTTTTATTTTTGTACAGTCGTACCCTGCACTAGTTTATCTGTTAAGAAAGGAAAACCACTCATATTGATGTGTTTTTATCAAAGTAGCGGGAAGGTTGGATCGAAGATTATTAGTAGAAGATATCACCCATGAATTGACGCAAAAGAAATGAGGGAATTAGCAGGATTACAGTCAAAGAAATTGAGTTACAAAGAAGAAAGGCTTGGTAGGTTTTGAATCAGGTTTCAAAAGGTGTCGATGTTGAGTGCAATGGAGGAAGGTAATGCCCGGATTTTTCCTTGCTCAATGCCGATTCAAATGAGAGGGATAGACTTTAGTTGATGCTGCTCAAATTTTGATTAAAATTCTTATTCATTATTCATTCAAATTTGCCTGACAATTCATGCGCACAAGTATATATATAGGCAAGGAGTAGTCGGTGGTATCATGCTGAAACCAGCCGAGTTATTCCCTTAATCCAAGCCCACTTATCATGGTTGAATTAAGCCCATATAACACTTAATCCTAAGAATAATATCATTGGTTAACTGATACTAAGGATTAATATTACAAAGCTATACAATTAACTAAGATACATACATAAAATTATATCAAACCCTAACTTACATAAAATAAACTTAGGGTTAGGGTTTACAACAAGTTAATACAACTAATGAATATCATCACTATATTTTCTTGTTGTAAAGTATCATCCCATATATGCCATAGTCTTGCATTCTTTAGAATACTTGTACACATTAAAGTGTATTAACATCTTATTCTTGCAAATATGTGACATACCTACAAGAACAACTTGAATGTTTTTCAATATCAATCATATAAGTATTATCAAGAATATTTAACATGATAGGCTCCAACATTAAGAAAGTTAAATCTTTCTTACCTTGAGGATTAATATGGACATGACAATCATTGGGTTCATTGGATGCTCCTACATCACATACTCAATTCCATGTATCATCCTTCTGCTTGCAGCAATTCATTTTCCCCATCCATTCATAATGTCTCTCTGATGAAACAAATAGATGAAACTTCAAGTGCGAAAGATAGAGAAGTGTCTACACCAAGTGCAATAAGAGAACATCTTTGTTAATATGAGTGTTTCTGGAGAAGGAAATGACCGTGCAATGATTTATGAAGAGGGAGGTATGAGACTTCAATTTTTGAACTTGAACCGAATCCTATAACTTCAGAAATCAATCTACTTACATTAGTTCATCAAATGAGAAGCTTACCAAGATAATCTTTTTGTTGTTGGCGAAGCTTACATAAAACAGAGAGAGGGAGGAAATGGTGGTGGATGTGGTTTAATGGTTGTGTGATGGAGTGATGACCAAGAGTTGTTTGACACCTTAAGAAAATATGTATCTAATCAGCTAGGTGACGAGCAAGTAAAAATGACTTCAAGAATTTGCCAGCAAAGGCACTAACTAAGTTGTGGCCAGGCATCGCAGTTTGTACCGCCTTCCTTTGTTTGATGCTTAGGATGTTCCTTTTTTACCTTATCCTTTGTTTTGTTGGGAGACAAATTGGGAAGATGGATACATCTTCAATTCTCTATCTGTGTGAACTAGAAACAAGTAGTAGATTTGCTTGAAAATATGACCGTAATTCAGTTGAGCCAAGCTGATTATCCTGGATCCGGGTTCGGTTTGTTTAACTAAACGAGTTTAAAATAGGGCTCAGACTTGGCTCGTATAACTAAATGAATGAGCTGAGCCGAACTGAACTCATGAGCTAAAGCCATAAAATGAATGGAGCATTATTTTTTTTGGGCTCAAGCTCGCTTCATTTAACTAAATAAATGAGTTGAATCGAGCTTTTAAAAAGCCGAACTGAACCGAATATCGAATTGACTTAACTTATTTACAGTCCTACTTGCAAAGCCTCATGGTCTTTAAGTTCAACATCTAAGCTTATACCCCTTCCTCGATATGTTAAAGATTATCTCCTCTTTGATTTGGTGGGTAGCTCACCGTGGTTTGTTCATGGGCATATCTAAAACTTGCATTTTGTAATCTCTTGGCCTTTACACCCTTCAAATGAATACAAAAAAGAAAAAAGAAACTAAAAACAAGTTGTAATCTTTGGCATAAAAACAAAAGAGAAACTATTATTGTTATAGAAAACTACTTATGCATTTTATGTTACATAAACCTACTTATTGGGGTGTGTATATTATTTCCTTAAATTATAGCTTCTTATAAAAGTTAGTTATTAGTGTTTTGTGGATGGATAACTTTGGTTATTTTTTTTTCTCGCCTTTTCATATCATATTAGATTTATAGAAATTTAATAAATAATAATAATGATAATAATAATGATAATAATAATAACCACAATAATAATAGTACAAAAATAGTACAGATTATGAGAATAATAGTAGTAAAATAATAATTATAATAATATTGAACTTTATAAATCATATCTAATTAGCTATCAAAAAACCATACAAAGTAAACATGCCCTTAGAATCAAATGTTAGAATCTCCCTTAACGAGTGAATTTTATTTAGTCATCAAGACACTCCAATGAAGGAGAATATTTTATCATTTGTAATTCTTTCGTCGCTATCTTGATTGTGATCTTACCTTGAAAACTAATCTCTATTCCACGATTCGAAAGAATAACATGTGCTCATAAGTCATGATAGCTTTTAGTTGTTTTTACATATTAGTATGTGTTGGATTTACTATAAAAAATATTTACTATTGATAGATTGTTCAATTATATATAATTATAGGATGTATTCAACAATTTATTTTTGTGAAGAAACTAGTATCTAATTATGGGCAAATGTATATTGTTGTTTCAAGAGGTAAAAATTGTAAATTTTAATATGTGACAACAATAGTGACCGAATTTTTTTACCAACTAAAATTTTATGTATTTCAAAATTTATAATCGTGTAAGAATATTTAATTTCATTTTTATGTTTTAATTAAAAAAATATATATTATCATTTACATTATTAGTTTAATCAAATGATGATTTTATTAAATGATAATTTAATTTATTTATCATATTCTAAGTACTTAGATCATAGTTAACTAAACTTAAAATTCATGCATCAAATGCTTCATGTGCATTGTACGAGCAAAAAACTAGTTAGGTCTTATAAGATAAATGTAAGTATCATGTTCCAGTAGCATGCAGCTATGAAAAAACTATACAAATGCAATATTTTACTCTAGATCCAATTCCTCCCAAACTAAGACCAAATATAGGTTGATAATAATAATAATAATAATAATAATAATAATAATAATAATAATAATAATCATAATCATATATTATTTTTGGAAAAAGCTAGCTTGAAACTTAATTGTAAACTATTTTAAATAACTTTTTAAAAATTAATTTATTATCTAGTAAACAAAATAATAATTAGCATTAAAAAAAAGTTTCAAGAAGCTAAAAGTTTCAGTACCGTTAGTTTGGTTTTCAATAATAAGCTTGGTATCTGACTTACGCAATCGCCAATCCCAAAAGTGTTATGATATGAACACAAAAAAACCAACTTCATTTTGATTCGGGTTGTGTACAAAAGAAGCCCAACTAAAATGCAGCCAACCTAATTCCTCTTTATTCTCCAACTTTTATCTCTCATAAGGGTTATTTATGTTTCAAAAATATGATATTTTAGATATTTAAAAATTATATTTGATATCTCACAATATCCAAAATCTAACATATAGTATTTTAAATATTTAATAATTTAATTTGGGTATCTAATAAAATATTAGATATCCGACAATATCCAAAATTAGTTTCAAACATAAACAACACTATCAAACACCAAATATAAATGAAAATATCCAACCCAATAGGTAATATCTTATATGATAGATAGTATCCGACAAATAAAAAAGAATTGAAAGAAAATACCAAAACAAAAGATCACACAAAGAAAATGACGGGGCCGGGAATGTAGGTTACAAATAATAAGAAAATTAAAATTACAAGGTTTTACCAATTTTTTAAAAATCATTCTAAGAAGGGGAATTAGTGAACTGCAAGAGGGCTGAAGCCTTATAATGTATTTGTTAGCTGCTAGCCTCACGACTTATGGTCAGTGGTGGTCACCATGTTGACTTGTCAAGTCTAGCACATTCATTGTTGCTCCACACCAAATCTGATGCCATTCATCACCAAGTAGATGCCAATTCATTAGCGATCAACGCAAATTAAGTAGATCAACGTCAATCACAAGCTGATTGAGGCCACACAAGTCGATTCACAGTGAATCAACACACAAATAATATAGATTTTCAACAAATCCTGCAGCACAACACACATCTAACCAAGGAAAAAGAAGAAAGCAGAAGCACATGAAGGCTTATAGTTCGAGTACACAACACAATATAAATTAGGTGAAAGATGAACTTTCCTAGTTTCAAATTTATATGATGATGAAAGTTTCTAGGAACGAAAAGGAAAGAAGATGGAAATTAGATAAGGAGGTGGCAAAAATTTGTATACCAATGTTTTTCTTCATTCTCTGAGAGTAGGAAGAGTTGTGATGAGCAGGGGTGCTCTTCTTCATGATGGTCTAGTGGAGAGCTCAGAGTTGAATGAGGAGTGAGGAAATCAGAGAGTTGAGAAAGTAGGGTGAGGTTGTGTGACTGGTGTCGTGAAATGGACTGAATCGGGTTAGGACTAGATGACATTAGACACTCATTTACGAATTTCACACTCCTTTCCCTCTACAAACTACTACAAAGCAATGGATCGGATGGGTATGAGTTGGAATATACTAATTTTGTTCCAAATAATAAATACTTAAGTTTTGTTTGGAGATACACACATATATAAAATTAAAAAGTTATAATGCAGATACATTTGAATAAAAAGATATTATTTTTATTTTTCAAATCAAATAATATATATATATATATATATAAAATTTTTGGTTGATCGAATCAAATATTTGATTTAAAAAAAATTAGACCAATTATCTATTTTTTGAGATTAAGGTATTTTAAATATCGAATCGAATTATTAGGTTTTTGATGGTGCTTATTGCAGATGAAACCCTTTTGAGCAGGGTTGGCTCATAAGAAGAGGAAATTAAGAGAAGAGTGGATAGATAGTGAAAGGATACTTGGGAAATACAGCCTGTCGGATCCCTTTGGCATGACTGATTATTTATTAACTTAGGTATCCACCAGAATTACATGTCATCGACTAAAAAGGACAAACGTCCATAACAACCAAACTCTAAATAAAAAACTGAACAAATAGGAAAGAAAAAGAAATGAGTGACACAACACTCAACAAACAAAACAAAAAGTTCTCACCTGATTCATTATGCTCAAGCAACGACATAATCATGGAATCTAATGGGTGGACCTGAGTGTCTCTTGGGTCTAGGCCTGCTGGGCTGTGCATCAATAATCCCCCCTTAGAGAACAACCTTGTCCTCAAGGTTGAAATGAGGAAAACTAAGCTGTAGTTTATTCTAATCCTCCATGTGTCCTCCTTCGAACTAGAGTGTTCCCACTGGATTAGAGCTTGTCTGTTAGGCTGATTATTAAGCTTAATAACTCTAGTTTCCTGAAGTGCATATGGCTGGAACAGGGGCTGTCCTTTGACAACATCAATTGGCAACGAGGCTGGGGTTTCTTGATCGGGCTCAAGCAAGCTTTCAGGACTGAAATGTGAAAGACGGGGTGAATCTTGGAATGCTGAGGAAGCTGCAGATGATAGGTGACATGACCAATTTGCTCGATGATCATGAAGGACCCAAAATACTTCTTAGTAAGCTTATGTGATTGGCGATTGGCCACTGATTGCTGTCTATACGCTTATAGCTTGACAAACACCCAATCCCCACATTGAAATTCCTTATCCCCGCGGTGCTTATCAGCTTGATTTTTCATGCAAACTTGAACCTTGAGTAAGTTAGCTTTGATGTAGCAGATTAACTCATCTCCGATTTTAAAATCATGCTGGAGTGCATGAACATTAGTAGACCCCTCGATGTATTCAGCAAAGACCGATGGCTCACACCCATAGACCACTTGGAAGGGAGTCACATGGATGGAACTGTGGTGAGTGGTATTATACTAGTATTCTGCCCAAGGTAAAAACTGAGCCTAATGGCGTGGTTTGTCACTAGTGCATGCTCGAAGGTAAGTCTCCAAACAATGATTCAAGACTTCAGTTTGGCCATCCGTCTGTGGATGATAGGTATTGCTTGTCTTTAGTTTAGTGCCTTGCATATGGCACATCTCTTGCTAAAAATGACTAGTGAACAGTGGGTCTTGATCAAAAACAATAGACCAGGGGTACCCATAAAGGCACACCACCTCTTGTACAAAGTACTCGGCTAGTTTATCAGCTGTAACTTTGGCAGGTAAGGCACATAAATGTGCATATTTAGACAATCTATCCACAATAATCCAAATTGTGAAGAGGTATGGGTAAGGGTTACAACATGCCTTTTGCACAACCCACTTCTGGTTTCACCATTTGATATATGACACACCAATCAACATAATTCTTAGCATCTTGATGCATGTTAACCTAGTAAAAATTTGCTGTAAGATGAGACATGGTTTTTGCTACCCCCAAATTTACCCATATAACTGAATCATGGAAGTATTGCAAAACTCGTTCACATAGAGAAGAATCACAAGGAATGACTAACCTTCCATGGAATAGGATGAGTTCATTGCGGCTAGAATAATCTTTAGGAGGGTTTGATTGAGTTTGAAGCTGCTGTAAAATGTGTTGGCGTTGTGGGTCAGCTAGGGTAGCTACTCGGAACTGATCCATATTATGTGAAATTGGGTAGGAGAGGGTATAGAGAGTGCTCGTTGCTTCATTTGTCCAACAAGAGAGAGCATCAATAGCCTTATGTGTGTCCCCATCCTTATAGACGATGTTGAATTCATAACCTAATAAGTTAGTCAACCACCGTTGTTGTTCTAGAGTCTGTAACGTTTGGCTAAGGAGTTTTCTCAAACTTTGGTGATCTGTTATTATGGTGAAGGGAGAACCCAACAAATATTGACGCCATTTCTAAACAGTGGATGTGATGGCATACATCTCTCTACTATAAAATGATGCTGCATGAATCCAAGAAGGCAAGCTCTTATTGTGGAAGGCGATCGGGTGGTTTTTTTGGGCTAACACTGCACCGATTGCAATGCCCGAGGCATTTGTCTCAACTACAAAGGGTAAAGAAAAATCGGGGAGGGCGAGTACTGGAGCAGTGCTAATGGCAGTCTTGAGGTGCTCAAAAGCATGTTGAGTGTTATCGTTCCACTGGAACGAGTTGTGCTTCGGCATATCTATTAAGGCGTTGGCTATGGCGGCATACCCCTTCACAAATCACCAGTAATAATCGGTCAAACCATGAAATCCTCTCACTACTATTATTGAATTTGGTTTGGACCATTGTGAGATTGCTTCCACCTTTTTTGGATCCATAGATAGATAGTGGACCGAGATTATATGACCCAAATAGTCAATTGAGGGCTGTCCGAAGGCACACATACTGCACTTAGCATATAATTGGTGGTCTTGTAGCAGTTGTAGAACAATTTTAAGGTGAGAAATATGGGCTTTAAGGCTTGGGGTGTAGATGAGGATGTCATCAAAGAAGACGAGCACAAATTTCCGAAGGCAGGGTCAAAAAATGTCATTCATGGTGGATTATAAAGTAGAGGGAGTGTCAGAAAACCCAAAAGGCATTATGAGAAATTCATAGTGACCTTCATGGGTTCGGAAGACCGTTTTTGGAATATCAGGTGGATGAATACGAATTTGATAATATCCACTTTGGAGATCCAATTTGGAAAAGATACTAGCCCCATGTAACTCATCTAAAAGCTCATCCACGATGGGAATCGGGAACCAGCCCTTGACTATAATGGCATTAAGGGCCCTGTAATCCACACAAAATTGCCATGTACCATATTTCTTTCGTACCAATAAGACTGGTGAGGAAAATAGACTGGTGGAGAGTTGTATAATGTTATCCTGGAGCATCTCTCGAACTTGCTGCTCAGTCTCAGTTTTTTTGGAAATAGGGGTATCGGTAGGGCCTTACATTCACCGGATGGGCTTGTGATTGGAGATTAATATGATGGTCCATTGGTTTGCATGGAGGAAGGCCTTTGGGTGCACTGAAGACGGGCTCATAATTCTGGAGAAGTAGGTGAATCTCTGGGTTCATTAATTCAAGTAGATTAATGCCAGCGGGGGTAGCTTTAGTCGGGCCCAATTACACATGATATTATTAGGCTTGTAATGAATTCTTATGCAACCTCTTAAGTTTTTTCAATGAAATCGGGATAGGGAGCACTGAAGGTCGGTTAACACAACGATTTGCCCCTCGTGCCAAAAATTTGTAGTCATAAGGCTATTATCTGTGGTAACCGGGCCTAGAGTCTACAGCCATTGGGCCCCTAGGATCAATTCGGCTCCAGTAAATTGAAGTAAAAAGAAATAAATGGTGAATGAGGTAGGAGGTATTATGATGACAACCCTCGCACAACGACCATTTGTGGTTGGCGTTTCTCCATTGCCGACGACTATTGAGAGGTTATGTCCTTCTTCTACCATTAATCCTAAATTTCTCACCACCCTCGGATGAATGTAGTTGTGAGAACTTCCTGAATCCACTAAGGCAACCATAGATTGGCCATCAATTTTTGCTGCCAATCAAAAGGTTTGGGGATTCGTGGTACCCGTCAGCACATGGAGAGAGACTTTCGGGTCATGCGGTACCTCTTCTGCAAAATCGATCTCAACTTCTCCTTCTTCCTTTGGTGAATCATTCGAGTCATCAAGGAGAAGAAACAATGGGGCTTTGCATTGGTAGCCAGTCTTGTATTCTCATCACAATTATAACATAAGCTTTAGGCTCGCCTTGCCCTCATCTCAGTCGGGGTGATCCGTTTCGAGGTAGCTAGGTTGTTTCTCTGTGGGGGTGGAATGGGCGTAAGTGCTAATAAGGGTGGTTTTGGTGGTGTGGGATTTGGATAATCCGACTTTGAATTATTAGGCTGGTTGAAGGGAGCTCGCTAATATGAGAGTTTGGCTTCAATCAATTTAGCTACAGCTATAGCTGATGAGATAGAGGTAAACTTATTGATAACTAGTTCATGCTGGATTTGAGGCTTGAGGCCAGAAATGAAATAATTGAGGATAGTGTCTGGGGGAAGGTTGGTAATTTGATTGCAAATTTTCTCAAATTGAGAATGATATTTAGTGATAGTACCTAATTAGAAGAGCTTAAAGAGTGCCGCTTGGTGATTGGCGTAAGTACAAGGTCCAAAACGTTGTTCAATAGCATTAGTCAACGAGGTCCAGGTCGTTAGTTGCCTATTCTGATACATCCACTTGAACCAACACAAGGCTTGATTGGTCATATAAAAATGGCAAGATCCATCCATTGTTCATCTAGAATTGAATAAAAACTAAAATATCGTTCGGCTTGAATAATCTAATCTAGAGGGTTCGAGCCATCAAAAGTAGTTAAATCATAGCGCATGGGTTTAATGTGTTGATAGGACTGGGATTGTGGAGTGGATTGGAAGGTTGGTATCAGTTTAGTGGGTACATCAGGTGTTGGATGTATTGTGGTTGGTGGTGGTGGTGGAAGAGTAGTAGAAGTTGGGAGAAGGGGTGGAAGATGCTGGGTCATAGGATTTGTAGTGGATGAACCAACTGCGAGTAAACCTTCCAACCTAGTGAATTTGGCAAGGAGCTCCAGCATGGCGGTTTTTTGTGTGGAAAAGGATTGGTTCATCTCATTAATGGATTCTTGTTGAGTATTAAAATTCTGGTCCAGTTCTACAGTAATAGAGTGGTCATAATGTTGCTGCGAACTATCATCAGTGGATTGTGAACAAGTGCGTACTCTATCTACATGGCTGAATCTCTCTCAGTGAAAGCACCAATTGATGGTGCTTATCACAGATCAGACCCTTTCAAGCAGGGTTGGCTCCTAAGAAGAGGAAATTATGATGAGGGTGGATAGATAATGAAAGGATACTTGGGAAATATAGCCTGTCGGATCCCTTTGGCATGACTGATTATTTATTAACTCAGGTATCCACCAGAATTACATGTCATTGACTAAAAAGGACAAACGTCCATAACAACCAGACTCCAAATAAAAAACTCAACAAATAGGAAAGAAAAAGAAATGAGTGACGCAACACTCAACAAACAAAACGGAAGTTCTCAGCTAATTCATCATGCTCAAGCAACGACATAGTCATGGAATCTAATGGGTGGACCTAATTGTCTCTTGGGCCTAGGCCTGCTAGGCTGTGCATCAGTTTTCTTTGGAGTTACTTACTAAAAGTAATTATATAAGATAACTACTTATATTGTAAACTTTTAGCCAAACATATTTCTAAAATAAGTAGTTATCTTGTATAATTACTTTTGATAAATAGATTCAAACAAGGCATAAATATCAAATAACGAAAATAAACTTACTCTCATACACCTTCCTTTCTTTTTTCCCACTTCTATCTTCTCGGTCCTTTTGCAACCTTGTATTATTGATTCTCTTATATTTTTATTTTTTCCCTCAAAACTATCACACATAATCCCATTTATTCTTTACTTCAACTTTAGCGTAACTCATACATAATCTTTAAATTTTTATGGTGTTATCATTATTGTTAATTGATTAAAGGTTTGATCTGAGCAAAATCTACTATATATAGAAATTAAACTTCAGAGTTTGGTTGTCAATTACATTTTTCGGTTGCTCAAAATTTATGTTAAATTGATGAGTATAACATAAGGCTTTGATGGCTACTCCTTGATTTATGGTAAACGAGTACATTTTTCAAAGTGGATTTTAGCAAGATGAGTACAATTTTGCCTCAAAAGTTTGTTTAAGTTTGTTTATCTGATTGATAGGATTGGAAAATATAGTGAAAAGCGTCTTTCTATTTTTGTTTTAAAAGATAATATAATTTTAATGCTAAGAAATAATTTTATGACACGACCCTCCAAGTCCCTGCTTGTGGAGGCTCCAGCCCTTGGTGGCCTGGTTGTGGCTAGAATGATTTGTGGCAATTAGAGGTTTGATTTTTTCTTTTTGTCATTTCAAAATTTAATTAGATATTTTATATATGTGATATAAAAAAATGATATTTAAGTTTTAGAATATTTGATTTTTAATTTAATTTTTTGACTAAAAATTTAATATTTTATTAATTATTTTAACAATATATTATAATATTGTTATTTATAGTGTTAAAATTTTAAAATTTATTTATTTTTATAATATAAACATTAATAATATTATTTTAATACTAGATAAAATAATACAATTATATAAATATATATAATAACTAATATATAATTTTTGTTTTTAATTTTTTTATAAAAGTTAAATAATATTTCATACGAATATCAAATATATCAAATCTTAGTTCTATATATACTTTAAAAATTTAAATATATAATCTAAAAAATGTGGAGCTGATATTTACCTAATGGATATAAATATTTAGTTATAAATACCTTTAATTGAAGCAGCACCGAAAGGATGTGTGCATCACTCAATATATTAGACACCCACATCAAGAATCAAAAATGTATCTTAGACACTATTACGGAAAGCGAAGAAAAAAGGCCTCGCAAGTAGCAATAAAGGAAAAAGGACAGACAGAAAGAAAGTTCAACTACGGCCGGCAGGAGGCTACAGTCTTTCGGCCCTTTGACAAAATTGATTCTCATTAAGCTTTATTATTTGTTTATTATGTAATAGTATACATATTTTTCGTTGTTTGTTTTACCTTATTACTTTTAAGTTATTATAATTTATTATTACTTCATAAATATATCATACCAATTTAATTAAATACGTAAAATATCTTGTACTATTTACTTTTATTATAAAAAATTATTTATCAACTATAGCTATATATCTTATATTGTCATTATATATCAATTCAATTCATTTAAGCTAAGTTATCAAATTTTATTATTAATTAAGATATATTCACATATAAATATTTTATAATTATCAAACACTATACTATATTATTATTATTTTATATATTATTCAGATAATATATTAAATTACTCAGATAACACCTAAGATATCCAATCCGGTTTGCCATGTTTTTTTTTCACTTCTTCTTCTTCATTTATAGTAGGTCATACTTGGTAATGGGGCAAAAATATATTTAAACACATCAATATTTTAGGTTTATTTTTATAAAAATATAAACATATTTGAATATTTGTAAATGCATAAATATTTACATTTTTTTTCTATTACGAAATAAATATTTTTTTAAAAAATGCGAAAGTACAAATATTTAAATTTTATTCCCATTAAAACATAAATGTTTTTAAAATTTTAAATTTAAGGTAATTTCACTCATTTAATTACATAAATATCAGGAGAAAAATAAGGCTAAAATTATATTAAATTATTTTTTTAAAAGATGTTTATGACGTCATGACTATAAATTATAAATATTTGTGCTTTTATGAAATAATTAAAAATAATTACATCTTTATGAGAATAAATCTAAAATATAGATATATTTAAATGCTCTTTTGTCATTGATGTACCTAGGATTACATATTAGTCGATTAGAGCCGAACCTAGTTCGTGAGTTAAAGTCAAAAAATGAATCGAACATCATTTTTTTTTTATGTTTGGACTTAACTCGTTTAATAAATAAGTTTAAAAGTGAGGCTTTGGCTCTACTCATCTAGCTACATGAATGAGTTAAGTAAATAACTAACTGTCTTACCTCATTTATAGCCCTAATAATACCTACAGAAATTAATTATGTCACTAAATTTTCTAGCCATAAAATTAGATCTGAATCGAACCAATGTTGCATTGGATTCAAATACTGGATGACATGTGACCATATAACTTAGCAGTAGAATGTTGGATATTTGGTACATTTTAAATTTTATCCTAGTCAATGATTTTTTAAAATTCATATAAGATCTATATGATCGAATACAATTCATTATATACATAAAGGTATAAAAATATAAAAAAATGAAGATTTAAATTGTAACATTCCCAAATTTACTACTGAAAAATTTTGTTTAATAAAAAGGTTTCACGAAATCGAAATGACAAAACCGTAAACTCGGGGGCATTACCGCCACACTTAGTACCAGATCGGTTCACTCCTACCGTTCCAGTACTAAGTGCTAAGGCTAAACAAGGTTAACATCAACCACTAGTCTTTATAAAAAACACAAGGCATAAATAAAACACAAGTTATACAAAAATTAGAGTGTGGTTTAGAATTACAATTCAAAGAGTAATTGACTAGAGTTTTTCAAAACATAAAGCATCGTATGACATCACATAACTAAAATAAAATAATACATGGTCCAATAAAAGAAAATAGAGTCCGACCGAATATCTCTTGATCCCCAAGTCAGGTTTAGGCTCAATGCTTAGCCCCATCCGATGTCTCGTAAATGTCGTAGGCATAAAAAACGTCATCCCCTACCTGCACAAGCTAAGATGGGTCTTTTATTCATGGGAATGAGCAACACCCATGAAACGGGCGATCAGTACGCTACGTACTGAGTTAGGTAACAGATGCGCTAAGGCCGACATATAGAGCATATAATATAAGAATGATCATATAGGCAACATACAATAATACATGTAATAAGGTCGGGTTACTTTTCAGGTAACTTATTCTTTAGTCCCCTTAACAATATGTTCATTCCACATGTACTCTTTAATAATCAATGTGAGCGCGGGAACCCTACTATTATAGCTGATGGACCACAATACATACATGGCAGAATGCTCCTGGACACTATTATTCGTCGGTGGACCGGTCTGGCCCTGACTCACATGGTATTTCGTTGTAAGTACTTTGTGTATTTTCCATGGCTTAGCTTCATTACTTTGGTTTGTTGAGCACAGAATCCCCCACTATTATAGTCGGTGGACTGAAAATCATGCAGGGCAAAACGCTCCTGACCACTATTATTCGCTGGTGGAACGGTCTCCAAGGCACCCCGGCTCCTGGCCACTATTATTCGTCGGTGGACCGGTCTGGGCCTGGCTTAACTGTAATCCCCCAAAATCTTAGAAACCAATAATATAATAAATAAATTTTATTGGAAATAAATTAGCTTTTAAAATTATTTAATTTAATTATTTTATAGATCTTTGAGTATATAAATTTGGACGTAAATATTTAGTAAATTAAAATAGATATTTTGTTATTTTATCATGCTCTTTTTTATTTAAATAATTTTTCAAACTAATATTTTACTAACTTTATCCTTTTTAAACTAATATATCATATTATAATGAATTAAATTATTAAATTAAATAATTTATCAAGAATATTACATTTTATGATTTTATAAATTAATTTACTTTATTTTCCCTATTTTCCATTTCCCTTTTACCCTTTTACCCTTTTTCCTTTTCTTCTCTTCTTTTTCCTGTTTCCCCCTCCTTTGGGCCGCCCGGCCTGACCTGTCTCCCCTGTGCGCCTGGGCCAAAGGCCCATTTCTCCTCCTCCTCGCATGCCCATCCAGCACAGCCCAGCCGCTCTCCTTTATTTTTTTCCCTGGACCGGTCGGCTCCCCTTCTTTCCTGTGCCGGTCCAACCGCTCGCACCTCCCCTCCCTTTATTTTTCTTCCACACCCGACCAACATCTTCTCTGCCATGGTCAAGCACGCCGCCGCCTGCAACTGCCATGCCCGGCCACCACCTACCTCCCTGCTACTCCTTCTCTCTCCCCCGTCATTTTCTTTCCTACTTCGAGCCAAACCAGCTCCTGGACCACAACTCGCATGCCCTCTCCCTTTCCTTCTTCTTTCCTTCCTTTCGCCTGCCAACCGACAACCCTGCCACCTGCGTCCTCTCGTCGTCCAGCCACCTGCCCCATCTCTTCTCCCTCTTCCTTTTCTTCATCTCCCCAGCCTCCTTTCTGTCCCATTTTTTAGCCCTCTTCTCCTTCCCCGAGCTCCCTCTTCTCTCCTTCCTTCTCCCTCGGTTTTTGATCGCTGCTGCCAACCGCCTCTTACACCACCGCACCCAGCCCCTACGCCGCCTCCTGCCACCACCTGCTACTGCCCTGCGCCACCACGAGACCCCCCAAGCAACCCTCGAGCCCCTACCGCTCCTCCTTTCTCCACCTCTTCTTTTCCTCCCTTATCGCCAAGCCTCCTACAACCGCCCCATGCGTCGCCGTTCAGCCACCTCTACCACCACCAAACCCACCATTCGACACCCTGCAACCCCCTCTACCACCACCATGCCTTAGTTGGTCAAAAACAGCCCTTGCACCCCTTCATTTTTCCCCTCTCTTTTCCTTCCTTCTCAGCCACGCCCAGCCCGATAGCCATCTTTGCTGCCTTGCTGCCGCCGTCTCTGCCACCTTTGGCCACCAACAAACCATCCTTAGCCTCCACCTACACCCCCTCTTCACTCCTGCACCCTTACCTTGCCTCTAATCCTCCCCCATCTACCTTCTTTTCTAGCCTAAAGACCCTAACCCGAAAATAACTGATTTTGCCTTCCTTCACCTTCCCCTTCGAGCCTTCCCTTATTATTTTTGCATGTAGCTCATGCTGTATATGCAGGATGAGTTGCTGCAATTATTGGCCATTTTTATTAAAAATTTTAAGGTAAAATAATATTTAAGTTAATTATTTCATTAAGTAAATTTTATAAGGTCTTATGCTTTGATTTTATTACTTCTAATATAATAATTATTGATATTATTTTTAGGTGTTGATTTTTCTATTTAAAGCTTGAATCCTTAACCAGGATACCGGTAAGGTTTGATTTTTGCGGGATTAAGGTAATCGTTAATCCTCACTTAAATGCATGGAAAAACGTATGCTAGAACATTAGGGATTTTATTATGATTTTATGCATGTTTTGTGATGCCTAGCATGATATATATGGTTGCTTATATTGATTGATAAAAAAGAAAAGAAAAGAAAATTATGATAGCTTTTATGCCATATGTAAATATGATACTTAAGGAATGAGTTTGATATTTGATGGAAATGTTAAATGCTTGTCTATGATGTATTATGTTGCTAATGCATGAATAATATTATTGTCTAAGAGTATTTTAGTAATATGCCTCTGTAAGTATGTGATATAATATATGTAGTTGCTAATGAGTATTATGTTGAATAATGACAAGTTGGTGGAGTTAAATGATAAGAATGAAATGCTAATATTAGTATTTTATGTAGTGGTGGTAAATTCATAAAAGTTGTGTAATAAAGGGGTTAAGTGGAAATTTTATAAATGGAAAGGGTATTTTGAAAATTTTGTAGTAAAGGGGTATTTTGGTAATTTTGAAAGAAAGGGGTAAACCAGTGATTTTGTAAGTAAAAGGGTATTTTGGTAATTTCAAAAGAAAGGGGTGAAATGATAATTTTTTAAGAAAAAGGATAAAATTGTAGTGAGAAAGAAGGGTATTATGGTAATTTTGAAGGAAAAGGGCAATATGGTAATTTTACAAGTGAAAAGGGGTATCGTGGTAATTATGGAAGCTAGGGGTATTATTGTAATTTTATGAGTAAAGGAGAAGATGGTAATTTTTCAAGTAAAGGGGCATTATGGTAATTTTGGAGGTAGAGGGGCAAAATAGTAATTTCATAAGTAAAAATGGTAATATGGTAATTTTATAAGTGAATGACGAAATGGTAATTTTGGGAGTAAATGAGTAATATTGTAATTTTGGAAAAGAAGGGAAAAATAGTAATTTTGTAAGGAAAGATAAAAATGGTAATTTTGGATATAAAAGGGTAAAATAGTAATTTTTATAGTAAAAGGAGTGTTATGGTAATTTTATAAGAAAAGGGTATTGTGGTAATTTTATAAATAAAAAGGATGTTATGGTAATTTGGGAGTAAGGGGTAGAAGAGTAATTTTGTAAATAAAAGGATATTATGGTAAACTTGGGAGTAAGGGGTAACTTGGTAATCATGATAACGACGAAAGATAATTTAGTAATTAAATTATGATTATAGAAGGGCAATTGGATAAGTATGAATGTATGATACTATAGAAGGGTAATTTGGTAAATTAACCAATTAAAGGGCATTATGGTAATTTTAATAATGGAGAAGGGTAATATAGTAATTATAAAAATGGAAAAGGGTAAATTAATAATTATAAATATGGAGAAGGGTAAATTAATAATTATAAATATGTAGAAGGGTGGAATGGTAATTATGACAATGGAAATGGGTAATTTGGTAATTTAACCAACTAAGGAGCAATTTGGTAATTATGATGATGGAGAAGGGCAATTTGGTAATTTATCCAACTAAAGGGGCAATTTGGTAATTTAAACGATTAAAGGATGAGTTAGTAATTATTATCCAACTAAAGGGGCAAATTGGTAATCATGATAGCGAAGATGGATAATTTAGTAATTTATCCAACTAAGGGGCAAGTTGTTGATTGTAATAAAAGAAAAGGGCAAATTGGTAATCTAACCAACTAAATGGGAGACATGTTAAGTGTAGCAATTATAAGGGGTGAATGGTGATCTAATAAGCGTAGGAGATAACTTGGTAACCTAAACTGGATAATAGGTAATTTGTAATTATGCAACCTGAAGGGTAATATGGTAATTTGTCAAGTAAGGAAGGGATGACTTGAAAATTATATAAGTAAGGGGTAAATAAGTAAATTATACCTAACATGTTGTTGTGATTGTAGAATTTCATAATATGATTCAAACAATGCTGATTAGTAAGGTAAGGGCATTTGATAATTAGTAAGTATCACGAGAACGAATTCTAATTCGGAATTAGGTGAGATTATGATGGCCTTATGATTTCTCTGTGATATATTGGATAACCATCTGAATAAGAAATGACTAATGATATCAGAACGATTGAAAGTAAATAAGTATCTGATTATCGTACCTTTGTGATCACCTTTAATTAAGACACTACTACTTAAAGTGAAAGACCTCGAGATCGGGAATGGTGACTCTTTAGGGGTTGCTACCCTAAAGACGTGGTTTAGTCCACAATTATTCTGGTATTTGCTGGTGTGCCTTTGTGCCCCAACCAGGCCCTATATCTTACTCTATCTAGCTCTACGGACCTAGTTAGGGGGTATGCATACTTATGGATTAGGTGTCCTTGTCGGTAGGGTACTGAGTAGCTTTATGCACCAGTACGACCAGGGTACCTTTGCATCCTTGGGTTCTTGGTTGAAGGGTACTGAGTAGGTTGTATGCACTGGTACGGCCAGTGTACCTTTGTGTCCCGGGTTCTTGATCTCCCGTCCGAGGCAAATAAATATAATTGTTGTGCTGATTAAAGAAAGGAAAAACACTAATTACGAAAGTGAAAGATTAATGAGCCGGACCCAGTTGACTTATGACAATGAGTACCGATCTACCAGATATAATAGTGGCCTAGGAGCGTTTTGCCCTGGATGATGATTATATGTATATATTTCGGTCCATCGGCTAAAATAGTGGGGGTCCCAAGCTCAATAAAACCAGTTATGCATGTGAATAAAGTTATGGGAAAATACTAATCACTTATAGTGGAATACCATGTGAGTCGGGGCCAGACTGGTCCACCGGCTAATAATAGTGGCCAGGAGCGTTTTGCCCTCGAGACCGATCCACCAGCATATAATAGTGGTTAGGTGCGTTCTGTCCTATAAGTGACCGATCCACCGGCTATAATAGTGGGGTTCTCGCACTCACATGGATATAAAATATGAGATTGATTGAATGACGATGAAATAATGGCTTAAGGCCCAAATGTATTGATTTTACATTATGACATGGCTTAAGTCTGGCTTACTATACCATCATCATATCAATCACAAGGCTAACCATTCCATGTAAAACAAATTAAGTAGAAATAAGAGAAACTTTATAATGTAAATACGAGTTTGGAGATTATCTCCAAGTACAATATCCAAAAATACAAACAAAAGGGATACCATGGATTGAAGAGTCCAAAAAAAAGGTATCCGGGTAAAATAACATCCTGATAACATGAATTTTCACCCAATACCCAGTATATATAGAGGTTACTCTTCCCCATACAATGTATCAAAGGCAGCAAAATCATCAACTAAGTTCTCAAGGACCTGCACAAAACCATCAGGGTCTTATGGTTATAAGCAGCACCCATAAAAAAGATGATCAGTACGCTACGTATTGAGTAAGGTAATAATATAATAAAAAACAAGGAACACATAATTACATGCATTCATAGTAGAAAGAAGTATATATGCGAGGTACAAGAATCAATACGAGGCAATTGTTAGTCCGGATTTGTATTACAAGAAAATAATATAATCCATTCTTTTATTTACGTTGAGTTCAGGGATCCCACTATTCTTAAACCGGTGGAACATTCTGAAGCACCTCTCAGAGACAATACACCTAAGCCACTATTATCATCTGGTAGAATGGACCCTACACCTCTTAGGAAAAAAATGCTCCTGAGCCACTATTATCGTTCAATGGAACGGACCCTATACCTAGTCCTGACTCATTTAATCTTCCACTTTAGATTATTAGTGTCTTATTCATTACTTATCTCATATCATATTCTTATTCATGATGAGTATAGGGACTCACTATTTTTAATCCAATGGAACAGACTAAAGCACCTCTCAGGGACAAGACACCTGAGCCACTATTATTGTCGAGTGGAATGGACCCAACATCTCTTAGGAAAAAATGCTCCTGAGCCACTATTCTTAACCCGTGGAATGGTTTGAATCACCTCTCGGAGACAACACGCCTGAGCTACTATTATCGTCTGGTAGAACGGACCCATAAACACCTTGGCCCAACTCATGAGATCTATCACTTTAAATGATTAGTATCTTATTCATGATTAGTTTATGAGTACAAAACATAATTAAGTTAGGCAAGACATCAACATACAGATAACAATGCCTTTCTCAAAGACCACAAGCTTATTTACCCCTAGAAATCCTAATTTCACACTTTAGGCATAACTACTCCTATATTTATCATTTACCCACCATATTTAGTATATTTTCCTTAAATACTATTTTTATTAATATACCCAAAACTCAAAGTTTAACTCCCATGTCTCGCACATGTGATAATAGCCTGATCTTAAAAGTTAGTATTTATAAGGCTCCCAAAATCCTAATTTCATATGTCAGTCATAACTTTTCCCAAAAGGCTCATATAATTACCAAATTTAATATACAACCCCAAAATACCAATATTAACAACATATCCAAAATTTGTGGCCTAACTATAACTTTTTACACATGTGATAATGACATTATCGCTTTAAGGTCACTAATTCCCAAATTAGACTATTCTCTCATCCGAAGAACTTATGACATTCACAATCAATCCCAAACACTTCATATGATATTATCATCATACTATAATCCTTATAAAACATTAAAATACCAAAATTTTTATATTAACCCATATTGACCAAAATACTCCTAACGATAACCGATAGGCTTTATTTTACGAAAATATTATATTTTTTGTATTATTATTTCTCACTTATCATGCTTATTAGGCCCATATTATTCTTCCACAAAAATTTTAGTGTAGTGTAACAATATCATATTAGCATTGCTTTTATAGTTCTTATTATTTTCTGGCATATAATCCAAATTATCATAATAGATCGTTAACAACATGTATTTAACAATTAATAATGATAACATGATAATACACATAGCCATTCAAAAATTTAACACAAATATCTAAGTATCGACTAGTATCCTTACCGATAAGGCTCCGGTCTCTAAGCACACTTATCCTATTTTGGCTCTTTTGGTATTCCTAGTAATTCACCTAAGAACAAATAGCAAAACCACAATTACCGAATTAATGTTTTATAGATATAATGGTATTAGTAGTAGTAATAATAATAATATAATTATTTTTGAAATTACCAAAACACCCTTATATATATATATATGTATGTATATACATACACACATAATACAACACTTACTACTTAAGGTCGTATAACATATTCATGCCCTCTCATGCTACATGCACGTAGAGTGAGGATTGTGTCCACGACAGGAGGGGAGGAGTTGGCTGGGAAATGTAGAGAGGGAGGGTGGTCGAAGGTGGTAGCAGTGGAGTTGGTGCTGTGGGGAAGGTTGGGCAATGGTGGAGCAAGAGAAGATGGGGTTGGGCTGGGGAGTTGCTCGACTGGTTGGGGCGAGGCATAGGGGATGGTGCATTAGTAGGCTGGGCGATGGTGAAGCAAGGTAGAGACGCAGGGGAAAGGTGGAGGGTTGCAGCGGTATAGTGGAGGAGGGGCAACAAAAGGCTAGTCGGCTTGTGGCTAGTAGTAGCAGTTGCATAAAACAAAGGCAGGGATGAAGAGATAAAGAAGGAAAGGGGGTTGGGAGAAGAAGATGGTCGGGACAGGTGGTGCAGGGGTGGGATGCAGTTGGCGACGGCATCGGCAAGCAGAGGTCGTGATGGTGGTGGTGCAGTTGGCAGCTACGAAGGTGGGAGGTGGTAGGGGAGAGTGGACACGAGTTGCATAAATGAGACAACTAAGGGGGAAGTAAAGGGGCAGGGGCATTTTTTGCAACGAGGAAAGAGAGAAGAAGAAGAAATGAAAAAGCAAGCAAAGGAGGGGTGTAACCGGGTGAGGGAAAGTGGAAAAGAAAAAGATAGAAAAAATAAAATCAATCCCCAACCCACAATATCAGGGATCAGGACATGATGGGTACAGATAGTAGAGAAAAAATAAAGCATACACACAAGGATAAAGGAAGGGAAGAAGAGAGGAAAAAAAAGGAAAAGGAAAAGGAAAAGAAAGATAGTGGATTTAGATTAAAATAATCTAGGTTAAGGTATTATGGTACATCAAATAATTATCCAAAGAAAAGAAATAATTTAGATAAAGATAGGTTTAATAGAACAGAAAAAGATAAAATAATCGGGGATAAATTTTAAGAACTTATTTCGGATTACGGGTCAAGGTTATAAATAAAATAATTAGACTAAGGTTTAGGACTATAGAGTTAGGGTAAAATAGAAAGAATAAATTTTTTCGAGGTTAGAATTAGGTTACGATATTAATTACCCGGAATTAAGGTTAGCTAAAAATTCAGGGTATTACACAACGTCTGCCCCTCCCCTTTGTTCTTTTCCTTCCACAACTAGCCTAAGGGCCTTTTTTCCTTTCCTCTCCTCCCCGCAGATGACGACCCAGCTACTAGCTTTCCCCTCCTATGTTCCTTTTCTCTCCCTCCCCTTTTACTTCTTTACCTTTTCTATCCCTATCCCCTTCCTCGCGTTTGCACCCCTTGCACGCCCTCCCCGTTGCCATTTTTGTAGTACCCCAACCACCCCTCTCCCATTTCCCTTTTTGATCATGTAGGGCATGCATGCTGGCATGCCTCTGCATGACCCTTACATGATTATATTTCCACCTTACTCACCTGCACCCTATTGCCTTCTACCCCCTGCACTTGTCCCTCCGTTGTCCACCAGCAACTGACCCCCTTATCCTCTTCCTTCTCTTGTTCTTATTTCCCCCAGTTAACTATAAACCCCCACACTCTCCTTCTCCTTGAATCACCCTCTACAAATTTCCCCCACCCTACCTTCAGACGCCATCGCCGCCGCAACTAGGTCGCATCGACGCCCTAGCTCCACTCCTCTCCCTTCCCTACAAGCCCTTACCCCATTGAGCCCCTCACCTTCCCCTTCCTCCCCTTCCTCTCCTCTCCGCTAGCGTGCAAAGTAGGTAGCTCAAGATTCTCTACACCACCCAACACCACCTCATGCCGCTGCCACCACCGGCCTATTCCCCTCTCCCTACACCTCCCCTCCTGCATAAGCACATCTCCTATGTAGCCAACTTTCTCTACCATCCTTTCCCCCTCATTTTCTTCCTCCTCCTCCCCTTCCTCTCAGTTGTGCCGCATTCGTCACCGCGAAACCATTACCCCTCCCACTAGTCCACCTCGTGTCAGCGCTCCCACCACCCCAAGGAACCCTGACCTACTCCTTTTCTAACCCCAAAGGCCCTCCTCCTTGTGCTGCTGCCGATGCTGCCACCACGTCGCTGCACCACTCTCTCCACATCTTATCCATCCAGGTCATATTTCTCCCCCTCTTTACTTATTTGTAAGCCTTTTTACCCAATTAGTTTTTATTATTACCGTTATCTTTACTATCATCATTGTTTTGATTAAGAAAAGAGGAAAAAAAAGGAAAAAGGTAGAAAGAGAATAAAATGGCCTAAGTTGGGTGTTCTCATTTTTAGGTACTAAATCAGTAATCACCAGTGAGGAGGTGTAGGATCCCATTACTTCAAGACCGGAGCCATTTAGGTAAGAATACAGTTATAGCTAGGGTTTGTGCTTATGTGCCTTGGTTGTAGAATAAGTATACCTACATGAAATAAATGCATATAATCTAAGATGATTATGTAGCATGGTTTACAAGGACCTAAGGTAAGTAGATGTGTGATCTTGACTACTTGGTTATATGTTGTTGTAAAGTTTTATTATGTGATAATGCATGCGTTTAATGAGATGATGGGAGATAGTACAAGGGAAAAGTTTAAGAAAAAAAGTATTCTAAATATTCCTTGGAAAAAATGTAGAGTAATGAGAAGGGTAATGATAAAAGGGGGATTAGGGTAAAAATATGTATGGGGAGAGTGGACCCTGCATGGGAGTAAGTCTAACCTGGTATGGCTTTGCCTGGGGGTGACTAAGGGAAGGGGAGTGTAGGAGAAAGTATTAGGAGGGATGATGAGGGTTTTGGTGGGCATCTGGTGGAAATGGGGGAGTTTTTGGGATACTGGGAGACAGAAAGTGCATTGGGGTAAAATTAGGGTTTTGGGGGTTCAAACTCTAAAGATAGGTTATTATTGCATGTAGGAGTTGATGGAGTTGGGTTGTGCACCTAGGATGTAATGAGGGGTACACCATATGGAGGATGTGGGTCCAGTCAAATGGATAGTGGAGATGTGTCGGAGAGGGTACAGATGAAAAGGAGAGATTAGGGTTTTCGAGAGTAGCCATATGGGAGGTTATTATCTCATGTGTGAGGCAAGGGAGTTGGGATGAAAGAATTTGGGGTATGGATAGTCCTGGTAGCTTGTGCTTAGTCGTAGGAGTATAGGGCTAGATAAGAAGCGGATGAGTGGCTAAGACCATGTAAGCCAAAATTAGGCTTTCGAGGGGGTAAACCTAGAGGGTTATGGTTATCATATGTGAGAAATGAGGGAAGCAGGATATAACTCATGAGTAATAGGGTTATGATGGCAGGTTTTGGTTGGTGGCTAATTTTGGGGACTTAAGGGCTCATTAGGGAGTGCGGATACCTCAATTTAGGGAATTAGGGTTTCCATGAGGTTTGGGTTGGCTGGGATGGTAGTGGGCCAGGATTCTTACATGGTTGATGTGTGGATGTGTGTGTGACACCTGAATAATTAAGACATGAATAAGATACTATTCACTTAAAGTGTAAGATCCTTGAGTTGACTTATGTGTATCATATGTACCAGTCCACTAATTATAATAGCAGGTAGAAGCATTTTGTCCTGGATTGTATTAGCCTTACTGGTCCACCGGTTATTGTAGTGGTCAAGAGCATGCTACCTTGGATTACTTAGTTACCGGTTTATCAGTGAGAACAGTGGGGGTCCTAAGCTCAAATAATGAAACCCTTGGATGATAATTGTAACACCCCCAAATTTCACTCCTGAAAATTTTTTTTTGAAAGAATAAAGCGGAAGCTAGGAGAAAATTTGGGAAATGTTACCGCCACATCTAACACAAGATAAATGTCAACCATCTATCTCATGTTAGATGCAAGGCTAAAACCTGTCAAACAATTAAATCTGAATTTTAAAGCATAACAGCGTTACGAGAAATTAAAAGTCAATTACAAAATCCTTAAAAACTTAAATACAATGCTTGCAACTTCCAAAGGAGAATACAATTAAACAAACAAATCCCGAAGGATAATTATCCGGATCGCCTACTCACTCGAGTCAAGCCTTCCACCCTAAAACAGTATCCGATCTTAAACCTGCACAAGAGGTCTGCTCCCCACCATCAGTGGATCATCACAGGACCCATTCAACCAAGGTAGTATCAGTACGGGTCCAATACTGAGTAAATCCCACTACCCTACCTTATGGAAGAGACGTAAAATATAACATCAAGTGCACATTAAATTATGATACAATACGTTGATACAATATTACGCATACTCAAACCCACGTCACAAGTCCGACCATACACATATAATAACATGCGAAACATATGTAATATCTTAAACCGATAAGAGATTCAGATAAACCAACCAAGCATTTATGGACAATGCTGAACCAAACCAATTGGGCATTTAGCCTCGCGGACATTACTTAGGGACATGTCCGGCCCCGAGCATTACTTAGGGACATGCTCAGCCCCGATCGAGTAGACTCATTCTTTAGACCTCTGGTAATATAGTCGATTCACATCATAGTCTTTATCAATTCATGTGAGTGCGGGAACCCCACTATTATAGCCGGTGGAACGGTCATGAGGGTCATGCCCTGCCACTATTTTAGCCGGTGGACCGGTCATGAGGGTAACATACCCTGCCACTATTATTCGCCGGTGGACCGGTCTGGCCCCGACTCACATGATGTTTCACTGTAATTACTTCGTATCTTTCCAATGTCTTATCGTTATTACGTTCAGTTTGTTGAGCACGGAATCCCCCACTATTATAGTCGGTGGACCGGTCATGAGGGTAACATACCCTGCCACTATTATTGCCGGTGGACCGGTCATGTAGGGCACCCCGGCCCTAGCCACTATTATTCGCCGGTGGACCGGTCTGGGTCCGGCTCAACATCTTTCTCTTTAAGTGATTAGTGTCTTAACATATCTTATTTGAAAGAATTTTTCCCTTGACATGCACGACTAACTATATCCACCCTTATCCTCCCAGGTGGGCCCGTCCCATATCTTGGGACTCTTGCGCCCCTTATCACACCTCGATATACATTCTCTTTTACGCTTACTCAAAATGGAAACCAATTCCTAAGGGTGTGGGTTAAGGCCCAACACCTCGTGACATCCATTCCACATGCTATCTCCCTCTAGGGTTTTCCCTTAGAAACCCTAATTGGACCTATGTGGCCCCACTTTCTCTCACTTACACTACCATTACTCCATTTATCGTCCCACTCCTCATCTCATTTAGATCAAATCCCAAATCGTATCGCTTTACCCCTCGATTCCACATATGATCGAAAAACCCTAGTTGGCCATTTCAACCCTAGTACCTTTCTTCTCCCACAAGTAACCCCTCTCTTTTTCACCAAATATCTCTTCTCTCCCATGACACCCATAATCACCCATTATACACCAATTTCCACCTTTAACCCGTAATCCACTTTCCCTTAATCATTTACTTCCACATTTTCTAGGTTATTACTTTCTCCCAAAAACCCTAATCGGGTCCCTTATACACCCTTACATTGACCTACGTATTATTTTTCATCCCAAGTCTCCAAACACTCCACAGCTCTCCCTTTAGCTTATTTATACCTTAATACAACTTTTCTCACGTCACGATCATCCCCATGCAAGTTTTATCCCCTCCATGCAAACTCTCGAAGTTCCCATGCAAACCCTAAAATTTCCATGCATAGTTCTTACCTCTTATTCATTTTGGTCAACCTCATACCCCCTTTAGCAACTCACTTCTCATTTATTTCTTTTGTCCTTTCATCTCCATGTCATAATAATAATTACCCTAACATGCATGTCCTAGAGGGTTGCATCATGCCACAACACACCATAATCACCACATATGGATATCACATTCATATAATAAGAAAAACACATACCACACACCTTAACTCCAAGCTGCGCTACGCATAAAACACGTTAAGGACAATCAGGTGATACACAACAGGACATGATATATATGTACGAAGCATCCAAGGCATACAAGTCACATAACACGTAGGGACATTAGCCACATCCTTACGAAACACCCATAAGTGGAGGTAAGTAGAAACTTACCTGGATCCGAAGCTAGCTAAGCGAGATAAGAGGGAGAGAGAGATCACTAGCTCGAGGATCCACAATAAAGCATTCCTAGATCACCGATAGAAATCGGAACTAGGTTAGAAACTATCTTATCCATAAACAATTCACATATTATAATTAAATAAACACGAATGATCTTTCTTGGAAAACGTGTACAAAACTTAGGACTTAAAAGCATAGCTCTATTAAGATTTAAGATTAAATATATAAATCAAATGATTTAAAATCGAAGGACAGAAATCGATTTGATAAAAGACACACAACACAATCAATTTTATAAAACCATCCCCGAAGATTAGGGTTTTAAATGCCTAAACTACAAATCGACCAAATCACTTCGATTACCTCAAATTGATAGTTTTAAAACACAATTACACTAATTTTAGATAAATCTAAATAATCAATTTCAACAAAACAATATTCCGATTAACCAATTCAAGACGATCCGTTTTCAAAATTAGGGTTTTAAAGCCTACGACACAACTTGGGTAATTCGAATCAATTAATTCCAATTAAAGGCATTAGAATACAATTAGGATCATTCCAACTATTTCTATAAATTTAATTTTAGAAAAACAAATATATAAATGATCAATTTCATGAGTTCACTTAAAATCTAGGGTTTTAGGCCCGAAAATGCAATTCGGTTGAATTCTATTAATTTAATCAAATTGAATGTTTAGAAATGCAATTAGACATATTTTATAACATATCATATAATCAATTGCTCAAAACCAATAAAAGAAATACCCAATTCAGTACAATTAGGGTTTTTGAACCCGAAACGCAAATCCGATCAATTCTTGCTAAAATATATAAATTGACGGTTCGGAAATGTAATTAAATATATCCTAATATAAATTATATAGTCAATTGAATAAAACGACCCGGTTACATAATCCAATTTAGACCCGCAAGAGTTTTGACCTAAAAATCCAATTCCGATTAATTACGCACAATTTTCCCAAATCAACACTTCCGATATGAAATTAAATACATTTCAAATGGTATTGTAAAATCAATTGAGCGAAACGACTCAATTACGCAACCCAATTTCATTACACAAGAATTTCGACCTAGAAATCAAATTCCGATTGATTTCGCATAAATTTCTCAAATTGACGGTTCCGACATGAAATTAAACACATTTAAAACATATTGTATAATCAATTTATCCAAAATCGCCAAATTGGACGGATCCGAAAAATTTGGGCATAACCCGGCCTAAAATTCAATTTCCCAAATTTTCAACACAAACCATACAATTAATATATCCAAATAAATCTTACAGCACATATATACATAATACAACAATCAATTTAGCTTTTCATAAGCTAAATCACATTCAATTAATCAAATCCGTATTAGGGTTTTTCAGAAAATTATATTAAACGAAAATCAACGAATCGGGACAAGGAAAGGCCGGAGGAGCTTTGTCGGAGGCCGAGGGTTGCTCGCCGGTGATCAGCGAGGCTCGCCGGTGACCGGGCGGTGGCGCGAGTTGCGTGGCTCGTCGCTGCTGCTCCTGCGCGCTTCGGTGGGCTGCAGCGCTGCTTCGCCGGTGGCAGTCGCTCGTGGTGGTGTGTGGCAGCAGGTTGGAGGCCAGGGGTTGACGAAGGAGGAGCCGGGAGGAGGAGCTGGGGAGAGGTGGCGGCTGGCTAGGGTTTGGGAGTCGAGGGCTGCGAACAGGGAGTCGGGGCAGCAGAGGGAAGAGAAGAGAAGAGAAGACAAAAAGGAAAAGGGAGAGGGGGGTCGGCCGGGGCGCGGGCTTCCCTTTTTTTTTTTTAAATACACATAAAATACAATACTAAAAATATAAAAATATTATTGAAAGATTTTATCTAAAATTTATTTAACGAACATTTATTTCAAACGGATCCGAAAGCTTAAAATTAATAAATAAACTATATAAAGAATTTCGGAACATCTTCGGACGAATTTACCAACGAACATAAAAATTTATATTATTTATGGAAATATATTATAAGACCTCGGAAAATTATTTAAAAACATATAATAAAATATTTAAGTTAAATTTGAATAAACCGAGACAAATTTAGATAATTTCCAAAATCGGTTTTCCGCAACCCAAAAATCGTAAAACGGGAGAAAATTGATTCCGGAAAGAAATTCATAAATAATTTCCGAAAAACCTTTTTAATTTAAAACTTTCCGAAAACATTAAAGATTACTGAAACGAATAAATTTAAAGTCGGAAATATTTTCCTACGGATAAAATTATTAAAATAAATTTAACTATTTAAACAGAAATTCCATAATTTAAATGATACATTTCGTCAACAAAATATAACTTCAAAATAACATCATAATCATATGACAAAGTTATAATCGAAAATAAATCTAAAATATTAAAAATAAAATACGAGAAAGAACTGGAATATATATTTTTAACCGAGACTCGAACTCATAAGAATAAAATAAAATCATTGTCGTTAACGAATTTATCTAGAATGGTTCGCAACGACAACGATTAATTAAATTCAAATATGAATTCGAAATCGTCGATAAATCCATAAAACGAATCAAAATTAAGATACTTAAATATTTACATCAAATTACGTCAATCAAATCATTAAACTTAATAATTTGGGTTTTAAAAATACGGGGTATTACAATAATAATCTACGAAAAATACACTAATTACTTACATTGTAACACCACGTGGGTCGGTACCATGAGTAGGATATTTATTGGTCCACCGATTGTAATAGTGTTCATAAAAAACCCTATATTTTTAAAATTCAATTTCCTTAATGGAATTTGATTAAAACATTTAATTATTTTATCTGTGATTAGTTTTATAGTTTTATTGAGCATGCTACCCTAGATTATGTAGTTACCGGTTCCCTGATGAGAATAGTGGGGTACCTAAACTCATGTGGATATAATTCGAGAGATGTCTAAATACTATACTAATGGCTTTAAGCTTCGATAGGGGCAAATGATCTATCATAATTTATTGTATGCATTATATCTATATCATGCATTATTATGTTCCTACTTGACTATATTATTACCTTTCTTAGTATGTAGCCTACTGATCACCCCTTTTATGGGTGTTGCTCATTCCCACGAGTAGTGACCCCTCTCAAGTTTGTGCAGGTGACTAATGATGTTATAGATGACTTTGTTGCATATGATGAATTGGTCTGGATAGAGTGAAGTTGTGGTATCCCAGGATTGGGGCCGAAAAGTGTCTTTATGACTTCTTTTCCTACCAATTTCAATTTATGTTTCCTATATTTGCACGATGTTACGTATTTCCAATTTTTCAATACTTATACACTTCACTCTTGATGTTCTATGTTTCCAATATTTCCTCACATCAATGCTTAACTCTTTTATGTTACAGAGTTTTTCTTATTGTGGTATTTGGTTAATTTTTATCATATTATCCTTGTAGTTGGTATGAGGCTAGCTAAGAGCTAGACTTATATTAATTATGGTGGTAACACCCCTTCTTGTGGTATATGGTTTTTAGAGAATAAAACGAATTTTTTTCCACTCTAATTTTTGGGAGTGTTACAACTCATTTGGTCCTATGAACATATATAAACGATGATATGGTTTAGTAACACCATTTGATTTTTTCATGCCACCAATCTATTAGTTTATTCAAATCAGTTGATCAGATGTAAATAAGTTAATCTGTTTGGCAAAAGTAGTCAATGATTTAACTAGAAATGAACGGGGTTTTACATGAGTGAAACCCATGGAATGGTTGGTCAAATCAGCCAATTGATTTTTTCAAACCAGTTGATCAGTTTGAAAAAACTAATCTATGATTCTATTTAGAGACAAACGGTTGGAAAAACTAATCTATGATTCTATTTAAAGACAAATGGGTTCTACATGAGTGAACCCCTTATACAAGTAGGTCAAACTAGCAGATTGGTTTACTTAGACCTATTAATCGGTTTGGAAAAATTAGACAAGGAATTTGTAACACCCCCAAATTTACTACTGAAAAATTTTGTTTAATTAAAAGGGTTTAACGGAAGCGAAATGATAAAACCGTAAACTCAAGGGCATTACCGCCACACTTAGTATCAGATCGGTTCACTTCTACAGTTCCAGTTCTAAGTGATAAGGTTAAACAAGGTTAGCATCAAACACAAGTCATTAATAAAAACACAAGTCATAGATAAAACAATGAGAGTTTAGGAGAGGATCCCCTCATAGTCATACAGAAATCAGAGTGTGGTTTAGAATTACAACCCTGAGAGTAAAGGACAAGAGTTTTTCAAAACATAGAATACCATACGACATCACATAACTAGAATAAAATGAAACATGGTAAAATGAGAGGGAAAACTGAGTCTGGCTGAGTCGCTCTCGCTTCCCAGGTCAGATCTAGGCTCAACGCTCAGCCCCACCCTATGCCTCGTAAGTGTCGTAGGCATCGAAGACATCGTCCCCTACCTGTACAAACTCAGACAGGTCTTCTACTAGTGGGAATGAGCAGCATCCATGAAACGGGTGATCAGTATGCTATGTACTTATTAAGGTAACATATGCGCTAAGACCAAATATACAAACATATAACATAGTATACATGGCATAGTCACATAAGCAGCATGTAGTAATACAGATGACAAATGCCAACTACTGTCCAGATAGAATTATTCTTTAGATCTCTGGTAAATAAAGTCGATTCACATCATAGTCTTTATCAATCCAGGTGAGTGTGGTTACCCCACTATTATAGCCGGTGGACCGGTCATGCAGAGAAAAATGCTCTTGGCCACTATTATTCGCCGGTAGACCGGGCATGCAGGGAAAAATGCACCTGGCCACTATTATTCGCCGGTGAACCGGTCTGGCCTCGACTCACATAGTATTTCACTGTCATTACTTCGTGTCTTTCCCATGTCTTGTCACAATCATGTTTGGGTTGTTGAGTAAGAAAACCCCCACTATTTTAGCCAGTGGATTGGTCATGCAGGGCAAAATGCACCTGGCTACTATTATTTATCGGTAGATCGGTCATGCATGGCACCCCGGCTTCTGGCCACTATTATTCGCTGGTGGACCGGTCTGGGCTCGGCTCAGCATTCTTTCTCTTTAAATGGTTAGTATCTTATTTGTGTCTTATTTGATAAGTATTTCATCCTTGACATGCATGCCTCCAACATTCTACCTCTATCCTCTCAAGGGGGCCCGTCCCATATCCTAAGACTCCTGTGCCCCTTATCACGCCCCGACATTCATTCCCCCTTACGCTTGCACATAATGAAAAACCCAACTTCTAAGGGTGTGGGTTAGGCCCATCACCTCATGACATCCACTCCATCTACTATCACCCTCTCGGGTTTTCTCTTGAAAACCCTAATTAGACCTATGTGGCCCAACTTTCTCTCACTTATACTACCATTACTTCATTTATCGTCCCACACCTTATCTCATTTAGATCTAATCCCAAAGCATATCGCTTTACCTCTCGATTCCACATGTGACCAAAAAACCCTAGTTGGCCACTTCAACCCTAGTACCTTTCTTCTCCAACAAGTAACCTCTCTATTTTCCACCCAATATCTCTTCTCTCCCATGACACCCATAATCACCCCTTATATAATAAATTTCCACTCTTAACCTATACTCTACTCTCCCTTAATCATTTTTACTTCCACATTTTCTAGATTACTGCTTCCTTCCAAAACCCTAATTGGGTCCCTTAGACACCCTTACGCCAACCTACGTACTATTTTTCATCCCAAGTCTCCAATCACTCCAAAACTCTCCCCTTAGCTTATTTACACTCTAAAACAACTTTTCTCACGTAAGGATCATCCCCATCCAAGTTTTATCCACCCCATGCAAACATTTAAAGTCCCCATGCAAACACCCAAAGTCCACATGAAAATTTTAGGATTCCCATGCATGGTTCCCATCTCTTATTCATTTTGGTTGTTTCTTCCTATTTAATTTCCTCTCATGGATCAGAAGGTATTTTGGTCAACCTCTTATCCCCCTTAGTAAACTCACTTCCCACTTTCTTTCTTTTTATCCTTTCATTTCCATATCACATATCAAATGTCCTATCATGCATGTCCTAGAGGGCCATATCATATCACACCATAATCACCATATATACATATCACACTCATGTTATAAGAAAACACATACAAACATACCTTAACTCCAAGCTGCTCTACACATAAGACAAGTTAATGACAATCATACGATACACAAAATAACATGATATATAGCATCCAAGGCATACAAGTCACACAACACACATGGGCCTTAGCTACATCCTTACCTAAAACAACACCGGGCTTGGAGCATGCTCCTACGCCTACTTTGGGTTTTTTCTTGATTCACCTATAAGAGGAAAAACTAAGGATTAGTTTCCCTCTTACCAAAAGTACTATTATTCCTTATTTTAGTCTAAGATTAGGGCTATTATTATTAAAGGGAGCATTACACGTGAAAACTAGGGCTTTTATCCTCAAGTTAGCCTACTTGATATTACTAGTCAAAATATATTTATGTTAATATTTATTACTATACTTATATTATTAAACCTAATAGCTTTATTTTTCTAATAATAGTACTAATACTAATTATAGTAAAATAGTGATAATAATAATAATAATAGTAATGCTAATACTTATAGTGGAAACCCTAGCATTTTTAAGGCTAAGGCTAACAATAGTTTTAGGGTTAAAATAATAATATAATAATTGCATTACCAATAAAGTACTAATATTCCTAAAGATAATAATGATAACAGTTATATTTTGAATAATAATAATATAAGGGTTAAAATGTTTTTGTCACAATAATAGTAACAAAGTAATAACAATAACAATAGTAATAACTAATAATAATAATATAGTAATAATGCTGGTAATAAAAGTATTAGCAATAATATTAGCAATATTTGAATATTAAGAAATAAAAATATTACGGCTTAAGTATTCTTCTTCTTTAATAACAAAATGATAATATGCCAACTTCGATTTTAATAACATTAATAATAATAATAATAATAATAATAATAATAATAATAATAATAATAATAATAATAATACTAATAATAATAATAATAATAATAACTGGAGGAGAAAGGAAAAATGATTTATTAATTGTTCCAAGAACATATATTAACACCATCATCTCCTAATTTAATAGCATATTTATTATTAATGTCCCATACAAGTAATTTTTATGTATAACATTGGTCGAAGTCCATAATTAAGCATGAACATCTACTAAACTAATAGCCTGTTTATTGTTAGTATCGCAAACAATGAATTAGTAACGTTAAATTAATGGATTGATTCTGTATATTGACACCATTATTACCAATCTTACAAACATAGAATAAATAACAAACAATATCATATTTGGATACTCCAATTTGCTAAGTTAACACATTAGGTTACAACAAAGGAAAATACAATTTTATCAAGTTATTAAGGTCTAAAGCCATTTGATACCAATGATCAACGACTCATTTCTTTCCTCTTTCTTTCATATCAGTAGCATTGTATTTAATTACGTCATTACCCGATTAGGCATAAGTGTTAGTTTAAGTTTGTTCTTAATCATAATGAGTTATACATTATGAAAAATTAAAAATCTAAGTAAGATGTAATTTAATTCTCAACTAAAATTTGAATTCAAATTTTAATTTTAGAATGTACATTAAATTACTTAATTATTTTTACTTGCAAATTAGAAAACCATAAGTATACACAAATTAAGATGTTATTAATAACATATTAATTTTATTTAACAATATTTATGTTGAATATATTTTCATGTTGTAGAAATTTAATAAAATAAAGTATGACTATGATGTGTGGTATAAAAAATTAATATAAAATTTTAATTTATTATTAATTTTGACCTCACCATAAAAAAAATAATTGTATTACATTGATACTTAAACAATATTTATAAAGTGTAGTACATCTAACTAATAATATAAAATTGACACGACAAAAAATTTATCAACTTATTACTATTATTGTAATACCCTAAAAAATTACTTATCCTAACCTACGTCATTAAAGCCCTAAGTTGATTCTAATATCAAAAAATCTTGTTTTAACATTAACCCCAATTTCTTAATCCTAAAATTTAACTGAATTCGAAACCTTTATTCGGATAAATTGTAATTCGTAAACCAAAATTTAGACCCGCTAAAATTTCACTAATTCTAATTACTTTTGGCTAATCTAAAACTACCTAAACTAATTGTAATGCCCCAAAAATTTGCTTAGCCTAATCTTGTGTCATTTGCACCCTAATTTGATTCTAATCTCAAAAAATCTTATTGTTAGCCTTAAACAAATTTCTTAATTCTGAAACGTTAACAAAAACTGAAACCTTGATTCGGATAAACCATAATTCGTAAACCAAAATAAAAACCCGTTAAAATTTTCACTAATCCACATTACTTGGCTAATATGAAATTACCTCGTTTAACCCTAATCCCTAACCCTTATTTCTTTTCCTCTTCCTTCTCCTTTTATTTTCTTCCTTTCTTCCCTTTTCTTCCTTTTTCTTTTCCTTTCTTTTCCCTTCTCCTCCTGCACCGATTTTGTAGAGTGAGAGAATTGGCTGCCTCTACACCACCCCTCTTCATCTTGTCTCCCACATGCACCATCCCTACCATCCCTTGTGCTTGCCTTCTTCTTTTGTTCCTTTGCACACCCCACACACCACCATCACTTCCCCTACCACTCTTCTTCTTCCTTCTGATTTCTTCTTCTTCCTGCGGCTACTCTATTTCAATGGTCAGCCACCATCACCATCACACTCCCTACTTTTATCTCTCGTGCATGTATTCTTTATCATCATCACCCCCTCATGCATCTACCTAATCTCCATCCATTTCAACTATCACCATCCCCCTATCCTTTCTTTTCTTCTTCTCGACAGATCATCATCGTCGTCGTCGTCGTCACCCCCCCGCCATTTTTTTCCTCCAAGGCACACCACCTTACTAGTATATATACCCCTTCATACCTCCATTTTATTGCCATCCCTCACCTTCTTGACCTTATTCTCTTCTTCTCTTCTTCTCTTTTTCCTTCTCCTTCCTCCTCCTTCTTCACCCTCCTTTCTCTATTTTTAGCATTTGCACCTCCCAATCCACCACCAAGCACCACCTCGGCCACCACTCACAGCTATTTGGTTAGTGGACCGACCACCAAGGTTGCCCCAACCTTCCCCCTCGCTATATCCGACCACCACCTCTTTTCCTTCTTCTCCCCCTTGTTCGTTGTAGTGTTGTAGAGTGCACGGTCATGCAACACTTAAAATATCCTACTGTATAGCCGTGCAACTTTTACACCACCTAGGCATGGGTCTTTTTTTTCTCGGCCTGGTGCGCACCCTTGTTGTATACCCATACAACTTTTTCACTGCCTAGCTATGCATCATAATTCCTCTCGTCCTTGTGCTGCATAGCCATGCAACTCTTGTACCGCCTACTCGTGCAACTTCTTTTTTTGTCCGTGCACCCCTATTTTCACCCCAAATATTGTCCAAACACCACAAGCATTTAACCATAGCTCCACCACACATTCTTCTACACTTCCATGCAATTCAAGCTTCCATTTGACTCTAGTAAGTTCCATTTTTTCCCTCCTCTACCTTAACTTCCCTCTCAATTTTTAATCTTCAATCCTTATTATATTTTATCTTCTTTTCGTAGATGATCTTTCGGTGATCTCAGAGGAGGTATAATATTTACGTGCATAGAGCCCGGTGTCCTTATTGGTAAGGATATATGTCGTAGCTAGGGATTTATGTGATACTTGTATTTTTGTATATTCTTTTGTGTTGAGTATGTTGTATTGAATAATTTATTTATGAAAATGCTATGAAATGATATCCTTGAGAGTAATGAAATTATGTAAGTACGTATTAGGGTATAATGTTGGACACAAGATATCTATGGGAAACTAAGGATATGTACTTCAAATATTGATTGGAAATTTATTTATTTTGGGTTTTATAAGGCTTTGGGAAAATATGATTGTCTTGATTACCCTGAGGGTATTATGATCATTTGAGGATAATTACATGATCGTACTTATGTTGTTTATTTGTATGTCTTGCGCATATATATAAGTCGGGCATGATAATATGCAATCAACTCTAAATAAGGTACTAATCATTTAAAGTGAAAGATCACTTGAGTCTGGCCAAGGTGTTTATATGGCTCTATTCCACCGGATAATAATAGGCTCGGGTGAGTTGTCCCTGAGAGGTGCTTTAGTCCGTTCCACTAGATTAAGAATAGTGGGGCTCTATACTCAATGTGAATGAAAATATAATTAAGATTAGTATAAATGGAAATATACTAATCATTTAAAGTGAAAGACTACGTGAGTCAGGACCGAGGTGTTGAGTCTGTTCCACCGGATAATAATAGTGGCTCGGGTGTGTTGTACCTAAGAGGTGTTTTAGACTGGTCCACTTATTTTATAATAGTAGCTCGAGAGTATTTAACTTTGAGAGGTGTTGGCTCCGTTCCACCGGATAATAATAGTGGCTCGGGTGTGCTATCCCTGAGAGGTATTTCAGACCATTCCACCGGTTTAAGAATAGTAGGGTCCTTGAACTCAACATAAATAAAAGATTAGAATATGGTATATCTAATGAAAGACTTGAAATCAGTACTTATTTGACATTCTTTGATTTATGAATGTATGATTTTCTTATGAAAATTCTTTTAACCCTTCTTGACAGTACCATTACCTTACTTAGTATATAGCGTACTGATCATTCGTTTTATGGGTGCTGCTTAATCCAATGAGTAGACGAACCAGATGTTTATGTACAGGTCGATGAGGATCGGGTGGATGAATTCAAAGCCTTTGATGCTATACATGTGGAGGAGTGATTTCTCTTCTATTAGGGTTTGGGCGCAGAGTCATGTTATCCATATGATAGTTTTGCTCGGATATCTTTTTAGACTCTTAGTTCCATGAGATTTCTTTTTGTTGTATTTTGATATTATAATTGGAGTTGATCTTCAAAAACTTACTTGATGTTATTAATAGTTGTCTCATCTTTTTCTATCATGTTTAAATTTTCTAATCGTTTTTCCTTATAATTGACATAAGGATGGTGGGGTCAACCAGACTTATGTCAATTATGGTGGTAACATTCAACTATTTGATCATACGGTTCTTCTTAAAACAAAATTTTTCAATAGTAAATTTTGGGGTGTTACACTAATCCCCCAAACCTTTCTCTTTTTCCTTTTATTTTCTTTCTTCCCCTTTCTCCCATCAAACCAAGATGCAATATTTAAATATTTCTACAACTTGCAACCTCCTCACTTGCACCACCACCCAGCACTCTTCTATAATCATCCATCATCCATCACCTTTCTTCTTGTTCTTCTTCTTCCATATTTGTAGACCTGCACACCATGTGCACACCCTGCCACTTCATCTTATTCTTCTTATCCTTACGCAATGCATACAACCAACCATACCCATCACATGCCATTGCTCCCAACACTCAACCATATTTTCCCCTTCACCACCTTGCCATCCCTCGAGCTAGTTGGCACTCCTCCCTCTCCTGTCTCTTTTCCCTTCCCTAATTCACACTACACACATACACACACTACACACTCTCCCTTCTTCCTCTTTGGCTGGCCTCCACTCTATCAATTCTGTGTCAAAAAGCAACTACCCGAGATCCCTCTTCTTTCTCCTTCCTTCCTTCTCTTTTCTTCTTCTTCTTCTTGTTCCTCCCTCTCTCCCTTATTTTGGGCCTATGCACCACCCATTCCACCATCGTACACCACCTTAGCCACCACTCACCTCCCATTGGTCAGGGGACTGACCACCAAGGTCACCTCAATCTTCCCCAACACCGACGTTGTCCATCGTCACCAACCATTACCTCTTTTCCCTTCTTCTTTCTCTCATATGTCTGATTTTTACAAAGTGCATAGCCTCAAGCATGGTTGTAAACACTAAATTTTTCTATCTCACACCCATGTAACCTAGCACAGCCTGTCCCTACACCCTTGCATTCCCTCACATGGCCCAAACGCATGGTCATGCACATCTGTTCAACTTGTGACAGGTTTGCCTAGTGATCGAGCATAGTCATGCCACTTTGCACTACCTGGTCGTGCACGATTCTTTCTTTTGGTATGGGTGTGCACAGCCTGCAGCACATCCTTGCAACCCTCATTTTTTGGTTGTACACTCCTATTTTCACCCCAAAACCTTGTCCAAATGTCACCAAAATTTTACCATAGCTCCACCACACATTCTACGATACATCCACACATCCTAAGATTTCATTTGACTACGGTTATTTTTATTTTGACCTCTTTACCTTAATTTCTCCTTTGGTTATGCGCTTTGAGCCAAACCATAATTTTTTTTCGTAGATGGTATTTTGGTAGCTTCGGAGTAGGAAGTATGGGATTTGTGCTTAGATTTCGATATCCTAGTTGGTAAGGATACTATTCAATATTTAGGGTTTTCTGTGTTATTTGTTAGTATGATTATGTGTGTTTTTCATGATATTGTTAATATATAATGTAACATGTGTTGGTTATGATACTATGTCATGATATTGTGATAGTATGAATATTATGTTATTAAAAGAAAGTAAGAATGGGTGAGAGGTACCATTATAATTTTGTTGTGATAATGTTATATTTGTAAAAATATATCTTATGGTATGAAATATGGGCTAAATAAGCTTTGATAAGTAATTATTTTTATGAAGTATGATGATAATTGGTGGATTTGGAAAATAATGTGTGTGGAAGGTACAAGATGTTATAAAATAAAGGTTATTGTTTGTGCTTAAGGATAATTTGGTCATTATAGGGCAATAAGAAAATTTAGGTATTTTATATGTTATGTGGATTAAAATATGATAGAGATATCATAAAGAATTCTTGGAAGTATTATTGCTGTTTTGGTTTCCATAAATGAATTAATTGCTAATTTGGGTATAATATCTTATAATGATAATATCATTATCTCATGTGTAATTCTAGAGGTATTTCATATTCTAAATATGTTTTTAATGTTTAACCTTATGAGGTTATCTATCAAAATTGGTAATCATGTAAATTTAATAGGAGGTGTTATAACAAATCTATGGAATTAGGGTTTTGGAGATTTCTGTGAGTAATACATTATGATAATATTATTAATGTATGTGTATGGGAACTGGACCGTGAATTATGGGTACGATAATAATGATGATATTTGAGAGTGACTTATTGTAAAATATGGATGAATAATTAATATGGGAGAATGATTACTAAAGTGAGTGTAATTAGGGTTTGAAAAGGGCTTAAAGACTTTGGATCTATACTAAATGTATATATGTTTTAATGTGTTTGTTACCTGAGAATTAACCTTAAACAAGATACTAATCACTTAAAGTGAAAGAGCACGTGAGTAAGGCCAAGGTGATATATATATATGTATGTATGTATGTATGTATGTATGTATGTATGTATGTATGTATGTATGTATGTATGTATGTATGTATGTATGTATGTATGTATTCTCGTTCCATCTGAGAGAATAATGGCTCGTGAGCATTCTGCTCCAAGAAGATGATATTTTTATTCTCCATTCCATCGAAAATAATAGTGGTTTGGGAGCATTTTTCCCAAAGAAGGTACTTCAATCCATTCCACTAGATTAAGAATAGTTAGACCCCTACTCATTGTGAAATGAAAATATAACAAAATAACCTATGGAAAAAATACTAATTGTAACACCCCAAAATTCACTAAATTTTTTTAAGCGGAAGCAATTAAAATAGAAATACTTAAAACCTGTGAATTATAGGAATGTTACCGCCACACTTAGTACAAAATCGGTTCTCTCCGACCGTTTTAGTACCAAGTGCTAAGGCTAAAGAAAATAGTAATCCATCAATTATAAATCAAGACAACTAAACTCCGAAAGCATTAAACGGTTGTAAAACAAAATCAGAGTACGCATAAAGAATTATTATTCAAATTAAAAAGGGAAATAGCTTACAACTGATAAAAGATTAAAAAAATAATTAGAATTACATAGAGATTGAAATATGGCCACAACTCTCTCGAACTTGATCCAACCACAAACTCAACACACAACCCCGATTGATGTCTTGCCCACCTGCACAAAGTCAGAAGGGCATACTACTCGTGGGAATGAGCATCACCCTTGAAAAGGGTGATCAGTACGCTACGTACTGAGTAAGGTAACCGAGCACTAAGGCCAACACATAAACACATAAATCATGTAGAACATAAAAGGGCATACTCATAAATGCATATGATCAACCAGGTAAAAGTACAAAGGCCCATGAATAATCCAATTCAACTACTTAATTAATCTCCGATCAAGAGTCGATTCACACCATACTTTTTATCAAATCCATGCGAGTACGGAAGCCCCCACTATTATAGCCGGTGGATCGGAGGCACATAGGATATCATATGCTAACCACTATTATAGCCGGTGGATCGGAGACACATAGGACTACGCGTCCTAACCACTATTCCTAACCGGTGGATCGGTTGGCTCCGACTCACATGGTGTTCCACTGTAAGTAATTAGTATCTTTTAAGCATTCTGGTTTGTGACTGTTGAGCTCGGGAACCCCCACTATTATAACCGGTGGATCGGTCACACATAGGACATCATGTCCTAACCACTATTATAACCGGTGGATCAGTCGCACATAGGGTAAAAACCCTAACCACTATTCCGAACCGGTGGATCGGTTGGTCCCGTCTCAACGATCTTCCACTTTAGATAATTAATGTTTTAAGTATCTTATTCAGAAGCTTTCACCATAGACATGCACGAATCATAAATCATAAATTCCATATTCATCATCATACTTTATTCACCAATTACACATGTGCTACCACCAAACCCTAGACATGCATTAATCGCTCCCTTTACACTTATCCTCCAATTCTACTCCACATCTCACTCTAGGGTTTTATCCCGAAACCCTAATTTAGGCCTTAACATCCCCTCTTACTCCACCTCACATCACCCAAATCATTTCAACACTCCACACATTACAAATCATCGATCCCATTCCCATAATTACACCTTAATCATAAAAAAAAATGATACAACAAAAACCCTAAGCAGCCACACCAAACCCTAATCAACCACCACAAACCATAATTAACCACTCCAAACTTTAGCTCAGTCTCCTACGTACCCGGATAATGCTCTACGTACTATCTTTCACCCAAAGTGTTTAAACGCCCAAACAACACTTACATTGCGTTCGTTACATCCCAAATCAACTTTCCACACATAAATTTCATACCCATGCAGACATTAACCTCCCCATGCAAACCTTCGAACTTCTTCATGCAAATCCTAAAATTCCACGTGAAACCCTAAATTAAACCATGCAAACCCTAATACCACCATACAACCATCAATGTCACCATGTAAATCCTAATACCATCATACAACTATAATTACCACCATACAAACCTTAATATTATCATACAAACCCTAATACCAACTTACATCCATTAATACCACGAGGCAAACCCTAGATTCTGTTATACAAAACCCTAAATTCAAACCATATAAGACCCAAAGATTTGTCCATACCAACTCTAAATTCAAACCATAAAGATTCTTCCATGCCAAACCCTAAGTTCAAACCATACCAACCCAAAGATTCAAATCATTTAAAACCCAAAGATTTTTCCACATAATACAATTGATTAGATTCTCCCCTTTCATAACCACAAATTAGATTCTCCTATACAAGACCATAAGTTAGATTCTCCCACATAAAATCATAAATTAGAATCTCTCAAGCAAAACCATAAATTGGATTCCCCCAAACAAATCATAAATTAGATTCTCCCATATAATATGATAAATTACATTCTCCCAAATAACATCATAAACTAGATTCTCCCAAACAAACCATAAATTCGATTCTCCCATATAACATCATAAATAAGATTCTCCCAATTATGATCATAAATTAAATTCTCCCATATAATATCATAAATTAAATTCTCCCAAATAGCATCATAAACTAGATTATTCCTTATAAAACCATAAAATTTAGGTCAACTCACTTCCCTTAGTTAACTTCTTTCCCCATCCTACTTTTCATCTTTTCTCCCATACAAACCACACCGACATCCTCTCATGCATGTCTTACAGGATCACAACACATACTGTCATATACATATAGTACACATGCCATACAAAAACATACTTCAACTCCATGTCATACCACATATAAAATAATTAATGATAATAAATATAGGATACATAGCATACGAAGCACATAATGCACATAAGCACATAAAAGGCCTTAGCACCCCTTACCTAAAACGATACCGGTCTTGGAGCATGCTCCTACGCCTTCTTAGGGTTTTGACTAGTTTTACCATAGGTTGGTGGGGATAGGCGGCACCGGCGGCGGAGTACGGAGGTGGCGGCGGTGGCAGGAAAAAGAGAGGAAAGAAGGGAAAGTTGCATGCTGGGAATAAGATAGGGAGAATGGAGGTGGAAGTTGGGATGTTTAAGAATGCCTAGAGGGAGAGGGACAGAATGAAGGTGGTGGCATAACCAAAGGTGGCGGCACACGGCCGCGGCAGTGGTGGTCGAATGGAGGGGAAGGAGAAAGAGAGAGGAGGAGAGGGAGAAAAAGGAAACTAAAGGTATGGGAAGGTAGGGTAGGGTCTGCAGCACAGTTTGGGAGGTGAAAGAAGCGGCCTTAGTGGCGGAGGAGGTGGCTAAGGGCGGCGCGAAGGGTGGCGGGGCAGAAAACAGGGTTGATCGGAAGGGAACTTCGCACAGCTTGGGCGGATTTTGAAGGAAGAATCGAAGGGTGAGGTAGATTTGGTTAGCTAGAGGGCGGTGCAAGGATGACACGGGTGGCTAGAAAGGGCGGCGAAGTTGGCCGTAGGCGGAGGACGAGGGGTATGAAGTGGCGACGGTGGCAAGGTCGGGTATCTGGGTTGGGGGGATCAAGAGCTCGATACAGAGCTGCTTATGAGGGTATTTATAGCCTTAGAAGGGAGGATAGGGTTATTTGGGTCAGCTAGTAGATAAGGAAGGTAGGGTTCCGATCGCCGGTGGCGTGGTCGGCCGGTGGGAGTCAAAACAGGCAGGGGTTATGCGCATGAAAAAGGGGAAAAATCTCGCGAGAAGGAAGGGAGGTGGCTGGGTCTGAAGATTCTGTTTAATCGGCAAGGGGGAGGGGAGAAATATTGGTCGGATCAACGGCGAAGTTGGTGGCGAAAATCTCGGCTGGCGGCGGACGTTACAGGTGTAGGGCGGCGTCGGGGATGGCAGGCTCGAAGGAGGAAGAAGAAAGGGAAAAGCCGGGCAGTTCGCGAAAAAGAGAAGAAAAGAAAGGGAGACAGACCGGGCCGGTCGGCGTCAAAGGTTACTTAAATAAAACACGGCGTTCAGAGCGTATAAATAGATAAAACGCAGCGCTGAGAAGGGCATCAGAAGGGCAACGGCCGCGCGACGCGGGCTGGACCGAAGGAAAAGAAAAGGAGAAGACTGGGCCGCCGGGTTGGCCTAGTTCGGGGAGAAGAAGGAAAAGAAAAAGAAAAGAAGAAGAAAAAGAAAAAAAAAGGAAAAAGGAAAAAGGGATAAATAAAAATAGTGGGTTGGCTCAATTAAATTAATTAGAATATTTGGGATATTTAAAAATGATAATATTTAAATAAAATAATATTGAAATCCTTTTTTTAGGCTAAATTAGAATTTTTAAAAGATTTTCCATAAATTCCTTTTTAATTAGCAAAACACTCTAATTTTCTCCAATTAAATTATTTATAAAATTAATATTAATTTGAAACTATTTTCTTCTTCTTATTTTAAATAAAATAATTTATTTAATTTATTTTCAAAATAAAATGCTTGATTAGCTAAAATACCTAAATTCTTTTCTAATAAAAATACTTATAAATTTCTTCTTGATTTGCCCTAATTAATTCAATTTAAAAATAATTTATTTAAATAATTCTTATAATAAATATCCTTTAAATGTAGTTTATAAAATTAAAAATTTTCAGGGCATTTCACTAATGATTTAAAGTGGAAGAGTACGTGAGTCAGGACCAAGGTGTTGTTTTTATATGTATGTCCCATTCCACTAGGGAGAATACTGGCTCGGGAGCATTTTGCTCTGAGAAGGTGATGTTTTTATATCCGTTTCACTGGATGATAATAATGGCTTAGGTGTGTTGTCCCTAAGAAGGTGCTTCAGACTATTCTACCGGTTCAAGAATAGTGGAGTTCCTACACTCATCGTATATAAAATAATAAAAATAGATTATACTTAAATAAGAGATCTACATCATTTCCTATTCTATGAGATGTTTCATTTATTTCCTTATACACTTGTAATTATGGGTGCTGCTCATTCGCACGAGCATGATATCCTTTAGATGATTATGCTGCCTATGAGACCTTATACGGGGCTGAATGATTCCATTTGTATTTGGGGTTGGGTGAAGAGTAATTGTTATCTGGTAGATATATTTAACAAGATATCTTCTTGGACTATTGATCCCTGATATCCATTCTTTTGTATTTTGTATTATAGCTCAAAGTTAAGCTCCAAACTCATTATTGTATTATAAATGTTTATTTTATTTCTAATTTCCTTGTGTTACATTAAATGTTTTAGCCTTGTGATTGATGTAAAGATTGTTTCATAATCCGGACTTATATTAATTACGGCGGCAACCTCTAATATTTTACTTATTTACTTCCTCTATAAAATAAATTCTTTTAGTAATAAAAATCGAGGTGTTATAATTATAGATAAGGACCTATCTTCAAACAATATCAGCTTTCTTACATATATAATAAAAGTTGAAATTATGACTTTAATACAATAGTAAAATTAAGAGACAATCTTTTTTACCATTTACAATACACCAAGTATTACCACTTTTTATACATGCAAAAAAAGTTGAACTGTCATATAATACGCATATAGTAAATTTGACAGAGCAAGAAATAAATAAATTGAAATTAAATAGTTAATTTTAAAGTTTCCCTCATATCATAATTTAAAATAGTTTCCCCCCGAACCTTATGTTCAACACTTTTAACCATGATTTTAAGTTTACATACTTTAAAACGGTTTCTCAAACCAACTTAAACATGTGAGAATAGGTGATTTGTTTATTTTAACACTATTTTTAATATGTAAAATAGATTGTGTAATAAATGCGATATTTAATAGATAAATTGATAGTTATAGTTCAACAACTAACAACAACCACCCTAAATAATCTTTTAAAACTTTCTTTCGGCATTTAAAATTAGATAATATAAAAATAAAGTATGTAATATAAGAATACAATATTTTTCCTTAGACGAATGTCAAGTGTTAGCACACATTTGGAAAGGCCTCACACAAAAAGAGTATATAATAGTATTATACCTCAAATTATTATTCATTGCCAGTTTATAAAACCAAAATCAATAGACAAGAAATGTATGTTTTCGTACCTTAGTGATAGCAAATCATAATACAACAAATTAAGTTTAAAACATATAAAATTATATGTTGGGCACCATGTATTAAGGTTTACATTTGTATATACCACCAACAGTCATATGAAAACTAAAATATGTATTAATTCATAATATTTTGATTTATATATTTCAATAGATAAAGGAAAATTTTAAACTGCAAAGAGAAAATTATTAGTTCCAAATATGAAAACTGATAATTATTTGATTTTTGGTAGATGTATAAAATTATCATTAGTACCTTAAGATTGTAGGTCAATTTATGCAACTAAATTATTTCAATTAGCATTTCTTGACTACAACAATTAAATTAATGTTATATCATACTAATAAAACTAGATTTGATAAAATTTCAACATAATACAAATAATTTCGTATGATTTTCTACATAGATATAAGATCTGGAGTGAAAGAAATAGAATCTTTAACACTAAAAATATGTATGCAGATGCTTCAGAAGATATACTGAGTAAAAAGATCTTTCCTACACAAAAGAATCTTGCATATATTGGTGTATTCTCTTTACAAAAACTATATCTAAGTTTAACATCATGTCAAAATTTGAAATTCTAAATGACAGATTTTACATGAAAATGAACACAATTCGGTTAACATATTTTTGAAACCTTCACAAGTTCACACAACCAGACTATGAATGGAATTTCTTTAAAGTTTTCGTAGCTACATCTCACGAAAAGGAAAACAAAATAGTCGATTAGTAAAAAAAAATGGAAATAAAATTTATAGAAAGCTAAAATAGAAACAAATTGTATCTTAAAATAAGAGAAACAAAACATAACAAAGTATACCTATTTTGTGAATGATAATATTTAGAAAACTTAAATCATACACTGCTAATAACATATGTTACTGGAGAAATCTGAACTAATCTACTAGTTGTTGAAAGGAAATTGTTGTTTCGAAATGAAAATTTTCAATGAAATTGTTTTGAAGGAAAGGGACAAAACGGTTGAGAGAACGATAATTTTTTCTCTACTGCTGTGGAGGAATCAACAATTGATATAGTCTTTTCTCCAGTGTTGCCCAAGAAAGCTCCACTATGATAATCGTAAAATAACCAGCTCATAGATTTGGGAATATATGCGTAGGGTTAGACGATTCGACGACTTCAATTTTGTTTAATTTTGAATTTAACTGCCCAAATATAGCATCAATGTCGGCAGATTTGACACGAAGCTGGGTTTAATTTCAGTAGGTATCAACGGCGTAGATTTCAGTTATATAATATAAACGACTGATATTTCCTCAATATGTGTTTGTCATATTAGAGAGAGGATAAGGAGACAGATAGTGGATCTTGATTGAATGTATCTAACAACCAGGTTTTGATAAAATTGTGTTTATTTGGTTGGTTTGTGGCAAACAAAATGGATAGCCAAGATTAGTGCATGCTGATGACGAATGGCGTTGATTTTCCAATTGGTTTGACATGGATTAGAGTCAGACAAACGGTTTAGATCCGTGTGATACCAATGATCAATGACTGATATCTTTCCTTCTATTTCTTATCAGCAGCACTTTATTTAATTACCACCTTACCCAATTAGGTTTATTTTTAGTTGAAGTTGTTTTTAATCATAATTATTTATACATTCTAAAAAATTAACAAGCTAATAAAAATGTAATTGAAATCTCAACTAAAACATGAATTCAAATTTTAATTTAATAATGTACATTAAATTACTTAATTGGTTTTACTTATTTGAAATTAGAGAACCATAAGTAAACACAAATTTAGCACTTATTAATAATATATTAATTTATCTTAACTAGATTTATGTTGAATATATTTTCATGTTGTAGAAATTTAATAAAATAAAATATGACTATGATGTGTGGTATAAAAAATTTATTATATATATTTATTTTAATATTAATTTTTACCTCATTATTTAAAAAAATTAATTTTATTACTTTCATACTTAAACAATATTTATAAAGTTTTTTACATTTCATCAATAATATAAAATTTAATTAGACAAGCTCTTTCAAAGCATTATGAATATGAACTAGATTTGGAAACATTATGGGAAATATTTTCTTTTCAATTTTACATTAAATTTAAAATATATCATACCTTCATTTATAAGAAGTGTCTTCTTAATTAAATTTTTGTTTAATTTCTTTTTATGTTGCATGAAATTATTAAAATAAACTATCATCATGATGTGTGGTATATACTATAAAAATATTAATCATTTCTTATTATATTGATACTAAATTAAAATTTTAATTTTGATAAGTAAATTTAATTTTTTAATTAGTTTTATTTATGGAAAATTATAGAACCATAATTAAACCTCAAGTTTATCACTTATTAATATCATATTAATTTTCCTCAACTAAATTTATGTTGAATATCTTTTCATGTTGCAGAAATTTAATAAAATAACATATGATGGTGTTGTGTAGTATACAGAAATTAATATAACATTTATATTTAATAAAAAAATATTTAACTAAATTAAAAAAATTATAATTTTTTGAAAATTATATAAAATTATGGGAATATTATGGGAAATGTAATGTTATTACAATGATACTTAAATAATATTTATAAATTTTAGTACATTAATTCAATAATATAAATTATTAAAAAAATTAAACATGATTTAGGAACATTATAGGAAATATTTTCTTTTTAATTTTCCATTAAATTTACAATATATCATATCTTTATTTATAAGTAATATATTCTTAATTACTTTTTTTTTAATTTATTTTTATGTTGTAGGAAATTATTAAAATAAACTATCATCAATATGTGTGGTCTACACTATAAAAATATTAATCATTTATATCCATTATCAATTCAAATTTTAATTGAGGGATGTAAATTTAATTACTTAATTAGTTTTACTTATTGTAAATTAGTGAACATTAAGTAAACAAAAAATTAGCACTTATTAGTTGCATATTAATTTTACTTTAACACATTTATGTCGAATATCTTTTCATGTTGTAGGAATTTAATAAAATAAAATATGACTATGATGTGTGGTATAAATAAATTAATATAAAATATAAATTTACTATTTTTTTACCTAACTATAAAAAACAAATGTAATTTTATTACATTGATACTTAAATAATATTTATAAAGTTTATTATATTTAATCACTAATATAAAATATAATTATATAATTTTATTCAAAAAATTATGGACTAGATTTGGGAAAATTATGTATAATATTTTCTTTTCAATTTCACATTAAATTTACATTATATCATACCTTCATTTATAAGAAATGACTTCTTAATTACATTTTTGTTTGATTTATTTTTATGTTGTCGAAAATTATTAAAATAAACTATCATCATGATGTGTGGTATAAACTATATAAAATTAAGCATTGCTTATTATATTAATAGTCATTCACATCTTCCATTAAATGATATTGAAAATTTCTTATAACCTATGACAATTGTTTTTAAAACATAACATGATTTGTTTTTAATTATAGCCATGATAGTTTATTAATTTAGAAATGGAAGTCAGCATACTCAGTACCCAAATGTGCTATCCTACATATTAATATTTGGTAAATCAAATACACTTAATAATAAAGTAGTTGACATATTTTTAGAAGAAAATTATTATAAAATCAATGCTTGGAAAAGGTTAATTGTAGTCAAAATGAAAATGTCATTTTAATGGATATATACAGTGATGGAATAATTAAAAAAATAGTTTGACATGATATGCTATTATATAGGATTATTTATAATATTATATAGTATAAAATATATTAGAAGCTTCCATTTTACATTAATTTAGAATAGTTCAATGGGTTCTAAAAAATATTGACTTTTCTTTCTTTTTTTACCATTTAGTTTAGTCATGGTACATATATATATGTATATAGTTTAAATTTATTCAAGCATGCAGGAAATTTAAATATAACTGTGAAGAAAACAACCTATGAAAAAGACACAGATAAAGATAAAAAAGAGTATATTCAATCCCTTTCAATATCAAAGATTATTATCTCCTCTTAGTGACATTACAAATGGTAATTTATTTTTCTCATTTATTCAACTTCTTTTTCAAATATTGTCTAAATTATTAAATTTGATTAACTATTCTAAATTATCTTTTATATAACTTACACTTCTAAAAGTTGTACTTATAAATTGGAGTTTACCAACTATCTAATGCACTATGGATAAAGTATCGAAAGTTCAAACACATATAACTATACGATACCTACATCTTATGGATCAAATGCAAGTGGTGTTGACAGTTTAGCAAAATCAACAAAATTCAACAATATGGGAGTATATTTTGAAAATTATTTTCATACCCTTATCATAGGTGAACAATTGCAATTTAATAAAGGTTAGCCTTTTCAATTTTTAGTAAGCATTGTTTAGTCACAATACACACATTATTGATAATGTAAAAAGAAAGATATGGAAATGATACATTATATAATGGTTGATATTTTAATTGTTCGTAGACGATGAATTATAACACAACAATAGAACACCACCATCTGGTAAGTAAAAAGATATTTATTCAAATCTGCGTTTTGATTTTAGAATTTTTCAAGATTGATATGCAAATGAAATATATTGGTGTTTGAAATTACTTTTATTACATGTTTAGATTATTTGGATAATGGAGATCCAACATATACATGTAATTTTTGTAAATCCTTTTTATGGTATGGCGGACGAATGTCCAAAATTAGATCATCTCAAAATCCAAAAAAATTCTTTATATTGTATATAAGGAAAAGTTCAACTATCGGCAATGAGAAATCCTCCAAAATTGTTGCATGACTTATTATAAGTGCTTAATGATAAAAAGCAAATAATAACTCCAAAATATTTGGTCTAACAATAATATGTTTTGTTTCATATTCATGGGAGGAAAAGTTAAGAGGAGTCTGAATAATGGAGACTCTCCTACAATATTTAGTTTACATGGTTAAAATTATTATCTCATGGGAAGCTTATTGCCACATGAAGGCTTAGTACCTAAAATTGCACAACTTTACATTTATGCCATAGAAAATGAAGTTCAAATTAAAGTCAATTCTGTTAGGTGAGTTTTATAACAACCATTCTTAATTGATTATTTATTATTTATATTTGAAGTAAATTATTCTAATAATATCTTACAACTATATTTGGTATAGGTAAAATAAAAACTTGCACCCCCATACTTCTATTGTTTATGACCTAAAGAATACTTGATGAGAATAATTTGTTGGTCAAATTGTTTAGAATGGCCAGAGAAAAAAATTAAAAAAGAGAGTTGTTCCAATGTAAAGTTGAAGCTAATTGGAAGAAGGACTAGTGATAGAAGAAGGTATAATCTACCTACTGCTTCTAAAGTTACTGGAGTAATTATTGAAGACTTTGATGCATCATTAGGTGATAGAGATATCTTGGTTGAAACTAAAACGGGCTTGCTAAAGCGCATTAACCAACTGCATGCTTCATATCTTGGGCTACAATATCATCTACTATTTCCATATGGTGAAGATGGTTATAGAGAAAACATCCAGTTAGTGTGTCACGGGGGAATTAAGCAGAGTGGTTGAATGAATATAAGTACAATAGAATATTTTTGTTATCATTTGAATGAAAAAGAGCCTGAGTTATTGGTTATATTGTCTTCTATGATACTTCTCTAGCAATTTATTGTTAATGCATATTATATAGTGGATTGACAGATGCAATATTAAGGGGGTGAGACAAATCTATCTACACAAGGAAAATGAGTTATTCTACAGTCATCATTCATCGGTGGTGCTAGATATATAATTCAAAACTATCAAGACACCATGGAGATTTGTAAATGGGATGGTTATCCTGACCTTTTTTTTATCACATTTACTTGTAGTATGAAATAGTTAGAAATAGTTCGTTATGCTGAAAAAAGAGGTTTCAAGGTTGATGATCGTATAGACATTATTAATCATGTATTTAAATTGAATTTGAATTGTCTTATAAAAGATCTTCACAAGAACAAGATATTCGGAACAATTAAATCAAGTAAGATTTCAGTTTTTTTTTTATCTTTCATCAAACATTAAATTATAGTGTGATTTGTTGACATAGTTTTATATGTTATTTCAATTGCAGTTATATATATAATTAAATTTCAGAAGCGTGGGTTACCACATGCACATATATTATTATTTCTTGCATCTCAAGGCAAGTATCCAAAGGGGAATGATATTGAAAAAATTATTTCGGCTGAAATTTCAGATAGTAACATTGATCTGGCATATTATAAAGCAGTTCAAGAATATATGGTATATGGACCATGTGGTGCTACTAGAAGAAACTATCCTTGCATGTTAGATGATTGTTATACTAAGCATTTTTTCAAAAAATTCGTTGAATCAATAACTGTTGATGATGATGGGTATCCGGTGTACAAGCGATGAGATAATGGGATAACAATGGAGAAGAATAAAGCTCCTCTTGATAATAGATTTATTATTCCTCACAATCGTTATTTGTTGCTTAAGTATAGTGCCCATCTTAATATCGAGTAGTGTAATCAATCATGCTCTATCAAGTATTTATTTAATTATTTCAATAAAGGCCATGATCATGTTACTGCCTCCTTCTATGAAAGTACAACAAACAATGAAGTAACAAACAATAAAAATGAAGTTCAGATGTACTATGATTGTAGATATATATATCATCATGTGACGTGTCATAGAGGATATTCAAATATGATATTCAATTCAGGGATCTATGGGTCAAAATGTTAGGCTTTCATCTTTCAAATAAACAAAGTGTTATTTTCTCTTACTCTGATCCAATTGATGATGTTGTAGATTGGTTATCATTTAAAGAAATCATGTTTATGATTTGGATGAAGGAAAATAAATACTATCATGAAGTAAGGGAATTACCTTATGCAAAATTTCCAACAAAATTCATTTGGGATAAATATAATAGAGTGGAGACTAAGGCAAAAGAGGTTTTCCATTGGGTGCATTTTCTATGTCCCTCCTAGTAATGGTACGTTATACTATTTAAGACGTATTCTTAATATTGTTTGTGGACCTAAAAGTTATGATGAAATAAGATACATTAATGGTGAACAATATTCATCATATTATGATACTTGTTATGCCCTAGGTTTGTTAGATGATGATAAAAAAAAATACATTAATGGTATTATTGAGGTAAGTCATTGGGCTTCTTCATCTTCTTTAAGAAAATTATTTGCCACATTATTAGCATCCGAGTAGCTAATAAGGTTAGAAGTTATTTGGGATAATTGTTAGATTTACATGATTGGTAACATCTTATACAAACAACGTTTAAGGTTACATCACAGAGGTAACTTCACTTATTCATCAATTTTATGAAATCTTAAATTAAATATTATAAATTTACAATACAATTCATATTTGTTTATAATATTTTATAATTTTTTGCAAGACTTCATTTGGATTTTGATGGCATAAAAAATTATGGGTTGATAGAAGTCGAAAATTTGTTGTGAAACTATGGTAAAAGCTTACAAAATTTTGAATCAATACCATTTCCACTAACGATGCTTATTTTAAAAGAAAATCTATACTAATACCAACTGTTGATAATATTAAGACTATTAATAAATATATGTTGTCAATTAAATTCATTATTAAGACTACTAAACAAATACATATGATACAACATTCAAATCAAATAACAATATACTATAAGACTTATACACTCCAATATTTTTAAATAAAATTTAAATGCTCTAATGTACCAAATCATATATTAAATTTAAAAATGACCATTGAGTATATATTAATGCCTTAATCAAAAATAATTTCCATTAATTATATCATATCCAATAACAATCAATAAAAATTAATGTTAGTATTTTATTAATATTGTTCACAAATTTTAAAATAATTTGCAATGCTAATGTTCGTTACTTTAACAACAAATATTATATTTAAATAATTTTGATCATAAAATTTTACCAGTAACATATAATTTTTTAAATTTATATATTTTGATCAATTAATTAGAGTTTATTTATTTATTCTTTAATTTATAAATATAATTATTATTATCCCCATGCAACGCACATTAAAAAAATCTAGTATATATAAACGCGTAGGTGTGTACAACTTCAATTTTAAGGCATGGCTCTCAACCGCTGTTTATACCTTTGTGGGAGGTCTTACACACACCGACAACATTACCACTCACTCTCCTAATTTACAGACTCTCAATTTCCTTTATTCCACTAGAATTGACATTTACACAAATTTCATTTCTTCACCCTTCCAGACGGAGTCTTCTTCTTCGCCGGTGACTTCACCGTCTTCAGCTTCTTCACAGTTTTTGATTTCGCAGCAGCAGCCTTTTTCACCACCCTAGATTTGTTCACCATTTTAGTATTCGCTGTCATCTTCTTTCCCGGAGTTGATTTCGCCGATGTCTTCACTGCTTTCGCCGGTCTCTCCCCTGCCTTCGCGTTACCTTTCGCCTTCACAAGGGCAGTTTTTGTTCTCGGCGCTAATTTAGCCTTAGAAGCCCCAGCAACCGTAGCTTTAGCTTTGGGCTTGGCTACCGCCTTCGTCTTTGATGAAACCTTAGCGACTTTTGCAATGGCTGCCATGGTTTTTTTAACCTTTGTGGCCACAATTTTACGCTTGTTGGCTGCGGGTTTCACATCACCAGCAGACTTGGTCATTAGTGAAAGCTTGTACGAGGCCTTGACTTTCGTGAGTTTTCCAGAAGCAACGAGCTTCTTCAATTGAATCAGCAATAGTTTCCTGAAATTCGGAGGCAATTCCTTGTGTTTCTGTTCGATAAACTTGGTGATCGCATATTGACTAGATCCTGTCCTCTCTTTTAAAGTCACAATTGCATCCCTTACCATCTACACGCTCATACAGACAATCATCGACGTTAGATCAGCGACGCAGGTAATCATCCAAATGACACAAATTGAAAAATCAATTAAAGAGAAATAGTGTATCAGCAAATTAACAACGAATGAGAATATAATTAAACAAATACCTGGAAGAAAGGAGGGTGAGAAGCGGCCTTCTTTGCTTTCGGCAACTTTGCGGCCTTAGTCTTCTCTGGCTTCGCGACGACAACAGCCGGGGCTGGATTGACTGCCATAGTTTGGACTTCTCCGGTCATGGTTTGAGAAACTTAAATTTTGATCGATCAAATAAGAGACAACTCAAAGCACTGGTCGCTTTTGAGAGAATGTGGTTGTGAGAGAAAAAAACCTAGATTTCTCGCCTGTATTTGGAGTTCTGGTGCGAATAAACTGTTGTGACGGAAGGGGTTTAAATGTTTTGGGGCAACGGGTGGCCGGACAAAATGCTGCCCTCTGATTCGTTGAAACTCTTGTGACGCGGATCGATGATCTCAAATGTTTGAATATTGGCCGTTTGATTCGAGTGTTATCTACGGTATAGGAGTCACTACTCGTTTGGCAAAGAGGATGGATAAATTAGGTTGGGAACTGTGGCTTCGGGTGTGTGTTTTTTAACTTGATTTCAATCGGATATAACTAGAGCGAGACCTAACGGATTCTCTTCAAGTTTGGATCATTTTCATCCTCAGGTTCTAAGGTTTCTATTAAGCATTTATCTGCCTGGTAAAGTTCAGAGGTGGCGGAGAAAATTGATCACAAAACATAATAGGTCAAACTTAGAGTTTATAAGTGTATTCATTATATATCAATATATTACGCAATTTATAGAATAATCAATCATCTTCGAATCAAATTTTTTTACACTTAACCAAAACTAGAGATGCAAAGGAGAAAATCAATGTATAATTCGAATGTTTCTTACAACAAGAAGACCAAGAAATAACACTCACGGTATCATTAAAGATTAACACATTCTTTTTTAATCGGCGAATATAAATACTAATATAAGTAATTTAAATACACGCACACACATACAAAAAATCAACATTGTTTAGATAACAACTATGGAGTTAATATAAAACATATAAATAGTGCATGAATAAACGTTTTAAGACGACTTGATTCATTAAAAGAAAAGTTTTACAAGTGAGGGAGCAAAAACTAAAAAGAAAATATTGTATTTATTAATATGCAAGGTAAGATAAATTAGGGATGTAAATGAATCAAATCGTCTTAGCTTTAATTCAACTCATTTAAGATTTTTAGGGCTCAAACTCGAATTATTTACTAAACAAGTCTTTCGTACAAAGCTCAAACTTAACTCATACAAGGTTTGTGAGCAACTCAACTCAACTCTTTTAACTCATTTAAGACAAATAAGCTCAACTGATTTGTTTGAGTTTGAGTCCAACTTGACTCATTTAAAAAAAATATTATCCACAATGTGATTACTAAAGCAAATGAGTGAGCGAATCTCACAAACCATGCGCAAATTATTCCAACATTTATTTGTATTTTTTTTACTTTCATTCACTATAACACCCCAAATTTTTATAACCCAAAATTAGAATGTTTAAAATATTATCCAAAAAAATAATATTTAATTATTGATTTAATTATTTTTGTAAACCTTGGACTTACAAACATAGATAAATCATTTAATAGATTAATATAATTATTTTATCATTTTATCTTACTCTTTTTGTAAAATAAATAAATAAATCCTAAACCCATAATTTTACCAATTTTTTTTCTTAAATTAATATCCTAATATTTGGATATATAATATTTTTTCAATAGCCTAATTTTAATCTATTTTCATATACTAACCCTAAATCTATTTTCCTTTTCTTTTTTTTCTTTTCCTTTTCCTTTTTCCTTTTTCTTCCTTTTTTCCTTTTCTTTTTTTTTTTCTTCTTCCTTTTTCTTCCCTCAAGCCAACCCAAGCCTTCTCCTCTTTTGTTTCTTTTCTTTCTTCCTCGAGCTAGCCTAGCCTCTTCTCCTTTCTTCTTCTCCTTCTCTCCTACACGACCAACCCACTCCCTTCTCTCCATCTTTTCCTGCTTGTGCCCCGACCAAACACGTGCCCAAGCTCCCTACGCACACATCTCCTCCTCCTATGCGGAGAGTGCCTACACCTCTGCACACCTGCAACGCTACCTTCCCTTCTCAAGTAGACACCCCTACACCACCACCCTTCTAACCATCCCTTTCTTTCCTTTACTAGCCCTACAACTCCCCCTGATCTCCTCTCTTGTGTGTTATTCCCTTCAATCATCGCCCCTTGCACCACTACCCTACTTGCCACAAGCTACACCGCCCACCTACTAGTCGCATGCCTATCTATCCCCCCTCTATTTTTCTTCTTCTTCTTCTTCCTCCCTTCCTCTCTTCTCCCTTGTGATCTTCTTTCTCCCCCAACCTTCCCTCTTCTTTCTTTCTTCTTCTCCCCACCCTTGTTTTTCCTCATCACCCTATTTGCAACCACCCACTGCGGTTCCACCACCAACCTAGCCTCCACCGTTAGCCACCACCCTTTTTCCTTCCCTCCCTTCTTCTTCCTCCTCACGTGTCACCCTATCTCTCCTTTTCTCTACCCCTGCAACTGATCTTGCCAATTCTCCCTGCAACATCAACCTCCTCCACCGCAACCATAGCTAGCTCCTCCACCTCGCAGCTCCTTGCACGACCCTGAGAAGCCAACACCCCAATCTCTCCTACAACCCTACCTCCTCTTCTCATCCCTACAACATCTCACCCTACAACCACCACCTCCATTCGGCTACCCCTCTCTCCTCCATTTCCTTCACCACTGCAGCTCTTTCCAATTTCCTACCACCAACCACAATCACCTCAACCTCCACTTGTACACCATCACCCACAACAACCCTAGCACCACGTGCCATTTTCTCCTTCTCCTCCTCTTCTTCTCCTTTTCTTCTTCTCATTTCCCTTCTCTACACCACCTCTCCCTACAACCTACACCATTGCCTCCATTGCCTTCAAACCACCTGCACCGCACCATCCAACCACCGTCCATCTCCTCCCCCACTTCCTACACCCAACAACTAAACCCAGACCTCCCACCATCACCCACAACCCTTACCCAAGCTATCCCCTTCCATTTCCTGCATAGCTCACGCTACACATGCAACGTGAGATGTGCCTTAAATTTTTATTTATTTTGGATAATATTTAAGGTATAATGGTAGTTTGGTAATTTTATATTTAATAAATATTATTAATAAAAATTATTATTTCATTTATAAAATATTAATACAATATTTTTTATATTATTTTTAAGTAGAAAGTTTTATTAACGTAGCCTAATCATTTTTAGTCAGTTATCAATAAAGTTTGTTTTTGTTGGAAATCAGGTAACCTTTATACCCACTAAAGTGTTTAAATACCGTATGTTGGCACATTAGGGTTTTGACATATGGTTTATGTTAGATATAATTTGTTACAAATATTTCTATGATTATTAATACTATCTTAGAAAATGGAAAAGTAATGTTTGTTATCATGTGTAAGATGTTATGTGTGTGAAGGGGTGATTAAGAAGGGGTCTATTGTTGGAAAGTGATGATATATTATGTGTATATAAAAATGCTAGCTTAAGTATGTATAAACACTTATAGCAAAAACTTACTACCATGAACCCTAGAGGCAATTTCGTCATTTAGACATATCATGATATTTAAACCTAATCAAGATGCCTAATGTATTATAAATATTACTAAGAATGGATATAGAAGTCTAATGTATTATAAACACATGTTTTAGCATGAATATTAATATTTTATGGTATTTTAGTATATTTTAATGTATGATGGTGATCATTCTAATAAATATACATGTTAAGTGTTATGTGATGTCGAGCATGAGAATAGGGATTTGTCGCATTAGAAATACATGTTTCTGCATGAATATCAATATTATATGGGCTAGGGAAATTTTGGTAATTTTAAATATGCAATGGTGGTTACCCTAATAAATATGCATGATAATTAATAATTAATGCTAAGTATGAGAATAGGGGTTATTATATTAGTAGAGCATGTTTGAGCATGAATGTCAATATTACATGGTCTAGGGGCATTTTGGTAATTTTGTATGTACTATAGGGATTATTCTAATAAATATGCATGATAAGTATAACTTGATGTTAAAAATGAGAGTTAAGTATTATTTGATGTTAAATATGATAATAGGGGTTTATTGTTTTAGTATGACCTATTTCATCATGATTATCAATATTACATGGTCTTGTGGTATTTTTGTAATTTTGCATATACTATGGTAATTAGTCTAATAAACATGCATGATAAGTATTTTTCTTAGTATCTTGTCTTTCAACATAGTTATCAATATTACATGGTCTAGGGACATTTTGGTAATTTTACCTATACTATGATGATTAGTCTAACAAACATGTATGATAAATATTAATTGATATTAAATATGAGAATTTGTCTTAGTATCACATATTTCAGTATGGTTATCAATATTTTATATTCTAGGGGTATTTTAGTTATTTTGCATGTACTATGGTGATTGTTCTAATAAATATGCATGATAAGTGATATTTGACGTTAAGTATGAGAATATGGATTGTTGTATTAGTAACACATGTTCATTATGAGTATCGATATTATATGACCTAGGAAAATTTTGGAAATTTTGAACGCACTATAGTGATTGATGTAATAAATATACCTGCAAAGTGTCATTTGAAGTTAAATATGAGAATAGGGTTTTATTGTCTTAACAACACCTATTTCAGCATTATTATGAATATTACATGGTTTAGGGGTATTTTAGTAATTTTCATGTACTATAGTGATTGTTTTATTAAACAGGCATGATGAGTGTTATTTGATGTTAAGTATGATAATAGGGGTTTTCTGTATTATAAATTCATGTTTCAACATGAATATCAACATTATATGATCTAGGGATATTTTGGTAATTTTGAACGTACTATGGCGATTGATCTAATAAATATGCATGCTAAGTGTCGTTTCAAGTTAAATATAAGAATATGGGTTTGTTATCTCAATATCACCTATTTCAGCATGAATATCAGTAATATATAGTATAAGGGCCTTTTTGGTAATTCTGTATGTACTATGGTGATTATCCCAATAAACTTGCATGATAAGTATTAATTGATGCTAAGTATGACATGTAAGGGCTTGTTGTGAACTTAGAGTTACCAAGGGAACAAGGTTGTTCCAGGATGGTAGTAGGGTAGGAGTAAACCAAATGAGTGATGCATATTTGTGTGTTGAATCTAGAATAAATAAAATAAAAATAATACACTAATTATTTAAAGTAGAAAATCACTTGAGTCGGGTCCACTTATACTTGGAGGTCCATCGGTGAGAATAGTGGCTAGGTGTAACACCCCAATTTTTGCAAATGAAAACTTTCATTTTTACAGCAGAAGTATATAAGTAAAATATGGGGAGTTACCGCGGTAATTGACATAAGTCTAATTTATTCAACCATACTTATATCAATCACAAGGCTAAAACATTTAAAATAACACAAGAAAATTAGGAACGAAAGAAACATTTATAATATACTAATGATTTTGGAGTTTGGCTTCGAGTTACAATATAAAATACAAAAGAAGAGATATCATGGATCAAGAGTCCAAAAAGGTACCTGATTACATACATCTAACGGATAACATTACTCTTCATCCAACCCCTAATACAAATGAAGTCACTTATGCCCACATAAGGCGTCATAGGGAGCATAATCATCTAGCAGATCTTCTGAGACTTGCATATAAGAATCAGGGTCTCCTGCTCATAGAAATGAACAACACCCATAAAACAAATGGTTAGTATGCTGCATACTGACCAAGGGAATAATAATATCGAAATAGGGAACAATATATATAAAAACAACACCTTGGTCCTGACTCACGTACTCCTCCACTTTAACTCATTAATGTCTTTTCCATAGGTTATACTATTATATTTTTATTTCATGATGAGTAAGGGACCCACTATTCATGAAATGGACTGAAACACATTCTTGGGATAAAATTCTCCCGAACCATATTCTTTCTAGTGAAATTGAGATTAAAAATATCACTTTCTCGAGACAGAATGCTCCCAAGCCACTATTCTCCCAGGTGGAATGGGATATATATATATATCACCTTGTCCCTACGTGCTCTTTTACTTTAAGTAATTAGTATCTTATTCATGATTAATTCTCAGACATTGAACACATTAAAGCATATAGACACAAAATACAAGTAAAAGTCCTTAAGTCTTTTTAAACCCTAAGTACACACCATTTAGCATTCATTCTCCCATATTGATTATTCCATCACAAATTATATTATCTCATCCTCGAATCTCATCATTTTTATCATACCCATAATGTACAGTCTAACACCCACATCGTACACATACATTAATAATCTTATCCAAGGTACTAATCACTGAATTGCTAAAAACCCTAATTTCATAAGTAGTCATAACTCCTCTCATAAAATTCACATGATTACCAAGTCCAATAAATAGCCTCATAAGGCCAATCATTAGCAATGTATTTAGAATCCTAATAACCTCTAAATTTTATCCATGGATTGATGACATTACTGTTATAAGTTATTATTCCTAATTAACCATTATTTCATTGAAGGACCCCAAACAAACAATAACATTTCCAAGAATTTTTCATGATATCACTATCAAAGTTTAATCCACTTAGCACATAACATACCAAAATTTTTCTATCATCCCATAATGACCAAAATGCCCTTAAGGACAAATAATAACCTTTATTTTATAAAGTCTAGTACCTTCCACACACTATTTTTCAAGTCTAATAATAATCATCATACCTCATAAAATATGTCTATGTCCATTTATCATGGTTTTTTTAGCCTATATTTCATGCCATAAGATATATCCCCATAATTATGTTATTATCACAATAAACTCATAATGATACCTCATACCTATTCTTACTTTCTTTCAAACATAATATCCATACCATCACAATATCATCACAAAATATCATGATCAACATGTATTAAAACATATAATAATGATATCATGGAAACACACATAATCATACAAGCACATAACATAAAAAACCCTAACATATTGAATAATATCCTTACCAGCTAGGGTATTGGGCTCTAAGCACGTAAATCCTATACTTTATCATCCAAGATTACTGGAATACCACCTACGAAAAATAATAAAATCCATGGTTAGGCTTAAAGAGCATAACAGAAGGAGAAATTAAGGTAAAGAGGGTAAAAATGGAAATAACTGTAGTCAAATGGAAGTTTGGGATGTGTGGGTGTGTAGTAGAATATGTGATGGATCTATGGTAAAATTTTGGTAGTTTTTGGATGAGGTTTAGGGGTAAAATTTTGTTTTATTAAAAGAAATAGAGGAAGCAAATAAAATAAAACTGTGAATTTCGGAGATATTACTGTCACACTTGTACCAAACCGGTTTACTCTTGTCGTTCCAGTACCAAGTACTAAGGCTAAAAGAATAAAATTAAATTTGCTAGAAACTCAAACCATATTTAAATAAGAGTGGTGAAATAAATACTTTACAACAATAGAACCCACAATTGGTGGTTACAAGAATACAGATTATATTTAAACCAAGAATTAAAAGAAAAATAGATGAAACCCTAAAACTTTTCGAATAATCCTTACGCTCTTTCCCGTTACCCACTTGAATAGCACCTACAAGGGACACTGCCCATTGAATAGGTAGTGGGCCCATGAGTGGTACCCTTCAGTACTATGGTACTGAGTAACCCTTTAAACTACACTGAAAGGCAAACCCACATGCAACACATCATGCATAACAGTATACATATATAATAGGAAATGCATACATAACATCCACATACTTAGCAAGTCCATCTCATATTAATATATCATAACGTGAATTCAATACTTTTGGGGCCTTAAGCCATTCATTAATCATTATTCAATCATCTCTCGAATTATATCCATATGAGTGAGGGAACCCCACTATTATAGCTGGTGGACTAGAAACATACAAGGTATAATGTTCTTGACCATTATTATTTGCCAGTGGATCGTTCTCTAAGGCAAAAGGCACCTGTCCACTATTATTTGCCGGTAAACTGGTCTAGCCTCGACTCATATAGTGTTTCATTATAAGTGATTAGTATTTTCTATGATTTATTCACATCCAAGATTTGGTTTATTGAGCTCGGGACCCCAACTATTATAACCGGTGGACCAGAATATATATGTACATCTTCTAGGGCAAAACGCTCCTAGGCCACTATTATATTTGGTGGACTGGTACACATAAACATCTCCCAAGGCAAAATGCACCTAGGCTACTATTATATCCGGTGGATCGATACTCATAATATAATCCATCTGGGCTTGGCTTAATTGTCTTTCACTTTTATGATTAGTGTTTTCCCTTTTAATTATCACAACAATTCCATTTATTTGCCTCGAATGGGAGATTAAGATCCCGGAGACACAGGTACACCAGTCGTACTGGTACATACAAGCTACTCAGTATCCTTCAACCATCAACCCAGGGATGCAAAGGTACCCTAATCGTACTGGTGCATATAAGCTACTCGGTACCCTACCGACAAGGACACCAAATTCATAAGTATGCATACCCATTAAATAGGTTCGTAGAGCTAGATAAAATAAGATGTAGGATTTGGGTGGGGCACTAAGTCACACCAGCAAATACCAGAATAATCGTGGGCTAAACCACGTCTTTAGGGTAGTGACCCCTAAAGAGCCACCATTCCCGATCTCGAGGTATTTCACTTTAATTATTAATATCTTAATTAAGGCGATCACAAAAAGCACAATAACTAGACACTTATTCACTTTCAATTATTTTTGATATCATTAGGTACTCCTTATTCATACAATTATCCAAGATAACCTAGATGAATCATTAAGGCCATCATTATCTCATCCAATTCCAATTTAGGATTCATTCTCGTGATACTTATGAATTGTCAAATACCCTTATCTTGCTATTCAATGTTACCTGAGTCTTACTATGAAACTCTGTTAACCCATTAACATAAGATACAAGTTACTAATTTACCCCTTTCATCTCTACAAAATTATCAAATTACCCCTTACTTGTATAATTATTAAGTCATCCATCTTTACTTGCTAAATTACCATATTACCCTCCATGTTGCATAATTACCAAGTTGCCCTTTACTCGTGTTAGGTTACCAAGTTATCTTCCACACTTATTAAATCACCAATCACCCTTCCTATTTGTTACACTTGTTAGATTTCCCCATTTGGTTGGTTAGATTACCAAGTTGCCCTTCTTCATTATTATAATTACCAAATTGTCATTCTCCATTATTATAACTACCAAATTATCCTTCCCCAATATTATAATTACCAAATTACCCTTTTAGTTGGTTAAATTACCAAATTGTCCTTCTCCATTATTATAATTACCAAATTACCCCTTTTAGTTGGTTACCAAATTGCTCTTCCTTTACACCAAATTACCATTTTGCCCTTCTACTTTATTAAATTACCATTTCACCATTTCTTTATACCAAATTACCATTTCACCCTTCTACTTTATTAAATTACCATTTTACCCTTCATTTATATCAAATTACCATTTTACCCTTCGACTTTATTAAATTACCATTTTACCCTTCTACTTTATTAAATTACCATTTTACCCCTTTACTTCCAAAATTACCATTTTACCCCATTTACTTACAAAATTACCATATTACCCCTTTCCATTATATTTAATCCACCAAACACTTTCTTACACCAAAAAGTTTCCAAGTTATCACCTCTCCATGTAAAATTACTAAAATGCCCTTCTTACTTGTCCATTTACCATTTCCCCCTTTTACTCTTGCAATTTACCATTTTACCCTTATTACACCACATTTACAAATATACCCTCACTACATAAAATATTAATATTAATTAGGGATGGCAACGAGGTGGGTCGGGGACTGGGACCCCATCCCCATCCCCGAACCCGATAAGGAAAATAATCCTCGAACCCGACCCGATCCCCGATTTATTTTCCGTTCTTAAAACCTGACCCGATCCCCGATTCCATCCCTGATCCTCAAACTATTTTTTTATATTATATATATATATATATATATATATATATATATATATATATATATATATATATATATATATATGTAATACCCCGTATTTTTAAAACCCAAATTTATTAAGTTTAATGATTTTATTAGCGTAATTTGATGTAAATATTTAATTATTTTAATTTTGATTTGTTTTATGGATTTATCGACGATTTCGAATTCATATTTGAATTTAATTAATCGTTGCCATTGCGAACCATTTTAGACAAATTCGTTCGCGACTATGATTTTATTATACTCTTTTAATTTCGATTTTCGGTTAAAAATATGTATTCCCGTTCTTCTCGTATTTTGATTTTTAATATTTTAGATTCATTTTCGATTATAACTTCGTCGTGTGATTACGACTTTATTTTGGAGTTATATTTCGTTAACGAAATATATTATTTAAATTATAAAATTTCGGTTTGAATAGTTAAATTTATTTTAATAATTTTATTTGTAGAAAATATTTACGGCTTTAAATTTATTCGTTTTCGGTAATCGTTAATATTTTTCGGAAGTTTTAAATTAAAAAGATTTTCGGAGTTTATTTGTGAATTTCTTTCCGGAATTAATTTTCTTCCGTTTTAAGATTTTTGGTTTACGGAAAATCGATTTCAGAAATTATTTAAATTAGTCTCGGTTTATTAGAATTTAATTTAAATATTTACTTTTATGCTTTTAAATATTATTTCGAGGTCTTATAATGTATTTCCGTAAATAATATAAATTTTATGTTAGTTGGTAACTTCCTCCGAAAATGTTTCCGAAATTCTTTATATAACCTTTTTATTTATTTTAAGCTTTCAGAACCTTACGAAATAATTTTTGTTTAATGAATTTTAGATAAAATCTCCCAATAATAATTTTTAAAATTTTAATAGTTTATTTTATATTTGTATTTGTAAAAAAAAAAAAGCCCGCAACCCCAAACCGGTCGACCCCCCCTCTCTTCTTTCCTTTTCTCTTCTCTTTCCTTTTCCCGTCTCCTTTGCTCCCGACCTGCTCCCTGAGTAGAAACCCCAGCCCTGACCTCCTCCTCCCTGCTCCTCCTCGCCAACCACCGGCCAGCCTCCAACCCCGCTAGCCCTCGTCGCCACCAGCCGCGAGCAGCCGCTCCCAGCAGCCACGCACAGCAGCCGAAGAGGGCAGCAGCAACCGCGCGCCGCAGCAGCGACGAGAAGCAAACGCAGGCTGCGCCGCCATCGCCCGGTCACCGGTGAGCCTCGTTGACCACCGACGAGCCACCCCCGGTCCCCGACGAAGCTTCCCCGGCCCTCCTTGCTCCGATTTTTACTGATTTTTGTTGGTATAAATTTCCGAAAAACCCTAACCCTTGTTTTAATTAATTGGGTATGAATTAGCTTATAAAAAGCTAAATTGATTATTTGATTGTGTATATATGTGCTGTAAGATTGATTTGGATAGGTTGATTGTGTGGTTGTGTTGGAATTTTGGAAAATTTGGATTTTTAGCCGGGTTATGCCCAAATTTTTCGGATTCATTCGTTTTCGCGGTTTTGGACAAATTAATTATACAATATGTTTTAAAATGTATCCAATTTCATTTTGGAACCTTCAATTTGAGAAATTTATGCAGGTTTTATCGGAATTTGATTCCTAGGTCAAATTTTTGGTGTAATGAAATTGGGTCGTATAATTGAGTCGTTCCGCTCAATTGATTTTATAATATTGTTTAAAATATATTTAATTTTATATTAGAAGTGTTGAATTGGGAAAATTGTGCGTAATTGACCGGAATTGGATTTTTAGGTCAAAACTCCCGCGGGTTTAAATTGGTTTGGGTAATCGGGTTATTTTATTCAATTGACTATATAAATTGCATTTGAATATGTTTACTTACATTTCCGAACTTTCAATTGATATGTTTTGGCAAGAATTAATCGGATTTGCGTTCCGGGCTCAAAAACCCTAATTGGGCTAATTTGTGTATTTCTTTTACTAGTTTTGAGCAATTGATTATTTGATATGTTATACAATGTGTTTAATTGCATTTCTAAACATTCAATTTGATTAGATTTATATAATTTTAACGAATTGTATTTTCGGACCTAAAACCCTAAATTTTAAGTGAGATTATGAAATCGATTACTTGTATTGCTGTTTTTCTAAAATTGAATGTATAGAAATGGTTGAAATGGTATTAATTGCCTTCTAATACCTTAATTTGAATTAATTAAATTGAATTACCTGAGTTTGTGTCGTGGGCATTAAAAACCCTAATCTTCGGGGATGATTTTATAAAATTGATTTTTGCTATGCGTCTTTTATCTAATCGATTTCTATATTTGGGTTTTAAATCATTTAAATTATGTTTTAACTTAATCGGTTTGAATTTGGTGTTATGTAAATGGTTGAGTTACCTATTTAGTTATAAAACCTAATAAATAAGTTATTTTTAATAAATTAACTTATGATCGATTATTCTTTCTTGGGCTTTCCAAATTAAGTTGAAATATCCCAAGCGATATTGTATTAATCCGTTTTGATTTAGTTTTAACCTTAAATATTAATAAAGCTATGCTTTTAAGTTCTAAGTTTTGGGCACGTTTTCTAAGAAAAATCATTTGTGTTGTTTGTGTTTATTTAATTTGAATATGTGAATTATTGATTGATAGAATAGTTTCTAATTTAGTTTTCGATTTCTATCGGATCTAGGAAAGCTTTCTCGTGGATCCACGAGCTAGGGATCTCTCTCTCTCTCTCTCTTATCTCGCTTAGCTAGCTTCGGATCCAGGTAAGTCTCTACTTATCTCTACTTATGGGTATTTAGTAAGGACGAAGCTATGGCCTTGTGTTATGTGTGATGTATGGTGTGGGTGAATGATGAACATGCCATGTTGATGTGTATTATGCATGCGTTATGAATAACCTGTTTTGTGTAGCGCAGCGTGGATCCTGAGGTATGTTGTGTGTGCCTTGTACTATACGTGTATGACTTGTTCCATTTTTGACGTTGATGTTGATGATGTGACTTGTTTTGACCCTCTAGGACATGCATACTAGGGTTTTGAGTAGCAAGAAATGATAATAGAATAACAACGGGAAAGTGGTTGTTGGGAAGTTGCATGAGGGAACTAGACCTTGCATGGGCGTGATCCTTACGTGGGAAAAGTTGATTTGGGTTGTAAGTAAGAGTTTTGGAGAGTCTGAGAGTGATTGGATACTCGGTGTAAAAATAGTACGTGAGTTGGTACATAAGAGACCTGATTAGGGTTTTGCGAGTAAGTGTGTGTTGGGGAGTCTGCATGGAGTATTTAAATTATGTATGGGAATGAATCTTACGTAAGGAAAGTTAATTTAAGAAGCAAATAAGGTAATGTTAAAGTTACGGGTCCATTGGAGATTTAGGGTGCAAAATTTCACGTGGGTCGATATAAGGGTGTCTAAGGGTTCCGATTAGAGTTTTGGGAGGAAATGAGAAATTTGAAGAGTACAAGGGTAAAAATGATCAAAGAGGGATGGAGTATGGGATTGAGAGTGAGAATTCACTTATATAAAGGATGAGTATGGGTTTTCTAAAGGAGAGAGATATTTGGGGTGAAAGAAGCGAGGTTACTTGGAGAGGAAGTAAAGTGCTAGGGTTGGTGTGGCCAACTAGGGTTTGGCGGTCACACGCGGAGTTGGGGAACAAAGAGATATAATTTGGGAATTTCTTAGTAGAAACGGGATACGAGACAAGGCACAAAGTGAAGTTAGGATGAGTAAGAAAGAGCTGGGCCATATAGGCCAAATTAGGGTTTTCCAAGGAGGAGCCCTAGAAGGGTGAGGACATGTGGGACCGATATCGTTGTGTTAGGGTTAGCCCACATTCTTGGGAGAGTGTACCCTTACTACGTTTCCTTATGTATAAGAGTAAGAAGGGATGGACATCGGGCGAGAGAAGGGGAGAACAGTCTCAAGATATGGGACGGGCCTCCTCGAAGGGAAGAAGTAGAGAGTAGTAGACGTGCATGTCAAGGGTGGAACCTTATTTAATAATACATGAATAAGACATTAATTACTTAAAGAGTAAGATTGTTGAGCCGGGCCCAGACCGATCCACCGGCATAATAGTGGCCAGGTGCCGGGGTGCCCTAGAGACCGATCCACCGGCGTATAATAGTGGTTAGGTGCGTTCTGCCCTATACGTGTCCGATCCACCGGCTATAATAGTGGGGGATCCCGAGCTCAACAAACCAAACAGTATGCTGTAATTAAATCATGGGAAAGATACTATATACTTACAGTGGAACACCATGTGAGTCGGGGCCAGACCGATCCACCGGCATAATAGTGGCCAGGAGCGTTGTGCCCTGGAGACCGATCCACCGGCATATAATAGTGGTTAGGTGCGTTCTGCCCTATAAGTGACCGATCCACCGGCTATAATAGTGGGGTTCCCGTACTCGCATGGATTAACAAAGATTATGGTGTGAAATGACTTATAAACAAATAATGGAAAGATACGTTATAATCATAGTGAAACACCGTGAGAGTCGGGGCTAGACCGATCCACCGGCATAATAGTGGCCAGGAACGTTCTGCCCTGGAGACCAATCCACCGGCATATAATAGTGGTTAGGTGCGTTCTTCCCTATAAGTGACTGATCCACCGGCTATAATAGTGGGGTTCCCGCACTCTCGTGGATTCATAACGATTATGACGTGAATCTACTATACTTACCAGAGATCTAAAGAATGAGTCTACCCGGACCATAACCGGCTTTTATTATATGTATTACCCCATGCTGCTTATGTGCATAATGAGTTACTTACATTTTGGTCATAACGCCCTTATATGTTTCAATACGATGTTACACATGTTTCATATGTTACTATATGGGTATGGTAGGACTTGTGATGTGGGTCTGAGTATGCGTAATAATGTGTCAACGTTTTGTATCATGATTTAATACGCACTTGATGTATAGTTATGTCTCTCCCATAAAATAGGGTAGTGGAACTTACTCAGTATTGGACCCGTACTGATACTACCTTGGTTGAATGGGTCCTGTGATGATCCACCGATGGTGGGGAGCAGCCCTCTTGTGCAGGTTTAAGATCAGATACTGTTTGGGGGTGGAAGGTCTGACGCGAGTGAGTAGGCAATCCGGATATTTATCCTCCGGGATTTATTTTGTTTAATTGTATTCACCTTTGGAAGTTGCAAGTATTGTTCTCAGATTTCTAAGGGTTTTGTAATTGACTTTAAATTTCTCGTATTCTAATAAGTGTTTACTATTCGGATTTAATTGTTTGATGGGATTTGAAATTCAGATTTAATTGTTTGATAGGTTTTAGCCTTGCATCTAACATGAGATAGATGGTTGAAATTTATCTTGTGTTAGATGTGGCGGTAACATTTCCCAAATTCGCTCCTAGCTTCCGCTTTAATCTTTCAAAAAAAAAAATTTTCCGGAGTGAAATTTGGGGGTGTTACAATATATATATATATATATAATTTTGGGGCGGGTTCGGGGATGGAAACCCCAAACCCGTCCCTGAAAAAATCCCCGTTAAGAATCCCCGAACTCGAACCCAATCTTCGAATTCTCTCCCCGAACCCGAACTCGAATGGGGAATCCTCGACGGGGCCCCGAACCTGCGGAAAAAATTTTCATCCCTAATATTAATGCTCCATACTCACCATCCAACTCCACCAACTATTATTATTTATCATAATACTCATTAGCACTCACACTTATTTAGGCCACACTCTTACATAAGAAATATTACTAAAATGCCCCTAGGACTCATAATAACAATACTTATGCACCAATGGCCACAGTAACATAACATATCATAGATAAACACTTAACATTTTTATTAACAACAAAGCTCCTTCCTTAAGTATTATTTCTACACATGACACATAAACTAGCATGCTTTCCTTTTTATCAATCAATACAAGCAACTAAATACATTATACTTAACAACATATATCAAGCATATAAACATATTAAAAACCCTAATGTAATAGCATACATTTATCCATACATTTAAGTAAGGTTTAACAGTTACCTTATTTTTCGCAAAAATCGAACCTTGCCGGTACTCTGGTTAAAGATTCAAGATTTGATTAGTAAAAATTAATCCTTAAAAATAATATCAAAATTAGCATAATAAAAATAGGAAAATCAAAGGAATAATTTTTATATCAAAAGCTTAGTTAATATATAATGCATCAACTATTTTTATACCTTAAAATTAATTAAAGATTAGGCCAAAATTGAGGCAAGACTCACGCTGCATACAAAATAAGGGAGGAAGGGGTTGAAGGAGGCAGGAGGGGTGTTGTTTATGGGTAAAGGTTTTGGGGGCTAGGAAGAGGACAGGTGGGGGGAGTTAGGGCAAGGGTTGGGTGCAAGGGTGGAGTGGGGGTGTAGGTGGTGGTCAGGGATGGGTGATCAACGGCCAAGGGTAGTAGAGGCGGTGGCAACAGGGCTACAAAGTGGGTTGTAGGAGTGGCAGAGGAAAAGAAGGAAGGAAAAGGGAGGAGGAAAAAGAGAGGCTATAGGGGTGGGTTTTGGCCTAATAAGGTAAGGGGGCGGTAGTGGAGGTTGCAGGGAGTGATTTGGTGGCTTGGAAGGTGGCGGACGGAGGAGGAGTAAGGTGGAAGCTGAGAAGGGAGAAAAAGAAGAGAATAGGAAGAAATGGATGGCTTGGTTGTTTAGGGTGGTAGTAGGGGTGGAAAAAGGCGGTGCAGGCAGTTGGTAGGGCAGTGTCATCAGCAGAATAGGGGTGGTGGAGAAAAATAGGGGAAGGGAATGAAAGGAGAAGAAATGGAGAAGAAGAGGTCGGGAGATGGAGAAAGAAAGGTCAAACAGGGAAGAAATGAAGCTGGTGAGAAAAAGAAAAATGAGAGGGAGAAGAGGGGGTAGGTGCAGTCGGTCAGGGTAGGTTGTAGGTGGCAGGCGAGTGTCAGGGTGCAGGGAGAAGGAAGGGAAAGAAGAGGAAAGGAAGGCATGTGGGACTGGGGGTGCAAAGCGTGTTTGGTCCGAAAATTGAAAGAAAAGGACGGGGGAGAGAGAGTGAGAGAGGGAAAAGTTGCAGGGAGGCAGGTGGTGTAGGAGGAGCATGCATGGTGGGGTGTCCGGTATTGAAGAGAAGATAAGAAGAAGAAGAAGAAGAAGAAGAAGAAGAAGAAGAAGAAGAAGAAGAAGAAGAAGAAGAAGAAGAAGAAGAAGAAGAAGAAGAAGAAGAAGAAGAAGAAGAAGAAGAAGAAGAAGAAGAAGAAGAAGAAGGAAAGAATAGAGTAGGCCGGTCAGGCGAGGGAGAAGGAAGAGGAGCGAGCCGACCCAAACGGGGGAGAAGGAAAGAAAGAAAAGAAAGGAGGGATGGGCTGGGCAACGTCATGTGGGAGAGGGAGGAGGAAATGGAAGAAACTGGCTAGCAGCCTGGAGTGTGAGGGGGTGAGCAAGCCGGACGGTCCGAAGAAGAGAAAAAGAAGAAAAGGAAAAGAAGAAAAGGAAGAAAAAAAGGGAAAGAAAAAGGAAAATAGGGAGAAAGTAAAATAAAATAATTTTAAAAATAATAGAATTTAATATTTTTGATAGATAAATTAATTTAATATAATTTAATATATTGGTTTAAAAAGGATAATTTTAGTAAAATATTGGTTTGGAATTTTTTTAAAATAAAATGAGTATGATAAAATAAAAAAATAATTATTTTAATTTATTAAATATTCATATCTAATTTTATATATTCAAAAATATATAAGATAATTAAATTAAATAAATTTAAACGTTAATTTATCCCAAATAAAAGCTATTTATTAAATTATAGGTTTTTTAAAATTTTGGGATATTACAGCATGGATGTGCTACAAGCGGTACACGCCTAGACCGAGATGAAGGATTTTGTATAGCTAGGTGGTATAAAGTGGCATGGGCATGCTTGATCACTGTCAAACAGGTCACAAGTTAAATAGGTGCACATCGTTGTGCGTCTAGGCTGTGCGCGAGTGTGTGAGGGTCCATGCAAAGGCTATATTGGGTTACACGAGCATGTGATAGGAAATTATTGTGTTGAATGGCTGTGCTTGGAGCCCTGTACAGGTGGTGCATTCCTTAAAAATGCAACGAGTGAGGAGAAGAAGAAGGAAAAAGAAGTGGTGCTTAGCGGTGATGACCGACAACAATGTTTGGGAAGGTTGGGATGACCTTGGCGATCGGTCCACCGGTCAATGGGTAGAGTGGGGTGGTGCATGGTGGTCTTGGTAGTGGAAATGGTGGTGCAAAGGAAAAACAAAGGACGGAATAGGAGGAATAAGGAGAAAGAAGAGGGACAGGTCGGGCAATATTTTGGGACACAAAATGGGTAGAAGGTAAGACAACATAAAGAGGAAGGAATGAAGTAGAGTTTCTAGTGTATATATATACATGTGTGCATGTGTGGTGTGAATCAGGGAAGAAAGAAAACAAAGGGGGGAAGAGACGTACAACAATGGTGCAAGGTGGTGTAGGAAAATGATGGTTTAGTGTTGGGGAAAATGGCAGGTGATGGTGATGGTTGTGTGTATAAGTTGTGTATGGATAAGGAAGAAAAGAAATGGATGGGGGTGTGTATGTGTATATGATGATGGATGGTTGTAGAAAGATGATGGGTGATGGTGCAAGTTTATAGGGCAAGTTGCAACACATTTCAAACATTGCAGCTAAGTAGACCGGAGAAGGTAAATGTATTACCCCAAATTGAATGAACTGTTATAAGGATTAATTTAGCTACTTATATTAGTATGGTATACCATCCTTTTGGTGATTTTCTCCTAATAACTCTATAGTTAAATGTGCCGGTCATGGAGTAATTTTTACGATGGGTGACCCTCCTAGGAAGTTTAAAAAAATTTATAAAAATTTCTCGAAAAGTGTGTGAGTGAGGACAAAGCGCGTTGAAATGAATTATATTGATTTGTGGGCCAACTGATCAATCCAAAAGTGCTCCAAGGTAGCCCTCGCATAGTCGTATTGACTCGAGGTGTTATGGTAAATAAATAAAAGGGAAAAAGAGAAAAATATTTGGGGATTAGTTTAGGTGGTTTTAGATTAGACAAAATAGTTAGGATTAATGAAAATTTTACTAGGTTTGAAATTAGTTTACAAAATACGGTTTATCTATGTCAAATATTTGGATTCAGTTAAAGTTTTGGGATTAAGAAATTGGATTAAGGATAAAACAAGATTTCTCAATATTAGTATCAAATTAGGTCGTTAATAATGTGGACTTAAGCTAAGCAAATTTTTGGGGTATTACACCAGGAGTGTTCTACCTTTGAAGTTGTACCCTACCATTCCATCGGTGAGAATAGTGGGGTCCCAAACTCTAATAAAGTAAAGTATTGAATGATAATAAATATGGAAAGGCACTAATCACTTAAAGTGGAAGATCACTTGAATCAAGCCTACTTATACCTGTAGGTCTACCAGTAAGAATAGTGGTTGGGAGTATTCTCTCTTGGAAGTTGTGCCATATTGTTCCACCAATGAAAATAGTGGGCTCCTAAACTCAAGTAAATAATACCATTAGATGGTAATAACTTTTGGGGAGACACTAATTACTTACAGTGGAATACCACATGAATCAAGACCGCATGTACCTTGATTAATAATCCACCGGTGATAATAGTGGCTAGGAATGTTCTACCCTTGGGTTGTACTTTATTTACCATTCCACCATGAGAATAGTGGTTAGGAGCATTCTACCCTAGGGTTTCACTTTATTTACCGCTCCACCGGTGAGAATAATGAGATCCTTGAACCCATGTGGATAAAATCATGAGATGACTATTTATTTCACTAATACCTTGAGTTCAGATAATAATGAATGAGTTGATAAAGTTGTGGGTTGATTAAGTGAATTATTCCTATTGTTGGGAATGATTTAGCTTTCTAATTATACTGCATAGAGCATCACTTGGATGTTCCAGTAAGTTTCAATTATTTACAAGTGAATAAGTATTGGTAGCATATGATCTTGATGCATGTGATTATATGAATGATTATTATATTTCAATTAATATATAAATAATTCAATATTCACATGACTAATGTGATGCATATGATTTGTTGCATGCAGGCCTTACATATTAGTCTTGTATACTAGATTACTCAGTACCATTATACTGAAGGGTTCATTTCATGAGCCCCTTCTTTTCTTGAGCTGTTGCTTATTCATTAGGTGGTGGCCTTTGCACGTTAACTCGCAAAGGTTATTCTTTAGGTTAAGAGCATAGGGTTATCCAAAATTCTATTACGTAACTTGAATGGGAAGTTTCTATATTTTTCTTATAATCTTTTTATATTTTCCTTCCACTATTATTTTTGTAACCAGAGTTAGTGTGTTTTATTTGGAAGGAAAATTAATCTCCCTAACTATTGTGCAACTCTAATTTTATAATTGTATTCTTGAATTTAAGTAAGGTAATGTTTTAGCCTTAGCACTTGATATCAGAATACTTAATGAGACTAATCTGGTACTAAGTGTGGTAGTAGCACCTTGAAATTTACTATCTTTGCTTCCACTTATAACTTTTAAAAATGAAATTTATTTTTTAAAAATAAAGTTTGGGGGTGTAACATTCACCACCTACAAACATAATCCATCAGTAGTGTTAAGAAAACATAAATAGAGAAAATGTCACATAAACCATCAAACATGTAAACTTAGGTTGCCTTCCAATAGAAATTGCTTAAACTCTTTAGCTTTATTTCATCACTTCTAGGTAGCATCAGCCAAGATGGTGACTATCTTAAGCTTGAGAAGACCACCATCATCATATGGCTTCAATCTATGGTTGTTAACCATATGCATGCCTTTTTTAGGATGCATCACCTTAGCTGCACCCGAGGAAAACACCTTAGTGATGGTGAATGAACCTGACCACCTTGACTTTAGATTTCCAAGGAAGAACCTTAACTTGGAATTATAGAGGATCACATTTTAACCTTCAAAGAACTCATGCCCTGAAATATATTTGTCATGCAATATCTTGTTGTGTTCTTTGTACAACCTTACATTCTCATATGTCTCTGACTAAAAATTGTCTAGCTTATTCAACTACAATTGCCTATGTTCACCTATATCACTTAAATAAAATTTTAGAAATTTCAAAGCCTAATAAGCCCGTGTTCAAGTACCACTAAGAAATGACGTGATTTCTCATAGCCTAACATATAAGGAGACATGTCAATTAGAGTTTTAAATGTAACTCTATATTCACAAAGTGCATAATCTAGTTTAATGGCACAATCCTTCCTATATGCACTTATAGTTTTCTTTGATATTCTTTTAATCTCCTAATTAGACAGTTGTGCCTAGCCACTAGTTTGAGGAGGGTAGGAAGTCGCTACCTTGTGGGTTACACCATATTTCCTTAAAAGAGCCTTAAATTGTCTATTAAAAAGTGTTTCCCTCCGTCACTAATGATTATCATAGATGTGCCAAAATGGGTAAAAATATTATTTTACAAAACTTTGATGACATTGGCATCATTAGTGGGAAGAAACAAAACCTCAATCCACTTTGATACATAATTCAAAACCATTGAAATGTACTCATTACCATAGGAATGAGGGAATAACCCATGAAATTTGTGCCCCAAATGTTAAATAGTTCACTAACTAACATACTCATTAAGGGAATTTTATGTGTTTCTAGAGATGTTCCCCATTTGTTAACATCTGTCACACACAAAAACAAAATCATGTTCCCTATTTGTTAGAATTTGTCACATATAAAAACAAAAGCATGAGCATCTTTAAAAAAAAGGTTGGCCAATAGAAGCCACATTTTAACACCTTCACTATGGTTTTTATTAGCCCAAAGTGACCTCCTATCTCTCTACTATGGCAATATTTAAGTATAAAAATAGATCTCACAATTATTAACACATAATATTATGATTCAATCAACATAATTTCTAAACAAATAAGGATCTCACAGTTATTAACACATATTCTTATTATTTGACCATAACCTTGACTATTGACTTTTGTGATTAATAATTGGCATGAATAGTTAATGATGTCAATAATAATTAGTAAAAATCATAATTGATGCCTTTTTGTAAAAATGGTGGTGATTGTGTTTTAGTGATGTGACTGGTATCGAGTATGAATAATAAATTTTCCTATAGGTGGTCACATTTTATGTTTGGTGATAATAATGGTAAATATATCTAAAAATATTAATAATTCAAAGTGAAAGACTAAATTTTGGCATTTAAACAAGTAGATTTGTGATGGCCTATGAGGTAGGGTCATGTGGTTATATACCTTTCTTATTTTTAGTATGTGTTATTTACCTTCATGCATTATAAAGGCCTCTCTCTACTTTATATGTGATCTACAGACCCTATAAAGGGATCAACACTTAAGTTTAGGGTTCTCTTTACGGTTTCATATGGTTTCCTTAGCCTTTGTGTTATGGATCTATTTTCGGTCTCTAAATTACAGATTTAAACTTTTCCACCCATACCCAGTTAATAATATTAAGTGGGTTTGTGTATGATAACATTGAATAATGATCATAATTAATTGACCTTGCATGTGAATGTATCTAAGTTTTATCATATGTTCTTTTCTTTACTTATGTTATCACTTATGAATCATGATTTTGTTGTAATATCATATCTCTCCTATAAATTAGACATGTTTACTTAATACTTCTTATTACTATATTACACTTGTATAGATGTTTGTGTACATGTTTTTCACATGGATATCTATGCAGGTAACACGTTTTTCACGTCATAAAGTATTGATTTGGAGTGAGCTTAAGTACAGTTATCCAGTTAGCATCCTATTGCTGTAATATTTCCCCCCACTAATATTTTTTCATTTAGTCACTTTTTGTACCATTTAAAGGATGTCTATGTAGGCAACATGTACTTCACTTTGCATAGTATTGATTTGGAGTGGTCTTATGTAAGGTTATACATTTGGTATCTTATTGGTGTACCTTTTTCCTAGCTAATACTTATTATTTTAGTCAATTTTTTGTACCACTTTATTTTCTTCTATCTTTACCAGTTTTGTTTCTAAAGTTTTTGGATTATTTTGAACAACTTTAATGTTGTGTATATTATACCAATGTTCTCGTTCGTCTATTTCACTTATGTTGTTAATGTTAAAAGTTTTAACCTTGCATTTGACATAAGAATGGTGAGGGAATCAAAATTATTCCAAGTGTGGTAAAAACATTCTTGCATTCATGTGTAAGCTTCCACAAATAAAGTCTTAAAAATAAAATATTTAGTTGTAAATTAGGGATGTTACACCCCCTACATGACTTACCCTATGGGCATATTTGTATATACATTTTTTTTACTTATTCAACCATAAAACTAGATAATGTACACCTTTTTTTTTTTTTTACCAAATCTACCTTAAACTCCTCACAATATTTTCTCCTGCCATTAATTTTACAATCATTTAACACACAAAAAAACTTCCCCTTCTTTTATAATTAGATCTCATACAACCTATGGAGGAATAGTTGCTTTTTTTGCTTTGTATTTTGGTCTCCCGCACTTTCTTTCATTAGCTCATTTCATTTTTAAAATTTTCCAAATGTTTTCTCTCTTTTCTCTATTGCCCTTTCCCCAATCTACTCTAACCTTTCTTCTTCCCCCTCTCTTTCTTCTCTTTTCAAAATTCCCTTAATATGTTATCTAGTTCTTTTATATTTTCCTTAAGTATATAAGGGTTAGGATTAGGAGTAAAGTTGAGGAAATCCTTTTTTCTTCTCCCCTTGGTTTGATTCTTTTTAGAAGGATGTTGAATATCTCTTTTCCTTAAAACCTTACTATATTTTCTTATATATAGTTTTTGCTAAATTCTATCTTATATTTTCAAAAATAGGTTAAGGAGTAAAGGAGGATTGCAATGAGTTTTTTTATTCTTATTTTTATTCAATTTAATATGAGTGGTTAGTAGAATGATTAGGATTTAATGTATATAAGAATGGGTTTCCATATTTTTCTTGTGATTTTCATGAAATATGCATGAATTCATATTTAATTATGGATTTTTTTAAGTATTCAAATCATAAAATTTTCTATTTATGCATTATAATTTATGTATTTTAACATGAGTATGCAAGTATGTTAATATAAGGCTTGAATGTGTAAAAATAATATGTATATAATTCATGTGAGTCTTGATCAAGGGAGAAACGGTCCATTTATAACCACTTTCTAGTAACTTTGAGCATGCTATTAAATTCCTTGTATATTTTAATCAAAATTTCATGTATAATATGGTAACATTTAGAAATGTATAGCTTAAGTTATAATATGTTGAAGTTTATGCATAAATAGGGGTAATTTCATGATTCCACCTATGTGGTATGAATTTTTTATATTTGAAATCATATATGCGGTCTTAATATGTCATTTGGTAATAATTTTATGGGATTTTTCCATGTATAAAATCATATAGTGCTTTGAATTTAAAAAAGAAATTCCATGTTTAATAGGAAAATGGTCTTTTCACAAAGTTTCAAAATTTTTTTGGTCATATTATGATATTTTGAATAAAATATGTTAATTATATATTGTATTACTTTTATTATTATTATATGCCTAGGGTATGCCTTAATAATTTTTAAGCCTTAAAAAGCATTTTTGATTATAATGTCTTGATATATATATATATATATATATATTTTCTATTATGTAAGTCTTATGTTAAAATAATAATAATAACTATATTTTTTAATTATTAAAAACATATATGTGTTGGGATAATTATTGTTTGATAATAATGATAAAATTGTAATCGTATACCTTATAAGTATATTTAACTTTAATAAAGACTTTTTGGTCATATTAGATTTGAATGTGTGTGAAATTGATAAAGTGAGCCTCATGTTGACTTTATGGATTTTTTTTGACTTCAATCAACCTTTAAATTTTTATTTGACCATTAACTTTTTGAATAGTTAAACTTTACTAACTACTAAAACAATTAGATATTTTGGATGATCCCTTGGGGCATAGTAGTTATAACTTCATGCCCTTTTTCAACCTAACAGGCTTGGTTAAGTAGATACTTCTTAGTTGATCACTACTTAATTATGGCCTTGGTTACTAAAATATTAAGTGTGTAATAATACACTTTGTGCGTTAAGTGTTATTACTTGACAAAAAAATACTAATCAATCTAATGACAAACGATTTAATGGTGGGTCTAAATTATCTAACTTTTAATTAGCTACCAAGGAATAGTTAGCTTCAGGCCTTATGATATATTGATTGATCCCCTCGATGTATTAGTGTAATATATTTTTTTTAAGGGTTTTGAAACCCGAGTTTTATTTTGATAATGTTTCGATTAGGACTCCTTGTTATTTCTTACAGTTTTTGTGTTCCATTAGACTTCTGAGCCATTTTTATCCTTTGGTCCCTATCAAGAATAAGCTTTTATGTGGATATTTATAATTATCATATTTTTCTAAGCATCCAAGACTTTTTCAAAATGTCAAACCAAATTATTGGCAAAAAAAACTATTTCTAATTTTGATGTGTCTTAAATCGCATTTTAAGCTCTTAAAAGCCCTTTTTGGTTATCTAAATTTCACTAAACTTTAGAGATAATATTATTTTAGTATTATTGAGATAAATATAATGTAATATATATATATATATATATATTATTCATATCATATATTAAAAAATAGATAATTTTGGACCGTAAAAGTTTCCAAATCACACTTTTCTTCATCAAATCTTATCCTAAATTTATGAAAATTGATCCAAGCCTCAATTTATTTCCTCAATTTTGTGGTTCCTTTGGTGGTCATAAAAAATTTGATTTGTGATTCCTTTAATTTTAATGTACCCTTTTACCCTTAATACCTTCTTCTATAATTCTTCCTACCTCCTTAGACACTCATTTGTGGATGAGATCAAGTGATACTTTCCCTTGTGGCTGCTACAAGTGGATAAACCCTCCACGATCCATTAGTTTTGATTTGTTCACAAAATATCTCCTAAATAATTAATAATTAGGTTTTCTAAAATTCTTAACCTCTAAATCTTGAACCTTAGTCATTTGACGTGTCATCATTTATTTTTTCTCTCCCTCCCCATATATGAGCTTTCTTCTTCTTTTTCTTCCCTTCTTATATTCCATTCTTCCTCCTCTTTTTTACCTTTGATTCTTAACTTACATCATCTATATTCCTTTGATCTAGTTTCATTTAATTTTAGCTAAGTAAAGGAGGTCAGATTTTAGTTTAATTGTGAGGATTTGTTTCTTGATATCTATTCATCTTCCTCTTTTGAAGAATTAATTTTGTTCTTCCTTTTTATTTTCTATTATTTTGTTCTTACACGTTCTTTTGTAATATTTTATGTGTTTTGAAGGATTTTCAAGGGATTCTTGCTTTTAGCCTTTGAAGAGGATTTTTTTTCTTCTCTATTTTCATTCTAAGAATCTAAGTAAAACCTATATACTCTTTTAATGGTATAAGAATGAGTGATGCATGCTCAAATGTTGCTTTAAGCCATTTTGGGTTATTTTTCTTTTCTCTGATTTTGACTATATAGAATGGTTAATATTGTGTGTTGGCTTGCAGATTTGTATAGATTTTTTATTAGGTTATTCGGGCCAACTTTTATGTATAACATACTTAGGCTTAAACATGTCAGGTTTATGTTTATTTTTATTGAAGTTTGAGCATGTTTAGGGGTAAAATAATAAAGGTACATGTTAGATGCATTTCTTTGGTTTTGTGGGTTCTAGTGCATTTATCATGCTACACATGTAAAGTTTGATGGTTTAATTTTAACTAAGTTAGGTTTCATGGAAAAATTATGGTTTAGGGCCTTTAAGGGTGGAATGGTCAACTCACATGTTCTAAGTCTTGTTTTTCTAATTTATAAGTTCTAATATGTTTTAATCATTTTAAGCATGTTTAGATTTAATTTTCATGATTTTTGATAATCATTTGGTATTTATTAGCTAATTTTTAAGTATTAACATAAGAAGGTGAATAATATGAATAGTACTCCATCCATATTCAAAAGACTATTGTTACATATCTTAAGAAGAGTTTTACCATTAATATCTTTTAATATTTATTATTAAAAAATATAAAAATATATAATAAAAATATTTTTTAGTGCAAATATAAAAATTATATTTTAATATCATAATATGTTATACTATGGGAGAAACTAATGGTCCAAATTTATTCTCGAAATACATAGCAACAATCTTTTAAATATGGAGGGAGTAATAAATAATAAGACATATTAGTAATAGTTAATTTTCCTAATTTAATTGATATTAGGGTTAATATGGTAATTATACCTAAAAACTTGATTAGAAACATCTTGCCGGTTATTGATGATCCTTGACCATAACAATTAACCTTGACCTTTGAAATAGCTACTGAGAATGAATAATTAATTAATATAAATATTAATCAAGCATGAACAATCACTTTTGATAATAAAAAGAAATCATCGCTTTTGCCATGTTGACTCTTAGTATAATTCGACGTTTCCGTCCACCATAAATACTACTTTTGATGAATAGTGAGTTTTTATTTTTGAAATTGTTATGTTGTCTTATTTTGTGGTGTTATGACCTATTATATCTTATAATTCTCATTGAAAGAGGTATTCAATACATTTATTGGATATTTGGCTTCCATGAACGTTTGATAAGAAATGGTATTATAATGACCCTTGTGGTATATGATTGTATGCTATTGTTTCCTTACATGTTTCCATGCATTATGTTTAATGTGTTAGGATGGTTTAGATTTACTTGGTACATCCCATAATGATGTATGAACTTATGAATCTTATTTGGTATAAAGCATAACATGGATGGCTATGTGTAAGAATTATGAGAAGTTTAGAATGAAATGGAGACTTAAGGAAGAAACATTGAGGGAAGGGTCATGTTTATTCACATGACTCATATTTTCTTTAATTTTTAGATTTCCTATAAAATTGGCATAACCCAATATGTTATGAGGAAACACAGGGGTAGCGTGTTTTTTCCCCATGTTTTGCCTCCTCCTCAATCTCATTAATAGTTGTTTGTACTACTATAAATATGGTGCGAGTGGACCCTAATTAGCACCGCAAACTCTCTTTTTCTTATTATCTTGTGTCCTTAGAACCTTAAGTGAGATAACTTGTCCATTGAGTGATTTTGTGATGAATGTTCATTGATTCTAATTGCAATCATGATTTATACACATAATAAGATTATTAGTTTCCTCAAATATTTTTCTTGATTAATTTTCTTTATTAAATCTTAAAGGTCTTAATTCTAACTATAGTAAAAATTCACCAAATGTGAATGCCCAAGACTTGATCTAACAAGCAATCAGGAAATTTCAAGATCTAATTGAGAGAAGAATAAGAGCACAATAATAATTGGGGAGACAACGATGATCTTTATTTCATATAATACTAGTGATTACAAGGAGAATCAAACAATTTTTACAATATCACTCAGAACAAAATTCTCCTAGAATTACAATAGAATGCAAAAGGATAGGGTTTAGAAAGGTTCAATGGCATACCACACATGGCTAGGGTTTCATACATAATCTATTTATAAAAGCATGTAACCAACACAAGCAAATGGTAAAAAAAGACAAAACATGAACCGTGTTAATAAACATGAACGCTCCTTGTTTTTGAAAACTCTCAACTCTTTTCAATTAATGTAGGATCAAGGAAAAAAAATACAAGTCGTGTTAACTAACATGGGCCACCCATATTTTCTTCCTAGATATCCTTTTGGCGCTAAAGTTCTCTAAACACATGTACATAAAAAACCATGCTAGAATGTACACACAAATATAAGTTATGATATCTTAATCTCCACCTTAACACGTTATTTGTAATAACAAACAACAAGATCACAAACGATTATCATAAACCCATGGGTCCAAAGAACCTCTAATGGAAAATGAACGTAAGCAAGGCATGTATCCATTTTTATACACAGAGGATCAACATAAGAAGAAACTCTTTGTATTATCCCATCCTCAGAAACTAACACTCTAACCCAAACAACATTATCAGGTCCAATGATAGATAAACACACAACTTTAGAACCTCTAAGGCACAACAATAGCACACTAGTGTGCATATAATCATCAAGACCACAACCAAGATCAGAGTAACCTGTCGGTGGAACAATTGATAATACATACTCCATGCAAGTCAATATTATATGTAACAAGTTCCTAATAATCTGCATCACACCTAAATAAGGTGTATTCAAAGAACTCACCACACATGCTCACAACACAAGTAATACAAGGGTCAGTACTAACCACATCATGCATAAAACATCTCACAACTACAGGTTATGTAACTATAACATCCTAAAATTTGCTACTAATTTTTATTTTATTTTAATAGAAGTGTAATATCAAATAGCAAGGTGTTACCGCCATACTCAATATAAGTCTAACTTACCATACCATCCTTACATCAAATATAAGGCAAAATAGTTAAGAGTTAAATCATAATAAACATAGAATAAGAGAAATTACATAAAAATTAGATAAGAGTTTGAAGATTAACTCTAGTATAATATGACAATATATAAAAGGAATACATTAGGAACTAAGGGTCCTAAAAGGTATCCGAACCAAAAGCGATAACATGATAACATGACTCTACACCCAACCCGATTACATGAAAATCACTCCTCCACAAATAAAGCATCGTATGCAGTAAAATCATTCAAATGGTTCTCATTGGCCTGCACAAAAGTATTTGGGTTATTTTCTCATATAAATGAGCAACACCCTTGAAAATGATGATTAGTATACTACGTATTAAGTAAAGTGACAATACAACTGAAGTAAGGTTACATAAAAGAATAAATATACATTTGTGTTAATATAAAGTGATGTAAGGTAGCCATTTGGTTCAATCCAGCTCCTGCTAAACACAAATTTATTGCATGGATGGTTGCACATTCTAGACTTCCCACTAAAGATCAAATGGGAAAAATTTATACATGGAATTTCTTTGCAATGCTGTTTTTGCACTCAGCAGGAAACCCTCAGTCATATCCTCTTCCACTGTCAAGGCTTGCAACAGATATGGGAAACAATTAGGAAGGTGTTCAAGGAATCAAGAAGTCATTATTCTTGGCAGACCTTGATGAAAAGCTTAGTTTTTTCTCAAACTAGAGGTGCTGCTAAGGCTCAATTCAAGACAGCTTTTTATGTTATCAGCAATATGAAGTGTGGAAAGCCCGAAATGCTTGCATCTTCACAAATGTTAGTGTGAACTTACAAAAGATAGTCTTTCAAATCTCTTTAGTTATGTCATCTATTTGTAACCATTCTGCTCATAGTGCAAAGTTTAGTGGTTTCTTAGGTATTGTAGATCGATTCTATAGCTTGGGTTGTACCTCTTCTTCATGATTAATCTATAAATTTTATTTTAAAAAAGTGATGTAAGGTAAAAATCAATTCCATAACTCATTATTAGTTTAGGGACCCCATAATTCTTAATTCAATGGAACAAACTAAAGAACCTCTTAGGGAAAAACACACCTAAGCTACTATTATTGTGCGATGGAACATACATGATATATAACAGGAAAAAACTCTCTTAAAAATTATTCTTAAACTAATAGAGCAGTTTGAACCTCCTCTCAGAGAAGAAAACACGTGAACCACTATTATCGATAGATGAAACAACACAACATATCAATTGTGACTCACGTAATCTTTTACTTTAAGTGATTAATGTATTATTCATCAATACTTATCTCATAATCATATTCTTATTCATGTTAAATTCAAGGCCACACTATTCTTAGTCTAGTGGAATAGACTGATGCACGTCTCAAGATAGAACACTCTTTAGCCATTGTTATCGTCTAGTGGAACATGCATATAATTACCTCAGGATAACTCACATGATCTTTCACTTTAAATGATTAATATCTTATTCATAGTTTTTTTATATCAATATCATCATGCAATATTCATGTAGATATGCACAACACGTAGTTAAACATGTAAATCACAGCCACATGGTTATCGGTGCATTCTCTAAGGAAAAGGTCCATAATTCCCCAAAGAAACCTAACTTTCAAAAGGTAGGCATGACTTCCCAATATATTGTACTTATGCTACAAATCATTATCCTGAATACTCTAAGTATCATAGTTAATATATTTAAAGTATATTACCCTTTTAAAATTACCAAATTCCATATTCAACCCTTATTAACCAAAATGCCCTTATCTTACCGAAAGCCTCAAAATATCATATTAGGTAACTTATATATTACTCAACCATTATTTGGTTACATTACTCATGAAATAATTTATAACACCCTCAAAATTTATCATGCCACGATTATTTTTCCTACTATCATCAAATGACCATAATGCCTTTACAATAGCTAAAATACTCATATTTTCACAAATACCTTATGCCTCCCAATATTAATGAATTTTGACCTCCAATGTATATATCATCATGATATATGTAACCATAATTATATATACATACCACTTATCTCGATTCATGCTAACCAATAATATGCACAAATGCATACTTACACAAGCTTCTCACTTACAAGATATCATATAATAGCATTATCATAACAACATTATCCATACAAGGTTACCAAATATGATATCATATGTAAATACATGTTGCATATACAATCCCTAATTATGACGCATATCCATGCCAAAAAGAACATTGGTCTCTAAGCACATAATCCTTACCTGCCTCCTCCGAGATCACCAAAAAATTACCTATGAAATAAGAGTAAAATACAATTAGAACTTAAGAATACAACTGAGGAAAATTTAAGATAAAGGATGGTGAAAATGGATATACCCAAAACAAATGGAGGGCTCGGTTTCAAGGGAGTATGGTGGAATGTACGATGGTGCTAGAGTGGTACTAGAGTAGTATATGGTGGTGCTAATAGGGAGGTATGAATGTGACAAGGGAAACATTGAAGGTACACGGTATGCATGTAGAGCATGCACGGGTTGAGAGGGAAGATTGCGCATGGGAGATATAAGAAGGGTGTGCATGGTTGTGCGCAAAACGTATAGGAGAGAATAAAATATGCTCACAAGTTATGCACAAATTCATGTATGCATCATGCGAGAGTCACAACTAGGGCATGTGAGGGGTTTATGGCCTTTGGCCTCAAGAAAAAAAAAGAAATAGAGCACTATAGGGAGAGAAAAAGTAATGACTTGGGGTGGCGATGGGAGGGTGATGAAAAGGGGGTTGATGGGGAGGTAATGGTGGTTGGTTTTCTAGGGAAATGGTGGTACTTGGTGGTTGGTGATGTTGAGTGGTATGTGGGTGATGAATGCCGATGATGCATAGGGTAGGAAAGAAGGAGATAAAGGTGACGTTTAAGGCTGTGATGCTTAACGAAAATAGAGGGAGGGAGGGAGGGAGTTAGTTGAGCATTAAATGAGGCAGAGAGGTTGTAGGGAATATATATATGTAAGGTGAACATGGTGATGAATGACAAAAAAGGAAGGTAGGGGGTCATGGCTCAACACAATCGGGGAAAGGTTTAGGGGGGGAATTTCAACAAGAGATATCCTATAGATTATGGGAGATATTAGTAGAGTCAGGCTTTGGTGAGTTATAGGGGCAAAGAAGAAGAAAAATGCAAGGCAAAAGAAGAAGAAAAATTGGGCAAGAGAAGGAGAAAAGGAAAAAGGAAAAGAAAAGATAAGTGTTGGGTTATGGTTAGGATTAGGTTTAAAATTGTAATTAATGAAATTAGGTTGGATTAAAATATTAATCAGTCCAGATTTGGGTTAGGTTAAAATATAAATTACCCACAATAAATATTAAGATTTGGTTAGGCTATTAATTAATTGGCATTAAGATTAGATAACTTTAGGATAATTCAATAACAATGACTAAGCAATCCACCTCAACAACTTTGGATTTTGACATATCTAAAGTATTTAGCTTGTTTACTTTAGGCATGTATTTTGCTACAATAAGCATAACATATAAACACAACAAAAGAACAACCAGTGAAACATCATATATCAATATCCGAGTCCACCAAAGAGACCATATCTCTTTAACAACAACAATAGAATACTACAAGGAAGAATCAACACCAAAAATAACATGTGAGTCTAACACTGGCTCTAGCACAACAATACTACTACTCACATTATACAATGCATAACCAACACTACCCAAAGTAATACTTAATTGTTTTACTTACTGCCCAAAATTTTCCTTACTAGAAGAATCCGTACCGTCCAAACCAACAACAATCTCCACCTCATTCAAAGCACCCAACATACTATCCTACTCCACATTCTCGTCAAGAAGGAGTTTAAACTCATAGAGGTTAATATATATAGATGTAATTGGGCCACTCAACAAGGACCTCTCAATCATACCAATGCCACTCTTGTGTCCAAGTTTCATTAGTCCAATACCACCAATACTTGAGCCAAATACACTCAATGTCTCACCAACTACACCCTCAATATCTGTGCCAACAAGATAAAACAATATCCTTACCTTCTTTCCAATAATTACCACCATAATTCCTTTAGCAACATTCAATGTGTCATTCTCAATGACACACCTATAGCCTTTGCTACCTAAGATGTAACACCCCCAAATTTACTACTGAAAAATTTCGTTTAAATCAAAAGTTTTAGCGGAAGCGAAGAATTAAAAACCGTAAACTCGGGGGTATTACCGCCACACTTAGTACCAGACTGGTTCATTCCTACCGCTCCGCTACTAAGTGCTAAGGCTAACTAAACCATCAGTAAAACATAAGTACGTAATTAACATAGGCCATTCACGAAAACACGAGTCAACATCAGTTAGGATATCGTTGAAAAGTACAACTTAGGGTACGGTTTAAGATTATAACTCAAAAACGCGAATCACAAACATAAAGCATAGGACGAAATACAATTAAATAAAGAAAATACGAAGTCTGAAACGGAATCTGGCCAACTCGTTCTCGATCCCCAAGCCAGGTTAAGCTCAACGCTCTGCCCCACCCATTGCCTCGTAGGTATCATAGGCATCGAAGACATGGTCTCCTACCTGCACAAGATCAAAGGGATCTCCTGCTCGTGGGAATGAGCAGCACCCATGAAACGGGTGATCAGTACGCTACGTACTGAGTAAGGTAACAGACGCGCTAAGGCCCACACACAAAGGTAGATAACATAGCAGACATAGCATAGATGCGTAGATAGAATGCGATAACACATATAACACACAGGTTACGAACTAGATATCATCTTCCTTTATCAGGTCTCTGGGTATAATCGATCATCATCTTATCCGGACCATGTGAGTGCGGGAACCCCACTATTATAGCCGGTGGAACGGTTGCGAGGGCCATGCCCTGCCACTATTATAGCCGGTGGAACGGTCGCGAGGGTAAGATACCCTGCCACTATTATAGCCGGTGGACCGGTCTGGCTCCGACTCACAAGGTATTCAACTGTAACCATTTATATCTTTCCCATGACTTATCACTTTTACGTTTAGTTTGTTGAGCACGAAATCCCCCACTATTATAGCCGGTGGAACGGTCGCGAGGGCTTATGCCCTGCCACTATTATAGCCGGTGGAACGGTCGCGAGGGTAAAATACCCTGCCACTATTATAGCCGGTGGACCGGTCTGAGTTCGGCTCAACATCTTTCTCTGTAAGTCGTTAGTGTCTTAATGTATCTTATTCAGGGGCATATCTTTTGTCATGCATGGCCAGAGATCTTAATACATCACATCAAAACTGAAGACATAATCGTACTATCACATGCTAATGAAAACACAAGTACACGTCTTGTTTCTAAGCCACATTACCCACGAAACAAGTAAGATAACGGCATTTAGAATACAACACAGCATTCATATAAGGCATCCACAGCACATAGGACACAGGTCACACATCCAATCTTATCTATATCCTCACTCGGTTTAGGTCATCGAGCTGTCTCCTACGCTTATATTAAGCCACTAACACCCTTTGTATTTAACATACTTCTCGCATCGGAAACCCAAATCATGACCCTCGACTCAACTCCCCCACATACTTCACTCTTCCCCATAAATTCTTATTATTTTCCTTTTCTTTTCCACCTCCTCAAATTAGGGTTTCCATCCCAAACCCTAGTCGGTCCCTATGTACCCTTATTTTATCCCACGTACTATTTTTCACTTCGAGCCTCCAATACTCCCAAACAAATTTCCATTACCTTCCCTACGCCCCAAAGTGACCTTCCATACGTAAGGTTCGCCCCCATGCGGACCTTAACCACCCCATGCAAACCCTAACACTTCCACCATGCCAACTCTATCATTCTCATGCACACCCTAGTGTTTCCCAAGCAACTTTACTTTCTTCTACTCTCCTATTTATTTAATTCCCCCCTTTTCCCATCCATTCATTAATCATAACTTGCCTAGGTCATTTTTACCTGCGTTAGCCAACGTACTTCCCTTTGGTTTTCCTATTTGCTTATTTTTCTCTTTCCAAGCCCCCACTCCACAACTCCCCATCAAACACCTAGCATGCATGTCACATCACACCATATCATCCTTGTATCATGCCATATTAGTACATATAAGCCAGAGTACGGAAACATACCTCGAGTCCAAGCTGTGCTACATAAATGCACAGATAAAATATAAATTAAAGCACACAACCGCATACGGCATACAAGGCAGGTAAAACACACAATACACACAGTTGGCCTTAGCCTCGTCCTTACCTAGCACGACACCGGTCTTGGAGCACGCTCCTACGCCTCCTCCGAGTGTTGACTTGACTCGCCTATAAGAGGGAAATTTGAGGTTACTTTTCCTCCGACCGAAACACTATTCTTTTCTATCTTACCCCTACTCTTTACCTTACCATTAGGGCGAAGACTAGTATTGTTACTTTTATAAGTGAAGTATGGTTAATATTCTCAAAGTAGTTAATCAAGCTACTACTAATAAAAGTAATTACAATAATTTAAAGTAATTTTAATAACACTTATTATTTAACGGTAGTAGTTCAATGTTACTAATAATAATGATAATAGTGAATAATAATAATATTAATAATAATAATATTAATAATAATAATGATAGTAATAATAGTAATATTAATAATGATAGTAATAATAATAATAATAATAATAATAATAATAATAAATAATAATAATAATAATAATAATAATAATAATAATAATAACAATAACAATAGTAATAATAATACCAATAGTAATAATAGTAATGATAATGGTGATAATAATAATGGTAATATTAATAATTCTAGTAATAATATTAATAGTGATAATAATAATAATAGTAAAATTAATATTAATTTTTTGCTACTAAAATAATTAGCACTTATATAATAAACGTTTAGGGGTTGGGGAGTTTAGAGAACTACCTAGGGTGTTGGTGGCTTAGGTGGTGGTGCCCGGCGCACGGCGGCGGCGGCGGCGGCGGCGCTGGGGGAGAAGAGGGTGGAGGAGAGGTGGAAGGAAAAAGGGAGGAAGAGTAGAGGGGGGTAGGGGAAAAATGTGGTCTAGGGAGGTCGGGGAAGCTCTCCGGGTGGTTTTGGGAGGTAGAGGGGGTGCTAGAAGTGGCGGCGCGGTGGTGGGCGGCGGCGAGAAGGGTGGCTGGGTCTGGAGGTGCAGTTGGTCGGGAAGGGTGCTTTGCACGCCTGGGGCGGCGCGTGCAGAGCAACCAGAGGGGTGAGGGAGGCCTAGTTGGGTGGATGGCGTTGCAGGGAGGAGTTTCGGGGGTGGTTCGGGCGGCGGAGATGGGCGGCGGCGACGGGGCGGTGATCTGAAGAGGAGGCGGCGCAAGGAAGAATTACTGGGTTGGGTGGTTTGTGTGTGTCCAACGCCGGGGGTTCATGGGGTATTTATAGGCCGGGATTTGGGAGGATCGAGGGGGAAACAAGGGAGGACGGTCAGGCGGCGACTCAGGGCACGCCGGCCGGTGGTGGCGACCGACGCAGGTCTGCCATGGCAGACTTGCAGGCTGGTCGGGGAAAGAAGGGGAAAAGGGTGCGGCGGCCTAGGGGTGCTGGGGGTGTCGGCTGGTCGAGGGAGGGTGGCCGGCAGGGCAGAAAAGGGGAGGCGGCGTGCAGGTGGCGTGCAGGTGGCAGCGCTGTGGGCCTGTGGCAGGTCGGGCACGCGAGGAGGAAGAAGAGGGTGGCCGGATCGGCGGTCCGGGAGAAAAGAAAAGAAGGGGAAGACCGGCCGGTTCGGCGACGGTCGAAAGATTCTACCAAAACGCGGCGTTTTGGGTAATTCATGGGCAAAACGCGGCGTCGAGAATAGCTGGCAGCAACGGCTACTTCCTTTATTCGGCGCGCAGCGTTTCAGCGAAAGGAGGGGGGAAACGCTGCGTTTCACTGTGCGAGGGCGGGCCGAACGGCGCTGGGCCGCGGGAAGGAGAAGAAGAAAGGGGATTGGGCCGAGGGCTGGCCCAACGGGCGAGAAGAGGGGGGGAAGAAGGAAAAGAAAAGAAGAAAGAGAAAGAGGGAAGAAAAGGAAAAAGAAGAAGGGAAAAAGGAAAAATAATAATATGGGCTATTTAAATTATTTAAAATATTTGATGTATATAAAATAATATTTAAATTCTTTTTTTTTGCTAAATTAGGATTTTTGAGGGATTTTTCATAAATTCCTTTTTAATTAGCAAACACCTTAATTTTTCTCCAATTAAATTACTTATAAAAATATTAAAAATTTGAAACTATTTTCTCCTTCTTATTTTAAATAAAATAATTTATTTAATTACTTTTTCTTTAAATAAAATGCTTAATTAGCTAAAATACTCAAATTCCTCCTAATTAAAATAATTATAAATCTCTTCTTGAATTTTCTTAATTAAATACCCCTTTTATTTTAATAAAAGTAATTCATTAAAAAAATTTTCTAATAAAACCTATTTTAAATATAATTTACAAATTAGAAATTTTCGGGGTATTTCATAAGACCCACAACAAAATAAAGCTCTTCGTCACATCAGGAACATGATGAACACCAGACAATGTTTTAAATACACCATCATGCATCCTACCCCTCACAGTCTCAATCCCAGTAACTCTACACAAATCACTATTTTTCAAGACAACAACTCCATCTCAAATAATGTCATGTGTCTAGAACCAACTTCTACTGGGAGAAACATAGTAGGAGCATCTAGATTCCAAAATTCACCTATCAATCAATGTGGTATCCCATTCGTTGTAGCCAAAATGTCACCATAATAACCACCCTTAACTATGGTAGCATCACCCTCAACAGATATACCATTAGTAGTATATGACGGTTTCATATTGAGATAATTTTTTTCTAATATGGAATTACTTATGACGTCCATGGAAGACAATAGTCTTGAACCTATCCATCTTAGATTTGGATTTGTTTTTGTTAACAAACCTCTTTGCTACAAGCCCCTCACTACATGAGTCACATAGACATATACCAATCAATTTATTATCAATTAATTCACATTGTAGCGACTAGCAAGTCATTTTTGACATATGCAAGAATTAATTCATCATTCCCATATAATATATAATCAAAAAAATATTTATAAGCAACAGGTAAAGAGAACAACAACATAATAGTCATATCCTCATCATCTAATTTGACATATATATATTTTTTAGATCCATAATTATAAAGTTAAATTCATCAAGATGAGATTTCAAGGATTGATCCATACCTAATTTCAAATCGTGAAGCTAACTCTTCAATTATAATTGATTTGTTATAGATCTCATCATATACAATGATTTTAGCTTCAACCACAAGGTGACGTTAGTTTTATCTTTGGACGCTTCCCATATAACCTCATTTAACAAACACAATTGTATAGTGAACAAAGAATTCAAATCAATATCCTAAAACTCCTCATCAGAAATCATTTCTAGCTTCTTTGCTTTCCCATATAATGCCTTCTTCAATACATTATGAATAATGGTTGCCTTCAACATAACAATCAAATATTTCAATTTTAAATCTTGTAAATGACATCCTGATGTAGATAGATCACACATCCAAAGCTCTAATACCAATTATAGGGAAATTTTACCACATGTGAATGCCCATGACCTGATATAATAAGAAATCAAAAAATTCCAAGATAAAATTAAGAGAATAATCATAAAATACTAACAATTGGAGAAACACCAATTATCTTTATTTCATATAATATTGGTGATTAGAAGAAAAATAAAAAAAATTCTCACAATATCACTTAGCACATAATTCTCCCAAAAACACAAAAGAATACAAGAAGAGAGGGTTTGAGCATAATAAACCTAATTTTATTGAATTCATAATATTATAATATAAATTATTATGTTATTTAGGATGACACAATGAGGGTTACTATAAGGCCTCTTATTTCAAGGAAAGGGAATAGGGCCTTAACATTGTATGAGGTTATTAATCCTATTATTAAGGGTGGAGTTATAGTAACATTTATGAGTATGGGATATATGAGTGTCAAAGGCATGACTAAGATCTCTAATAGAGGTTTATAAATGGGTAGATCATAGGTACTGTAGAATTATGTGAGCATTGTATGTTTGGTAAGCATAAGTGAGTTACCTTTTTAGCAGCTACACATAGTATGAATGGGCCTCTTGAATGCATCCATTTATATTTGTGTTGTCCTATAAGGCTGGATCATGGTACCTACTGAAATTTATTGATGACTTCTCTATAACGGTGTGAAGTTATTTTACTAAAAATAAAAATGACATGTTTACTGTTTTCAAGCATTAGAAGACCCTACTAGAGAAGCAAACTAAGAGATAGGTTTAATGTCTTAAGATATATAATGGCCATAAGTTTCTAAATTAGTGTAACATCCCAACCTCACTATAGAATATCTCATTTAATTTTATAAGGCTCATTATGCCTTGAACACTAACCATCTCATTATATTCTATCCCTACAATCATCCTGCTACATGGTAGATTAGTTCATTCAAGTTTAGCTCATGATCGCATTTTGGATTTAATACCATTTTTAACACCCTTATCCCATATTGGTCATACGTAATTACCTGTATCACTTCTGGGATTGATAATTGACCTCACAAATCAGTATGAGTAATTTTGAGCATGCTTTTTTTACCAAGTCATATGTATCTCAAAAAACTTTCTAGAAGGTCATCCATTCTTGGCCTACTCTAAGATAAACTATATAGTTCTCAAATGAAATGTTGATAGATGAAATTTATTGATTATTTTCATGTCTAAAAATATCATTTATCCCTCATTAATTCTATTAGATTTAATCTTTTCGTCGAGTTTTTCTCCTTTGAATAGATTTTACAGGAAAGAAAAGAATTGAAGAAATTCAAGGAGAAATCAATGAAAAGAAGAAATCAAGTAGAGAACACATCAAGAAATGTTGCATCAAGGAGAGCGAAGTTGGAAAGGGAACAAATACATCAAGAGAAGCTAAGCTGAAACTTTCAAAGGAATTGAGTGGAAAGATCAAAAACACGGGGGTCCCGTGTTTCATAAACACGGGCCGTGTAATTTATCCCGAGTATCCATCTTTAAATCCTTGTCAGCAGAGCAGTTGTAAGAAAACATGGAGGTACCGTGTTTTCATTTAAAAACATGTAATTATCCGCGCGACTTGTTTCTGATAAATTTTATCTGAGAATAGAGTTCGGGACAGAACAAGGGGATCGAAAAACATTTGGAATGTATTTTTCTTCCTTTATTCCTGTAGAACATACATGTAATGCACAATTCAAACTTTTGATCTTCTTGAATTCTATTGATGATTTGACATTCTGCACTTCAATTGATAAGTTTCCTCTATTCCTTTGTAAATTTCAGTATCTTCATTTTTGTTGAATCTAAGTAGGTTTTCTGTAATTTTATTTGTGTTCACTACATTATCATCTAATTGTTGCAATAATAGAATTCGTGAATGCATTGTTGTTATTAATTTTCAAGATATATGTGTAATTGAATGAATTGTGAATATGCAGAAACTTGAGTAATTAGAACATGGTAGGATGATTTGAGGATGGAATTATAACCTAATTACCATTTCATACTTTAAATGTTTGATTCTAGATGAGGTTTAATTGAATTAATGGATCGAATTGAATGATTCCATATCATAGATTAAGATTCTTGAACTAATTAGATTGATCACCTATTTGGTTTAGAACTTGATCTTTGCTAAGACAATGAAATTAACCCGTATTTGTTAATTAAATTTGTCTATAGTAGCAAGAAGATTAATTATTAATCTTATCCATTAATTCGTGCAATTGCATGATCCGAGATTTTGTGATTATGATTGTAGTTGGCTGCTTCCCGTTCATAATGCTACCATTAATTGAACCTAGTGTTCGTAACTTAGATTATTAAATGGGCATAAAAATAAATTGAGAGCATATTCAATTTATTAAGGTTGAGAGGAAGTATGGGAATTTGTTATTCTGAGTTTCCTAAGTCAACATTAAATTGTTTAGAATCATTCTTCCTATTTGAATGTATGACATTTTAATTCCATCACTAATTCATTCCTTCCCTAATTGTTAATTAGTGATTAAGATTTAGTACAATCGAATTTAGTATAAGAATCAATGAAATTGTATAAACAGGGTTATAACATCAATAGAAAAATTAGTGATTAAAACGTCATTCCTTGTGGGTTCGACTCCTTCTTGCCATATACTACGTATTTGGGAATTAGGATTTATTTATTAAATTTGTTGTGCATACGACAGTGCATCAAATTTTTGGCGCCGTTGCTGGGGATTGGCAATTATAATCTCTAGTTTTGTTTTTGTTGTGGTTTCTTATTTTAGTTTTGATAAATTCTTCACGTGAACTCATCTAATCTTTGATTGTGTGAAATCTTCAGGCACTCACAATTGAGATAATTTGCAATCGAGCATCAAGGACAAATTATTCCAGCCATAGATCCAAACTCATCTTCTCCAATTGCATCTAGGACGAGAAGGAAGTTGGAACAAGCTAGTCAAATTCCATCACCTTTTGAAGAAAGTTCCACAAATTTGGGAGAAGAAGACAGTATAGAGGATTTGTGTAGTACACCTTGCTACATTAATCCACCGATGGTGGATCGAACTCTCAAGGAGCTAGCTGCTCCTGTCTTCAACCCTAATCTTTTATGCATTAATTATCTTGCTGATAATGATACTTATGAAATCAAACCTGGATTAATATGAGCCTTACCTATTTTCACAGGTTTTAGAGACAACAATTCCATGGGTTCAGGCTGTTTCACCGACCCAAATAAATTTCTCAAGGAATTCCATATAGCTTGTTCTGGTATGAAACCGAATGGAGTAAGTGTAGAATAATTTAAACTCAAAGCTTTTCCTTTTTCTTTAGCTGATGCTGCTAAGGAATGGTTATATGATTTACCAGCGGGCTCAGTAAACACTTGGACTGATATGCAAAAGGTTTTCCTTGAAAAATATTTCCCTTCATCAAGAGCAACTAATATAAGAAAGGAAATATGTGGTATTAGGCAAGATGGAGGAGAATATTTACATGAATATTGGGAACATTTCAAGGAATTGTGTGGTAGTTGTCCTAATCATCAAATTAGTGAACAATTATTAATACAATATTTTTACGAAGGTTTATCTCCTATGGATCGCAATATGATAGATGCTGCTAGTGGTGGTGCTTTAGTTGATAAAACACCCATCGAAGCTAAAAGGTTAATTGCTAATATGACATCTAACTCTCAATATTCTAATAGGGGTAATACTTCTATGTCTCAACAGGTGAAAGAAACCAATATTGCTTAATTAAAAACACAAGTATCGAATTTGACAACTCTTGTGGAAAGAGTTGTAGGAGAAAAGATTCCTACCAAGGTATGTGGAATTTGTTCTTTTATTGGTCATCCAACTGACATGTGTCCTAATTTGCAGGAAGAATAACAAGTAAACGCCATTGGAGGACAACCATTACCAAAAAGGAATGATCCATTTGCTCCAACATATAATCCTGGATGGAAGAATCACCCGAATCTAAGGTATGGAAACACTCAACAAAGTGGTAACTCATATTTCCGACCACAGATGTATCAAAATCAGCAAGGAGCAAATCCACCTCCCGGGTTTTTCCAAATTCCACCAAATCAGCAAAGACCACCATTTCAACTGATGCCTCCACCGCAAGTTCCACAACAATTGGGAGGTATGCCTTTGGAAGACTTGGTAAAATCTTTGGCTACCAATACATTACAATTCCAACAAGAGACCAGAAATGGTATTAAGAATCTGGAAAATCAAGTGAGTCAACTAGCAGATTCCCTTGAAAAATGCAAGCACAAGGCTCTTCAAAATTTCCTAGCTAGACTAAAAGAAATCCTAAGGAAAATGCTAGTTCTATCACAACTCGTAGTGGAAAACAATTGTCAGATCCAAGAAAAGTGAGTGAAGAAGATGACACAAGGAAAGAGCCAGATGAAACAATGGATGAAGAAGAAATAAGTGAAGATTCACTACAAACAATGAAGAGTAAGTCACATTCTCCTATAAAAATTCCTGCTCCTTTTCCTAGCAGGTTTGCCAAAAACAAGAAGGTAAATCATGACAAGGAGATATTTGACATATTCAAGAAGGTAGAAGTTAACCTTCCTCTCATTGATGCGATCAAACAAGTACCCAGGTATGCAAAATTCCTTAAGAATTTGTGTATTAACAAAAGGAAACTTAATGAGAATGAGAAGGTAAGTGTGGGAGAAAATGTATCAGCAATATTGCAAAGAAAGCTTCCACCAAAGTGCAAAGATCCAGGTATTTTCACTATACCTTGCAAAATTGGAAACACGAGGTATGAAAAATGCATGTTTGACTTAGGTGCTTCAATAAATGTCATGCCTTTATCTATCTTTAACACCCTAAGTCTAGGTCCTTTAAAGGAAACTCGTGTTGTTATCCAATTGGCTGATAGATCTAACATATATCCTGAAGGGGTTATTGAAGATGTCTTAGTTCAGGTAAATGAGTTGGTTTTTCCTGCAGATTTTTATGTGTTAGATATGTAAGATAATGGTTTAGTTAACCCCTCTCCTATATTTTTAGGTATACCATTCCTAAAAACTTCAAAAACAAAAATTGATGTCCACGATGGAGTGTTAACCATGGAATTTGACGGTGAAGTTATTAAATTTAACATATATGATTCCTTGAGATATCCTACAGATGGTGAAGAGGTATCTATGATTGATGTCATTGAGAATTTAACTGAAATGGTGTACCAACTATCATCAGTTGATCCTTTGGAAATAACTTTGACACAAGGTATAGAAACTGATAGATTGGAAGAATTGAACAGATTGTATGATGTTGAAGAAGAAATCAAGGAGGTAGTGGCTGCTTTGGGAACATGTCCTAGTAGAATTGGAAAATTTGTGGATTTTCCATTGACAGTGGATAGACCTATACCTTCCATTGAACAACCACCTGAAGTGGAGTTGAAGCCTTTACCGGACCATCTCAAATATGCATTCTTAGGAGATAAGAATACCCTTCCGGTTATCATATCTAGTGAACTAACATCTCAACAAGAAGAAAAATTGATAAATGTGTTGAAGAAATACAAATCAGCTTTGGGATGGAGAGTTGCTGATATTAAGGGTATTAGCCCTTCAGTTTGTATGCATCGGATTTTAATGGAAGAGGACGTGAAGCCAAGTAGACAAGTACAACGTAGGCTGAATCCGATAATGATGGAAGTTGTGAAGAAAGAGGTTTTAAAGTTGCTAAGTGTAGGAGTCATATACCCAATTTCTGATAGTAGTTGGGTAAGTCCGCTTCAGGTTGTCCCAAAGAAAACAGGAATAACAGTAGTGGAGAATGATAAAGGAGAGATGGTTCCTACTAGAGTTCAAAATGGTTGGAGGGTATGTGTTGATTATAGAAAGCTGAACTCCATCACTAGGAAAGATCATTTTCCTTTACCATTTATGGATCAAATGTTAGAACGGCTAGCGGGTCATGCTTATTATTGTTTTCTTGATGGTTATTCTGGATATGTGCAGGTTCCCATAGCTCCAGAAGATTAAGAGAAAACCACATTTACATGTTTCTACGGTACGTTTGCGTATCGACGTATGTCATTTGGATTGTGTAATGCTCCAGCTACATTTCAAAGGTGTATGGTAAGTATATTTTCCGAATATCTGGAGAAAATTATCGAGGTATTCATGGATGATTTTAGTATTCATGGAGATACTTTTGAAGAATGCCTAGGTAATTTGACCCTTATCTTGAAAAGATATTTGGAAAAAAATCTTATGCTAAACTCTGAAAAATGCCATTTTATGGTCCAACAAGGAATAGTTTTGGGACATGTTATTTCAGCCAAAGGAATTGAAGTAGATAAAGCAAACATTGATCTTATTTCTTCATTACCTTATCCATCAACTGTCAAAGATGTGCGATCATTTTTAGGGCATGCCGGGTTTTACCGCCGATTTATCAAGGATTTTTCTAAAATAGCCCAACCATTATGCAAGCTTCTTCAAAAAGAAAAGGAATTTCAATTTGATGACGCATGCCAGAGATCATTTGACTATTTAAAGGAAAATTTGATAAGTGCACCCATTCTTCAACCACCTGATTGGAACTTCCCATTTGAATTGATGTGTGATGCATCTAACTTTGCTGTTGGTGCGGTGTTAGTTCAAAGGATCGGGAAAGATCCACACGTGATATATTATGCCTCACACACATTGAATGAAGCTCAACTTAACTATACAACTACCGAAAAGGAGCTTCTTGCTATTGTCTTTGCTTTGGATAAATTTTGTTCTTATCTGTTAGGAACTGAAATAATTGTTTATTCTGATCATGCAGCGTTGAAATATTTGTTAGCAAAGAAAGAGACAAAACCACGACTGATTAGATGGATTCTTCTACTCCAAGAATTCAATATATGCATTAAAGATAAGAAAGGAACAGAAAACGGAGTAGCAGATCATCAAAGTCGGTTAATCAAAGAAGTTGAAGTTGAAATACCTATCAATGAAGCATTTTCGGACGAACAACTTCATGTCATTGGGAATGAGATACCATGGTATGCTGACATGGTAAATTTTTTGGTAGCTAAGGTATTCCCATCACACTTTACAAAAGCACAGAAAGATAGAATGAAAAGTCAGGCAAAATATTTTGTATGGGACGATCCATACTTGTGGAAACAATGTGCCGATCAAATCATTAGAAGATGTATTCCTGATAGTGAGGTTCTGTCTATTTTACACTTTTGTCACAGTTATGCTTGTGGGGGACACTTTGGTCCCAAGCGAACATCTTATAAAATTTTAGAGAGTGGATTCTTTTGGCCTACATTGTTTAGGAATGCTCATGAATTTTGTAAAACGTGTGAAAACTGTCAAAAGACTGGGGGATTAGGTCCTAGAAATGAAATGCCACAAACTCCTATCATAGCATGCGAAATCTTTGATGTTTGGGGTATAGATTTTATGGGACCCTTTCCATCCTCTTTCGGGTTCAAATACATTCTTATTGCTGTTGATTATGTGTCAAAATGGGTGGAGGCTAAGGCCACCCGTACTGATGATGCTAAGGTTGTTGCAGAATTTCTTCGAACTAACATTTTTGCAAGGTTTGGTGTACCAAGAGCCATCATCAACGACAAATGTTCACACTTCTGCAACAGAACCGTAGAAGCTCTATTAAAGAAATATCATGTGACACATCGAATATCTACAACACATCATCCACAAACCAATGGTCAGGCTGAGGTATCCAACCGGAAAATCAAATCAATCTTGGAAAAAATGGTGAAACCAACTAGAAAGGATTGGAGCTTACATCTTAATGATGCTCTCTGGGCTGATCGTACAGCTTTCAAGACTCCAATTGGTATGTCTCCATATCTTCTAGTGTACGGTAAGCCTTGTCATCTACCAGTTGAGTTAGAACATAAAGCTTTTTGGGCCGTAAAGAAATGTAACATGGAGTTAACTGAAGTTGGAAGACATAGGCGACTCCAACTACAAGAATTGGAAGAAATAAGAAATGATGCTTTTGAAACTGCATTGAGATATAAAGATAGAACTAAGGCAGTTCATGATAAGTTCATTCTTAGAAAGAGTTTTGAAATTGGTCAAAAAGTTTTATTATATCATTCTCGATTGAAGTTGTTTCCAAGAAAATTGAGGTCGAGATGGATCGGCCCGTTTGTTGTGACTAATGTGTTTTCTCATGGTGCAGTTGAAATTAAGAGTGAGAAAACAAGAAAGATGTGGAAGGTCAATGGAAACCTCCTCAAACCTTACTACGAAGGACATCAAGTGCACAATTTGGAAGTGGTTGATCTTACCACTCCCAATTATGAAGGCTGAATGACTCGTATTTTGTCACTTGGGAAACACCCAAGTGTTGTACATAAGTTTTCCGTATCTCGTACTTTTCTTTTTACATAGTTGGTATAAATTTGTATGTACATAATGTGTATATGTGTGGAAATACTTTAGTAGTTTATAAAAAAAAAATAAAAAAAAAATACGGGGGGTCCGTATTTGTGAACACGACCCGTGTTTTTCTCTCTACAGGAAAATTTCAAAATTCCAGAGAGCTCCAAAATTAACACGGGGGGTCCGTATTTCTAAACACAGCCCGTGTTTCTCTGTCTGCAGAAAAATTCAGAATTCCAGAGAGCTTCAAAAATAACACGGGGGGTCCGTATTTTCAAACACGGCCCGTGTTACCTTCTCAGTCAGAAACAAAATGCTTATCAATTAACACGGGGGTACCGTATTTCTGAAATACGGTCCGTGTTTCTTTCCAGTATCCTTTTTCTCCCCCGTGTTTTCAGATCTGAAAAAACACGGCCCTTTGTTCTCTTCTCTCCATATCTTCGCAGCGCTCCTCTGCGTGTATTCTCCTTCGAAATCCTCCATTTTTCTCACTAAAATCTTCAAATCTTAACAAATCCTACTCCATTAACATTCCATTTTCTTTCTCCACCTTTAAATTTCTTTTCTCTGCCGACTTTTGTGTCATTCCACTACAGAAATAGGCGACATCATTCTTGTAAAACCCTAATTTGAATTCAAGCATTAACCCTTCCATTTTCTGGAAATTACATTAGGGTTTTCATGGCATCTATTATTCAAATATCCTTCCTCTAATTTTTGCATTTTTATAGCCTGTTTTCACACAATCAAGGTAAGTGGTTCTTCCCCATCTTGCAGCAATGTTGATTCGGCTTCTTTGCTTTTAGTTACATATGCTGATACAATGTGATTGGATATTGGGTGAATTTGTTCCATAACTTGCACCATTATAAAACTGGGTGAATGATATGGTTAGGGCATATGTATGCATTCCGTGAATATTGTTATAGTTATCATTGCAGCCTAATCATATTCTTCAAGAGCAACATTATGTATATGCTGCAATTTCAAGTTTAAGACATTGTTTCTTACCTTCAAAGTGGTAATCTTTATGTAGATGGCACCGAAAAAGAAGCAGCGTGCTGAAGGCGAATCCTCAAGGTCCCGATCATCACCAACTCAAGCGAGACAACGACGTAATCGACCCAACGATTTAGGTATAATTTTTACCACACCCGAACAACAACAAAGGTACGATTACTTATCTCAAAGGCGTATCACTGGCACTCGATATCTGGATGATGGTTGTTTACATACATTAGGTATTCATGATCAAGTCATGCGCATGCTTGAAACTATAGGATTGCAAAACTTTTTCTATTGTACGAATCATACCTATAGGCGCTTGAATTTAGAATTTTTGAGTACTTTTGAACTTTGTGCTGAAGTTGGTGACATTGATGATACTAAAAATAATCAAGGGTCTGTTTCTTTTCACCTTTTTAATGAAGATAGGCAATTAGAAGTGAATGAACTTGCCCACATTTTTATGTTGCCTTCACAGGGGTTCAGATTCATTTTACCCTGGTTCCATGCCAACAATTTTTTCACTAAAATAGGTGATATAGCGAATATGCCTACTCCCGATACCTTCCGCATTTCGGAAGCCAAATCCTCTAGGATTTTTAACCTAGTCTTCCGATATATTCAAAGGCTTTTGGCTACTACCATCTTTGGGAGGGGAGATAGTACCGGGGTGGTTCGTTCAATTGAACTTTTCTTTCTCTACTCTATGCTTGAACACTACTTTGTTGATATTGCCTATTTTATTGCAAAACAATTTCAAAGGGTCGGTAATTCCAAACAGGGGGACATTGTCATCAGTGGTTTAATTACCACCATCTGTGTAAGTTTGGACATACCCCTTCCTGAGGATATGCCCATTGAGGCCATGAGCACCCGCATTGATATCGAACATTGCCGCCTTACGCATCTTATTGAGCATCAGGGTAATGCATGGTACCTTTCTTACCAGGGACGTGTTTTCTTTCCTCTTCCTAACACAACCAAAACCGACCCTTTAAACCCATTGAACTGGCAGCCTAGTGAGGATGATGATAACCCTGCCCCGTTAGCCATCGAACATCCTATTCTACCTCATGGTGACCATGCACCACCACCACCACCACACTGATCCCAAGCCAGCTCTTCTTCCACCTCAACTTTTGTCCCCGAATGGCATCTCCAATTTCAAAATCAAGTGTATTCCCAATTGGATTCCATTCACCATAACCAAAATCAGATGATGGAGATGATGAAGAATCTCTATGATTTCCATCTCGGGAGCCGAGACCCACCTCCACCTCCCTCTTGAAACCTATTCTTCATCTTTCTCTTGCATTTGTTCATTAGGGACAATGAACACAATAAGTAAGGGGGTGCATTAGCATTCATAGGCTTGTGATTATTCTTAAGTAGAAATAGTTAGTAAATGTTATATATGTATGCTAAGTGGTAGTTAGTTAATTTATTCCTATCTACTTTACATACTAGTTGTTCATTTGAAAAAAAAACAGGGAATATTAGATTTGAGTAATCCATATACGAAGTAAAACAAAGTATAGGACTGAATTATTTTCAAAAAGGATAATTTTATACTTATTGTATGTTTTGATCAACATCTTTTGAAACCTTAAAGATAGAAATTGAAGATGTGATAACAGTGAAGGAAAGAAAGTTAGAATGATTAGAGATCAAATCATGCATTGACTAGGAATAGGATGAAATTTAAAATTGGTGGATATAACATTGTGAGCGCTAGAGCCTAACCTTTGGATACATTGCTTATCCAAAATATATTTCTGTTTTGTGTGTGTTCTCCAATGATATGTGAAACTAGAATTTGCCATTAGTTCTCTTCAAAACTGCATAGAACTTTAGGATATTTGAAAATGATAAAGGCACTCTTCTTTCTTTGTTAGCTACAAGACCAAATAGCCCACCTTGAAAATTATTATCCATTGCATAACCCCTTTGAGCCTAAAGACCTGTTCTATTGATATAACCTTTATTAACAACTAATCTCCATATGTATTTTCCTTCCTTACTCTACGACTAGTGGAGCAAAATTATTTTTAAGGAGAACTTTTTTTATTTTTAAGGTGAAATTTAAGCATGGGGGTGTGGATATCATAAAAAAATGGAGGAAGTAGCTAAGCATTTTTTTCTTCAAAAAAAAAAAGAAGAAGAAGAGTAGAATAAAATTTCATGTCTTTTTATGTTATTTGGTTGAATGGAAGGGTTTGAAATTATAAAAAAAAAAAAGAAAAAAAAAGAAAAAGAAAAAGGGGGAAGTGAAGTAAAGGAGAAGAGGAGGAATTGTAATTTAATTGAAATAAAGAAATTGCTTCTCTAGTTGGTAGAGTCTAGCGGTGGCGAATTGAGAATAATGGCAAACATATGGGCGATCATTATCATTTGGAGTAAATTTGAGAGTAAACACATCATACCCTATACACTAAAGAGTGAGCGTTTCCACATCTCGAAAGTAAGAATTTACCAATTTGAATTTCATTAGTCTTAATCTAATTTGCATGATGAGATACTAATTATTATAATTTTCATTCCTTAACCGTCTGAGCATTTGATACGACTGTTTTTAAGGTGATTTAAGATGTGATCCAAAAATATTTTTATCATTGATATTTCATGATTTACAAGTATTTTTCAGTCCCAGTACAAGTTGAGCTTCGTACATGAATAACTCCAATCTAATAAATCTTGTGTTCTGTGACCTGTTTCTCTTGCGTTTCTTGATGTATTCATGTGCATGTTATGATATTGCTCGAGGACAAGCAATAATTCAAGCATGGGGGTATTTGATAGATGAGATTTATTGATTATTTTCATGTCTAAAAATATCATTTATCCCTCATTAATTCTATTAGATTTAATCTTTTCGTCGAGTTTTCCTCCTTTGAATAGATTTTACAGGAAAGAAAAGAATTGAAGAAATTCAAGGAGAAATCAATGAAAAGAAGAAATCAAGTAGAGAACACATCAAGAAATGTTGCATCAAGGAGAGCGAAGTTGGAAAGAGAACAAATACATCAAGAGAAGCTAAGCTGAAACTTTCAAAGGAATTGAGTGGAAAGATCAAAAACATGGGGGTCTCGTGTTTCATAAACACGGGTCGTGTTATTTATCCCGAGTATCGATCTTTAAATCCTTGTCAGCTGAGCAGTTGTAAGAAAACACGGGGGTCCCGTGTTTCCAAAACACGGACCGTGTTTTCATTTAAAAATGTGTAACTGTCCGCGCGACTTGTTTCTGATAAATTTTATCTAAGAACAGAGTTCGGGACAAAACGAGGGGATCGAAAAACATTTGGAATGTATTTTTCTTCCTTTATTCCTGTAGAACATACATGTAATGCACAATTCAAACTTTTGATCTTCTTGAATTCTATTGATGATTTGACATTCTGCACTTCAATTGATAAGTTTCCTCTATTCCTTTGTAAATTTCAGTATCTTCATTTTCGCTGAATCTAAGTAGGTTTTCTGTAATTTTATTTGTGTTCACTACATTATCATCTAATTGTTGCAATAATAGAATTCGTGAATGCGTTGTTGTTATTAATTTTCAAGATATATGTGTAATTGTATGAATTGTGAATATGCAGAAATTTGAGTAATTAGAACATGGTAGGATGATTTGAGGATGGAATTATAACCTAATTACCATTCCATACTTTAAATGTTTGATTCTAGATGAAGTTTAATTGAATTAATGGATCGAATTAAATGATTCCATATCATAGATTAAGATTCTTGAACTAATTAGATTGATCACCTATTTGGTTTAGAACTTGATCTTTGCTAAGACAATGAAATTAACCCGTATTTGTTAATTAAATTTGTCTATAGTAGCAAGAAGATTAATTATTAATCTTATCCATTAATTCGTGCAATTGCATGATCCGAGCTTTTGTGATTATGATTGTAGTTGGCTGCTTCCCGTTCATAATGCTACCATTAATTGAATCTAGTGTTCGTAACTTAGATTATTAAATGGGCATAAAAATAAATTGAGAGCATATTCAATTTATTAAGGTTGAGAGGAAGTATGGGAATTTGTTATTCTGAGTTTCCTAAGTCAACATTAAATTGTTTAGAATCATTCTTCTTATTTGAATGTATGGCATTTTGATTCCATCACCAATTCATTCCTTCCCTAATTGTCAATTAGTGATTAAGATTTAGTATAATCGAATTTAGTATAAGAATCAATGAAATTGTATGAATAGGGTTATAACATCAATAGAAAAATTAGTGATTAAAATGTCATTCCTTGTGGGTTCGACTCCTTCTTGCCATATACTACGTATTTGGGAATTAGGATTTATTTATTAAATTTGTTGTGCATACGACAGTGCATCAAATGTTTCCTAAAAAAGAGGTGCACCTTATTGGTGTAAATAGTAATCTCCATCATTTAAGTCTCTATTATATACCACATAACTTGGGTATTACAAGAAAATTTTCATTAATTACTATGAGGACTATGAGATGTCTAGGCACCACACATAGGTTGGAAGACCACCACATAATGAGGTTGATGAGAGGATTAATAGATTCCTATTAGAAAAGACTTGATGAATTTTATCACATGCTAGATTATGTATGGAGTTTTGGGATGAAATAGTTTCCATGGTAGCACTCCTGGTGAATAAGTTACTTAATTGATCCACTCAGCTAAAGAAACCTAAAGAGGTATGGTTTGGCAAACCTATTGATTACTCAAATTATGGTTTTTAGGATGTTCTACTTATGCCTATATGAATGATGGGAAGCTTGATCCTAGAACCAAGAAGTAAATTTTTCTTTGTTATAAATTTGGAGTGAAGGGGTATGGGCTGTGGGGTCTGACCGCATCCAAATTTCTAACTAGTAAGGATTTAACCTTTAATGAGTTTGTGTTCCTCTAGAAGGCTAAGTATTCTACTAAAATATGATATAAGGAGATTGAGTAGGAGAATCTCCATGGTGTTAGGAGAAAGGTGGAGGTGTATGTTGATTTAGATCAAATAGACCCACTATCCTTGAGGTAGAAGGATTCATGTAACAAGTGGACCAATTAGGGATTGCTCTAGATTAACCATGAACGGTTGTGAGGTCCCTTTTATATATGGATTCGAAGAGTTAGTAGGTTATTCTTTATCCAATTTCTAGATTGTTATTAACGTGTATTAGTTAGTGTCATACTCATGTCATTTCTACGGTTGATTTTTCTAAGTGGTATGGTGTTATGGAGGAGGAGATATAATCTTTGTAGAAGAATCAAAGTTATAAAATTGTAAAGTTACCTATGGATAAGGAAATTATTGATTGTAGATGGGTGTACAAGTTCAAATAATAAAACCCTAAGAGTCGAGAAACTAAAATGCAAAACTCTTTTAGTTATAAGTGAGTTAAGTTAAATACCTAGTGTAGTTTACAACGATGTATTTTTACCGGTTGTCAAAAATACTTCCATTTGTACTTTACTTATGTTTGTGTCTATACGAGATATAGAGTTATAGAAATTTGATGCTAAAATAATGTTACCACATGGTGAGCTTGAAGAGAAGATCTGTATACACCAACTAGAATGTTTCATTATTAAAGCAAGCAAGATCATATAAGCTTATTAAAGAAGTCATTGTATGATTTAAAGTTAGGATACTTCATCCTTTTAGGTAACTTGAGTTATTTAACATTTGTATTAGTGGAGGTTAAATTTCCTTAATTAGGTCATTTAACTCATTTTTGTAGAATTTTAAAACCCTAGTTATATTTTTAAAATATTTTGTTCAATACTCATTGTCATTTATTACGGATTTGAGTTCCATAAGACTTATAGGTCATTTTTAGCCTCTAAAATCTTTAGAGACTCCAAAATCTTTAGGCATGTAATCCGCCATCAAATATAATTTCTCTTCTTCAATTCTTATCCAAACCTCGTGAGAATGCATATGAGTCTTTCATTATTAATAAGAAATCATGGGAACCACTCATTTATTCTCTCAATTTTGTGGCTCCCTTAGTATCAAATTTGGGTTTTTCTTCCTTTAAGCATGAATTTACTCTTTTAGCCTTAGGTACTTTTTCTTCCTTCTTCTCCTAGCCATTCCCTTTTTGTGTAGGCATGTGTGGCCAGCCCCTTGGGCTCATTTTGTGGCTACGAATCAGAACCTCCATCATTGAGTGCTTGTTGAGATATATTCCCAATTAAAATTACTCTTTTACCCTTTAAACATTACTTTAGCAATTAAGTATTCTAAACCTAACCTAACTTGTGTCATTTTTTTTTCTATCTTCCTCCCCCATCCACAAAAAAATTCCTCTCCTTTCTTTTCCTCTCAAATTTTTTAGCCTTCATGGCCATTAAACAACAGTGTTGAAGTACGATTAAGCTTCCAAATTTTAAGGATAAGTTCTATGTGTAAGTTACTTTGTTTAAACCATGTTTAGGGTGCTTTTATTTTGGTTAAAGTATAGGACACTTTAGGTTTTTATAACATGTTCTTCATGATTCTAAGAATTCTTGAAATACTCATTCTGTTCTTGAGTAAAATGGCTTAATTACCCACTAATCATCTTAAGTAGGGTTAGATTTGGAATTAAACATGTTATTAGCTAAGTAAAGTATTATAGGAATACATTTTTTACTAAAATTAAGATATTTATGAAATATTTTGTCACTATTGAGATATTTTGGTGGTTTTAAGAATTTGTTTGAGATTTTGGCCTTATTATAAATAATACATTTTATAAGTAGTAATTTATCAATTTTGTGGGTAAATAGTAATTTTTGGTAAAAAAATATTTTTTTTCATTTAAGCTTCTTATCATAAAACGATATTTCTATCGTCCATGAATAATATTTTGCATGAATAGTGTTTTTGGAAGGAAAAAAGTCCATATGACTTATTTTTAACATTTTGAGTTATTTTCCACCACCAATTTGGTTTTTCATGTCCTCAAATATGATTCCTTATGCTTTAAGATATTTTTAGAGTTTTGCATTAAAATGGCTTTACATAATTGAGAATTATTTTATCTTCTTTGGCTTGTAAGCCTTATATTGTGATGTCTTAGGCTATGCCTATGGTTGGATTTACCCTTGTTAATGGTTTTGATTTGTTTTGGGATTCATGTCTTGGTTAGATTATAGATCCTTGGGATTCTTTTAAAGTGTTTTTTGGTACCTGATGAGTTATGACTCATCTTATGTGGTTGTGACTTTTTTCTTGTCAAAAAAGTTTAGAATTAAGTGTTGTTATGTGTGAACTTATGTGTTTCTTGATGTGTTAATTATGATCATTGTGAGTAAAATACTAAAATTCAAAGTGAAAGATCTCAAATTTGGAATGGGGCACTCTTTAGGATTAGCTACTCTAGAGATAAGATGAGAGCCCTCAATTGGTTTGGTTATTTATCGGGTGCCTCAACATCTTGAATAACGCCCTAATCTACTCTTCTTGACCATTTAGACTTCTTAGGGAGTGCGAACACTTAAGAATTAGGTGACCTAGGCATAGTGGGTATTGTGTTGCAATATTTGGGCAAGTATGACCAATGGATTGCAATTTCCCCATGTTACATGGTTGAAAAGGTATTATATTGCATTATGTGCGCTAGTATGACCGAGGAACATCATGTGTGTTCTCGGGTTGTCTTTGTATCTCCTTGAGTAATAAAGAATGAAAATATTTCTGTATTATTGTTTTATTAGTTACATTATGTGCACTATCCATGTTATGGAAATGTTGTTAGTTATTATTGTGTATTACTATTGTTATTATTTTGGTAAGGGTATTATGTGCACTATGCACTATCTTTAGTTATTAATCGGTTGCTTGAGATCATTTATGGTATTGCATAATGGTACTTGTATTACCTGTAGTTTATGCATGACCTTATGTTATTGCATATGAACTACCAATTACGTATAAGGTTACACCTTGTGTGTTGTATAATTGTTGAGTATGGTATTTGCTTAGGGTTTTTTTAGTTATTATGGTGTAGGTGATCTAGATACTTGGATCTTCGATTAGAGTCAAAGAGTAGGGCCTATAATGTTTTGTTTCATATTGAAACTCTCTAGTTTTTGGTTTTAGGTTGTGTGAGTTGGCTTTTTAACCTTGGATTAAGGTATTGTAATGTAAATAATTTTAGCTTTTGTGGTGTTTTATATTCTTGTTGTTTAATGTTTTTCATACCCAGCCTTACATTTGCCCTGGGTTAGGTAAACACATGCATCTTTCTTTATAATAGATGTGGCGGTAACATCCCTTATTTTTATTTTTTTGCTTCCACATTATGCTTTAAAAACAAAAACTTTAAGTTGAGAAAAATGGAGGAGGGGTTTACAGAAGCATTCGCCTAAATAATGGTACAAGAGGTTTGATCAGTTCATGATTGGGCATGAGTTCTCTAGAAGTGGCTACGATAAATGTGTATACTTGATGGAGGTGGGTGATCGTTCTCTAGTGCATCTTTTATTATATGTTGATGACATGCTTATGGTAGTAAGAAATTTTTTTGAAGTTAACATGACAACAAAAATATTGAAGAATGAGTTTGAGATGAAGGTTCTTAGAGCCAGAAAATGATACTTGGCATAGAGATCATTCAAGACCATAAGCATAAACTTACTTACTTGTCATAGGATTAGTACGTGAAAAAAGGATCTATAGAGATTTCATATGATATATGCCAAGTCAGATAGTACTCTGTTAGCTACTTACTTCAAATTATATGCTTTGAATTACTCCTAATCTAAAGGTGAGGGTTCACCACTTTAATGTTATGGGATGTGTGATGCATGTTATGGTTTGTACCAAGTCTGATATTGCTCAATCTTTGAATTTTGTGATTAGGTATATAGCAAATCCTGGGAAGGCTCATTACCATGTAGTGAAATGGACTTTAAGATACTTGAAGGGTATTGCATCACCTTTCCTGGAGTGTGAGAGGTTGAATGACTATGATTATAATGGAGATCTTGATAATATAAGGCCCACCTATGGTTATGTGTTTTTCCTTGGTGGTTCTACAATTAGCTAGAGATAATATTTGTAAGAGATGACTACATTGTTCGCTACCAAGATTGAATACATGGTTATAACATAGGATTTTAAAAAATTTGCATGATATGGAGGTTTAATTTATAAGCTTGGGTTTGATCATAGTGCTCATATTATTCAAAATGCTAGTTGAAGTGTTATATGATTGGCAAAGAATAAGAATTGTTTTCATCGTCAAATAAAGCACATTGCTATTAAATACTAATTCATCCAAGGTACCATTGTTGCAAGTAAGGTCGTATTCGAGAAGGTGACTACTATGAAGAATCTAGTGAATATGCTAACAAAGCCATTGACTATGAACAGGTTCAAGCATTGTTCAAACATGGTTAGTGTTCATGTGTCATGAGAACCTTCTAGGAATTTTTTTTAATGATGATCTTGTGTGTTCTTATGGTTAGCTATTACAAATACTTCACCAAGATGGAGATTATGAGCTTGTGACTTGTATATGGTGTGAAGCATATCATAAATGGTTATGTGCAAGAGTTTTGAGAAGTTTGGGGTAAAACAAAGACAGGATAAAGAAACACTAGGGATTGTGTGTATTTACATGATTGATGTGTTCCTTTGATTGTTGGATTTCCTACAAAATTGGCACAACCCAAGAGATTATGAGAAAACATTAGGGTGCCATGTTTATTAACATATACCTTATTTTCCCCGGTGCTCTACCTTTGCCTCAATCTCATTAATGATAGTCCATACTAATATAAATATATTGTGATTAGACCCTAATTAATATCACAAACTCTTTCTTCTCTTGTTCTCTTGTATCCTTAGAACTTAAAATGAGGGAACTTGTCAATTGAGTGATTTTGTGTGGATTGTTCATTGGTTTTCCTTATAATCATGATTTCTACACAATAAGATCATGAGAGTTACCCCTATTCTTTTTCTTGAATGTTTTTCTCTATTAAATTTTGGAATTCATAATTATGTTATATTAGGTCCTATGTGTTCACATTGGTCAATCTCTAACATGATGTTATACTTGAATCATATCCACTTTATTGGTCTCAACTTTGTTTCGGTGAGTAGTGACTATATGTAGGTCTTTGATGATGACCATTGTTTGTCATTGTTGGGGGTTGTTGGGTCTAAGAGTTAGGTTATTCAATTTTTATTTTTTATTTAATTTTCTTGTGCTTGGGATCTTTTGTGCTCTCATTAATTATTAAAACATTTAGTTGTTTCCCTCTACCTTGTGATTATGTATTTTGATGGTGTTGTGTTTGGTTTTGTAAACTAGTAACATATTCATATTATCGCATTACCTTCTTCAAGAGTTTTCTTTAATTATTGATGTTGCTTAAACTTGATTTTTAGCTTTGCATCTAATTTATGAGAAGCAGTGGTGACTGAACTTGTGTTAAATTTGATGGTGACATTCCCCATCATTTCATTTTAACTTTCATAATTAAAGTGCTTTAAACCAAAACTAAGATGTTACGCCATTAGATCATTGTGCATGATGATTTAATATAAATTCTTGCACTAGTTGGGTTCATGATGAACCATTTCATATAAAGGATCCTTATATTCTCATGGAACCAGGCTTATGCAAACATTTGCTCATGATTTACATAATTGTAACAATATATTTGATGAGTGTTTTGTTAGGAAATGCCAAGTAATACATCAAAGAGAAGAAACCATGAATCATTTAGGATTTTTATTGTTATAATTGATATATACTTTAAACCAAGGGAAAATAAATGACGTGTAGCAAAGAGTATAAGCATCTTGATGAAACAACTATTAGCTTATTTTGAATTACTTATCAAAAAATAATTATCTAAGATAATTATTTATTTAAAAAAATTATTTTAAATTTTTTCTACAATAAGTAATTATCTTAGGCAACTACTTTTGATAAGCAACTCCAAATATGGACTATAATAACAAGAATCAACCATGAGGAAAGACAATTTTCCATTATCTAGCAAAATAAGGTTGCTACGTAATATGAAGTTTATGCTACAATCTTCAAAGATTTTTTACCCTTGTTTTACGTATAACTAAAATCCAATTCATTGATCCCTACGCAAACAAAATTGATTCACTTATCTACCAAATGAAATACATCCTTTTACACTACTTTATACTTTTACACTAACTTAACAAATAATTTAGTCAACACACTTCTGAAAAAGTCTATTAGCTTATTAGCATCATTTGTTAGTCCCTATGATGCACAGAAACGTTGTTGTGCCCATGTTTCGTATCTCAGAAACGTTCAGGGACAAGAACAGGCATCGGAAACGTTAAACCGACAACTAGCAGAAAAATATTTGATAAAGTTCAAACTTCTTGTGGTAATTATCATTAATAGCCCTTATCTGTCAATTTTAGTTGTTGTAGTATCTATATTTTAATGAGAGAAAATTACCGATAGATTATAATTTTTTATTAATTGCTGCAACTTTACTTGCTAAAGACACAAGTTACAGAGCACTGTTTTTAAAATATTTTGGTATTAGAGTTGATATTAAAAGTATTTAAATAATTTTTTAAAAAAATATATATTAATAGTTTAAATTAATTAAGATAGATAGTAGTTTTAAAATTTTATTTTTATTCTTTTCTCTTAATTTTAATAAATTTAGTCTATTTTTTTAAAATATATATATAATTTTTTATTATTTTCTTACATCCCCGTTTCCTTAATTAACAAACAACGTTTCTACATTTTTTTCCATCTCCGTTTCCCCGTCCCCTTTCCATCTCCGTTTCCCCGTGCATCACTGGTCAGTACTTTATATGAATTGATTCAAATGCATCTTCTCGTTGATGGATGGCTATTAATCTTTTATTATGCTGAAAATGATTACTGATAATTTCTATAGGAAATTACCCAACAGTGTTCGCCGAAACACGTGTACACATGTATATATATGCATAAATATTTCGAGCAGACATCCTCATCATCTCCGTTTGATCGCTTCAAAGTTCACACTGGCGCTACAAATACAAAAGATAGCAACACTCACGAATCATGGTGATGGATCTGGACTGTTACATTGACCAATTCTCTACCGTAAAGCTAACTATTTACTGCCGTGCTTCCCTTCCATCTGCAATAGCCTTTACAGCTCCACTGACCTCATGCACAGCAAAATATCACGGGCAGAAGATAGCTGCTCAATCCGCACCAACACGCTTCCATGATTAAAATCCAATCGATCCATTTCTTGAATAGCTTTCTCCAGCATGTATTCGTAATGCGTACTCCACATATAATGGAGACCAGTATAAACATTTTTGCAATCAAGAATGGGACTGTCCATGCTCAGGTTTGTGACTAAATTCATAATCAAGGTGAACAAAAGCACGCTCTATTTCAGGCAGCAGCTCAAGCTTCTCCTGCAAGGCTTCCCCAATATCATGTGCCTCCTGCAATGGCATGGTGGCAGGCAAAACAATGTCCACTTCAACAAAATAGTGAGAACCAAATGTATATGCCCGGACAGTGTCGATGTGCCTTATAGCCTTGTGGTGGTTCCAGCAGAGGTATGTGAGCTTTCGCAAGTACTCAGGTGCAGCAGTTCTCCCAACCAACGAGTTTACATTTTCCAACACAGTCATCGACCATGTGCGAATTGTGTACAACGCCAGCTGAAAGACAGCAAAAAAGCCATGAGTCAAGAACAGAATTCTCACCTTATATCATAGAGCAAATCGAGAAGCAGACTTAAGGTCCAGAGTTGTCATGTTGCTAAAATCAATTGGGAATCACAGATGCCATAGCCTTCTAGCAAGTACATGAATGAGAATATCCATACTCAACAACTACAGTTAGCATAATAAAATTGTTTTTTTTTTTTGAAAGTGATAATTTTGCTTTGCCCATTTAAATATATTAAGTGTGCTACATGAAGGACAAATTTTTGGTGGATAGCTACCATTTTATCTGAAAACTACAGAAAAATAGAATACAAATCCTCTGTCATGTAACACCCACGAGAGAAGGAGAATGAAAAACTGTTTTCTTTATCTTCTTCCCCCCACCCCCAACTTACAATGATAGCTCCAACAGGGTCCATCCAGTCACTAACATAGTTAGCTAGGAGTGCAGCGACAAGGCCAATGATGTTGGTAATAACATCAAAGAAGTGGTCTTGTGCATAGGCTTTGACTATCTCATTGGTGAAGGATCGACAATACAGAACCAACAGAAATTTCACAACAGTAACTGACAACATGATGCCAACAAGCCACGCCTCTTGCTCTTTTGACAAGCTGAAATCATTGTCCTGGGAAATAATCCTTTCATTATGTTAGTTACATGGACAAAACGGTCACAGAAAAATGAAATACACCATCCACGTATGAAAATGCAACCTAAAATAACCAACAGAAGGTCAGGATTCGAAAAGGGCCACAATATCTGTTTGCAATAGGCTATCCTACATGCATCACTTACATCAGATAATAGCTGCCGCACCGACTCCAGGATAATCTGCAACCCTAAAGTGGCCATCACAGAAGCAAAAACAAGAATTCCCTGCACATAATTGTTTAGAGGCAGAGAAATAAGTATCACAAGTGACTGCAAGGCTGACAAGGATGGGATGGGAAGATGGCCCCCATGCCCAAATTTTTGTCAGCATAAATAAAGATACATTAACATAGATATATGCTGGAAAAGAAGTAGCAAAATAACTGAACAGATAAAGTTTTGTTGACACAGCAGCGAGAAAATTGGTATTGCAGGCTTGAGGAACAGATTTTGAATGTCCTTTACACCCGTAGCATTTAAAATTTTTTGAAGTATTTGTCTGTAGTCTCTTCTCTTCTTCAGTTGCATCTTGCAGCAATTTTCATCCTTTCAAAACTGATAATCACTTCATTTTCTCTCTTTTCTTTTCTTGGTACTCTCTTTCATTCCACCTCTATCAGACCAATTTACTACTTTCCTTACAAAATAAGTTAAGCATTTTACCGTAAAGTACTGGCTATTCTACAGTTTTTTTTTGTTTTGAAAATCGATAGATCCAAACTAAAAGTAAAGATTAATATTGTGTTATTGTGTTGTCACAAAATTTTGCAGAATGTTATAGTTGAATTTTTTTTTTTAAAAAATTGTAATTTGGGTATGTATGATACTAATCAGCATGATATTCAGTTGCTTATGGTTTGTCAATTAAAATCTTTAGCTGATAGAATGTATGCATCTTCAATATTGCTAACTCAACTAGTCGAGCAAGTATTCTCTGCAGAGAAGATAATAAAATAATTGACTTCATGATCGAATGAGGACTAATTTCATGATTGATTATTCAATCACATATCAAGAAGAAACAAATGTATGTCTCTATTGACAATGAAATGTTCGTGTAAGACTTCCTTGAAATGAAGGGCTGTTGTTTCCTCCCAGCATGAGCCTTATCTATTTCCACGTAGGAAATGCCAAATATAACTAACCATTATATTCATCTTTCTAGTAATCAAAAGTTTCCTCCTAAATCAAAACCCAAGATCACTAGATGAATACTGGAGCTTGAATTTTGTGGAAGATAATTTCAAAAGCAAAACAAAATTACTGGAAAGGTGGCATAATCAATGAGTGGGACAAGAAGAACATTTAATTTCCTAAGGAATACATCATAAGAAAGATAAAGAAGAAAATTGTAGCAGCTTCGGAACTACAGATAGACCCCTGATGGTGTTAACGTGGGTATAAAATAAATCCTTAGAGCTATTAACAAGCATACGGAAATTGAAAGGCACAAAAGAACAAATTTAATTTGCTCATCCCTGAAGTAGAAAAGGCAGACACAGTTGTGCAACAAATCTGAGCTGCCCATGGCTACCATGAGGGGGTCTGCTAGTGACAACAACTCAGACTCAGCTAATAAAAGTTGAAGAGAACAAAGGCACAAGAGTCAATGGCTTATTACATCTAAGTTATCAGGCAGCTAAGAACAATTTGGATAATACAAACATAACACATGATCATCACCTACTAACTACCAGTCACATAAGGAAAGCACCATTTTCAAAATTGATTTACAAGGTAATCATCTATGTAGAAAAATAACCTTGATCCTTGTAAAGTTTGAATCTCCATGACAGAAATGTGAGAAGAGAGGATAAGCAGTCTATTCCAATAATTCAATCCAAACAACTGATAGATGATTAATCAGTTGCTGTGTTTTGATCTAATAACATACATCTAATGGCATAAAATCATCACTACAACTTTCCAATAATCTCAACAATAAATTGCAAGAAATCCTACCAATGGCTGCATTCGCTTCTTTCCAATAGGGTACTGATATGGGTTTGATGTAGACATGGAGAATGCAGTGAACCACAGAATGAAACCAGATAGGAGATCAAGAAGTGAATCCAATGTGGATGCAATGATAGCAAGAGAGCCACTTCGAACTGATGCATAAACTTTTGCAACAAACAGGACCATGTTGGCAATATTTGATATCCTAATGGCAAATGTCTCACTTTTAGCCAACTTTTCACGTTCTTCCTGCAAAGAAAGAAAGCTAGAAGGAGCTTGGACCCAAAAAGTTTGCTATGATTAAAATAAACTAAACAGAAATGACATTATAGAGGAAGAAAAACAGAGAGACAGCGAGAGAGAGGGATAAACCTTTGACATTCGAGGGACAAAACCACGCTCTGCCAAGGCATCCATTTCATTGAATCCCTCAAGCATCTCTACTTGTTGCTGATAGTAGTCAGCAACATCATCTTCTGGGCCTAGAATTACATGAATGGAAAATTAATGGTCAGAAAAATATAGAACTCCCGGTCCACAAATTTCCCCATCGGTTCAATCTCTAACATAATTGATATGGATTGAGTACATGCAAACAGTGAAACAATTCAGTCGCTTACATGGATTTGACAATAAAACATAATATCTATTCTAATTGTCGGATCCTTTACAAGCAGCTGCAGGAGAAGTTGAGCAGATAGGGAAAAAGAAAAACTTACTGAAATTAGTTGGTCTTCAGCAAGATATCACAAAAGTTGCTGGCAAATACATAAAACTTTTCTCCTCAAAATTCAAATATTACTACAGAAAATAGTTGTGCTTAAGATTGAAACACAAACATTATACTTGTAAGCCAATAATATTGTTCCTTCCTAAACCAAGTATATATGCATATGCATGCACACTCGTACATATACATATGTATTATAAGGCTAGCTAGATGAATAAGTCAAGACAGGACCCCTTAGTTATTAAGCAATTTAACACAGAACCTCAAAACTCAGTGAATCTGATAAACTAATATATCTGAAGATGACAATCAACCATATTACAGTTAATTATGCAGACAAATGCTTGATACCTCCTCTGAGACTCTGCCCTTCATCACCATCAACCGTCATCATTGTTAGCAGTACCCCAAAGATTTTGCAGAAAATATTGAAGAAGAAATTAAAAGACAGATGAAAAACTCTCCCATGCCCTTCCCTCTTCCTCGAAACGATTCCATACTTATAACATAGACCAGAACAAGCAACAGTTAGTGGGGATTAAAAATGACAGATAGAAAACGACATCATATACAAAAAATTTAGTGAATGCAATTTAAGAATCCAACAAAAATGCCTAAAAAACCACACAATTGAAGATAGTGAAGATATTTGGTGGCAGAGAATTTGAGGAAAAACTAGCATGAAAAGTTGACACTTCAGCAAAAATAATCAAGGCAATTGCTGCTTTAAAACAAATGCTAGCGAACAAGAATACTACTTTTATCAGGGCACCATCCATTTAGCATTATCGAAAGTACTGACAGCAAAAAGTAATTCAATTAAGCAAATACTATCAAAAGCAAAGAATCGATGCAAATAAGAAAGTAAAGCCAACGATCATGTTTATTAAATTGTAAAACAAAAATAAAAAATATTATGTCCTCACATAAGCATTTCTGAACAACACAATCAGCAAGACAGCAACACAGACAGAATCAAATCATGACACCAAAAGGAAGCATTTTCCACAAATAAAATAATCACAAGGAAACAGAACAATTAATTTCTCTTTGGTTACCTAAAACCCCAAGGCAGTCGTGGAGTTTACGCGGCGGCTTCTCTTTATGCTCCGAGGCAGCCGTCATTTGGAAGCCATCAAAATTCAACCGCCAAGACCCATCACCACAGCTTCCGGCACTATCTCTGGTTTCCGGGACCAGCAGCCGCTTTTCTGAGTAATCCTGATCTAAGTCGAGCTCCAGCGCTTCCACCATTTCTGGGACAATCAGCGAGATAACTGGGAAAGAAACCCTTGGTGCGCTGATGTCTGATCGCCCAAAGTGGTAGGTACAGTCCGGACGTTCGAAGGAAATGGAGGGGCTAATTAGGGATTCGGTAACAAAAACTCATGGACCTTACCAATCGGGGTATTGCTCCGAGTCAAAAATATTCGCGGTACTCGTCGACGTCGACGGGCAGAAAGAAGCGCACCAGGAGAAGTGTAAATATTTTCCGAAATTGAATGGTCGTCGGGAAATGGGAACCAGATTATCTTCTTGATAATAATTAATGAATTGTTTTTTTATATTTGTTTCTCAGTATAAAACCTATAATTTTATTTACATATGTTTCACAGTACAAAATATATTATAAACATACAAAGTATTCAGTATTTTATTATTTATTTTGTCATTTATTTTTATTCATAATTACAAATAAAGTTTGAGTATTAATTAGGAAAAAAATATTAGTCAATTTAGGTATTGATTTTTTTTTAAATTTACTACTTTTTGATATATTTGTTAACATATTATTGATATTATATTATAAAATGGATAAAATATTAAAATATAATAAATGGATTTATCTTATGTGTATTTATCGACACTAGTTAAGTGTTGATTTTATTAGTTGCAAATCCTTAATTTGATAATAAAAAAAAACCTATTTAAGGATTTCACATGCTTAATTACGTAAGTGTTATACACTTTAAACGGTCAACAATTCATTTAAATCCTCTAAGTAATAAAGATAAAAGATCAATCAAGTTACTTACATAAAAGAAAAAGGTAACAAATACAAACTTTAATAGAATGATAAAAAATAAAAATTGTTTTAAAGTTAGACCATATGGTTGTTTTATATTGAACACCTTGAAAATCTCTTGGTAATATGATTTGAAACCTTCATATACATTATTTCATAAAAGGTTTTTAAGTTGGTTTTAATTTGGAAAATTAATTTCAAGTTAATTGACTTGGTATTGATTTTTGGTCAATGTCAATCAACTAGATCTTGATGGAAACTAGTTTTTCCTATCAGTTGTCTAATTTTGGACATTGATAAATTAGCTAGTTGTTTGTAGCTTACCTTGAGTAGCCTTAGGATGATCTTTAATATAGGGTTATATAATAGGTAAATTCTTTGTGATTTTATATGTGTTGCTTTGGTAGTGTGACAACAATGCCCCTCTCTCTACTCTATAGGTGACCTAAGCTTCTTATAGGGGGTATCAATAATTAAAGGTTAGTGAGTCCTTAGTGGTTTTATTTTCTATTGTCGGTAGTGCAATTATGTGGGTTTCTTGGTGGTATTTTTCATCTATTTATAAGCTTTGGATCCTTCGTGTGTAGTCTCGTCAAATAAGTTACCTGACTTTAGCTATTACAGATCACTCAGCCATGTTAAGACCTGCCCTTCTTATGATTCTCAGAGTGATGTTGGTGTTGATTCTCTCAAGCTGGAGGATTTGATAAATATCAAAAACCCTAATTTTACTATTTAAATTTGAGTTGAATGGGTGAATTTATAAATTAAAGGTTAATTTTCATTTTATAGCTTAAATGGTATTTTTTGGAGAATACAGGTTGAGTTCATTCATAGAAGGCACGTAGGTCGTGACTTGAAACCATAGACTTAATTGTTGTTTAACTAGACAACTAATTTTGGACAACCGGTTGATTAGTCATTTTTACACAAAATCAATTTAGTATCAACCTTATGCATTAAATGTTTAATTATTTAACTAATAAACTAGGTCTCCACAACCATTTCCCTTGTAATGACAATGGTAATTCTCTCTGTTAATAGAAATGGGGAACCAAATGACTAGATTGGTAAACATACTTTTGTTGGTAAGTAAAAAAGGGAATGTATTACTTCCAAATGCAAAGTGATTAGTACAACCATATTTAATATTACATCAATTAGGAATTAACAACCCTTCCATACAATTAACTAATCTTGTACAAGATTTGCTACTATGGAAGGTTACAAAATGATTTGCTAGATTTTTCGCAATTTGTTTCTTAATGCAAGGGGATTTATGGGGAAAAAAATACAAGCATTCATTTCCCTCCAAATGTGATATACTGCGACCGCTATTAGGGTATGTATTATATGTTTCCTTATCTCAGGACCATGACCACCATTTATAGCCCACCTCTTCAAGGGAGTCTAATTAGTAATATCTTGTTGGCATCCCAACTTATGAAGTAAAGGAAGCCATATTTTAGAGGCATAATAATATTGAAAGAATAGACACAAGAAGGTTTCCTCTATTGTAGAACAAAGCACACATATGTTGGATTGTATAAGTCCATAGTGCAGTAGTTTGTCTTGAGTTTGAAGTATTTCATGGGTTGTGAGCCACAAAACAAATTGATATCTCAGCACTGTAAATAGAGAACAAAATAGGTTAGAACAAGGAACCATTTCTGCTTTTGGTCTTGTTATCTCATATATCTTTGATATATTGAATTTTCCAACATTGATTATGTGGGTTTGGACATCATCGACATTGAAAAGAGTAAGGAAATTAGATGTAAGCATTAGGATTTTCTTAAGGCGCCATGAGCAGGCTATTATAATATCTGTATGCCATAGGTCTCAAGCCTTGATGTAATAAGCATGCACCCAATGAATCCAAAGTAGGTCCTTTTTGCTAGCTAAGTACCACAAAAGTCTTCCCATTGCAGCTAGCTTCCACCATTTGATATCAACCAATCCTAATCTACCCCTTCTTTTTAGGTTTGCAAATCTTTATTCGTGAAACATGAGCCTTTTTTATTATATCTTCTAAAAATAGTATTGATTCTTCAATAATTTGTTACGGGAGAGGGAAAACAAGGCACCAATAGGTATGGATGCTAAGTAGAACAAACCTAACTAGTTGTGACCTACCTACATAGCTTATTAAAGAGTCTTGAAAAGCTCTAATTTTAGTAGTGTATTTATTGATCAGTGGCATATAATGTTGAATGCCCAAGTATTTTCCATCAAGGGAAACACCAAGATAAGTAAAAGGAAGGTTTCCTTCAAGAATGTGGTACTTAGACAATATTTTTCCTTACATTTCTAAAGGTACAACTTCCCTATAATAGATTGAGCTCTTAGAAGCATTAAGGCATAACCCTGACATAGAAGAGAAGGGTTGGAGCCTCTCAAAGATATTCATATTGGAAGCTATGTTCCCTTTAATGAAGAAGAGAAAGTCATTAGCAAACATTAAGTGTAGGATCTTAACCCTTTTACATTTAGGATGCGGTGAGAAGTGAAGATCTAACCAAATAGTTATCATGGCTCGGTTAATGAATTCTATGATTAGTACAAATAGATATGGGGATAGAGGATCTCATTGACTTAGTACTCACTTTGCTTAAAAGGGGGTGGAGGATACCATTAAACATGATATACAAACTGATAGTAATAACACATGTCATAATTATTTTCACAAAAGCGAGGGGAAATGGAGTGAGTATAAAACAAATTCTAGAAAATCCCATCTCATTATATCATAGGTTTTCTTCATGTCAAACTTGAGCTTACACCGAGGAGATAAGTGCTTGTGGTAGTATTCTTTCACAAGTTCAGTGTCTAGAAGGATATTATCTCCAATGCTCCTGCCTTTGCTAAGGAATGATTACAATTCACTAACTTTTGTGAAGTGTGTTGCAACAAGCTATAGGCTTATACTCATAGGCTTTGGTAGAATATGGGACCTTTGGGATTTGGTTAAGACAAGTGATAATGAGGTTGTTGGGGAGACAACCATCTTAGAATAAATCACGTGTGCCTTTCCATGCATCCTCTCCTATAGTATCCCAAAATCTTTTAAAGAAAAATGCATTGAAACCATCAGGTCTTGGTGCCTTATCATTCCCCATCGAAAACACTACCTCTTTCACTTTCCTCTTAGATACAGGTGCAAGTAATTGGTGTTAGTGTTCCTCAAAAACAAGAGGGACTCTAAGTATGAATTTTGTTATGGTAATTCTGTCAAGTTGGTCATGTATTGGGGATTAACATCCCATAAGACGATTATAAAAATTAGAGAAAATTCCAAAGATACCATCTTGATCAGTATGAGTAGCACCGAGGTCATCTATAATGGTGTGAATATGATTTGATTGTGTAACACCCTAAAATTTACTATTGAAAATTTTCATTTTACAATGGAAGCATGATCAAAATAATTGGATGTTACCGCTGTAATTGACATAAGTCGAGCTTACCATCCCCACCTTACATCAATCATAAGGTAAAACAATTTAAAATGCTTAATAGGATAAATAGGAAATGAGAGGAGTTTCATAACACAAATACGGGTTTGGAGGTTAACTCTTATTACAATAACCAACTACAACAAAAGGGACACCATGGATCAAAGATTCCAAAAAGGTATTCGGATAAAAATATCATCAGGATAACATGACTCTTCCCCACATAGATAAACATCACTCTTCCCCACATAGTGTATCAAATTCAGCAAAATCATCAACTGGGTCCTCAAAGACCTGCACAAAAGCATCAGGGTTATCTACTTGTGGGAATGAGCAACACCCATAAAAAGGATGAGCAGTACGCTACCTACTGAGCAAAGTAATGATACAGTCAAAACAGGGAAAGTATATCATTACATACATTCACAACGGAAGGTAGTATACATAAGAATCAACACAGTGTAATTACTGGTCTGGTTATATATTATTTAAATATGATATAACCCATTCTTTTACTTACGTTGAGTTCAGGGACCCCACTATTCTTAATTCAGTGGAACAGATTGAAACACCTCCCAAGGCAAAATGCTCCTAGCCACTATTGTTAAGCCGATGGAATGGACTCTACACCTCCCAGGGAAAAATGCTTCTGACCAATATTCTTAAACCGGTGGAACGGTTTGAAGTACCTACCAAGGAAAAACGCGTCTGACCACTATTATTAAGCTAGTGGAACGGACTCCTACACCTCGATCCTGACTCATGTAATCTTTCACTTTAAATGATTAGTGTCTTATTCATGATTGTTTTATGAGTAAGAAATATAATTAATGCAAGTGAGACATCAATATACATATAACAAGACTATTCTCAAAGGTTAAGAAGCTCATTTTCCCCAAAAATTCTAAATTCACAATTTAAGCATAACTTCCCCCATATTAATCGTTTATCCACCAAATTTAGTATATGATCCTCAAATAATATTATCATTAATATACCCAAAATTTGAGGTCTAAATCTCACGTCTTACACATGCAATAATAGCCCTATCTTAAAAGTTACTATTTATAAGACTCCCAAAACCCTAAGTTCACAAATAAGTCATAACAATTCCCATAAGGCTCATATTCTTACCGAATTAGATATACATACTTAAAATACCCATATTAACAACATATTCAAAATTCGTGGCCTAACTCTAACATTTTACACATATAATAATGATATTATCGCTAAGGGCTACTATTCCCAAATTAAACTATTCTCTCATCCGAAGAACTTATAGCCCTTATAATCACTCCTAAATACTTCACATGATATTATTAGCATATCATTATCTTTCCTATCCGATAAAATACCAAAATTTCCAATTTAACCCTTATTAACCAAAATGCCCATAAGATAGTCGATAACCCTTATTTTATGCAAATATTAAATTTTCCCATATCATTATTTTCCACTTATCATACTTTATTAGGCCCATATTATTCTCCCATAATTTATACTTATTCACAAAAAATATGACTTATCGTAACAACACCATATCCGCAATTCTTTTGTCATTTTCACTCTTTCTCTAGCATATAATCCAAATTATCATAGCATATTGTTAACAACACGCATTCAACAATATAATAACAATAACATGATAACAAACATAGCCATTCAAACATTTAGCATAAATCCCTAGACATCAACTAATATCCTTACTGATAAGGCCCCAGTCTCTAAGTACACTTATCATATTCCGGCTCTTCTAGTACTCCCGGTAATTCACCTAAGAACAAATAGTAAAACCGTAATTACCAAATTAATATTTTATAAATATAATAATAATAATAATAATGATGATGATGATGATGATGATGATGATGATGATGATGATAATAATAATAATGATAATGATAATGATAATGATAATAATAATAATAATAATGATAATGATAATGATAATGATAATAATAATAATGACGATGATGATGATGATAATGATAATAAAATTATTTTTAAAATTACCAAAAACACCCTTACACACACACACACATTACATGGCACTTATGACTTAAAATTGTTTAACATATCACACCCACTCATGTGGCATGCGCGCAGCGTGAGGACTGTGCCCACGATAGGAGGGGAGGAGTTGGCTGGGTTGAGGTAGTAGTGTGAGGTAACAGTTGGTGGTGGCTAGGGTGTGTTGCGGGAAGGCTGGCGTTAGCTCGGTGGTGTAGAGCTACTACAGGGGAAGGGTGGTCAGCTGGGAACTACAGAGAGGGAGGGTGGCCGAAGGTGGTGGCAGTGGGGTTGGTGTTGTGGGGAAGGGTGGCTCCGTTGGAGCAGGAAAAGATAGGGCTAGGTTGGTTGGGGTGAGGCGCAGTGGTTGAAGCATGGGTAGGCTAGGAGATAGTGGAACAGGGCAGAGACGTAGGGGGAATGATGGCAATAGCTGGTAGAGGGGGAGGTGGTCAACCCTGGAATGGTTGAGGCTACGGTGGAGGGTGTAGAAAGAAAAGGATGGTCGGTTGACAGTGATGGTTGAGGATCATAGGGTTGGGGTTGTGGTGGATGCGGTTGATGGGTGAGGGAGTGCCAAAAAAGGAACATAAGGGGAAAGGAGGAGGAGTTGGGCATTTGTGACAGGGCAAGATGGTGAGAATGGTGATGGTCAATGGTGGTTGCTGGTTGTGTCGCAAGGTGGCTGGTGCATGAGGGCTGGGAGGTTGATGAGGGTATGCAAGTGTATGCATATAATGTAGAGGGGGTTGTTTGGTTGGAGTTGCTACAGAAAAAAAGAGAGGGAGGGAGAAGGTTGTGGGTGGTGGTGGTGTTAGCTGTGAAGAAAGGAGGTGGTAGGGGAAGGTGTTGTGCAAATGTTGCAGATTACCCTAGAGGAAGTAGAGGGGTGGTTCGGCATTTATTGTTGTGAAGAAAAAATAGAACCCATACCACATGAGGGGCAGGGCTTGTGTCGACAAGATCAAAAAGGGAGGGGACTGTTTGGTTGAGGGAGAAAAATGGGTTTGTGTGCGTACGTAAACACACAAGCAAAAGAGAGGTGAGGTGATGGGGTTAAGCGGGAGAAGGGGAGAGTGTTTAGGGGGAGAAGATTAGAGCATGATAGAGGGGTAAAATGGTAGGGTAGGATAGGATTTTATTTATTTAGTTTTATATTTAATTTAGATAGATTAGGGTACTCTGTAGAAAGATAATCCAAAAATAATAATCCAGACAAAGATAGGTTTAATATAATGGAAAAAGACAAAATAATTGGGGACAAATTTTAGGGACAAATAATTAGGCTAAGGTTCAGGATTAGAGAGTTAGGATAAAATAGAAAGAATAATTTTTTCCGAGGTTAGAATTTTATTATGATATTAATTACGCGGAATTAAGGTTAGCTAAAATTTTGATGTATTATATAGTGTCTTCTCCCTTTAACAATTGAACGAAAATATTTGGTATTAGAATCTCCAAGCTTTAGCTAACTAACTATTGATTTATGGTTGAAGAAAAGTTCTTCACACTTAGACAAGTGTGAAAATTTTCTAGACATGAGATTCTCCAGCTGAGTTCAAGCAGCATCAAGAGGTTTTATGCTAGTTTTTCTTAAATGTGGAGTAAATTATTTCTAGCCTCTACACTTTATCAACGATCCCTCTAAATTTACTCTTATTAAGAGCCTTGAGAGGAGTCTTTAGGAGTTTTAGTTTTTGCATAACTCTTTTGAGATTTGATCCTTGAACAAAAGTGTTCCACATTTGAGTAATGATACTATCAAAAGTTTCATCCACAGTCGCCATGTTATAAAATCAAAATGGTTTATTTCCTTTAGGAAAGGACTGGGAAATTATCCCAGATATGGGTGAATGGTCTATGATTTTGGGAGGTTGGAAGTGAGTAGTAGTACCTTCATAAGTATAAAACCATTGAGCATTTGCCATGGCTCTACCTAACTTGCATAGAATATTATTAGATCCTGCTTATTTATTACACCAAGTGAAAAAATGCCCTATAAATCTAATATCAATCACCTTCACTTGAGATAGGCAATCAAAAAATTCACTCACATATTGATTATTAATACTTTCTCCTTGTAACTTTTCATGGCTATTAGTAACCATATTGAAATCTCTCATTATGCACCAAGGTGAAGACATGGGTGCAATTTGGATAAGCGATTACCACAGGTTCCTTCTTCCAATACCTTAGTTATGTGCGTATATAAATGAGGCATAAAACCTAAAATCACCATTAACATCATGAACTTTAGTAAAAATGCCTTGGTTCATAATCAAAATTTCATCAATCAAGAAAATATTTAGGCCTTAACCAACCTAAATTATACCATTATAATGAGAAGATTAATTATGTATCCACTTCCAAATTGGCACAATCTTATTATAAATATGAGTAGAATTAAATTATTTTATTCTTGTTTCAAGTAAACCTACTAAAGAAAACTTATCATTGACACATCACACATGAACTTCCTTATGTTTTAGGGGGTCAGTAAGCCGCCTTAAATTCCAAAATTCATCCTTCATAACTGTACATGAAAGTTAGGTAAATAATGGAATCCCTTATAACCTCTAGTTACCATCTTCCAACCATCATGAAATGATAAACCGCCTATAAATTCTAACTTAGGTGGGAGTAAACCATCATAAGTTGAGTCAGCATGAGTGTGTCTTTGATTATTAATAGCACTATTCGATCTACTTGGTTTAGGTTTGGGCTTTCTCTGGGACTTAGTTTGAGGAAAATTTTCTTGCGGCCTACTAACAAAAGTCCTATCTTCATTGGGTGTGTTCTCAACTAGCTCAATTGTTTGAGAGCATTGCCTTATGTCATTCCCCACCATCCACTAGATTTTCTAGTCTCTAGATCTTGATTTAGTAATCTTGGTAGGGAAATATTCTGGGTTGTGATAATTCCTATGATAGAGATGAAAATCATTGGATTCCCATTCAAATATCAATTGCTGCTCATAACTAGAACCATTTGGTTTCTTAATCATGATAGACTCTAGGAGAGTCCTATATGTATCCACCTCCACTATAACTCTAGAGTAGGAAATTATCTATTTGTTTGAAGTTATGGGGTCCATTCCAATAGGCTTTCTAATGCAACTACAAATATGACTAAATGAATTCACAAACTGCATGGATAATGGAAGGTTGGGTAGTTTGATCCATAAAGGTAATAATTGGAATTCCTCTCACCTAGAGATGAAATCTGGAGACCAACGTTTGAGGAGGAAAGGTTTTGCATTGATTGGCCAGAAACCTACATTAGGAATATTCATGTAATCTTCTACTTTATCAAATGCAAACTGGACATAGTCATTATCATGTATCAAGATTTTAGGGGTAGACACATGTGCCTAATTTCTTTTCAGAAAGGATTCCAATTGGTAGTATGAAGGGCACAACCCACACACTATGCCTACAAGAGAGTATTACCAATTTAAGGATTTCAGATCCATGCCATTGATTGAGATTTCAGCCTTGGGATTTCCATCCACACACTATGCCTAGAGAAAGTGGCGATGGTATTTAAGTAGGTGGCGAGCATTTGGGCGATGCCCTCTTCTTCTTCATCATTCCAATCTTTGTGTGTAGGCGTGTACTCCTTACAATGTAATTATTACAAAGAATATTCAAAAAAATTTATTTTTTATTTTTAACCATTGGATTGTCCTTTCATGCATTCTAAGCTTACCAATAATTATGAATCATGAAGCATGTATAAAAAAAGAGTTTGAATATTTTTTATACCAACTTTTTTGAGCTCATTAGTTTCAATTCAGTTACTCTCATTGAATCTTATATTCTCAAGAATTTAATTCATCTCAATTTTCAAACTTAGATTTTTTTAAGAATTTCTTTTTACTTACTGTTAACACATTCAAAGCTAGATAAATCAATTATTATAATACTATTTCTCCCTAGGTAGATTATTCCTTACAATAATTTTTAAATTCATTTATTATAAATTATGAGGAAATCTTGTCATCACCACAACTCTCTTTAAAACTCATTATTAAACATTATTAAACAAGTGTATATGTCTAGAATATATAAATAGGTAAATATTATAATTTGTCTCTAAAAATACCATTAGAAGAGTTATCTCCTAGGTCTAAAATGAAAGATATGACAGAACATCAATAAATACACAATGGAGTTTTAAAATCCAAAATGGATGACCTTTTGATAAAGGGTGTAGAGAAACCTATCTTGAGTTATCTTGAACCAAACTAAATTGTGTGTTTAAATTTTTTAATTACCAATCCAAATACCTTATTCACCTCCTTTGAGGTTCTTTCATTAATTTATAACTTTGTTAACATTATTTTCATTTCATTATACTATTACCTAGTACATAAATTAACAACTTGTTTAAAACTAATTTAAAAATAATTATCTTAGATAATCACTTTATTTGGAAACATTTTAGAGTCAAAAGTTTCTTAAAAAATAATTATATTGTGTAATCACTCACTCGCTCTCTCTCTCTCTCTCTCTCTCTTGTTAGATCTAAACAATGGTTATATCTAGTACATTAATCATAAATACATGAATTTATCAATAATATTACATGTCAGTTTCTTTGAACTTTTAGTATTCTTAATAATGTCCATGGACACCCCATAAAAAGTCTTAACACGTTATATCATAACATATACCATTCCATTTGTATTACAGTGTGTGTGGACATAATAGAGTTGGATATGATAGATATTATAATACAAATTATTTATATGTGATTGGTGTCATTAAAATTAGGTCTCTCAACTTTCCATGGAGTTTTAGAGGCATTATATAACATTGTATAAACATTTTGAAGGATAATAGAGGTTTATAGGCCAATCATTTTCCACGAAATGGCAACATGGTTGTTTATATCCTAATAAAATATACCTCTACAAATAATATGTCTTCCTCTTGGAATGATTATTGTACATTATCTATTTGATAATACCAATAGCCTTTGAAATTTGAATAAAATAATATAAATTTCATCTAATAAATAAATCTAAAATATATATATATATATATATATATATATGCTTACTTTTTTGTTTATTTAGATGTTAATGTTAGGGAGACATATTGTTTCAGAAAGGTTAGATGATGTAGGAGGTTATTGGGAAGACAACAATTCTTGTATTGAATATCCTACAAATCCAAGGTAGAAAGCTCCATATAGTGGTCGTATTAGGCTAAATGTTGATGCAAGGAGGTAGTTTATGGGTGTTGGAGGTTGGTGGTTGTAAGTAGAGACCATGAAGTCTAAATTCTTTGACCATGTAGATGGAGGCTAGAGAGGAAGAGGAAATGATGGTTGAATTGGCTTGAATGAAAGATGTTGACTTCAAACATAAAATGATCATAATTAAGTCTAAATGTTTGGAGCCAATTTTAAAAATGAGCATGACAAAGCATTAAAGATCTCACATTGGTTTCACTATGGCCAAGATCAAGACCATTGTGATGTAGGAATAAACCTAAATGCAATAAATGATGACGCTTTCATCAATTATCTTGCAACTGAAGTACTAAATGTAATGGAAGAAAGTACAATAGCACTAGGGATGGCAACGGGGTGGTCAGGGACGGGAACCCCATCCCCATCCTCGAACTCGATAAGAAAATAATCCCTGAATCTAACCTGATCCTCAATTTTTTTTTATCGGGGATTCCCCAACCTAATTCCCATGGGGATCAAATCCCCATACATGACCCAATCTCTGATTTATTTCTCATCCCCAATTTATTTTCTGACCTTGAAATCCAACCCGATTCTCAAAATCCAACTTTATACCTGATCCTTGATCCCATCCTCGATCCTCAAGCCTTTTTTTATATTATACTTTTAATTTATATTCTATAAAAATATATAAAAAAACATTATTTGGGGTAGGTTTGAGGATGGGGATCCCAAACCCGTCCCCACCCCGTCCTTGAAAAAATCCCCCTTAAGAATCCCCAAACGCACACCCGATCCTTGAATTCTCTTCCCAAACCCAAACCCGAACGGGGAATCCTTGACGGGGCTCTGAACCTGCGGGAAAAATTGACATCCCTAAATAGCACTTGTTAGGCCCAAGCGTACTCAACAAAAATTAGGTAGGTTGAGGGAATATGTCCTTCACTAAGCCTTTCCCCATCCTCTATGTAACATGTTAAGAAGAGAATATCCCTTAGTTAGTTATACGCCTCATCTTGGACTATAATACAGGTGGCATAATGAGGTGATACCTAGAGGGGGAAATTGGGTTGGGTGAGTCAGGTTCGGGTTGGGTCATTTAGATTTTAGATCATTTTGGGTTAATTTTTTGGGTCAGGTTAGGTTCGGGTTAAGAAAACTCGGATTCGAATCATTTCTGGTTAACTTGACTGGTAGGATCAGGTTGGTTTTGGGTCATTTTCTGGTTTACATGAGTAGGTGGCTTCAGCCAGTTCGGGTTATTTGGTGCAATATGACGAGTTGGTCCCACTGTGTCCGAGTTTTTTCGAGTTAAGTTGATGGATGAGATCATTTCATACAATTTGACGAGTTGGATTTGAGTAGTTACGGGTTAACTTGATAGGTCGGGTCGGGTCGAATTTTGACAAGTTGAGTCAAATTCGAGTCCAGGCAATTATCATTTCATAAATCGTAAATATTAGAGACAATCATAAGATTACTATTGCAGATAAAAGAATTAAGAATATTAAATGCACTTTATTTTCACAAATAAATAGTAAAGATATTTATAAATTTTAATAGTAAGAAATATTACACGATTGAATCTAAGAAAGATATTTTTCAATTATTATAACTTATTTGATAATTTAAAATATTTAATTACTTACAAAAGATAATTTATAAAATAAAGATGATCAAAACAAGACTATACAATGTATAATTATCATTTATTACATTGTAAATATTAAAGACAATCATAAAATTACTCATATAGATAAATGAAATAAGAATATTATATGCGTTTTACTCTTAAAAAAGTAAATAATAAAAATATTTATAAGTTTTAATAGTATTATATTTGATTGTTTAAAATATTTATAAATTTTACAAGTAAAAATATTAGATTTTTATCATATATTATATTTAATTGATTACTTAAAATATTTCATTACTTAAAAAAAATTATAAAATAAAGGTGAGCATAGGCATGACTATACAATGTATATCATTTATTACATTGTAAATATTAGAGACAATCATAAGATTACTAGTAAAGATAAATAAAATAAGAATATTATCTGTGTTTTATTTTTACAAAGGTAAATAATAAAGATATTTATAAGTTTTAACAATATTATATTTGATTACTTAAAATATTTATAAATTTTATAAGTAAAAATATTATATTTTTATCATATATTATATTTAATTGATTACTTAAAATATTTGATTACTTAAAAAAATTTAATTTTATAAAATAAAGGTGAGCATAGGCATGACTATACAATGTATAATTATCATTTATTACATTGTAAATATTAGAGACAATTATAAGACTACTAGTAAAGATAAATGAAATAAGAATATTATCTGTATTTTATTTTTACAAAGGTAATTAATGAAGATAGTTAGAAGTTTTAAAAATATTATATTTTATTGCTTAAAATAAAGTAGATGTTTATCATATATATGATAAAAATAGTAGATGTTTATCATATACTATATTTATCATATATAGTAGATGCTTAAAATATTTTATAAATTTTACAAGTAAAAATAGTAGATGTTTATCATATATTATATTTAGTTGATTACTTAAAAAAAGATAATTTTATAAAATAAAGGTGAGCATAACAATACTATAGGACGTATAATTATCATTTATTACATTTTAAATATTAGATACAATCATAAAATTATTAGTAAAGATAAATGAAATAAGAATATTATATGTGTTTTATTTTTACAAAGGTAAATAATAAAGATATTTATAATTTTTAATGTATTATGTTTGATTGCTTTAAATATTTATAAAATTTACAAGTAAAAATATTAGATTTTTATCATATATTATATTTATTTGACTACTTAAAAAGGATAATTTTATAAAATAAAGGTGAGAATAATAATACTATACAATGTATAATTATCATTTATTACATTGTATATATTAGATACAATCATAAGATTACTAGTAAAGATAAATAAAATAAGAATATTATATGTGTTTTATTTTTACAAAGGTAAATAATAAAGATATTGATTGGTTAAGAGATGAATAATCCAGAAATGGTTATAACATATTACGTTGGTGTTAGATACGGTTCTCGAAGATCGCCAATATGAGGCCATGGAATATAAGATGATGGGTATGAAATGAAAATAATCCTCTCACCACTCTCTCTAAATTGTATTCACTTTCCTAAATATTGGTTATTCTCAGAGTAGTTGAATTATATTTCACTGGTGCTTTCATTAATAGGCATAATGAATTAAAGTACTTGAAACCACCAAACAAAAACTCATACCACTGAAGAAGATATCAACCACCTCAACAAAAATGTTCAATCCCAAGACACTACCATTAACATCCTTACCCAAAATTTCGACCACAGCCATGCTCTTCTCATCGGAATCCTTTATAAATTGGAAAAAAGACACAATCAAACGTCCCATAATTCCTCCCTATCTAACTCAAGCACCACTCCAACCAACTCTAATGGCACCGCTAACTCACCTCTATTATCCACCCCAACCAATCCACCCTTACTCTTGCCCAAAAATTAGAACACACTTCTACCTCCAACTTGGAAATCACCTCATTACAAATTTACCTTATTTGATGGTACTTAACCTTTGGATTGTCTCTTCTAAGTTGAGTGTCACTTCTCTTTCCATGGTACCCTTGATGAGCAAAAAACCAATATTAACAATTCTCATATTACTGGGCATGCCCTTAATTGGCTCCGGTGGATGTTTTGCAATTAGCAACTCACTACCTAGTTCACCATGGATCTTGCTATTGAAATTTGGTTTGGCCCTTCTACCTTCACTAATCCTTATAATACATTGATAAAATTAAGGTAAAATAGGATCCGAGAGGAATCTTATACTACCTTTGAATCCATTAGCAATCTTGTGGCCAACCTTCCCCTAGATGTCATCCTTAACTACTTCATTTTTTGCTTCAACCCTCATATTCATAATAAACTTGTGATGTTCAAACCAATGACTATTATAGGAGCAATGGGACTCTACAAAGTAATTGATCTCAAATCCTATGAAATTTGATATCCCTTCAATTGCCAAAATTGAGGCCATCCACCAACATTACCAACTCCACCTTCCTATTTACCTCTACACTCCCTACCACCTATGGCACCATCACAAAAATGAAAACAACCCTTTATTGCAACACCTTCCCAATTTTGAAATGTACTAGTAGAGCCTAAGGGTTCTACTTTACCCGTGATGAAAAATACTAGCTTGGGCATCAATGTAAGAACCAACATATTATTCTCCTTCTTCCTAATACCATAGATGAGACCATTGAGGAAGAAATGGGTAATACAATTAAGCCGGATGACAATCTCCTTTCCAAGATAAAAATATCTCTCACCAAATCTTACACCATTAGGATTTTGGTAACTAATAATGCAAGAACGGTGATTATCTTTGTTGATACAAGTAATACCCATAATTACATCACCCTAATGTTGTTCATTTCCTTGGTTTAACCATCAATGACAAATGATGATTTATAGTAATAATGCGTAATTTAGTAAAATTATGCAATGAAGGTGTGTGTTGTGCCCTACCCATAAATATTCAAGGGTTTGAATATTAAGTGGGTCTACACGTCATGCAAATCATTAGAGCAAACTTGGTTTTGGGATTCTAGTGAACCATGACCCTTTGGTTGGTCCTCACATACCACAATGCCTTTAATCTCACATTCTAGCTAAAAGCCCAACTCATCACACTATAAATCCTTACCCACTCATCCTTCTTAACCTAAATAACCCATAAACAACCCAAACAAATCCATGTCACCAAATCTGCTTTAGCCTATTTTTTAGCCCATATAGTTAGTACCACTCAAGACCCATCAAAATCCTCTACCCTATTTTTTCCACCTATCCTCTAACAAATTATAAAATAAGACTCCGATTTGTTTGTTGAACCTAAGACTCTAGCCCCACATCATAATTTAGTCCACTACATCAACCTCAAGCCTAATGTCGAACCCATAAATATCCAAAATTACCACTTTCCACTCTCCTAAAAATCTCAAATTGAGAAGCAAATACACGACATGCTCACCACAAAAATTATCCAACCTTCTACTAACCTTTTTTCATCACCCATACTCTTATTCAAAAGGAAAGATGAAAATTGGTGCTTTTAGTTTTACTATCATGCCTTAAATTCCATCACCATTAAGGATCAATTTTTATCATTCACATAGTTGATAAGTTATTTGACGAGCTACATAAAGCCACTTATTTTTTTAATTGGATTTGAGGAGTGGGTATCTCAAAATCTGATTCTATTCCTTAGAAATCCCTAAAACTCCCTTCCAAAGACATGAAAGGCATTACAAGTTTCTCTCTATTCCTTTTGGCCTCACAAATACCTATACCACTTTTCAAGATACCATGAATACCATACTCTACCTTCATCTTCACCACTTTTTACATGTACTCTTTGATGATATATTAATTTACAATCTGACTTGGTTTACACCCCTCGATCACCTCAAATTTTTCCTTAACCTCCTACATACCCACCAACTCTTTCCTAAACTCTCCAAATGTGCCTTTTTTTCCTTAACTAATCTGAATATCTTGGGTGTGTGATCTCTTCAAAGGGAGTAAAAGTTTATTTGACAAAAAAAATCAAGCTATAGTAGAGTGACCCAAGACAATGGGGTTTTGGGGGTTTGTATATTTATAAATTTTACAAGTTAACATTGTAATTTTATTAAACCTTATGTTGAAATTGCTTTTCCTCTACAAATATATTAAAGAAGGACAAATCTGTTGGGGGATTTGTAGTGGAGTAAGCCTTTTTGAGTTTGAAAGAGGTTATGACAAAGACCTCAATATTAAGCCTACCTAACTTATTCCTTGAGTTTATAGTCCATACAAATGCTTCTAGAACAATGATAGACATGGTTTTATCCAAACACTACCACCCATTGGCTTTGTATAACAAGGATATTCCTCCCTCACTCTAGCAAGCCTTGATGTATTCACATGTTATGTGTACAATCACAATAGGCATAAAATGGTGGTGTTATTACCAAATTGGTCACCCTTTTAAGTTGATTATCGAACATGGGAGCCTCCACTAGATTCTTCCTTAGATGATTCAAACACGGGATCCACAAAGTTGGCTTGGAAAGCTATTGAGGTATGATTTTTTTTTATATCAAATATTAGTTAGGCAACCACAATACCATTGTCAACTGTCTCTCTTACTAGACCATAGAAGCAATAGCTGAATATAAGGTAGTGATCATTCCAATTTGTGAATTCCTTAACAAAATCTTCTAGTGTATCCACACCAATCTAAAAGCTGAAGCAATTATCTATAGCTTGGTCATCGGTCCATAATAGGCTTTATAATTTCAATTTTAAGATGGTCTACTCCTACAAGGTAACCAATTGTTTGTTCTTCTCAATTTGCATGATCAGATATTGAGCACTTATCATAGTTCTTTATTAGGAGGGCACTCAAGAGCTACAAGAAATTTAGCTTATTACAACAAATTTCTATTAGTTATGACTCAAGAAGGATGCTTATGTCTTTATCAAAAAATTACAATGTATTCCTACATATTAAATATGAGATTGTCACTCCCAAGGGGTTGTTACAACCCCCACCTATCCTGTAACACATTTAGGGTAATATTAGTATGGGTTTCTTTTCTAGTATACCTTATATGGCTGGTAAGAGTTATATCTAGGTTATTGTTGATATGTTATAGAAGTGTAGCTATTTTTGTGCTCTATCAACCTTCATTACCTTCATTATGGTGGTGTAATTAGCCACTCGATTCTTATAGAAGTATGTTTTCCTACATGTATTTTTGAGGTTTATTATTTCAAACCATGTCAATATATTTCTTAGTCATTTTTTTTCAAGGGTTATTTCATCTCATTGAAATCGAGCTCAAGTTCAGCAACACCTACCATTTTTAGATGGATGGGAAAATAAAGGTTGTGAAACACTATTTGGAGACTTACCTATGGGTTGTATTTGGGGTTGAATCAACTAAGTGGATTTGTTGCCTCCCATGAGCAGAGTTCTAGTACAACATCTTTATCCATTCATTGATTAGCATTACCTTATTCCCAATGGTCTATGGGAATCCTCCCCTATTCATATCATATTATGTCCCGAACATTACTCAAGTGATGGAATTAAATAATTGGATCTAGAACTGATATCATTTATTATGGTTCATTGAGGAAAAACTAAAGCATTTCCAACTTCAAACAAAGTAGTAAGCCAACAAGCACGACATTGATAAAGAATTTCTTGTGGCATCCCATGTTTTCATCAAATTAAAACCATACAAAAACTCTTTTGTTCAAACCTAACGATATCATAAGCTTTAAAAAAATACTATGAGCCTTTTCTGATATTAGAATATATTAGTAAAGTTTTAACTTCCTGATGTTGCCAAAATATATTTTATATTTCACATTTTAGTTTTAAAGTGGTTCCCTAACTCGGCTACTATTGTATCTTCTACATTACCTAGTGTTTTTCTTTTGTTTTAAAATGATAGTTAGTTGACATACCAACTTCAAGAAATTCTAGATACTATCATTGTCAAGCACAACCATAAGTGGCATCAAGAAGTGATTGTGAGTTAGGAAGGATGCAAAAGCCTTAATGCCTCATAGGAAGAATTTAATCATTTTGTAACCATTTCCTCTCAATTCAACCATGGGGACTATTTTCATGGGTAGGAAATGATATAAGACCTGACTCATATGCTAAAAATTATGACTCATTCATCAATTATCCTATAGCTAAAGTAGAAAAATGAAGTGAAAGAAAGTCTAATAACACTTGTTAGGCCCAAGAGTACTTAGAAACAACTAGTTAGGTCGAGGGACTATATCCTTCACTAAGCCTTATCCTACCCTTTTTTCCTATAGTATGTTAAGAGGACAACATCCCTTATTAAGTTATATGGCTCATGTTAGATTGTAATAAAGGTGGAATGGTGAGGTTTTGCCTATTTATTAGCTAGGAGAGGAATATCCGAGAAGTGGTTGTAATATATTATAGTGGTGTTATCTAGAGTTCCAAAATATTGCCTATATAAGGCTATGAAATGTCAGATATGGGTATAAAATGAAAATAATCTTCTCACCACTTTCTTTCTAAATTATATTACCTTCCTTGATCCCCTTTCCTAGAGCTTATCTACACTCAAAGTAGCTGAGTTCTATTTCACATTGTTGGATTGTTTAAATATGTGACTTAGGATCACATGAAGAGGAGTGGCAATTAACTCATGTTTTTGGGAAATATGATAGTAACTATATTAATAATACTCCAATGCCATTTCACATTATAGCTACAAATGATATTCAATAATAAAGTCATCTTACGCCCTATATAGACACTTCTACTCAAAAGAAAGAAAGAAAGAAAAAATATTAGTGTGAAATGACATCGTCGAATCAAGTAAATAGGATTTTGGTGATGTGTAGAGGGGTTTAGCGATGATCATCAATGTTAAGAAGATGAAAATTTGTTCCACTTGGCAAGTACATCCATGCATGCATGAATGAATCTAATAAGTAGATGAAGTAGGTGAAACTTATCAATCTCATTGTACTCCTACTAATTCTCAATACTAGGTGTGCTTGGCATGCCCTAAAAACTTATCCACGGGTCACATATAGTTGCAACACAATATTCTTGTCTACCATATACAATAGGGTAATCATTTTAGGACAGATTAAAACAAATAGTATAGTTTTAAATGGATAGTGTCTGATCACTCCAAGTCAAACTACATGTTAATGGAGGATCCAACATGATATGCCTATTACAATGCAAATAAATAACTAAATAGTTTGAAATATTAGATATTGTATTCCTACATGTTAATGAGTGCATGATGGCTTATGTTTAGGACTATTTTGAAGTCTTTTTTGATATTTTTGGAGATATTATAAGGTATAAGATGTATGTTTATATTTTCTTTACCATATTTATCACTATTTGAAGAAAAAATTGGCTTTTAAATAAGACAAGAAATAATTAACAGCATTATGTTAAAGTAGATCAATATGAGGGTAAATTTTTGGATAAAAGGATGATACACAAATTGTTCGCATAAATAAATTCATATTATTTTTCAATTCATGATTTGTGGGGTGTTGGTAGAAGATGAATAATATTGTAGGTATTATGTTGCGAGGAGCTCGATGACAAGATGATAAAATTTTAGGTCATTTTCTCTCTACTATTGGTTGCTTCTATCTTCATTTGTTTTCTTGATGTTTTCTACGTATGTTGGATTGTAGATTGGTGTACATGTGTTCTATTGATTTGTTAGAAAATTATGACAACTAATAAGGTAATATTTTTCTCAAAGAAAAGGAAACAAAATATAACATCACATGCCGATGCACAATTATTGGTCTCAAAAGCTTTGATAGTACAACTATAATACCCCATTTTTTAAAACCCTAATTATAAACCAGTAATTATGTACATTAATTGTAATAATTATTTAAGGGTGTTTTGTATTAATTATATTGTTAATATGTGTATTATGATTATGAAATATTGGATATATAATTTAATTAGGTTAAAATTTTTTAGAGAGTGCTTTATTAAATTTTAACCCTAAGTCGTATCTTAACTGATATCCATTAGGTCGGATAACCCTATTCAGATAACCGAAAATTTTACCCCAATTCCTCACCTAAATAACTACCCTAACCTATGCTATATTTTCTTGCTCTTGTCCCCATCCCTTCCATGATGTAGAATCTCCTACATCATGCCCTACACCATACCTCCATCTCCCCTATGTTTTCCTCTCCTTGTTTTGCTCCCCATTTTCCCTCACACCACCATCATAATAACCCTTCTCCCTCTCATTCTCCTCCCTCCTTGTGTCATGCTTTTATCCCCTTAGCATCCTGAATTCTCTCATACTTCTCTTGATCTCCCTCAAGTAAGAAAAAGCCCATTAATTTGCCATTATTGCCCCTCTTCATCACCATTTTTGCAAGCAACGCACTCCACCATCGATGACATCCCTTTAGCTTCGGCTACCTACATAAATCCCTCAACCCCATAACCAGCTATCCCTACCTAAACCACCCTAACACCAACACACGACCTCACAAAAACATACCCAACACCCTCATCCAACCTCACCGAACACCAACCACCACCTTCGGCTAAACTCACCAGAGCTCCTCCCTTCCCCTTTGACCAAAACAGCCGCAACCCCTACCTTATTGCACCCACTTCCATCACACCTCCACTACCTACTTCATCCACCACCATTGAAGCCCTGCAAATCACAAAACACCCAATGACCGATGCACAACCTCACCAAAACTACCACCCCATTTTCAGCCAAAAACACTAAACCTTCCCCTCTGGCTTCATCCATTTATGTCGTTGCTTCCCCCTTACTAAATCTTTCCCTATCATTTATCCCATTCCTACACCAGCCATTCCTACTTTTCCAACCCCCTAGCATAGGCTAACTCCACAGCTACTCCTTCTCGGCAACATCCACCAATTGTTCCTCTTTTGTTATGTGAGTTTTGGTTGGCTTAATTTGCTTTGCTTAAACCAATTAGTTATCCTTGAGTTGTTTTATTAATTTTGAGTTATTTTCATGTAATATTAAATACTAATACATATGTGTTTGGTTGTTAAATTCCTAGGAAGTTCTTGAGGATCTTAAAGAAGAATTTTTGTGTAAGCTTAGATTAGGTATAGCCAATCACTCATAAGATAGTAGAATTTATGTCTAATCATGTTAATATTGTTTAGATTTATAATTATGCTAAGGTTTTACATTCTCCAAGTATTATTGCTTGCATGATAAAATGGTAACATGTTAAATGAATGATACGTATAGTTATTGTAAGTTAAGCTATATGCATGAGTAATATGTTGTATGATTTATGTTTGTATATCTAGGTTTTTTTAGAATTTTTATTCCTGTTAAGTTATTATTTAAATGTCATATTAAATACCTCATTATTGATAATGCATGATAGTTAGGGTTACGATGATTCGCATAGAAGCATGTACGTATAATTAGGGTTAGCTTATGATGATATATATTCACATGACTTAGGATTACAAAGATTTCCTTGAATGTATTATAATGATAATTTTCCTATTTAAATGTTGTATTATGCTTTTAATATGTACGTATATGGTGTATGGAAGATGTGATACATGAGAGTTGCATTATTAGGGTTTTATGGGTGCAACCCACTAAATGCATGAAAAGTGAAAAATATAGTTCATTGCCAAAATGAAAAGATTACCAACATGCTAAAATAATGTGATTAATTATCTTTTATTCTCTTCATAACAAATGTTGCATAATAATAATGTTAGGTATAAAGAGGAATAAAATGACACAATTAGGGGTTTTAAGGGCATTTTGGTAATTTTAACTTAACGTATCTTTGGAGAATAATTGGATATTAGTATGGCCTTAGAATTTGATGGGTTAACCATAGTGTTGACTTAGCTTGGCATAAACTGATGACCTTAGGGCTTATCTTAATAATTGGGACTAAAAGGGGGAAATGGTTAACTATGGAGATGGAAGTTGTTGCACAGTATGTGAAATCCATGATGAGCTCATAAAATAATAATACTTAAAGTAAAAGACCTAGAGTTAGGAATTGTTACTCTCTAGGATTAGCTACCCTAGAGATAAGGTGTTATCCCTCATTTATTTTGGTTTGTTGGTGTGTCATTGTACCTTATTAAGGCCCTATTCTACTTTATAGGTAACCTACAAACCCTATAGGGGATATCGATACTTAAGAAATAGATTACTGAGGTTGGAGGATAGTGTATAGCTAGGCATACCATTGTGTCCCTAGGTTTGAAAGTAAGGGTATTGTTTTGCCTTTAGGTACCAATATGACCTATATACCTCAGTGTCCTTGGGTTGATTATACAACCCTCAAGAAATTTAAAATGGAGGTACCTGTTGTGTAAGGAAATGAAAAAAAATAGTTTGGATTATTGGTTTGGTAGTTACCTCAATGCCCTAACTTGGAATTATTTTAGATTTGTTAGTTCTGTAGTCACCTCAGTGCCCTACCTTGGTATTTAGAATTCATTGAATGCGTTGATTGGATAGTTGCCTTAGTGCCCTACCATGGTATTTGGAATTGTTTTAGATTTATCGGTTTGGTAGTCACCTCAGTGCCCTACCTTGATTTGGAATTATTTCGATAGTTGTCTTAGTGCCCTACCTTAGTGTTGGAATATATTTAACTGCCCATCTATGTTTACTTTTCCTTGAGATGATGTGAAATGAACTAGTATGTTTTACTATTGAGCTTGAGGCTTGATATTATATATATATGTGTATATATATATATATATATATATATGGCACATGCTTTGTGCTCAAGTATGCCTTTTAGATTTTGTGTGGCTATTTGTAATGTAGGTATGCTACATCTTGTGAGATATTGTGATTTATTTAGTACGAGGAAGTCGAACTGGTACTACTTTTGTTGATAAATACTTGAATGGTATGGAGTAGATCCAGACGTACTATAATAAGAATGAGGAGAGTCCATGAGAAGAGATCAAATTTTTAGAGTGGGATTTTAGGACTAAGAGATAAGACAAACCGGTGGTGTACCTTAATGTAAGTATTTTTTTAATGTAATTGATTTTTCTTCAAACTCTTATGTCCCTTGATGTTATGATTTTCATTATTATACGAATTACATTATCTACAACATTTATATATGTAAGGTCTCAAAATTTCGTTATTTTACTTTTATTGTGGTTTATTTTAGCTTTAGCACTTGACATAAGAAAGGCGAGGGAACCAGACTTATGATAAGTTTGGTTATAACACCTAGTAATTTAGTAATTAATGCTTTCACAAAATAAAATTTTTAAATATTAAAAAAATTGAGGTGTTACAACAACCTTTGTGAATAACTCTCGTTCACTTAGCCCTAGTCACATCAGTTGATGCAAATAATTGCATAATTTGCATTCAATGCATCTCCTTACCTTACTATATTAATGAAATCCCTCTCTCCCAACAATATAAAAATATTTATAATCCACACCTTATCCTCAATGTGTAGACAAAAACAAGCAACACATAACCTAAGCATGGAGAATAAATTAAAAATAATTAAGGGTAGAACTATCCTTGATCTCATTAGGTTTCCTTCCAAGCAATGCTTTTTTAAATATCTTCATCTTGACATGTTCATGTTTCATTCATCTCAAGCTGGGTCAGTCTACTTAGAAATTGCTACAGCAAAGCCCTCCTCCTATTGATCATTTGTGTCTTTCAAGGTACCACAAGGTAATGTATTAGTACCAACAAAAGACTTAACCCAACAAGAATGGAACTAACATAGCATGGGGTTGAGGCATGTATGAAAAGAGAATGTTTTACCCAATGTTAATATGTTGTGGTCTCTCTTTATAAGGAAGGATGTACTATCCCAAATACATATCATTTAGCACATATTTCTAGCATAACCACTCATTCAAAGCATTCTACTTCTTATTAGATGTATCCAAGATAATTTGATCACTCTTTTCAATCTTGGACCCATATATCCTATTGAGAGAAGGAAAAATACAAGACAATTAATGAAACCAAAATCAAAGTGGGTTGAATGATTACCACATGATTTGTGCTCATATTCTAGAAAAATAGTGGAGTCGAGATCCAAAGATGGTTTGTAGTTAACAAATATGATAGCCTCTTCATCCATATGTTTCTCTTTTTTCACCTACTTCACATTTTGATGAATTTCTTCTCATTCTTGTTTTGTGGGTTATTCTTCCACTTGATCATGATTCTAAATAAGATTCATGGGGATCTCCTCAAATATCTCATCATCACATGTGGACATGGCATTCACATGTTCATAACTTCCACTAGAACTCGGAACTAAAGTAATGGATATATTTTCCTATGTCTATAATTGATTGGCCATTTTGACCATAAAACCCAATTGTTACACCATCCTTATGGAACTACTCTCAATGTCTTCCAATATTCTATCTAAGGATAATTGACTTTGTATAAGTTTATTTTATCCATTTGTCAAAGCTTTAAAAAGTTTGTTAATTTTCCCTACACTTAAGAGTTTTAAAGTTGGAGAAGATTCTTCTTGAGGATACAATTTGGGGCTCCATAATCAATACTATAAGGATTTTGATAAGGCACGTGAAAATTAATTGGTCTCCCATCTAGATTTGGGGTAATTTATCATTCTTGAGGAGTATGCGTTAATGTAGGGGTATTGTGTTTGAAAACTATTAAACACTTAAACACTAGGTTGTGTCCATCCTCCTCCTCTTATATGTTGTGCATAGTGAGAACGTGGGTTTCCTTATCTATGACATAATTAGCTTATCGTGGTTACTCCTTAACTATTAGTTATTAATACTTGTGGGACAATATATTTAAGGTTATTAAGTTGATCATTAAGTTGAATCATACTTACCTCATTACCCATAACTTATGGAGTCATGCCAAGTTGTCCATAACTCAAGTATTAATATTATACCATATCAACCTAGAAGAACACAAACACTCCACAAGAGAAGGTTAAATTTGAACCAAAACACACAATATATATTAGAAACAAAAATAGTAAAAAAATCATACTCAAAACACTAGCAAAACAACGGTAAAATTACAAATCCCTAACAACAACACTAAATAATGGTATAATCGTAGCTAACACATAATTTAAACCCTTTTTTAATTAATTTTAGTATTATTAAGAAAGGTATTGTTCTAAGAGGGGATATGAAAGGGCTCACCTAAGTCTATCTAACACACAATTAAAAAAAAAAAGAGGGTCTAAATCACAAATATAAAAATACACATACAAATAAAAAGAAAAACCAACCAATAGATTTTTTTAAATAGAATATAATAAAAAAGAAAATAAGGAAATGTGGATGAATGCAAATATTACAAACGTGCCACGTAATAGATTTCCACCATTATATTAGGTTAAGATATAAAAAAATCTTATGTCACTTATTGGTTATGAGAAAAAGATTCACTATATTACAAGCAATTAGTACATCAATTCACCTTATATTACTTCTCTAAAGTGATTAATATAACCCGGGCCAATATTAAATCCTATTTAATTATAAAAGTATAGTCTCACCAATGAATCATATATTTAAGTATATCCCATTCATTAAGCATAAATGGAAATATGTCAACCTAAGTACTAAAACTAGTATCACTAGGGTGTTTAGTTGTATTATCCACCATTGACCTTCATGTATCTAAACTTTTAACTACTCTAGTTAGAAATATAAAATTATTAGGTGAATTGTTATCTAACCTAGTTGTAATTTATACAAATGAGTTTTTAACATATTCATATAGCCGCCTAGCAGGCATATAATCCTACATATTGTCACTATGAGGAAGAAAAAATGAGGCATGTAATGTATAAATCACACTTGAAAAAATTACACATATAAATTATGGTAATTAAAGTGAAATCAAAGGACACCCTTACTAAAATTAGGAAAAAATAGAAAATATTATTAATATCTCACATAATAGTCTAGGGTTTCAATATCATTCATAATAGTAAGAAAATTAGCCATTCATTATGTATAAATTAATTACACAAAGCATATAATATTAAAAATTAAAGTAAAAATAAGTGAAACTAAGCAAGTGGACAACCCCAATTTGAGGATTGGTCGACCATCAACCGCAACCTTCATCTTCTTCCTTGTGTAAAAAACCTTTATCATCTGCTTGAGTTTGATACTTCTTTGTGTGAATTGAGGCACAAGATCAACAAATTAATGGTGCATGAATATAAAATTGATTATTTCATTGATAAATTAGGAGAATAAACCTGTGAATTGGAAGAATTATGTAGGTGTTGAAGGTTTGAATATGGTGAACTCTGCATTGAAAATCCTATGATGGAGGTTTAAATTGATGAATAAGAGTCACAAATTAGGGGTAGATGATGATTAAATAGAATGAAATATGAATGAATTGATGAATTGGAAGCACAAATTGGTGAAATTAATGGAGAATAATGGTAAGGAGGTTGAAAAGGATAAAGGATGAACCCTGATTTTGAATATCAAGATGAAAGCTATGATTTGTTAATTCCATAAAGGGTTGAGATAAAGAGGTTTAAATGGGGGTTAAGAAGGCTGAAAATTGTGTATTAAGTCAATGCAAAGATAATACAGAAGTTGGAAAATAATAATATGAAGGCCGAGATTGCCATGGCTAGTTCAGGTGCTCCAAACGAGTCTTAATGAACTAGTCATCCTTAAGTGAATTTCAGCAACTTCTAAATGATAACTTCAAATTCAATGTGATGTTGACCATGATCTAGTATGGATAAGAAAAATAAGAAAACATGAAAGCTATATATCTTGATCTTATCTTTCCACCACAACTTAAATCAATTAAATAGGAGTTTGAATGAAAAAGTTATGCTTAAAAGACCGAATTTTATTTTTGTTACATCATGTGAAAGTAAGATTGACTTTTTTACTTGTAAAACTCTCCAAAACATCTCATTTGTGTTATTTTTCTTTAAAATTGATACTAAATCAATACCTTTGATTTAAGATAGGCTAAGTGTAATACCCCCAAAATTCACTACTAAAAAAATTTGTTTTATTAAAAGAATTAGTGGAAGCGAAATAAAAAAATTATAAATTTCGAGGATATTACTGCCACACTTAGTACTAGACCGGTTCACTCCTACCGTTCTAGTACCAAGTGCTAAGACTGAAAGAGTAAAATATAATTTATAAGAAACTTAAACCATATTTAAATCAAAGTAGCGTAATAAACAATTTATAAGAATAGAATTCACCGATGGTGGTTACAAGAATACATATTACATTTAAACCAAGGTTAAAAGAGAGAGGGGCGAAACCCTAAAATTTGGATAACTCCTTATGCTCTTTCTCGTTGCCCACTTGAATAGCACTTAAAAAGGACCTGTAAGGGACACTGCCAATTGAATATGCATGGGCCCCACGAATAGAACCCTTCAATACTATGGTACTGAGTAACCCTTTAAAACACATTGAAAAGTAGACCCGCAATGCAACAAATGATACAAAACTATATACATATATAATAAGAGATGCACACACAATGTCCACATGCTCAACAAGTCCATCACATATTCATAGGTTATAAAGTGAAATCATTACTTTTGGGCCTTAAGCCATTAGTTTATCATTATTCAATCATCTCTCGGATTATATCCATGTGAGTGTGGGAACCCCACTATTATAGCCGGTGGACTAGAATACATACAGGATAGACTGCTCCTAACCACTATTATTCACCGGTGGATCAGTCTGGCCCCGACTCACATGGTGTTCCGCTATAAGTGATTAGTATTTTTCATGATTTAATTATAAACATGTGAGTTTGGGAACCCCACTATTATAGCCAGTGGATCAGAATACATACAGGGAAGAATGCTCCTATCCACTATTATTGTCGGTGGACCAGTCTCTAGGGTAGAACGCTCCTGACCACTATTATTCATCGGTAGACTGGTCTAGCCCCGACTCACAAGTCTTTCACTTTCATGATTAGTGTTTTTTCTTTTTAATCATCACAATAATTCCATTTATTTTCCTCATAGGGGAGATCAAGATCCTGAGACACAAAGGTACACCAGTCGCATCAGTGCATACAAGCTACTCAGTACCCTTCAATTATCAACCCAAAGACGCAGAGGTACCCTAGTCGTACTAGTACATACAGCTAACTCAGTACCCTACCGATAAGGACACCTAATCCATAAGTATGCATACCTCTAAAGTAGATTCGTAGAGCTAAATAGAGTAAGATGTAGGGCTTGACTAGGACACAAAGACACACCAACAAATACTAGAATAATCGTGGGCTAAACCACATCTTTAAGGTAGCAACCCTTAAAGAGCCACCATTTCCGATCTCAAGGTCTTTCACTTTAATTATGAGTGACTTAATTAAGGTGATCACAAAAACTACAACAATCAGACACTTATTCACTTTCAATCATTCTGATATCACTAGGTATTCCTTATTCATACGATTATCCAAGATAACTTAGAGGAATCATTAAGGTCATCATAATATCATCCAATTCTAATTTAGGATTCGTTCTCATGATACTTACTAATTGTCAAATATCATTATCTTAATATTCAGCATTACTTGAGTTTTATTACAAAACTCTGTTATCCCAATGACATATTTGATACGGGTTATTGATTTATCCCTTGCTAGTATAATGACTAAATTATCCCTTCTTTACTTACCGATTTACCATATCACCCTTCATGTTGCATAATTATTAAATTACCCCTTGCTCGGTTTAGGTTACCAAGTTATCTCCCACACTTATTAGGTCACCAAATCACCCTTCATAATTGTTACACTTATCCGATTTTCCATTTGGTTGGTTAGATTACCAAATTGCCCTTCTCCTTTATTATAATTACCAAAATTCCCTTTAGTTGGTCAAATTACCAAATTACTCTTTTCCATTATCATAATTACCAAATTTCCCTTCTCTATCATTATAATTACCAAATTACCCTTCTCCATTATCATAGCTACCAAACTGCCCTTTAGTTGGTTACATTACTAAATTGCCCTTCTCCATTATCATAATTACCAAATTACCCTTCTCTATCATCATAATTACCATCTTACCCTTTAGTTGGCTAAATTACCAAATTGCCCTTCTCCATTATTATATTTACCATCTTACCCTTCTCCATTATTATAATTACCATCTTACCCCTCACCATTATTATATTTACCATCTCGCCCTTCACCATTTTTCCTTTTTTACTTACAAAATTACTATTTTGCCCTTTACTTCCAAAATTACCTTATTGCCCCTTATTACACCATTTTTATTAAATTATCATCACTACATGAAATATTAATATTAATGCTCCATTCTCATCATCCAATTCCACCAACTATTATATTTCAACATAATACTCATTAACATGCACACAAATTAGGCCACATTCTTACACAAGATATATTACTAAAATGCCCCTAGGTCTCACAATAATATTATTCATGCATCAATGGTCACAATAACATAATATAACATGGATAAGTACTTAATATTTTCTTGAATAACAAAACTCCTTCCTTAAACATTATTTCTACTCATGGCATATAAACTAGCATATTGTCCTTTTTATCAATCAATACAAGCAACTACATATATTATATTAAACAACATATATAATGCATAATAACATATTAAAACCCTAATGTGTTAACATACGTTTATCCATGCGTTTAAGTGGGGTTTAACGATTACCTTTATTCCCGCAAAAATCAAAACTTACCAGTATCCTGGTAAAAGATTCAAGCTTTGATTAGCAAAACCAATACCTAAAAATAATATCAATACTTATCATATTAGAAATAAGAAAACCAAAAGCATAAGACTTTATAAAAACTTAATTAATGAAATACTTAACTTAGCTATTATACCTTAAAATTCATTAACCAAATTAAACCAAGGAATGTAGCAACTCATCTACTCATGCAGTATGAGCTGCATACAAAGCAAGGGAGGAAAGGGTCGAAGGTGGCATAAAAGGAAGAAGGGGGAGCCAATTTTGGGTTAGGGTTTTGGGGCTAGGAAAGAGGGAAGGTGGGGGAGATTTAGGACAAGGGAAGGGTGTAGGGGTGGATAGGGGGTGTAGGTGGTGGTCGTGGATGGGTTGTCGACAGCCAAGGGTGGCGGTGGTGATGGTAGTAGGGCTGCAAAGGTAGCTGTCGAGGTGGAGGTGACTGAGAAGGAAGGAAATGGAGGGGGGAAATGAGGGGGGTTTTCTCAGCCAAGGGAGGTGTGGGGGTGGTAGGGGAGATTGCAGGGAGGGGTTTGGTGGTCTATGTGGTGGCATAGGCGGCAGACAAGCGGCGGAAGGAGGAGGTGCAAGGTTGTTGCCGAAAAGGAAGAAAAAGAAGAGGAGAGGAAGAAGGTGAGTTGTAGGGTGGCTCAAGTGGTGGTGTGGTGGTGCAGGGATGAGGTAGAAGGTGATGCAGGTGGCTAGTGAGGTAGAGGCAGCGGCGGAGGGGGCAGTGGTGAAAAAATAGGGGTGTTTGGGGTAAAAGAAGAAGAAAAGGAGAGAAGGAGATTGGGGGAGGTGGGAAATCTTGAGAATGGCTAAGGGAGGGGTCATTGAAGAGAAGAAAAAGGAGAGGGAGAGAAAGGGGGAGTAGGTGGCATGGTCGGGTGGCTGCAGGGTGGCAAGGAGGTGGTCGGGTGGCAGAGAGGGAAGGGAAGAAGAGGAAAGGAAAGTAGTGTGTGGTTGGGTGTGTAGGATGGGTTGGTCTTAAATAGGGAAGAAAAGGACGAGGGAGAGAGGGAGAGTGGAAGGGAGGTGGTCAGGCATGGTGGAGGAAGGGAGGAAGAAGAAGGAGGAAGAAAGGAGAAGGGAGAAGCAGGTCGGGCGAGGGAAAAAGAAGGAGGAAGTGGTCGGTCCGGTCGGGGGGAAAGGAAAGAAAAGAAAAGGGGATTGGGTTGGGCAACATGAGCGGGAGAAGAAAGAAGGAAGGAAAACAAGTAGGCTTACAGCCCAGGTGCGAGGAAGGGGAGGGCAACCCATTGCCCGGCGGCCAGAAGAAAAGAAAAAGGATAAAGAAAGAAAGAAGGAAAAGGGAGAAAGAAAAGGGAAAGGGGAAAATAGGGAAAATCAAATAATTTAATTTATAAAATAATAGAATGTAATATTTTTGGTATATAAATAAATTTAATAATTTAATATAATTAAATATATGGGTTTCAAAATGTTAATTTTAGGAAAAATATTGATTTGGGAATTTATTCAAATAAAATGAGTATGATAAAATAATAAAATATTTATTTTAATTTATTAAATATTCCTATCCAATTTTATATGCTCAAAAATCCATAAAATAATTAAATTAAATAATTTTAAAATCTAATTTATCCATAATAAAAGCTATTTATTAACTTATAGGCTTTTAAAATTTTGGGGGATTACACTAAGTTAACATTTTTAAAGGAACAGTAATGCAAAATATGATGATTAATACTATAAAAAAATATGATTTACTATGCACTTATCACTTGGTATTAATCACGTCACTCGATGCAAATAATTGCATAATTTTCCTTTCATTGTGTCTTCTTACCTTGCTTTCAGAATGTAATCTAACTTCTTGTAACAAAAAATTAATATAATCTCTCCATCCCAAAAAATGGAAAATAATTATAATAAAAAATAAATCATGGCATCAATAAGTAATTAAATTAGTGATAATTATTAGTAAATAATATCAAGCGATGTAAAATTACTATTTTTAAATTTAATAATACTCGTATTCTCTATTCTTGTTTATTTACATGGTAAGGATGGAAATCCAAAATAATATAGAGCCAAATCAAGTAATCAACCACATGCTACTAACACCACCAACAATGCTAAATAAAAGTCCATCCTTGATCTCCATGAGTGTTTGATCATAGAAATGCATGTCATAGGGAAAATCATGGCCAAGGTGAGCTAAGCCATATGCAATGTGATTAGTCTCTCTATAATTATAGTTTACCATGCCAGTATCAAATTGGACCATAAGGTGCTTGCAAGCAACCAACAAATTATGATTACCTTCGGTGCAAGTATGAAGAAGATAGACTACTATAGCGAACTCACTACAAAGCTACACATATGCATTTATCCCCAATGATAAGATTTAGTGAGGTTATAATATATCTCCCAAAGTTCTATTATCAGTATTCAATTAATTAATGCATGTACTGGTCATGAATCCAAAGAGCCACTAGCCTAAATAATTTCGAGCGACTCTCTCTATTGCTACGTTTCTTGGATTTATGATTACACTTCCGTCGATATTGATTTTGATCTTGCTAATGAGAGGAGATTCCCGACTTAAGTCTAGAGCAGTAGTCAAAATGATTTTGTTCTAGCAATGCCACCTGTTGGCATTCTAAAATAAGTGTTTTCTTCCCTCGCTCCAGCCAAAGAGTTAATTGTAAACTTTCTCCAAGTCAATTTTGATGGCCATCAAGCCATGTAATCCTTGTTACCCTTTTTGACCCTCATGAAATGAATGAAATATTAAGCTGTGATCGTATTATATCAACATTACCTTCCCAATAGAAAACCACTTCACTCATGACCAACAATTTGACAAAGAATAGGTTTCAATCTACCTATTAAAACTTTAGTGACTACCTTATATTCCACATTGCAAAGGTTAATTGGGTAAAAATTACAAATAAAAGTATGAATATCCACTTTCAATATGAAAGAGAGAATGGTGTCATTTAGTTTTGTGTTAAAATGGTTAGAATCCAAGGCATTCTTAACTAAAGCATGTAAATCATTCCCCACTTGTTTCCAAAAGTTTTATACAAAGATCAAGCTAAAACCATTGAGACCCTAACTTTTGAAGGAACCCATCAATAAAACTGCATCTTTAATGTTTCCTATGAAAACCTATGAAGTTAAGTTACTACACATTTCGTGTTCAAAGAAGAAGTAGAAACAGAAAAAGAATAATTATGTTTGGCTGATTCATCAAAGGAAAACATTATTTTTTTTGTAAAAAATTGTTACCATATTGAGAAGTTGTTGGTAATAAATAACCCACTTTCCCTCTTTGTTCTTAAGGCATGAGGTATATGTTCTACATCATTTTTTCATAGTAACTACATTAAAGTGTTGTGTATTATAATCCATCGATGTAGCATTGTAAAGCTTAGCCCTCAAAAAATAGTGTAACTACTCTTGGAGAAGGATATCATTATATTCTTGAGAGACTTTCTCATCCATCCAAGCAAGGTTATTAGAGTATTACTCACCCATATCACCCTAAATCCCATCAAGCCAAGTTAAATTTTTTTATGGGAAAAACTATTACCAATAAATTCTTATTCCACTAACTAAGACTTTTCACACAATCAACCAAGTATTTATGAATATATTTGTTAGACCTCCAAATTTTTTCCACCAACTCACTAACTTGTGGGTGAACCAGCCAATCTTGATGAAATTTGAAATGTCTTTTTGAGTAGTGATTGGTGGTGTTGTCAGAGAATGTGAGAAAATTAGGATTGTGTCTAGATTAGGTACTATTGGATCATTATCCAACATTAGGCTTATATATGAACAATACATATTATGGGTTGTTGTATAAGTTAAGTCCTTATAAAAGTTATGATTATTAATGGACCAAATTAGAATGACCCAATAGATAGCAAGTCATCGGGTTATATATATATGGTTATTGTTCCTAGTTCATACGTACTTTTTTCTAATCAATTATCATTAATCATTAGAGACAAGTGAGTACATGCATGATCTGGAAGACCATGATACCACCAGTTTAGATCTCATTAGATTTTTAATGGTAATTTAATCAATCCTTGCTACAGATCCAGGCACACTTCCACATATCTATTATGATTAGTATTCTTGATGAATCAGCATGTGATCCTGTCAAATGAATTCCATCAAGTGGTATCAAAGCATGCATGTTCGAATAATCATGATTCAATTTTATATTAATTATTTGGAATTATTATTAGACAATATTTTCTTTATAGTTAGTGTTGATTTTTAATCAATCCGATTCGATGGAATAAATGGATGCAATCTATTCTATTATTCATTGGCTAGTTTGATCTGTTATCAGTCGGTCAATTTTGGTCTTTTGATTGAAGTTGTTGATTTATCAACGCCATAGTCATTTGATCAACTTCAAAGTGTGACTAGATTGCTTTTATCTAGGCTGGTAATTAAAATTACATATCCAATGTATTTTCTATGTTGGTTTGATTTCTTCCGCAATTCTATTTGGTTAGATCTAGTCCCACCACATCAAATTTAGGCCCCAACTATTTCCAATGTGGTTTTGTTGGTTTTTGCAACCGATAGTAGGAAAACCATTTGGGTAGCTTTAGTAGATTGTTGTGCTAAGTCATTGTGTTAGCTTTTACTAACGTCAACATTAGGGTAGTGGTAGCGGTGGTTTACGAAAAGTCGAAGCCTAGTTTGGCTATTTTGGTAGTCACCTGGTGATGACATCTCTATTTTTAATTTATATAACAGATAGAGTTATATTTCTTCTTTTATCTTATATTTTTAATAAAATAAATAAGGAAAAAAGGTGGATCGAATAATCAATTAACTGGTAATAGTTAATAATTAAAGAAAACTTAATTACAAATTAAATTTGATCTTTCAATTATTAAAGCGTAATGGTTGGCATAAGGGTACTGTTAAACAATTAAAATATAATAATTTAATTATGGATGTCATTAAATAGTATAATGTACCTGATGGTGTTTAAGATTTGTGATTGTGGTGTTAACCGTTATATAGATTAATTGATGGCTATATTTTATGCTAATTATTACAATGGTGTTAGTTTTTTATTAGCATATTAAGTTAGATTTAATGTGTTATTATTATTATGGATATTGAATCTAAATGAGGGTGGTCTTAACTCTTAAGGTTTAAAATCTTTAGACCATATTAAGGAATCAATTTATTTAAACAAATTGTTGTCTAATATTTTAAATAAGCTAGTTAATACAACATGTCACCAAAGTGACATCTCTTATGAAGACTGGTTTATTGAAAACATTAGATGTTAGTGTATATATTTATTCATGCAAGTTATTAGTTGGCCCAAAGGAATGTAAATACCTGGTAGAATTTCATAAGAACCTACAATGATAAGTATGTGATGATTATTTGGTTGTCATATGGATAACAAGTCAATCCAAAGATGATTATTTTTATATATGATAGGCCTCATTATTACTATTTGATTGCTACAATAATGTTACAACTCACAATTAATATTATTATTCAAAGACTTGATATTAATGTTGCACAAATATTTTATGATGAGAGTTCTATTATTTGAAATTATTAATTCATATTTATGTATATTGATGTGAGCATGATGGTTTTTTTTACTTATTTTGTTATCTATACAACTCATATATCTATCATTATATTATCTACTAATTTAAGTTCAATTTTCATGCATAAACATAACTTCAGTGATTAAAAGAGAACATTTCAATGTTCTTAGCTACATGGGTCTAGACATTATGATCAGGATTAGGCAACCTACGCCTCATATAGCTGAAAGTTCAACTAATGATAAATATAACTTTGATAAGTGAGATTGCCCAAAATTTATAAGGCTTATGAATATTAAGTGTAGCACTCTGGAAGTCTTTAGGGGTAAAGTGTTAGATGTTGACACTAATATTAAGGAGTTCCTTACCAAAAATTCTAATGATGAAATAAGCATGTTTTTGCTAAGGTTGATTTCAATGAGGTTAAAAGGCAAATGGAATATAAGGAATTACATCATTGAGATGTCTCACATCACTTAAAAACTTAAGACATAAAAGCTTGAGTTGTCATATGACTTGCTCGTGCATTTTGCACTAATTTTACTTCTTGCACAATTTAGTTATTCTATAATTAATAGTAAGAAAAATAAGCTCTTGTTGAGTTTATTTCATATTAAGTGCAAGAGGAATAAATATCAAAGTAATGTAGGGCACAAAGTGAAAATTTGGTTACCACCCCTAAAGATAAGACAATCAAGGAAAATACGAATATAAAGATGCTCATAAGGGTACACAACTATTGAAACAACATATGGAAAATGATAGTTGTTTTCTTTGTACACAGTATAGATATATAAAGAATATTGTACAAAATACTACACTTAGCATGTAAAGAATATACAACCCTTACTTTGGTTTATTATAAGGTAAATTCCACATTAGTACCTAGAAATACTTGGTAATTATACTTAGTGTGCCTACTCATATAAGTGTTTCTATGTGAAGTTGTTTGAGCTACCACAATCTAAAAAATAATGAAAGATACATTAATGTAGGTAATGGATCATTGGTAGAAGTTGAAGAAATAAGTATTTTAGGTTACTATTGCGAATCAAATATTTGTTGAATTAGAAAAATATTTTGGTTATATCATCCTTTAGATGAAATTTGGTGAATATCATTGTTCATATGGACATAATCAGCACTGTCTTTCATTGAATTCATATATTATCAATGATGATTATTTATGTTTATTCAATAACTTATAGATTCTTGATATTATTGCTTCATATAATGAAACATTACATGTGGAATTAGGCTTTTTTGTAATACATGGTGTAAAAATCTTAGCATGAATGGTGTAGCTAAGAGATGAAATGTGTCCCATAAAGATATGGTGAGTATGATTAACCATTATACGTTGTTGGAAAGATAGTAGCTTATATTCTTAATAAAGTACCAACCAAAGTAACTAATAAAACACCTTGTGAGATTTAAACAGACTTTCAAATTTAGGGATGTCCTAGTTAGGCATGAAGGAAATTAGGCTCTAAAGGTGTAGGTGGCTAATTTATTGGTTATTTGGAGTTATACAAGAGCTTCACAGTCTTGTAATCCCACACTTAAGTAAATTTTAAGATGGAATCTGCAACATATTTTGAGTATGTTGAGCTTTTGGAGAAGATATATTATTAGGGATACTATTAGGGACATTGTCTATGATGAGAAATCACTTTTGATTTTCGCTATAGCCTATAATGATGTACAAGTTTCTATATCAAGAAGAAAATTAGGAACCTCAAAAAGATAATGTTGAAAAATCTCTCATGTAGAAGAACAAGCTCAATAACCTCAAGAACTAAAGATATCCATTAAATAAAGGAGAAATTCCATTTTAGATTATTATTTATCTAAGAACATAAGGAAGTAATGGAAATATTGGGAAGATGATCCAATCACCTTCCATCAGGCCATATTTAGTTCTAAATCTAAAAAGTGGGTTTATGTTATGAATGAGGAGCATAAATGGATGCAAGAAACTAAAGTATGAGATCTTATCTCATTAGTAGAAGGTTCAAGTCTCACTAATTATTATCAAGCAACACTCAAAAGGTAATGTGAAAAGACATAAAAGTTTTCTTATCATAGAAGACTTTACTAAAAAAGAAGACACTATCTTCAAGAGATTTTATCTTTGGTTTGTAAAAAGATTGTTTCAGTATGATCATGACTATTTTTGCATATATTGACCTTAAGCTCCATTAGATGATGTAAAAAATTGTTTCTCGATGGTAACATTGATAAAATAATAAATATGGTGCAAAGTAAATAAATCCATCAATAGACTCAAGCAAGTTTATTATCATTGGAATCAAAAATTACATTAGGTAATTATCTCATTTAGTTTTGAGATAAATGCTGTTGGTAATTATGTGTGCCTCAAGTTCTATAGGAGTAAGTGTATTTTTATGATATCATACACTTTTTATATACTCCTTATAGCAGATGATACAAGCATATTGTGTATCAAAAATTCGGATACAACAAGACAACCTCGGTGTATTTTGGAATTATCAAGATAAAGCTATATCGACAAGGTTATTAAAGGTTTGACAAGTAGGATCTTAAACCATGTGACACCCCTATCGATAAGGGAGATAATTTTAGTCTCAATAAGTGTCCTAAGAGTGACCTTGAAGTTAAAGATATATAAAATATTCTATGCACATTGGTTATTAGGAATCTTACATGTGATCAAGTTTGTGTGCATTCAAACATAGAATTCATTGCTAGAATGCTAGGTAGATATTGAAGTGACCCTAGTATGGAACATTAGGTGCAACCAAAGGGGTTTCAAATATTTATAGAAAACATAAAACATAAGGTTGCATGCTCACATATAGAAAATTAGATCAATTAGAGATCATATAGTATTATGATTTGATTTAGCTAAATACCATCACAATATTAGATTTGCTTCAGACTACCTTCCTATGTTGACATTATAGCAACAAAATTTCTAGAGTGTTGTCATCTATTCATAGAACATGATTATAGAATTTTGTCACATGATTTCATATAATGGATGATATTGGAATACCACTCAATTTTTTTATGTGATAATAAATTGGCGGTGTAGTATTCCAATAACAACGAAAACTCAATTAAGTTAATGTATATTGACAAAAGGTTTCTATTTTTTAAATAAAAATTTTAGTGTATAAGTGTTTATCAACCACATTTGTATAAACTCCATCATTGTGAATCCACTTACTAAGGAAGTGTCGCCCATTTCATTTGATGAGGATATTGCTCTTATAGGTGCTTTGTCTGATAAGGTTGTTCATATTTAGTAGGAGTTTGTAATTTTGGTGTTCTTCACATATAGACACACTTCAGTTATTATATTGTTTGACAATTAGTTTCTATGCACAATTATGTTTTAAAATAAATTACCCTCTAATTACACTAAATCTTGATCACATTAAGGAATAAGAGAACAATTAGAAATAAGTATGTTGAGATCACATTATATAACATTTTCATGCTACACATCCACATCATGATCCATATCATTTAGTTATATCAACATACATGACCATTGAAGGTTTAGTTACAAAGAGATGTGATGAAAGCCACTTTGATCATATGTTGGTGTGATTGATGGACGAGATTGTTCTTAGGCATATTTTTATAATGGCAACAATATTAAGTTCATTTGGTTATTTTGTAATTCATAGTTATAAGGCCAAACATATAGTCTAAGTGGGAGATTGTTGGATTATTATCAATGTTGGTCTTATATATAAACAATACAAATTGCACGTTGTCATATAATTTAAACCCATATAAAAGTGATCAAATTAAGTTTAAATTATCTGGGCTTAATATATCTAATTAAATTTGGATCCATATGTGTAGAGATATTAGGAGTCCTAAATTGTTGATAGACCAAATTAAAATAACTCGATAGATAACATATTAGTTATCTATCTATCTATACATGATTGTGGTCCCTAGGTCATACGTACTTTGTTTTAATCGATTTTCATCAGTAATTAGAGATAAGTAAGCATCTACATGATATAGAAGACCATGATACCACCCATTTAGATCTCACCAAATATTTAACAGTAATTTAATCAATCCTTGCTACGGATTCATGTACACTTCTACATATCTATTTTGAATATTATTCTTGATGAATCAACATGTGATCCTGCCAGATAAATTCCATCAAGTGTGAGCTAAATATTGGACTTAAGTTGTCAAAAATGTAATTTTCCAATCATTTGTTGCTACCACCTGGTAAATACATGGGTTGATATTTTGCCCCTACATAAGCATGCTAGGTGTATTTAGGACTAGAGAAACTAAGATTCGAGAGGCCACAAATAGAGATTATATTATTTAAAAAGAATGCATCTATAGAGTTGTTTGTGGATTTCACCTTTGCATTCATCTAGAGATTGGATATTCTTGAAGTTACAACCTACCACCCATGGCATAGTGATGGTTTTTGATATCTCAAATTTGTCCTCCCAAAACTCATGCATGTTGGAAGTAATGGAAGAAACATATATAGTTGTGGGGGATGAACTTGTGAAAAGATGTAGAGGAATACATAGAAGTTGCAAAGAAGCACCCAATGCCCAAATTTGAACAAGGTCTTCTTTCCATCAGAACCAAATGCCTCGAAAGAACCCATGAGCATCCACTAGGACATTGCCATTATACTTAAGTTTATTAATAACATTCTGTGTTGTTTCTTCGCTTATTTTAGTCTCAACCAAGAATACAAGTATGGGATTATAATGATGCACCAAATTGAAAAAATATCTACAAAAAGTTAAATTTCTAGCTCCATTAGCATTCCAAAAAATGAAGTTACCCTTATTTACACTCATCATGAAAAAAAAACTTTGAAAATTTATGTTTGGATTAGAGGCCCTTTACCATCATATTGGTTCTTCTTATTTCTCCTTACACATTGGTTATGACATGAGATGGATTGGACCAAACATGTTGGGAGTTTACCTTCCTTACTTCCCTAATGGCCTGTTTGGATTGGGGTGGATCGGGGTTAACGGAGGTTAATCCCTCGATTCACCCCGTTTGGCTATCAATTTTAAAACTTATACCTAGGTGAATCGGGGTTAATAATTTACCTTCATTCACCTCCATTAACCTCGTTTTTGTTAACCTCTGATTTCGGGGGTAATCGATGTGGAGGTAGAAAAATAAGTAAAATTTTGACTGAATCGGACCAAAATGCCCCTGAACATAAAACCCTATTTTCCTGATCAGCTGATCCAGTCTGCTCGACCTCCCTATTTTCTCATTCTTCACAGAATCGCAGAGCCTCAACCTTCATCCCTGCCATATTCCAATCTACTCGACGAAGGGTAATCTCCGGCAACGACTACTGATTTCGACGACCAGAGCTGCGCCGACAACCAAACTTGCACAGGTAGCAGCCATAGCATCCAATTCTCCTCTCATCTCCCATCTTCTCGTCGATAACCATGTTTTCTTCCCTACCTTTTATTTTCTTTTTTTTGTCGATTTTGCTGTTAAACAGATTTTGCTTGCTTTTTAATTTAATTATGCTACCTGATATGTGATTATTCTTCATTTATGAGTTGAGTTCATTATTTTTTGGGCATAAAGACTATACGAACTCAAGCCCCTCTTTTGCTCCAGAAGTATAATTTTGAAGGGGAAGAAAAGGAAGGGCCAAATTCAAAGCCAAAGCTATATACTTCAGAGTCGATGATTGCCAATCTGCAGTTTGTGTTTGCTATGTGATAATTTATTGTTGTCATTAAAACTACTTTAAGTTACATTCTTGTTTGCATAATTGATGTTGCACACCCGACCTCCAGGTCCTGGAAAGGACTAATGAGCACATGCAGTTACTAACCTGCCTGTTTTGTGAAATGAGGATCTACATTTTCTTTTCCAATTTCCTACAGTTTTGTAGTATATTATGCATAGTAGATGCGTAGGACCATCTCAAGTATTAATGGCTCCAACTGTATTATCACTTTTTTGTTCATGGTGATATCTATTATTTGAGGGAAGTCATATCTAGTCGTGGAAGTATGAGTTGATGGAAGGAAGATATGAATCCATGTTATCAAATGGTATTACGGTACACTAGTGGCAGTACCTTATAAGAAACATTTGGAAGTTGCATAAAAAGATCATAATCATGAATTATCAGCAGTTTCTCTTGGTAATAGGAGCAGGAAAACATAAAGATAGATTAGAAGAAGTTCTCTACCAGGGTCATAAGTATTAGTACAAACAAGTTCAGGTTATCAAATCTAAGTAATTGAAATGTTTCTTTTCAAACACAGACACTAGTTATGCCTTGTATGCATAAAAGAAAATGGTTATGTTATTTTTTGCAAGAAAATCATGATTAATTATTAAATTGTAGGAGCCTAGGAGTACTTATTGCACTAGTTCCTTTTTGATGAAATATCAATTGTAAATTCATTTTCATACAATAACTTACAATTCTTTTCTACGGCTTAGAAACTGAGATTGCTTTCATCCAAATGAAAAATAGTTGAATCCGTCCCTTCAATAAGTAAAAAATTAATGGTTATTATTTTGTGCTATTTAGCTGCTCGCTTCGCTTTTATCATTTCAAAATTTGAGGGCTATATATTGCATTGTTTTCTGTTAGTATCTGTGCAGCATTCTTTGCCATATTCTTTCAGTTTTTTAGTTTTCTTTTGTTGGTCTTTTCAATTGCTTTTGCTTGTTTTAATTAGTTTCCCCATTTTTACAGTTTGAACCGGAGAAGTTCCATCCATTTTGTTGATGTTTTATTGCTGATTCCATATTTTTTTTCTTTGATCTTTGTCCTTTTTTTTGATAGATGGATCATGATGGTGCTAATCTTAATCTATTCTACTTTACAATCCTTAATTGGTTGGTGGTGGTGGTCGCTGCTTATTGGTATTTGGACGAAAATGGCATGTTAGATGATAATGATGATGATGATATTCATAAAGAATCTAGAGAAGTGAGATTTTTGGTAAGAGATGTGATGACGAATAGAGTCATATGTCGAGATATGATTCGTATGGGTCCTGAGGCATTTTATGAATTCTGTGGGTTATTAGCGAATCATGGTGGCTTGCGATCAACTAAATGGGTTAATATCGAAGAGCAAGTTGCTTTGTTTTTGTACATTTTGGGTCATGCCACAACAAATAGGGAGGTACAAAGAGTGTTTGGTAGGTCTGGAGAAGTTATTAGTCGTCATTTTCACAATGTCTTAAGAGCCGTTATCGAATTAGAGGAGATGTTTATTAGACAACCAGATGGATCATCAACACCAGTAGAGATTCAAGACAATCCCAAGTTCTATCCTTATTTTAAGGTGCCTATTATGAATTTTCCTTTCTTTTTGGTAAATAAATAATTTAGTTAGATTATTAATAATGTAGTAGTTAATTTCAGGATTGTGTGGGATCAATCGACGGATCCCATGTTCGAGTAAAAGTTTCTACATCAGATGCTCCTAAATACCAAGGCAGAAAAGATTACACCACACAAAATGTACTAGCAGCTTGTACATTTGACCTAAAATTTACCTATGTTCTAGCTGGTTGGGAAGGAACGGCATCAGATGCTCAAATACTAAAAGATGCATTAAGACGATAATATGGCCTAAAAATCCCACATGGTAACTGTAACACCCCCAAATTTACTACTGAAAAATTTCGTTTAAATCTAAAGGTTTAGCGGAAGCGAAAGAATTAAAACCGTAAACTTGGGGGTATTACCGCCACACTTAGTACCAGACCGGTTCACTCCTACCGTTCCGATACTAAGTGCTAAGGCTAAACCAAACAATCATTAATTAAGAGTCATCAAAAAATAGGTCCATAGTTAGCATAAACCATTCATGAAACCACGAGTCAACAACAGTTAAAATATCATTTAGGAATGCAACTTAGAGTACGGTTCCAAAGCGAGGAGCGTGGTACAAAATATAGCAAATAAAACAGAATCCCAAGGGACCAATATCCGGATCGCCTACTCACTCAAGCCAAGCCTTCCACCCCACAATTGTAACCGATCAAACCTGCATAGGAGGTCTGCTCCCCACCATTGGTGGATCATCACAGGACCCATTCGATCAGTGTAGTATCAGTACGGGTCCAATACTGAGTAAGGGCACTGATGCGCTAAGGCCAAGCATACATTCATACCACATAGCATACATAACACAATCACATAAGCAACGTGCGATAACACACTAGATAAGGCCTGAGTACGCTCCGATGATTCATTCTTTCCTCATTAATAATATGTCCATTTCACGCATATTCTTTAGAGGTCCATGTGAGTGCGGGAACCCCACTATTATAGCCGGTGGACCGGAAGGTATACACTCAGGGCAGAACGCTCCTGACCGCTATTATTTGCCGGTGGACCGGTCTCCAGGGCAAGATGCTCCTGGCCACTATTATTTGCCGGTGGACCGGTCTGGCCCCGACTCACATGGTGTTTCACTGTAAGTACTTAGTGTATTTTCCTTATTTTCATTAACAGCATGTTCAATCCACACATATTCTTTAATAGTTCATGTGATTGCGGGAACCCCACTATTATAGCCGGTGGACCGGAAGGTATATACTCAGGGCAGAACGCTCCTGACCACTATTATTTGCCGGTGGACCGGTCTCCAGGGCAAATTGCTCCTGGCCACTATTATTTGCCGGTGGACCGGTCTGGCCCCGAATCACATGGTGTTTCGCTGTAAGTACTTAGTGTATTTCCCATGGTTTAACTTACTTACTTCGGTTTGTCGAGCACGAAATCCCCCACTATTATAGCCGGTGGACCGGAAAGTATACACTCAGGGCAGAACGCTCCTGACCACTATTATTTGCCGGTGGACCGGTCTCCAGGGCACCTCGGCTCCTGGCCACTATTATTTGCCGGTGGACCGGTCTGGGCTCGGCTCAACAATCTTTTGCTTTACATAATTAATGTCTTATCCGTGTCTTATTGAATCACATCACACCCTTGACATGCATGCGGTTGATACTCTACCTCTTTCCCCTCCAGAGGGACCGTCCCATATTTTGAGACTCGCACCTCTTCTCACACCCGACATCCATCCCCCGTAGACTTAGGTAAAGTAGCATATAGTAAGACACAAACCCCAAGGATATAGGCCATCCCAACACATATGATATCGCCTCTGCATGTTCTCATCCCTCTAGGGTTCCTCCTCGGATACCCTAATCGGACCTATGTGGCCCAACTCTTTCTTACTTACCCAAACGCTACGTTATTCTCTATCTCGCACCTCATTCTTTATTAGGAAATTCCCCAAGTGTATTTCTTTATCTCCCAAGTTCATATGTGACCAACAAAACCCTAGTTGGCCACTCAAACCCTAATCGACCACGCCAACCCTGGTTGGCTGCACCAAACCCTAGCACTTTACTTCTTCAACAAGTAACCTCCCTTCTTTAGAAAACTCATACTCATCCTTTATATAAGTGAATTCTCACTCTCAACCCCCTACTCCATAGGCCATTAATACCACCATGTAATCATTAATACCACCATACAACCCTAATACCACCATACGAATCATAATACCACCATACCAACCATAATACCACTATACAACCCTAATACCACCGTGCAATCATGAATACCACCATGCAACCATTAATACCACCATACAACATTAATACCACCACAAAATCATAAATACCATCATACAAACCCTAACGCCACCATGCGAATCATAATACCACCATACCAACCATAATACCACTATGCAAACCCTAATACCACCGTGCAATCATGAATACCACCATGCAACCATTAATACCACCATACAACATTAATACCACCACAAGATCATAAATACCATCATACAAACCCTAACACCACCATGCGAACCCTAATACCACCGTTACAACCATAATACCACCATACAACATTAATACCACCATAAAATCACAAACACCATCATACGAACCCTAACACCACCATGCGAACCCTAATACCACCATTACAACCATAATACCACCATGCAACATTAGTACCGCCATAGAACATGAATACGATCATACAAACTTCAAGACTCCCATGATGGTTCCCAACTCATATTACCATTTATCCTAACATGTATGTCCTAGAGGGCCATAGCATAATACATCGTAAACATCATACATATAAATGTCATGCTCATGTCATGGAAGCACAAACAACATACCTCAATCTCCAAGCTGCGCTACACATAAAACGAGTTATCCACAAATCATATAATACATGGCATAGCATGGCATACACAACATTCAACACATCCATGTCACACATAACACAAGGCCATTAGCTTCGTCCTTACCTAAGGCGACGCTGGGCTTGGAGCACGCTCCTCTAACTCCTTAGGGCTTTGGTCGGGATTACCTATAAAAAGAGGGAAATGCTAAGTATTAGTTTCCCTTATAATTACTATCAATCCTCATTTTAGTTTAAGGTTAGGGTTTTTATTACTAAAAAGGGTATTATACAAAAACTAGGGTTTTTACCTTAGAATTAGTATACTAGATATTAGTAGTCAAAATATGTTTATTTTTAATACCTATTGTTACACTTATATTATTAGACCCGCTGGCTCTATTCTTATAATAATAATGTTCATGCTAACTATAGAAAAATAGTGATAATAATAATAATAAAACTAGTAATAACGATAATAATAATAATACTCCTAGTAGTAATGATAATAACAATAATACAACCAAGTAGGGTTTAGCAACCACAATAATAACCGTAGTAGGGATAATAGAAGTAATAATAGTAATATTATTAATAATGTTAATACCAATAATTATAAAATAAGACCAAAGTTAAGTATAATACAAGTTAGGGTTTAAAAGGGATGTTAGTATTAGTAGGAAGATAAGAACATTAATAATGAAGACAATAATAATGGTAATAATGATGATGATGATGATGATAATAATAATAATAATAATAATAATAATAATAATAACAATAATAATAATAATAATAAAAGTAATAATAATAATTATAATAGTAATAATAATAAGTATATTAGTATTAATATTAGTAGAAAATAGTAGCAATTATATATAAGGGGTATTAGGGTTTGGATGAGTGGAGAACCACCTAGGGTCGGTGGTGGTCCGGCGGCGGCGCGTGGCGGCGACGGCGGCGGCGGTGGAGGTGGAGAAGAGGGGAAAATATGGAGGTGGTGGTTAGATGGGAGGAGAAAAGAAGAAGTTTGAGGTGGGGGAGGAAACAGCAGGTGAAGGGGAGTGGAATGAGGGTGGTGGCGTGGCAAGAGGCGGCGGCGCGCGGCGGAGACGGCCGAGGGTGGTGGAGAGAGATGGAAGATGAGGAAGGAAGGAGGAGAGGGAGGCAGGGGGATTTGAAGGTAGAGGGAGGTCTGCTGGGCATTTTGGAGGGTGGAAGAGGCCCTGGTGGCGGCTGGGGTGGCGGTGAGAGGCGGCGCAAGGGCGGCGGAGGCTGGAGGTGGTAGTTTCGGGTTAGGACTTTTGCACGGCTATGGCGGCACGTGCAGGGCGAGGGGAGGGGTGCTGGTGGCTTGGTTTCGTAGAGGGAAGTGCAGGGATGAGAACGGTGGGAAGAGGTGGTTTCGGCGGTGGCTGGAGGTGGCAGACATGGCGTCTGTTCTGGCGGCGGCGGAACAGAGTTTCAGCAAGGTCCAACGGGAGGACTTGTTGTGGCCGTTCGGGAGGGGGTATTTATAGGCCAAGGGGGAGGAAAACGACGAAGGGAGAAGGAGGCGTGCGGCCAGGGGTGCAGGTGGCCGGCCGATGACAGGTGGTGCAGGTCCTGCCATGGCAGGTCGGGTCGGGGAAGAGGAGAGGAAAAGGGAAGGGAATGGCACGCGGAAAAGGGAGAGAGAGACGTGGTCGGGGTCGAAAAGAGAAAGAAAACGGCAGGGAGAGAGGCAGGGAAGGACGATCGTGCTGGTGGCTGCCGGCGAAATCGCCTTGCAGGTCGATTTGCAGGTCGGGGGGGCGAAGAAGAAGAAGACAGGTAGGGTGGACCGGTGGTCCAGGGAAAAGAAAGAGGAGGGGAACCGGCCAGTTCGGCGGGGTTTATTTAATCTGCAATTCAAACGCGGCGTTTCGACGTTATGGGGGACAAAGTGCCGCTTGCGTTGCCCGTTTGGCAACGGCTATAAGGTCATAAATTTTGGCGCGGCGTTTCGGCGTCCTCGGGGTTAAAACGCATCGTTGCGACCATAGGCGTACGAGGGCCAGCGCATGGCGCTGGGCCGCGGGAAGGAGAAAGGAAAAGAAAAGGGGGGCTGGACCTGTGCGCGAGACGGGGGGAAGGAGAGGGGTTTGGGCCGGTGGGTTGGCCCAGCCGAGGGAGAAGAAGGGAAAAAAAAGAAAGAGGAGGGAGAAAAAGGAAGAAAAGGGAAGATAAGAAAATAAATAGGTTAGGAAAATAATTAAATTAACTTATGGGGAAATTGGGGTATTTTTGGGTTATTCGGAATATTAATTTTTATAAAATGTTAAATAAATTCCTTTTTGCTTATTTTAGACTATTTTAGATAAATTCCCTAAACCTTCATGCTAATTAGGAAAAATACCCAAATTTTCTTCTAATTAAATTCTTTATTATTTTCCTCTTAATCTACCTTAATTAACTCTCTACATTTTAATAAATGAATTTATGTAACTAATTTTCCTAATAATTCCTTATTTGGCCATAATTTCGGAAATTAGGATTTTGGGATATTACAGTAACTACGTTGCCATTCTTAACAAATACTTTTTACTTAATTTATTAAAAGTGATCTAACATTTTAGCCTTTTTTTAGGTAAATATTATATTGGTGATGCTGGGTTTCCTGTAATGAGTGGCTTAATTCCACCTTATAGAGGAGAGCGGTATCATTTGAAAGAGTACTCGCATAATCCACCAAGGTCTCCGCTCGAGCTATTTAATTTACGTCATTCTTCTTTAAGAAATGCGATTGAAAGAATTTTTGGTGTTGTAAAAAAGCGTTTTCAAATTATGGCAAGTGCAAATGAACCCCATTATGATGTATATACACATACAAGGATTATATTAGCATGTTGTATTGTGCATAACTTTCTAATGGGTGTTGATCCGGATGAAACTATAATTAGAGAAGTGGATCAAGAACTTGTTGATGGCAATGATGGAGAGTGGGAAAATAGGTTTGATGATCTTATAGAAGAAGGAGATGCTGCTAGAGGAGAGTTTATAAGAAATTCCACAGCAGTGGCGATGTGGAGAGATTATAGCCCATAAGCATTTCTCTTCACTTATGTAATTTGAAAAAATGTACTATTTTATGTGTACTGAATTGCGAGATCCTTGTTGTTTTGTTATGATATGTTGTATTCTACTTTGAACACGCCATGGAACATATGTCTTTATTTTTTTAGATATTAAAGCTTTGTTCTAAATGTCCCTTGATTACTTGTGTATTTTTGTTATTTGCATACTTGTCGTATTTGTCATCCTTTTTTTTGGTAGATTCAACCATGCCTCCTCGTCAATTTGAGAGAAACATTTGGACACACGAGATGGATGGAGTTCTTCTTGATGCTTTGCTACATCAGATGCGTATAGGTAATCGTCCCGGTGGCACATTTACTATGGGAGCTTATAGTTTCGTGTTAAAAGAGCTTGAAGAAAAGTTTCCCAACTCCTCATGGAATAAGGAACGATTTCGCAATAGGATAAAATATTTGAAGGGAAAGTTTTTTGAATGTTATGACATATTCCGAAATGTTTCACAAAGTGGCTGGGGTTTTAATCCTACCACTCAAATGTGGGATCTTGAAGAGGAAGTATGGAATCAACTAATTGAGGTGTGTATGGAATTATTTCTTTTCATAAGGTTTTATTCTTTTTTATATGGTGTTCATCATCTACATTTGTTAAGTGTTGTGATTTAATTCACTTTGTTTGTTTGTTTGTTTGTTTGTTTGTTTGTTTGTTTATTTTTCCTAGAGTAATCCAAAGGCTGCGGAGTGGAAGGGTAAAACAGTTCCCTTTTATGAAAAATTAGGAGAGATATTTTCTAAGGATAGGGCAACCGGGGATAATGCTGTAACTGCTACTGAAGTAAGAGCAAGGAGAAGGGAAGCTGCAGAACAACATGGAGGATCTAGTGGCATGATTCAAGATATTGATAATATGGTCGCACAAGATGAAGTTCACATTGAGGGGTTTAGTTCATTTGGTATTGATTCTAGGACTCCACCTCATTCTACTCAAGATTATGTTTCAGATGCTAGTAATGCAAGTGTACCACACGTAGGTGCGGGGCATGGAAAATGCAGCAGGGGTAAGAGGAAAATTGATACATTTATTACAGCATGTTCTGATATGTTAAGTGCACAGGTAGAGAAGTTTGCTACGGTTATGGAAAAACGCTCACGTATTGATCCCGTTGAGGCTATTAAGTGTGTTGAGGAGCTGGACTTCGATCCAAGGTACAGGATTTTGGCTTCTTTTCATCTTTCAAAGAATCGTGCAGACTATGAGTTGGTAAATGCGTATCCCTTAGAGCGACGCCGGTCTACATTATGGCTTCTATTGGTGCAAGCACAAATCATTGATGAATCAGAACCTTGCCCTTATGTGTAGTTTCATACTATAAAACACTTGAATTAAGATGTCCTGTAGGATGATGACATCATTCATCTTTGTTGACGGTGAAACTATTGTAAAATGATGAACATCTTGTACACCTTTTGGGTTTATAATGTAGATGATGATGGACATCTTTTGATTTTAGTAACATTGTGTTGAATGTAGGATGATGGATGCCCTTTAACTTATTAAGTTTTTTTTACTAATGAAAGATGATGGGTGCCTTTCTTCAATGTGTTATATATAATTTATTTTATTCGTACAATGTTTATTTTCTGCCTCTCACAGAAACAGAATGTAGTTTCCTGCAGAAAAAACACGGACCGTGTTAATAAACACGGCACCCCCGTGTTTATTTTCTGCCTCTCTAGAATTTCCTGCAGCAAAACACGGACCGTGTTAATAAACACGGTACCCCCGTGTTTATTTTCTGCCTCTCTGGAATTTCCTACAGCAAAACACGGACCGTGTTAATAAACACGGCACCCCCATGTTTATTTTCTGCCTCTCTGGAATTTCCTGGAGAAAAACACGGACCGTGTTTGGTGCCGTGTTTATTTTCTGCCTCTCTGGAATTTCCTGCAGAAAAACACGGACCGTGTTAATAAACACGGCACCCCCGTGTTTATTTTCTGCCTCTCTGGAATTTCCTGCAGAAAAACACGGACCGTGTTAATAAACACGGCACCCGTGTTTATTTTCTGCCTCTCTGGAATTTCCTGCAGAAAAACATGGAACGGTACCCCCGTGTTTATATTCTGCCTCTCTGGAATTTCCTGGCGAAAAAACACGGGCCGTGTTAATAAACACGCCCCCCCCCCCCGTGTTTATTTTTCAATTTTGATAGTCTATAGTATTTCGGCTATAACTTCTTCATATGACCTTCGATTGAGCTGATTCTTGATGTGTTGGAAAGATAACAGAAATATCTACAACTTTTATGTTCATTACATTTCCAAATTATAATTTCTTCAAGGTAAAATATTCACATCTTTCCAAATTAGATGTGTGTGTATAAATAAATTTGGAGGAGAAGGTGGTGGTGGCGGCGGATGAGGTGGTGGAGTTGTGATGGAGATGGTGGTGGTCGTGGATGAGGTGGAAGAGGAGGATGTGCTGGGCTGGTCGTGGTTGTGATGGAGGTTGTGGTAGAGGTAGAGGTGGTGGTGCTAGTGGTGGAGGAGGAGGAAGTGGTGGGGTAGGGGTGGTGGTGGAGAAGGTGGATGTGGTGGTCGTGGTGGTGGTGGTAGTTGTGATGGAGGTTGTGGTAGAGGTGGAGGTGGTGGTGGTGGTGGAGGAGGTGCCGGAGGAGTTGGCGGTGGTGGAGGTGGAGGAGGTGGTGGTTGTGGTGGTGGTGGTGGTGGTTGTGATGGAGGTTGTGGTGGAGGTGGTGGTGGTGGTGGTGGTGGTGTTAGGTAAGTTTATTATATAAGAAACTTATTTATTAATACAAGGGTATAAATGTCATTTGTTTTATTTTTTAACCTTCATTCACCTCAATCCAAACAAAAATTTTAAAACATTCACCCCAATTCACCTAGATTAGGTTAATATCATCCAAATAGCATTTTTAAAACATTCACCCCAATTCACTCCGATTCACCTCCATTCCCTTCACTTAGGTTAATTTTTAATGTTTACCCCTACCTCGATTCACCCCAATCCAAACGGACCCTAAGTTTAGTTGGGGCAACCTTATTTTAAAGGGTTGATAGTAGTTTGTGCTTATTGGGTTCTTAATGGACTACTCCTTTATTGACACATTGTATATAAGTCATATTTTCCTAGCCCACTGTAATATACTTAGTGAGCACCACCTTTTCTAGAGTTTACTCTATAATTAGCATAAGAGATGTTGATTTTTTTCCCTAAAGTAGAGCATGTGCATTTAAAGCAACATATTTATTATTTTTCCCAATAATTTCTTCAGTTTCCTTTGTTGGTACCCATTCTTCCTCATTAATGTTAAGGAAGGAATCATCCTCTAGCTTCATAAGAGCATTAAATTTGGATAAGCATGAGTTATTTGGGAAGCTTGTCAATAATGAGACTTTTCGGTAACCAACATACAAGGATCTCCTTAAACAAATAAAGGAGATGAAAAAGACAATTTTGTTGATTAGAATATGATCATAATAAGCTTTTTCATTTTGAAGCTTAATAAGGTAGAAGTCGATGCCCAATTTAGTAATGGTCTATTTGTGTTGGGATGAATAGGGTTAACAAAGGTAAATCAATTGATTTACCCTATTTGGGGACAGATTTTGTGAGCCTTAAATAGGTGAATCAGGGTTAAAGTTTCATCTTCATTCACCTTGGTTAATCTCATTTTTATTAACCTTTGATTTCAAGGTTAATAGAGATAAAGGTGAAAATATAAGTAAACTGTATACATGATCAAACAAAAATTCCCCTAAAGTTCCCCTCTTCTACCCTATCTTCCTACATACTCAACCTTGACCTAACTCTCTCCTGCCTCCTCCTATTCTCGTCAACCCACCTCTGTCCTGACAACAGCTTCCAATCTCAATGGTGGTGGTGAGGTTTTTGTGGTGAAGGAGGTGGTTTTTGTGATGGTAATGGTGGTGCTAGAGGAGAAGGATGAGGTGGTGGAGTTGTGATGGAGGTAGTAGTGATGGTGAAGGAGGAGGAGGAGGACGATTTGGTTGTGGTGGTGGTGGTGGAAGCAGTGGTAGTGGTGGAGGTGCTAACTAAGTTGTTGTAAAAGGGATTTATCTATTCAATACAACAACATTAATGCCATTTATTTTATTCTATTTTTTTTTACCTTCATTCTCCTCAATCTAATAGAAAATTTTAAAATATTTATCATGATTTACCCAATTTAGGTTAATATCATCCAAACTATATTTTAAGACATTCGCCCCGATTCATAACAATTCCCTTCACCTAAGTTAATTTTTAATGTTTACCATTACCTTGATTCACTCCATTTCAAGTGGACCATAAGTTTATAAGTGCCCTCCAAGTTCCAAAGATCACACACCTTGTGAAACATCATTTCATATCAAATCATACAACCTAAAGGTTTGATTATCAAAGATCTTCTCCAAGGTCTTCACACTATTTTATTTTCATCTATTGAGTCAAATTTTTGGGTACTTAGCATTTTGCATAACAAACTCATCCATACAATCATCATCTTCCATGTCCACTATATTATTCCATTCTACATTATCATATACACTATAGGTTATTTTCTTAACTTGCGAGTCATCATATCTAAAAGAGAGAAACCCTTTGGTAAAGGGGGCATCATTATCTTTAGTAACCAATGATTTGGGTGCAAGGTCTTCTAGTAGAACATTCTCGTGCCAAACTTCAAGTCCAGTAACATCAATTCCCAATCGAACAAGGTTGATGGAGGGTTTCAAAATTCTAAATGTTGACCAAATTGTGAATGTATATTGTGGTGGTTCATGGTGGAGAATGATCGTAAAAGTAGAGTTATGCGTTCTTATTATAGCATGTGAGCTCATTCATTTGTTTCCATATTCTCTATTATGAATTATAATAAACTATTATTAAATGAACGAATGCTACAATTAAATATTAAAAAATATGTATAATTTCATTGATCAAAATAAAACAAATTAAAACCTATATTGATTCTTTGTATAAAAATGCTTGGTGGCAATTTAGGTCATCAAAGTAACCACATATCATATAAATGCATTTTGTGCTTCTAAGAAGGCGTTAAACTCATCTCTAGCCTTACGCAAACGAGGCGTAATACATGTAGGAGAAGAAGTAGGAGACGCGGTAGAAAATCGAACATGACGTGTAGAATTATCCTGCGACGACGACCTTGATTTTCTCCCATCAACACCATCTATATTACTAGCTGTTGAAGAGCTAGTCTTAAGAACTCCTTTTGTTGGCTCTTTAACTATGGACTTAGCATCTTTATCAAACAAGAATGCAGTAGAAACAGGAGATTGCATATCACTAACACTACAACGGATCATCTCAAAAGGCAAATCAAAGAAGAGATTTGTCGCATCTTCATCATTGTCGTACTCGTAGTCATTCAGCAATGCTGCAGAAGACCAAGAACCGCATTTAAATATCTCCATTGATACTGTTCTTGATATAGTTGGATTATTATCTTGTGTCATCTGTGTAGAAGTTGTTGAATATTGTGCTGATGAAGCTCCCGAGATGGCTGAAATTACTGAAGTTGTTGAGGTAGAAGAGCTTGATCTTAAAGGCTTTCCTTTACCTCTAGGCAAGAATAAGCATAACTTACCACATTTATTAAACTTGTCTTCTGGAGAAAGTTGGTTCTTGCTAATTTTCCTAGATCCGTTCCTACTCGACCCATTTTTCCCAAATCCAAAATGATGATTGGTTCCTTTGTTATAACTAAAGCCATGGTTCTGGCTATATTCTTGACTATTCTTGTCGGGCTTTTCAAGCCACAATTCAAAATCATCAGTTGGAGCAACACTTGATCTTCCTTCCCTCATTGATTTGCTTCGTCTCATATTGCTTTCTTCGAAAGCTAACTGAGTATCATCCATGGTAGACCGTTGTCGGTAAATATGACTACCTCGTAATCCTGGGGAGACCTCGTTTTCATTTCTCCATATCTTCTTCAACAAGGATGCGCTAGATTTTGGGGATGAAGAGGCCGAGCCAGGGAGACTAGCACTAACAAACTTTAGTCTTGGAGGGGGTTGTGGCAGAGGGACTTGGCTCATGTTATATGATAAGGATTTTGGAGTAGATGATGGTGGAGATACCAACCGGAAACTTGCTTGTCGAATACTTAGTGGTGGTGCATTCAGGGATATTGGATCCACGGAAATCTGCTTCTCTTTCTGCAAGCTTCCCTTTCTATCAAAAGTTGTCCTCGGTTGCTCTATGGCGACGAATTCAGAACCATCATGTGTTTCGATGGTCATGAATATGTCTTCACCGCCTTCACTCATGAAGCTTTCAAACGATGCTCGAGAAGATGATGCTCGTGGTGCAGTACTGTCATCTTTTGGAGGGAGTGGTGGCATCGTCGTGACCAATGCTGGATTCATAATGGTGGACAGATGAGTAATAAGGGGTGTATAATGTTCATGTAGCAAAAGTAATGAATGAACGAACACGAACGGCTTAAAAACAATGTCAGACAGAGGTCATGGCTGCACAACAGTAGATCAACGTGAATAGCACATCTACAGCTGCGCAAGTAGTTACTTCCATGTTCTTTCCGTCCCATCTTTTCCTCTATTTTCTTTCATTCCTTTCTGATGAATAGTCAACAAGAGTTTATGGCTGATGTCATCCTTCCATACGTCCAGCTAGTCAACTAAAAAATAAACAAAAAATAATTATCAATTTGTCTACCCCCTGGCTTCTCTCTACGGCCATTGGCTCATCACCAGCCAGCGGCCCTAAGCTCTAACCATGCAATTAAATCACGGAACGGTAAATTGATAGCGACTGCTAATTCTTGAAATTTGAGTGTGCCGCGACGTGAATTAAACAATTTGCAATGGATTACTCATTTCAAGTTATTATCGCCGATTTAGCGCCGTTAAATAGGTTATCGATATTTATCGGCCGATAAATACCCGATTTATCGGCAAGTAACAACAAACTCATGTCCTGTCAAACTAATCAAGATTTACACAATCCCACTACTAGCCTACCCTGTCCAGCTGCCCTACGCCCATCTATTCTATTCTGCACCATCACCGAAAGCACTGAAGGCATAGAAAGCAGCACAGAAAGCAAAAGTCAAAGGGAATGAGATAGTGTAATTCACATGTAAATCAACAGAAACAACAATAATAGAGGGATTTTACTTATAAATATTAGGAAAAAATTCGCTAGAAATAAAAATAAAAAAAAACTTGAACTAACCTGTCAAAAACCCTAGCTTTTGTTGTACATGGAGCTCAGAGCAGATCATCATCTTCTTTCCTCTACGCTTTACTCTGTGTTGCTCTTCCGTCGTCGTCGGTGTGTGGTCACATCCGCGAAGCACGCCTCATCTTTCCTCATCAATGGTGGCTCGTCTTCCTCGTTGATTGGTGGTTGGTGTTCGGTACGTGGATCGCTCTTCGACTAGTGGTGGTTGGTGCCTGGTGCTTGGCTTGTGGCTCGTCGTTCGAGTGGTGGCTCGCTAGTATGGTTACCGTGGACAGGGAGTCAGGACTCGAGAGATTGTAGCTGTGTGGGTTGTTCGGGAAGAAGCAAGTGAGAGTGAGGCACTGAGGTCTGAGGACTGAGGCTGTGACTTGTAGAAAATTGGAGGTTGAATAGTAAAGACCGAAGACCGACAAAAATTTTTAAAGATGTGAGGGACGGTCGGACGGGTGAGTGAGAGTGACGTGAGTCAGTCTAAAGTTGTGACTTGTAAGCCTGCAACCATGCGACTCTGGAGTTGGGTTTAAGGGATTAAGGCCCAATTTTACTAATATTAATAAGGTTAGTATTTTTTTATTTTTTTCTAATATTATTTAGCTTTAATTAATAGATTACTTACATATTTTTATTTAATTAAATTAAACTTTAGTTTAGTCTCTTTTTTAATTAAATAATCATACTTTTCTTAAATAAATAATATTAGTTAAGATTTAAGTGGTGTTAATATTAATTTAGTGTGTATATATATAAGTTATATAATTAAGACTAATGGATAACAATTTTTAGAATTTTGACTCTTTTATAAATCTGCATAAATATAATATAAATTATAGTCAAGTAGTGTTAATTTATTATAAATCAATATAAATATATTATATAACAGTAATTTATTATCAATAACTTAATAAAATTAGTCAAGTAGTGTTAATTTTAATTTATTTAGTATATGACTAGGACTAATGGATAACAATTATTATATTTTTAATTTATTATATTTATAGATATATAAATATAATATAATATAATAATAATATTTTATTATTAATAATTTAATATTATTAATTGAGTTGTCTTAAACTTAAACTATTAATATTGATTTATTTAGTACATAATCTAGACTAATAGATATCAATTGTTATAGTTTTAATTTCTTATGAATCAATATAAATATAACATAATAATAATTTATTATCCATAGTTGGATACCATTATTTAAGTAATGTTAATTATAATTTATTTAATACATGATTGATGACTATGACTAATGGATAATAATTATTATGGTTTTAATTTATTATAATTTTATATTAATATAAACATAACAATAATAATTTATTATCAAGATTTTAATACCATTAGTTAAATAATGTTAATATTAATTTATTGAATACATCACTGCATCACTATTCACTAGGACTAATAGATTATAGATAGCAATTGTTATAGACTAATAGTTTTAATTTATTATAAATCTATATAAATATAGAATAATAATAATTTTTATCAATAATTTAATACAATTAATCAAGTAATGCTAATTTTGATTTATTTCTTACATGACTAAAATTAATAGTAATAGATTATAATTGCTATAGTTTTAATTTATTATAAATTTGTATCTATATAACATAATATGATAATAAGAATGTATTATCAATAATTTAATACCTTTAGTCAAATAATATTAATATTAATTTATTGAGTATATCACTGCATCACTATTCACTAAGACTAATGGATTATAGATAGCAATTGTTATAGACTTATAGTTTTAATTTATTATGAATTAATATAAATATAACATAATAATAATTTATTATCCATATTTTCATACCATTACTTGAGTAATGTTAATTATAATGTATTTAATGCATGATTGATGACTATGAATAATGGATAATTGTAACCCCAAAATTCTCTATTTTTTTAAAAGCAAAAGTAATTAAATTAAAAACCTATGAATTCTGGGAATATTACCGCCACACTTAGTAGTGCTAAGGCTAGAAGAAATTTAATAATCAATTATAAATCAAAACAATCTAAACTTCAAATGAGCATTAAATAGTTGTAAAACATAAATCAAAGTACGCGTAAAGAGTTGTAATTCATATCTAAAAGAGAAATATGCTTACAACCGATAAAAGGTTCATCTAAAAAACTCGATACAAATCAATAAATTATAAAAGGGTAAATCAGATACAAAATAAATAATAGAAGGAGATACAATAACAAGAAGAGTGAATCCGGCCACGCTACTCTCGAACTTGGAGCTAAATATGCTTGACACTCAACCTCGCCTGATGTCTCGCCCACCTGTACAAAGTTAGAAGGGTCTTCTGCTCGTGGGAATGAGCAGCACCCATGAAAGGGGTGATCAGTACGCTACGTACTGAGGAAGGTAACCGTGCACTAAGGCCAACACACCAAAAATCACATAAACCATGCAAAATAATAAAAAGATCACAAAGTCCAACAAGATGACATAATGGCATACGATCATTCAGATAAATATACGAAGGTGCATTTATAGTCCAAATTAATTACTTAATTAATCTCTTATTGGAATTCTTTTCACACCATGTTCTTTATCAAGTCCACACGAGTACGGGACCCCACTATTTTAGCTGGTGGATCGGTCTCCATGGCACACCAGCACTTGGCCACTATTCTAGCTGGTGGATTGGTCTGGCCCTTGCTTGCATGGTGCTCCACTATAAGTATTAGTGTATTTTACGTGTCTTAGCAAACTGTAGGGTTTGGTTTATTGAGCTTGGGATCCCCCACTATTATAGTCGATGGGTCAGATATACCAAGGGCAACATGCCCTACCATTATTATATGCTGGTGGATCGGTCTCCAAGATACCTCGATACCTGGCCACTATTATGCCGGTGGATCGGTCTGGGCCCACCTCAATACTCTTTTACTTTACATGATTAATGTCTTAAGTATCTTATTTAGAAAATTTTAACCCTAGACATGCATGACTAACTCCCTCTAGTCTTATCCTCCAAAGGGACCCATCTCACATCGTAAGACTCCTGAAGCTTCTAATTTGCCCCAACATCCTTTCATCCATATCCTATCTCACATTAGAAGTCTAACTCTTAAGTATATGGGTTGACACCCCAAAATTCACTAATTTTTTTAAGCGAAAGTAATTAAAATAGAAACTCTTAAATTCAAACCCTATTTAACCATAACAACCATAATTAGTCATTCCAAACCTTAGTTAACCACAACAAACCACAATTAGCCACTCCAACCCTAGTTAATCACAACAACTCATAGTTAATCACTCCAAACCCTAATTCAGTCTCCTCCATACCCTTATAATGATACACTTACTATTTTCCATCCAAAGGGTTCAACCACCCAAACAACACTTACATTACCATCCTCACATCCCAAATCAACTTTTCATACAAACCCTAAATCCTATGCAATCATTAACTCCCATGCAAAACCCTAACTCCACCATGCAAACCCTAATACCACCATACCACCATTAATACCACCATACAACCATTAATACCACCATACAAATCCTAATACCACCATGTAAACCCCAATACCACCATATAAACCTAATACCACTATACAATCATTAATATCATCATGCAACCATTAATACCACTATGCAATCATTAATACTTAGACCTCTTCCACATTAATTCATAACATAACACATATATTAGATTCTACCATAACATCATAATTTAGCTTCTCCCATACAAACCGTAATTTAGAGTCCCCCATATAATACCATAGATTAAATTCTCTTATGTTACACTATAGATTAGATTCTCCCATATAACACCGTAATTTAACTTCTTTTGCATAAAACCATGCACAACCAAAAATTAGATTCTCCTCCATAAAACCATAAATTAGATTTTTCCACACGAAACCCTAAATTAGATTCCTCCACACGAAACCCTAAATTCTCTATTTTATTCTTCCACTCAGGAATCATTAAAATAATTAGGTCCACTCACCTCCCTTGGTCAACCTCTTTCTCCGTTCCCCTTTTTCATTCTTTCTCCCACTCAAACCACATCAACACCCTCACAGCATGTCTTATAGGGTCACAACACATATCCATAATACACATGCCATGCAAATAAACGAAATCATACTTCAAGTCCACATCATACCACATATGACGTAATTAATAATGATAAACATATGATACATAGCATGTAAAGCACATAATGCATATAAACATACAAAAGGCCTCAGCACCCCTTACCTAAAACAACACCGGTCTTAGAGCACGCTCCTACACCTCCTTAGGGCTTTGACTGGTTTTACCTATTATGAGGGAAAAGCTAAAATTAGACTCCCTCCTATCAAAAATACTATTAATCACTAACTTATTATAAGACTAGGTTTTTAAATAAAATATTAAAATAATAATAGCAAAAATACCAAAAATACAATCAATATTAATATTAACAAGAATAATAAAAATAGTAACAATAATAATAAAAAGGACATTACTCAAAAACATAGTGAAATAAGGGCTTCAGCCCCTTTACTAAAATAATACTAATAATAATAATATTAGTAAAATAAATAACCAAATTTAGTAATAATAATAGTGATGAAATAATAATAATAATAATAATAATAATAATGATGATGATGATGATGATGATGATGATGATGATAAAAACCATAATAATATTGCAAAATAATAATAATACTAATAATAACAATAATACTAATAATAACAATCATAATCATAATAATAATAATAATAGCAAAACTAATAGTGAAGTAGTTGTAATATTAATAAAGAAATAATTATAATAGTAATTTGAAATAGTAATAATAAAAAGAAGTATAATTATAATAATAATAACATATTAGTATTAATAATATTAATAATAGAAATAATAAGAAGAATAAAAATCAAATCAAATTAGAAATACAATAGGGCTTCAGCCCTCAACATAAATAATAATAAAAACATTAATGCTAAGAATAATAATAATACATATTAAAAATATAAATAATAATAATAATAATAATAGTATTTATATGCAAATAATTGAAATAAAATAATTTAAGGGTTATAAAAATAAAGAAAATGGCTGAGAGGGTCTAGGGTTCAACCTTAGGCTAGCGGGGTTAGGCGGCACCGGTGGTGGTTCACGGCGGCGGCAGCGGTAGCCGGAAAAAGATAAGAAAAAGGGAAAAGTGGAATTCTAGGAAAAAGATAGGGAGAATGGAGGTGGAAGTTGGGTTGTTTATGGTTGCCCAAAAGGAGAGGGACAGAATGGAGGTGGCGGTGCAGCCAAAGGTGGCAGCGCATGGCGGCAGTGGTGGTGGCTGAATGGAGGAGAAGAAGAGAAAGAGAGGAAGAGGAAAAGAAAGGTAGGGGAAGGCAGAGGAGGGTCTACAAAAGAGAATGGGAGGTGAAAGAAGCGGCAGCAGCGGCACAAGGGGTGGCTAAGGGTGGTACAAAGGGTGACGGAGGCAGAAAATAGGGTTGATCGGGAAGACTAATTTGCACAGATAGGGTGGCTCATGCAGGAAGAATCGAGGGAGGAGGAAGGCACAGTTAGTTAGGGGGCGGTGCAAGGAGCTCACAGGTGGCCAGAACAGGCGGCGGTGTTGGCCGGAGACAGCGGAGGTGACGTCTAAAGGGATAGTGGTGAAAAGGGTCATTTTTCTGGGTTCGAAAACGAAACTTGATTCTAGGGTTGGTTTAGGGATATTTATAGACCAAGGGTGGGAGGTAAGGTCGAAGGGAATACGGGGAATTCGGTGCAAGTCAGTTGGACTCGCCGGTGGCGACGGTTGTCGGCGAAATTCAAAAGGAACGTGGCAGGCAGTTGGCTAAGAAAAAAAAAGGAAAATGTGCGAGGAGAGGGAAATGGGCAGGCAATTGTGGTCGACGAGTCGACGTGGAAGAGAGGGGGAGGAAAACCGCCGTAACTGAAATGCCCCGAAATTTCCTAATTCTAAATATTATATGTAAATGAGGTTTTATCATAAAGATTAATTAAAGAAATTATTTTAATTAAAATAAAAGAATGAGAAAAAAGTTTTAATTGAATAATAATTTTTTTTATAAATAATTTAATGGAAGAAAATTAGGATGTTTTGCTAATTAAAATGGAATTTATGGAAAGCCTTTTAAAAATCCTAATTTAGCCAAAAAAGGGGATTTAAATATTATTTTATTTAAATACTATTATTTTTAAATATTCTAAATATTCAGATTAATTTAATTGGCCCTAATCTATTTTTTTCTCCTTTCCTTTTTCCCTTTTTCTTTTTCTTTCTTCCTTTTTCCTTTTCTTTTTATTTCTTTTTCTTCTTTTTCTTTTTCCTCTTCTTTTTCCCCGGTTGGGCTGCCCTCTCCCGCGACCCAATCTTTTTCCCCTTCTTTCTTTCCCTCGGCCCAGCTCGCGCTCGCGCGTCCTCCTTCCGCCCTGTGCCGCGCCGCGTTTTTCCTTCTTTACCACCGAAACTCACCGTTTCATTTAATGACCCCTTCGACCCGCGTCCGACCGCCCGGTTCTCCCTTTTTCTTTTCTTTTCCCCGGCCGACCGGTCCGCCTCCCTTCCTTCTTCCTTCTTCCTCCTTCCTCCTCCGTCGACGCTACTGCACCTTCGACCCCGTCAATGGCATCTCCGGTTACGATGAATAATACCGTCCGTTTCTTGTCTCATTTCCTTCCTCTTAACTCCAGGAATAAATTGGAATAATTATTGGACGTTAAATCTCGCCCGTTTCCTCTCCCCAGCCCCGCGAACCTTCGACCAAAACCAAGGAATCGTCGGCCGTTTTCTGCCACCGGCCACCCAATTTCTCGCATCTAATGCCTTCCTGCCGACACCCAAAACCCTATTATACCATCCACCATCTATAAAAAAAAGCCTGATTGTAGGAGTTGTGGAAGATTTTTCTTCCCCGAAACCCTCGGCGAGGGCTGCCATCATCGAGACTTTAGACGCCTCTTCCGCCTCTGTTAGCCAACTTCAGCGCCACCTCCGCATGCCAAATTCTTTCCTGCAACATCCTCTAGTTAACCAAACTATTTTCAACCTTCGATTCTTCTCGTACGAGCCTCAATAACCATGCAAAGTTGGATGCTCGTTTCACCGAAATTTTGACCCCGAAGCCTTAAACCACCTTTGTAATACTCCGTATTTTTAAAATCCAAATTTATTAAGCTAAATGATTTTATTAGCATAATTTGATACAAAAATTTAATTATTTTAATCTTGATTCGTTTTATGGATTTATCGACGATTTCGAATTCATATTTGAATTTAATTAATTATTATCGTTGCGAACCATTCTAGATAAATTCGTTAACGACAATGATTTTATTATATTCCTATGAGTTCGAGTCTCGGTTAAAAATATATATTCCCGTTCTTTCTTGTATTTTTAATTTTAATATTTTAGATTCGTTTTCGATTTTAACTTCGTCATGTGATTACGACGTTATTTTGAAATTATATTTCGTTGACGAAATATATTATTTAAATTAGAGAATTTCTATTTAAATAGTTAAATTTATTTTTATAATTTTATCCATAGAAAATATTTTCGACTTTAAATTTATTCGTTTTTGGAAATCGTTAATATTTTAGGAAATTATTTATGAATTTCTTTCCGGATTTAACCTTCTTCTGTTTTACGCTTATTGATTACGAAAAATCGATTCCGGAAATTATTTAAACTAGTCTCGGTTTATTAGAATTGGATTTAAATATTTTCTTATTTGTTTTTAAATAATTTTTCGAGGTCTTATAATATATTTTCGTAAATAATATAAATTTTTATGTTCGTTGGTAAATTCTTCCGAAAATGTTTTCAAAATTCTTTATGTAGCTTTTTATTTATTTCAAGCGTTTAGATCGTTTTGAAATAATTTTCGTTTAATAAATTTTAGATAAAATCTTCCAATAATAATTTATAAATATTCAGTATTTTATTTTAGGTATATTTGTATTCGTATTTGTAAAAAAAAATAAAAATAAAAAATAAAAAAAAAACTGGTGCCCGACCGAACCCCCTCTTCCTTTTCCTTTTTCCCTCTTCTTCTTCCCTTTCTTTTCTTCCCCTGCTGCTCCCGACCCCCTGCCCTCTGCGCAGCCCCAAACCCTAGCCAGCCGCCACCTCCTCCCCAGCTCCTCCTTGCGTCGCCTCGCCTATCGACCTTCGGTGACGCTGCAGCAACAGCCAAAGCAGCGCAACAGCAGTTGCTCGACCGCAGCAGCAACAGCCGATGCCCCAGCAGCAACTGCGCGCGGGAGCAGCAGCAGCAGCGGCAAGCCGCCGTCCGGCCATGGCGAGCTCGGGCGATGACCGGCGAGCCACCCTCGTTCCCCGACGAAGCTTCTCCGGCATTTTCTTGTCCTAATTGTGTTGATTTCATTCGGTATAAATTTTCGAAAAACCCTAATATATATATTTGATTAATTGAGTATGAATTAGCTTATGAAAAGCTAAATTGATTGTTTGTTTATGTATATATGTGCTGTAAGATTGATTTGGATAGGTTAATTGTGTGGTTGTGTTGGAATTTTGGAAAAATTGGATTTTTGGCCGGGTTATGCCTGAATTTTTCGGATTCGTCCGATTTAGCTATTTTTGATAAATTGATTATACAATATGTTTTAAAATGTATCCAATTTCATTTTAGAACCGTCAATTTGAGAAATTTATGCAGGTCTAATCGGAATTTGATTCCTAGGTCAAATTTTGGGTGTAATGAAATTGGGTCATATAATTGAGTCGTTCCGCTCAATTGACTTTATAGTATCGTTTAAAATGTATTTAATTTTATATTGGAAGTGTTGATTTGGAAAAATTGTGCGTAATTGACCGGAATTGGATTTTTAGGTCAAAATTCCCACGGGTTTTAATTGAATTATGTAATTAGATTATTTTATTCAATTGAATATATAAATTACATTAGAATATATTTAATTACATTTTTCGAACCGTCAATTTATATGTTTTGGCAAGAATTGATCGGATTTGCGTTCTGGGCCCAAAAACCCTAATTGTGCTAAATTGGGTATTTCTTTTATTGATTTTGATCAATTGATTATCTGATATGTTATAAAATGTGTTTAACTACATTTCTAAACATTCAATTTGATTAAATTTATAGAATTTTACCGAATTGCATTTTCGGGCCTAAAACCCTAGATTTTAAGTGAGATTATGAAATTAGTTATTGGTATAGTTGTTTTGCTAAAATTAAATTTATAAAAGTAGTTGAAATGATCCTAATTGTATTCTAATACCTTTAATTAGAATTAATTGATTTGAATTACTTGAGTTTATATAGTGGGCTTTAAAACCCTAATTTTGAAAATTGATCATCTGGAATTGTTTAATCGGAAGGTTGTTTTGTTGAAATTGATTATCTGGATTTATCTAAAATTAGTTTAATTGTGTTTTAAAACTATCAATTGGAGGTAATTGAAGTGATTTGGTCGATTCGTAGTTTAGGGATTAAAAACCCTAATCTTCGGGGATTGTTTTATAAAATCGATTTTGCTATGCGTCTTTTATCTGATCGATTTCTATCTTTGGGTTTTAAGTCATTTAAGTTATGTTTTAAACTAATCGGCTTGGATTTGGTTCTATGCAAATGGTTGGTTTACCTATTTAGTTGTAAAACTTAATGAATAAGTTATCTTTGATAAATTATCTTATGATCGATTATCTTCCTCGGGATTTCCAAACTATTTTGAAGTGTCATAAGTGTAATTGTATTAATTCATTTTGATTGATATTTAATCTTAAATCTTAATAGAGCTATGCTTTTAAGTCCTAAGTTTTGAACACGTTTTCCAAGAAAAATAGTTTGTGTCTCTTGTATCGATTAAATTATAATAGTTGAAATTATTGATCGATAGGATAGTTTCTAACTTAGTTTTCGATGTAATCTAGGAAAGCTTTATTGTGGATCCTCAAACTAGCGATCTCTCTCCCTCTTATCTCGCTTAGCTAGCTTCGGATCCAAGTAAGTTTCTACTTACCTCCACTTATGGGTGTTTCGTAAGGATGTGGCTAATGTCCCTACATGTTATGTGACTTGTATGCCTTGGATGCTTTGTATATATATCATGTCCTGTTGTGTATCACCTGATTGTCCTTAACGTGTTTTATGTGTAGCACAGCTTGGAATTAACGTGTGTGGTATGTGTTTTTCTTATGATATGAATGTGATATCCATAGGTGGTGATTATGGTGTGTTGTGGCATGATGCAACCCTCTAGGACATGCATGCTAGGGTGATTATTATTATGACATGGATATGAAAGGATAAAAAGAAATAAATGGGAAGTGAGTTGCTAAAGAGGGGTATGAGGTTGACCAAATTGAATAAGGGATGAGAGCTATGCATGGAAAATTCTAGGGTTTGCATGGGAACTTTGAGAGTTTGCCTAGGTTGGATAAAACTTGCATGAGGATGATCGTTACGTGAGAAAAGTTGTATTAAAGTGTAAATAAGGTAAGGGGAGAGTTGTGGAGTGTTTAGAGACTTGGGATGAAAATAATACGTAGGTTGGTGTAAGGGGTATAAGGGACCCGATTAGGGTTTTGGGAGAAAGTAGTGATTGATTTGGGATTGAACTTAAAAGAGATGAGGTGTTTGACGATAAATGAATTAATGGTAGTAAGGCAAGAGGAAATTGGGCCACATATGTCCAATTAGGGTTTCATAGGAAACCCTAGAGAGTGATAGTGGATGGAGTGTGGTTCCACAAGGTGTTGGGCTTCAACCCACACCCTTAAGAGTTGGCTTTCATTATGTGTAAGTGTAAATGGGAATGGATATCGAGGTGTGATAAGGGGCGCAAGAGTCCCAAGATATGGGACGGGCTCTCTTGGGAGGATAAGTGTGGATATAGTTATCCATGCATGTCAAGGGTAAAAATTCTTTCAAATAAGATATGTTAAGATACTAATCACTTAAAGAGAAAGATGTTGAGCCAGACCCAGACCGGTCCACCGACGAATAATAGTGGCTAGGGCCGGGGTGCCCTACATGACCGGTCCACCGGCAATAATAGTGGCAGGGTATGTTACCCTCATGACCGGTCCACCAGCTATAATAGTGGGGGATTCCGTTCTCAACAAACCAAACGTAATAATGATAAGACATTGGAAAGATACGAAGTAATTATAGTGAAACATCATGTGAGTCGGGGCCGGACCGGTCCACCGGCGAATAATAGTGGCAGGGTATGTTACCCTCATGACCGGTCCACCGGCTAAAATAGTGGCAGGGCATGACCCTCATGACCGTTCCACCGGCTATAATAGTAGGGTTCCCGCACTCACATGAATTGATAAAGACTATGATGTGAATCTACTATATTTACCAGAGATATAAAGAATGAGTCTACTCGATCGGGGCTGAGCATGTCCCTAAGTAATGCTCGGGGCTGGACATGTCCCTAAGTAATGTCCGTGGGGCTAAATGCCCGATTGGTTGGCTTAACATTACCCATAAATGCTCGCTTGATAAATGCTCGATTCATCTTGGTTTGGTTTGGCGTTGTCCAAAAATGCCCGATTGGTTGGTTTAACATTATCTATAAATGTCTGGTTGGTTTATCTGAATTTCTTATTGGTTTAAGACGTACATATGTTTCGCATGTTATTATATGTGTATGGTAGGGTTTATGATGTGGGTATTGAGTAGGCATACTATTGTATCAACGTAATGCAACATGATTCAACATGCACTTGATGTTATAGTTTACGTCTTTCCCATAAGAGAGGGTATTGAGATTTACTCAGTATTGGACCCGTACTGATACTACCTTGGTTGAATGGGTCATGTGATGATCCACTGATGGTGGGGAGCAGACCTCTTGTGCAGGTTTGAGATCGGATATTGTATTTGGGTGGAAGGCTTGACTTGAGAGAGTAGGCAATCCAAAATTTAATCTATCGGGTTTTGTCTGGTCTATCTGTATTTATTTTTGGAAGTTTCAAGTATTGTATATAAAATTTAATGGTGTTGTAATTGTCTTTTAATCTTCTCGTACTCTGATAAGTTTTTAAAATTCAGATGTAATTGTTTGACAGGTTTTAGCCTTGCATCTAACATGAGATAGATGGTTGACATTTATCTTGTGTTAGATGTGGCGGTAACATTTCCCGAATTCTCTCCTAGCTTTCGCTTTATTCTTTCAAAAAAAAAATTCCAGGAGTGAAATTTGGGGGTGTTACAACCTTCCACCGTCGTGCTCCGCCACCTTTGGTTGCACCACCACCATCATTTTGTCCCTCTCCTCCTAGGAAACAATAAACACCTCTTATACCACCTCAATTCTCCCTATCTTTTTCCCAACATCCATCTTTCTCTTTGTTCTTCTATTTTTCCGGCCACCGCCGCCGCCGCCGTGAACCACCGCCGGTGCCGCCTATCCCCACCAGCTTAAGGTTGAACCCTAGACCCTCTCAACCATTTTCCATATTATTATAAGCCTTGATTTAATTTATTTCAATTATTTGCATATAAACACCATTATTATTATTCTTAATATTTATATTCTTAATATGTTTTATTATTATTAGATATAAAATTTATGCTGAATTGTACTTGCACGGTGGAGAGTGGTAATAAAATAATTTTCTCGTTATTTTTAAATTTTAAGTTATTAATTGAATTATTATAGGATTATTATCATTCTTATTATTATTATTATTATTATTATTATTATTATCATTATTATTATTATTATTAGAATAATTATTATTAACGTTTTATTATTTATTCTGGAAAATCTTAGGCCCTAATTTTGTATTAACATTTGCACTTATTTATTTGAGTATTATAATTTCTACTGTTCTTATAACCATTAATAATAATATTATCATTATCTTTATTATTTTAATATTATTATATAGGTTATTAATTTTATTATTAATATTACATAAATGGTAAGTCATTAGTTATTTTAAAACTTATATGTTATTGTTATTATGGTTATTATTATTATTATTATTATTATTTTTATTATTATTTAGATTCTCATTGAAAGTAGTTTTATTAATTTTGATATTATTATATTAGCATCATTATTATTATTAGGGTAAAATCTTTAACCCTATATTATCAAGGTTTATAATATCTCTATTATTTTTATGTCTTTAGCAAAGTTAGAATTTTGTTAAAGTTATTTTATTAATATGTTATTATTTGGTCAAAGCCCTAAGGAGGCGTAGGAGCGTGCTCCAAGACTGGTGACATTTTAGGTAAGGGGTGCTGAGGCCTTTTATGTGCTTATGGGCATTATGTGTTTCGCATGCTATGTATCCTATGTATTATTATGATCATTTTGTATCTGATATAACGTGGATGATATGACATGGAGTTGAAGTATGTTTTCGTATGGCATGTGTATTATTTGTGTATGACCCTGTAAGACATGCATGTGAGGATGTTGATATGATTTTATGTGGGAGAAAGGATGAAAAAGGAGGATGGGAAAAGAAGTTGACTAAGGGAAGTGAGTTGACCTAATTTTATGAATTTATAAGGAATAATCTATTACATGGTTTTATTTGGAAGAATGTAATCTATGATGTTATATGGGAGAATCGAATTATTATTTGTTTGGGAGAATCTAATTTATGATTTTAATTGGGAAAATCTAATTTATGATTTGTCTGGTGAAATCCAATTTATGGTTTTATATGGGGAAGTTTAATTTATGGTTTTGTATGATTTTATGTGAGAGAAATTAATATATGGTTTGTATGGAAGAATTTAATTTATGATTTGATTGGGAGAATATAATTTATGATTTGTTTGGGAGAATCCAATTTATGGTTTTGCTTGGGAGATTCTAATTTATGATTTTATGGGGAAGAATCTAACTTATGGTCTTGTATGGTAGAATCTAATTTGTGGTTATGAAAGGGGAGAATCTAATCAATTGTATTATGTGGAAAAATCTTTGGGTTTTATATGATTTGAATCTTTGTGTTGGTATGGATTGAATTTAGGGTTTTTTTTGTGAATGAATCTTTGGGTTGTATATGGTTTGAACTTAGGGTTTGGTAAGGATGGATACTTAGTTTGGTATGGATGAATCTTTGGGTTTTATATGGTTTGAATCTAGGGTTTGGTATGAATGAATCTTTGGGTTATGTGGATTGAATTTAGGGTTTTGTATGATGAGATTTTGGGTTTTGCATAATGGTTAATGGTTGTATGGTGATATTAGGGTTGCATGGAAGTTAATAATTGCATGGGATGTGTAAAGTTTGTATGAGAGTGAAGTTTACGTATGGAACGCTGATTTGGAATTTGAGGAAAGTAATGTAAGTGTTGTTTGGGTGATTGAACATTTGAAGGAAAAATAGTGCGTGGAGCATTATATGGGTACGTAGGAAACCGAGCTAGGGTTCGTGTGGATAATTAGGGTTTGGTGCAACTGCTTAGGGTTTTTGCGGTATCAGGTGTTTTTGGTGATTAAAGTGGAGTCATGAGGATGGAATTTATGAGTTACAATGTGTGAAGTGTTAAAGGAGTGATTCATGCATGTCTAGGGTGAAAGCCGTTGAATAAGATACTTAAGACACTAATTATTTAAAGTGGAAGATCGTTGAGACGGGACCAACCGATCCACCGGTTCAGAATAGTGGTTAGGGTTCTTACCCTATGTGCAACCGATCCACCGGCAATAATAGTGGTTAGGGTATTTACCCTATGTGTGACCGATCCACCGGTTATAATAGTGGTTAAGGCATGATGTCCTAAGCGTAACCGATCCACCGGTTATAATAGTGGGGGTTCCCGAGCTCAACAACCGCAAACCAGAGTTTTGCTAAAATGCCTAAAAGATACTAATTACTTACAGTGGAACACCATGCGAGCTAGGGCCAACCGATCCACCAGTTAGGAATAGTGGTTAGGACGCGTAGTCCTATGTGTTTCCGATCCACCGGCTATAATAGTGGTTAGGGTATGATACCCTATGTGCCTCCGATCCACCGGCTATAATAGTGGGGGCTTCTATACTCGCATGGATTTGATATAAAGCTTGGTATGTATCGACTTCCGATAAAAGATTAAGTAAATGATTAATCTGGATTATATAGGCCTTTGTACTTTTACCTAAATTGTTCATATACCTTTATATTGTTATGTTGGATTATGCCCTGTTATTAATCTGCATGGATTATGTGCTTGTGTGTTGGCCTTAGTGCTCGGTTACCTTACTCAGTACGTAGCGTACTGATCACCCTTTTCATGGGTGCTGCTCATTCCCACGAGTAGTATGCCCTTCTGATTTGTGCAGGTGGGCGAGATATCAGTTGGGGCTGAGTGTTGAGCATGTTTGGCTCAAGTTTGAGAGTGTCGTGGCCGTATTTCAATCTTTATGTAATTTTATTTCCCGCTATTATTTCTTTGTATTGGAGTATTTATCCTCTTTGATTTCGCACTCTGATTTCTATTTTATTACATTTATAAATGTTTATGCATACTCTGATTTTTAGGTATGATCTTTCGAGTTCTTTTATGAACTGTTGATTTGAATTTAATGTAAATATTTTCCTTAGCCTTAGCACTTGGTACTAAAACGGTCAGAGAGAACCGGTTTGGTACTAAGTGTGGCAGTAACATTCCCAGAATTCACAGGTTTTAAGTGTTTCTATCTTAATTACTTCCGCTTTTCAAAAAAAATAGTGAATTTTGGGGTGTTACAGTAACTGGCGTTGAGATTTTTGGAGGCGGCAGCAGAGGTTGTAGGTCGAACGTGGCTAGGGAAGAAGGAAGAAGAAGATGGGGGAGTGTTGGACCGGGCGGTTCGGGGCTTAAAAGGAAGGAAGAGGAAAACCAGTCGGGCACAAGGGGTGGCAGATTAAATGCGACGCGAAGTTTTGGTGGAAAAAGGAATCAAAATGCAGCGCAACAAGGGAGAAGGAGGTCGGTCGCACGGTTGGGCTGGGCAGAAGGAAAAGGAAGGAGAGGAGAGGGGGACTGGGCCGCGGGCTGGTCCAGGTCGGGGGAAAGGTAAGGAAGAAGAAAAAAAAAAGAAAAAGAAAGAAAAAGGAAGAGAGAAAAGGAAAAAGGAAAAAAAAAGAGAAAAATAATTAGGTTAGGGACAATTAAATTAATCTGAATATTTAGGATATTTAGAAATAATAATATTTAAATCCCTTTTTAGGCTAAATTAGAATTTTTAAAAGATTTTCCATAAATTCCTTTTTAATTAGCAAAACACCCTAATTTTCTCCAATTAAATTATTTATAAAATTATTATTAATTTGAAATTATTTTCTCCTTCTTATTTTAAATAAAATAATTTATTTAATTCATTTCTAAAATAAAATCCTTAATTAGCTAAAATACCCAAATTTCTCCTAATTAAAATACTTACAAATTTCTTCTTAATTTTTCCTAATTAATTTTATTTTATTTTAATAAAAATAACTTTATTTAATTAATTTTCATAATAAAATCTTATTTAATAATAAATAATAAAATTAGAATTTTTGGGGCATTTCGGGGTCAAGGCCCACTACCTTACACCTCCAAGTCCACTCAATACCTCACTCTAGAGTTTTATCCTGAAACCCTAATTTAGGCCTATGTGGCTCATCTTACTCCACCTCACACAACCCAAATTATTTTGACACTCCACACATCATAACCCATAGATTCCACTCTCATCATTACGCCATACTCCTCAAGCACACGCATGGTCACATAATCCTAGGTAACCACAGCAAACCCTAACTAGCCATAACAAACCTTATCCTCCTCGTGTACACATGTCACCCTTCCATTTCTCACATTTCACTTACTATTTTTCCATACTAATCATGCTCATCCTTAATTGATCATTTCCATCATCCTCTCATACTCCACTCACCCTTATTTATTTCTCCCTTTTTACCACCTCTTCAAATTAGGGTTTTTCTCCCAAACCCTAGCTCAACTTCCTATGTACCCTTATACTGTCCTACGTAATATTTTTCATCCAAAGTGTTCAAACACCCAAACAATACTTCCATTACCTTCCTCACACCCCAAATTAACTTTTCATACTTAAATTTCACTCCCATGCAAACTTTACACATCTCATACAACCTTATGAACGTTTCATGCAGAACCCTAAAACTCCCATGTGAAACCCTAGATTCACCCATGCAAACCTGAGGTCCATCCATGCAAAACCCTAGATCCATCCATACAAAATCCTAGATTCCTCTATGCAAACCCTAAATTCCTCCATGCAAAACCCTAGATTCATCCATACAAAACCCTAGATTCCCCTATGCAAAACCCTAGATTCCTCTATACAAAACCCCATATTTCTCCATACAAAACCCTAGATTCTTCCATGCAAAACCCAAGATTCATACATACCAAACCCTAGATTCAATCCATATAAAACCATAGATTAGATCCTCCCATGCAACACCATAGAATATGCCATGCAAAACCCTAGATCCTCCCATGTATATCCATAGATTAGATTCTCCCACACAAAACCATAGATTCTTCCACTCTTTTATTTAATCTAAAATCCCCATTTTATGCTTCCACTTATGGATCATTAAAATAATTAGGTCAACTCACATCCCCTAGTCAACTTATTCCCCATTCTCCTTTTTCATCCTTTTTTCCCCACACATTACCACATTAAACATCCTCACGTACATGTCTTAAAGAGTCACAACACATTACATCATATTCCATAACTTTTCACCACATATACATATCACCATATACAATAAGAGGGCACACGATCATACCTTAACTCCAAGCTGCTCCATACATAGCATAGTCAACATAAAATAATCAACTAATAGCACATGATACACAACATGACATTATATAAGGCATCCAAGCATATAAGGCACATAAACACTCATAAGGCCTTAGTTACACCCTTACCTAAAACAACACCGGTCTTGGAGCACGCTCCTACACCTCCTTAGGGCTTTGTATGGTCTCACCTATATGAGGGAAAAACTAAAATTAGATTCCCTCCTACCAAAAATACTATTAATTACTAACTTATTATAAGACTAGGTTTTTAATAAAATAATACAATATCAATAATAACGATAAGAAATAATATTAAAAATACTAATAATGATAATAATATGATTCAAAATGGATGGTGAAATGAGGGCTTCAACCATTCACCAAATAATGCTAATAATGACATTAGAAAATTATTAATAAAAATAGTAATAATAATAATAATGAAATAATATTAAAAATTACAAAATAATAATAATAATAATAATATTATTATTATTATTATTAACATAAACCTAGAGTAAAATAAAGTAGGGTTTTCAACTCTACTTTGAAATAGTAAAAATACTGGTAGTAATAGTAATAACAATAATAATACATATTACTTATAATAATAATAATAATAATAATAATAATAATAATAATAATAATAATAATAATAATAGTTCAAACTAAACAAATAGGGTAGGGCTTCGGCCCTCTCAATAATTAATAATAATAATAATATATTAATGGTAATAATAACTAATAATGGTAATATTAGTAGTAGTAGTAGTAGTAGTAGTAGTAGTAGTAGTAGTAGTAGTAGTAATAATAATCTAAATAAATCTAATAGGGTCTCGGCCCTATTAAGAAATAATAATAATAATAATAATAATAATAATATATTTGAATAATAGGCTAAAATGAAATAAAATACAATGAAGCTTAATTAAATAGTGAAAAAAGGTTTAGGGGGTTTAGGGTTCCACCTTAGACTGGTAGTGATGGGCGGCACCGGCGGTGGCAGTGGTGGCCGAAAAAAGAGAAAGAAAGGGAAAAGGTTGAAGGCTGGGAGTAAGATAGGAAGGAGGGTGGAAGTAGGGGTGATTATAGTTGTCTAGAAGGAGAGGAATAGAATAAGGGTGGTGTAGTACGGCGGAGGTGGTGGTGGCCGAATGGGGAAGAAGAAGAAAAATAGAGGAGGAGAGGGAGGAAAGGAAAAGAAAGGTAGGGGATATAGAGGAGGGTCTATAGAGGTTTTTGGAAGGTGAAAGAGGCAAGGGCAGTGGCGGTAGTGGTGGTGGACGGCGGTGTGAAGGGTGGCAGAGGTGGAAGAAAGGGCTGATTGGGAAGCAGACTTTGCACGACCGGGGTAGCTTGTGCAGGAAAAATCAATGGAGGAGGGAGGTTGAGTTTGGTAGAGGGTGGTGTAGGGAGTGCTTAGGTGGGAAGAGTGGGCGGCGGAGTTGGCCGAAGGCAGCGGCAACAACATCTGAAGTGGCAACGGTGGCAAGGTCGGAAAATTTTGGGTTCGAAACAAAAACTCAATTTCAGGGCTGGTAAGGGGCATTTATAGGCTTAAGGAGGAGATAAGGTCGAAGGAAAGACGGGGGAATCGGGGCAGGTCAGTTAGGGCTCACCGGCGGCGTCATTTAGCCAGTGAAATTCATAACATGGTAGGGGCGTGATTGGCCAGGGAGGAGGGAAAATTGCATGAGAAGAAAGGAAGTTGATTGGGTCGAAATGGTACACCGACCAGCGAGAAAGAGAGGGGAAGAATTGGCTGGTCAACTAGGCATGGTCAGCGACGGAAAGGACGGAGCCATTCGGGGAAGGAATTGCAGGCAACGACAGGTTGGGGAAGAAGAAGAAGAAGAAGGGGGCTTGGACCAGCGGTCCAGAAGAAAAGAAAGAAAGAAAAAGAGGGAGAGAGAACCAGACCGGCCGAAAGAAAAAAAAATAGCATGGGCCTAGGCTGCCGAAGGAGAAGGAGGGGGAAGGGGAAGGGTCTTGGGCCGCGGGCTGGCCCAAGTCGGGGAGAGGAGGAAGAAAAGAAAAAAAGAAGAAGGAAAAAGGAAGAAAAAGAAAGAAAAGAAAGAAAGAAAGAAAAAAGGAAAAAGGAAAAGGGGAAAAAGAAAAATAGGTGGTTGGGTTAATTAAATTAATTAGGATATTTGGGATATTTAAAAATAATAATATACAAATAAAATATTATTTAATTCCCTCTTTAAGCTAATTTAGGGTTTTTGAAAGGTTTTTCATAAATTCCATTTTAATTAGCAAATCACTATAATTTTCTCCAATTAAATTATTTATAACATTCCTATTAATTTGGCCCAATTGATTCCCTCTTATTTAGATAAAATAATTTATGTAATTAATTTCCAAAATAAAATCCTTAATTAGCTAAAATACCCAAATTTTTCCTAATTACAATATTTATTAATTTTTTCCCTTGATTTGCCCTAATTAATTTCCTTTTATTTTAATAAAAATAATTAATTTAATTAATTTTCCTAATAAAATCTTATTTAACTATAATTCTTAAAATTATAATTTTTGGGGCATTTCAATAATAATTATTATGGTTTTAATTTATTATAAGTTTATATTAATATAAACATAATAATAATAATTTATTATCAAGATTTTAATACCATTAGTTAAATAATGGTAATATTAATTTATTGAGTATATCACTACATCACTATTCACTAGGACTAATAGATTATAGATAGCAATTGTTATAAACTTATAGTTTTAATTTATTATAAATCTATATAAATATAGCATAATAATAATTTTTATCAATAATTTAATACAATTAATCAAGTAATGTTAATTTTAATTTATTTCTTACATGACTAAAAATAATAGTAATAGATTATAATTGGTATAGTTTTAATTTATTATAAATTTATATCTATATAACATAATATGATAATAATATTTTTTTATCAATAATTTAAAACCTTTAGTCAAATAATGTTAATATTAGTTTATTTACGACATGAATAAGACTAACGATTAACGAATAATAATTGTTATAATTTTAATTTATTATAAGTCTATATAAATAAATAATTTTAATAATTACTTTGCTTTCAGATAATAACTTTTCTTTATAAATAATTGCTTTAATGTTAATTACACTTGTCATATATGTATTTTATTTTTAGTTTAATTAAACATGTCTCATCGAATAAGTAGTGATGCTACTAGTGGTCATGATAATCGGGGTAGAGATGTTGCATGGAATTTTGGGGAGTCTATTGACAGAAGTCGGACAAAAATTAAGTGTGTTTTTTGTGGAAAAGTTATTAATGGAGGAATAACATGACTAAAAGAACATTTAGGTCATGTTAAGGGTAATGTTGCAAAATGAAATAATGTGACAGCCGATGTTAGAAGAAATATGGAACAATTGTTGGAAGAAATGAAAAATAATAAGATGGAAAAAAGAAGAAGAGATCTTATCGTTAAAGAATAAATTACAAGAATGACACTTGGTGGTGAAGATGAAGACGAAGACGAAGAAGATGAATATGTTCAAGCGATTTTAAGGAGGGGTAGGTTTGAAGCAAAGTTAGAGTATGAATAAAACAAGTATATGATAGATCATCGTGAACATTATCATGAAGGTAGAAGCGGTCGTTAACAACCTCTTCGACCAATGGGTCGGTCATCTAGCTTAAGTGTAAGGGGAAGTCGTGGCTTATATGGACATGTACCCTCATCGACTCCTGCCGAAAGGTTAGCAATTATGGATGCTTCTCTAGAATTAGAGCATTAAAAGATGAAGCAAACCAAAATCAATCCGGGTACAAAAGCATTTAAAATGCTCAAAGGAAAGTTGAGAAAGACATGGAGACAATGGATTACACATAATAAGGTGCAATTCAGTGTAATAGGATCCCCATTCACAAAGCCCTTAATGACAACTATTCATGAAGCTGGAGCACATGTGCCACCACCCAGTGCTTATGAGCTTGTAGAGGTATATCTTAAAAAAGAATATCAGTCACTACAAAAATGGACTGATCCTTTGTTACCATAATGGAAGAAATGGGAAGTAACCATCATGTGTGAGTGATGGACTGGACCAACCAAAATGCACCTTATTAACTTTTTAATTTATTCAAAAACCGGGACAGTTTTCCACAAGTTTGTCAATGCCACCAATGTTCCATCAAAAGACACAGACTATTACTTTAGATTAATGAAAAAGGTTGTTGACGAAGTTGGACCTGAGATAGTTGTAAAAGTGTTAATAGATAATGAAGCTGTAATCAAGGCTAGAGGCAAGAAATTGATGCAAGAGTTTCCACATTTGTATTGGACAGGTTGTGCTGCTCATTGCATAGATCTCATATTGGCTATTATTTCGAAGAAAAGCAATATTCATAAAGTACTTCATATGTCTCAAAGCATCACCCAATTCATATACAGATATGATAAGGTGGTGGCTATCATGTTGCAATTTACAAATGATCGACAACTTCTTCGACCTGGCATAACAAGATTTGCCACCAATTTTATTGGCTAGAGAGTATTATCAAGCATAAGAGTAGCCTCAAAAACATGTGGGAATCAGAACAGTGGAAGTGTAGCAAATATGGTCAAATGAATGATGATCACACGATCCAAGTATGATACATTATTCTCCAACTTAAAGATAAAGGAAGAAAGTTTTAGACTAAGGCAAATTATGTTATTAAGGTGCAAGAGCTTCTCATGAAGGTTCTAAGACTAATGGATGGAGATCAGAAGCCAACAATGAGATTTCTTTATGAAGAGATGGAGAGAGCAAAGTTAGCCATCCAAAAACATTATCGATATTGGGAACGGTATTGGCAGATCATTAACCATAGAGGGAACATCCAACTTCACCATGACTTGCATGCAGCAAGTAAATTTTATTTCTATTTTTATTTAACAATGTTAATGCAAATATATATTACTAAATTGTTATTTCATTTACATGTGAATTTTAAAAGGATATTTCAACCCTCAATTCACATACAAAAGACATGATTATGATATTAGATAGGATGAAGAAGTGATGAGAGGGGTGAAGAAATTTATACAAAGGCTAGAGCCAAACATTGATAGCTCTTAAGGAGGTAGAGTGTAAACATGCAATGCCTTTCCTTATACAAAATAATGATGATAACTTATTATTATTTTTTTTAACTTAAATATATAGTTGGAGATATACAGCTTAAAATCAGAAGATTTTAGTGATATTGTCACACAAAGAGCTGTTAAATTCATCAATCCAGGTATATACTTGTCTAAGTTATCTTATGTTATTTTATTATTTTTATGATCAATTATTTATTCATTATCATATAATTTATAACTTTATAGTTTATACAAATTACAAAAATTTATGATTCCAGTTAAATGGTGAAATTTATATGGAGGTTCTACTCCACATCTCAAGAAGATTGCCATGAAAGTCTTAAGTGTTACTACCTCTGCATCAAACTGTGAAAGAAACTGGAGTACTTTCAGTTTAATATGCACCAAATCGAGAAATAGGTTGAAATATAGGAAATTGAACCTTCTTATCTACATCCATTACAACATGAGGCTAAAAGTAAGAGGTTTCACAAGAAAGACCCAAGCAAAGTTGGAAAAATTATATAATCCAATTAACTTGGATTATATATTTCATGAAGATGATCATTTAGATCCTTGGCTAGAAGAATTGGAGGATCCCTTACTTGATGTTAGACATAAAAATAATCAAACATCTTCGTGGAATGGCTTCGACGGCGATGACAATGACAACAATGGTAATAAATACGAAGGAAGTAGTAGTAGCTTTCGAGCACCAAAAATAGGAGAAGATTATCCAACCCAATATGGTGTTGATCTTCACTCACTAGCTACAGACGAACCAGATCCAAATCGCTTATCTCATAATTCTCATTTGAGTGCAAGTGACAATGATGACGACGATGATGATAATGGTGGTGGTGGTGGTGGAGGAGGAGGAGGAGTTTATGGATATGAAAACATTCGATCATATGGACAAAGCAGCTTTGTTTTTTGTGGAGATGCTACTAATCAACCAACTCATGGATGTGATAGAAGAGGTCGTAGAAGTACTAATGGCCGCCACTCGGCTCGCTCTAGCCAAAGATTTCATCAATTTGATCAAAGTGCCCATCAACCTTTTGAATCTATGTTTCCTACAAGTACGTATGGAGAATATGGTATTTTTTCTAACTTGAGAGATTACCAAAACACATCTAATAAGTCAGAAAGAGAGAGAGATCAAAGACAAAATCCATATTACAATTATCAATCTTCCTCCAACTATGATAACTATGGAAATATTAGGATACCATTTGGACATCCACAAAATCTATATCCAAATTACTACTACCATAATCTAAACCCAAATCAAAACTCATCTCAAGATTCTCGACATGCTACATCGTCATCAATAGATGAGAGTTTGTCTTCAACACAACATCCACAATTTCAAGGTAGAATTTACAATTTTAGAACACTGAACATATGAATAGTTTATAATGACTACAGTACTTACTATAGAACAAGCCAATAATATGACTTATGAAGATCCTCCACGACATTCTTTTTTGTGATAATTGTAGCAGAATATTTTATTTAACATTTTAGTTTGTAATAATTTTATGTTATTCATTTGCTATTGGATTTGTAATCAAGTATTGTTGTTTTTTTAATCGATTAAAATTACTATTCTTTTTTTTATGAATGATTACTAAACTGTACAATTAAGATGATAGAATTATAGAACTTATCTATACAATACACAAGTAACCAATAAACCAACATATTTTTTCCACTATTAGCATGGGAATATCTAGAGGAAATAATTGTAGCAATAAGCCAATAATGAATAAACTTAATGAATCTATGATAGTTCATGCTCATATTTGAATACAATAAGTCATTCCTTGCTCTCCAGACATCATATAAACCTACAGCTAATAAAGGTCTAAAAACTTGAATCTTCACTAAAGGCAGGCTTGTCCTAATTGCTGATGCAATCCTACGGTTCCAGCTATAGCTTTAACCTTCTTTGCCACCTTCCAAACCCAACTCATGATAAGACATGTAAGAAAAGATGATGGGAATTCTCTACCTGGTCAAAAAAATAACATGCATAAAGTTATGTTATTCATTAATTTCATATCTACTGAATACATCTTGTTTTCATTCGAACGCAAATGTAGTGTTATAGAACAACTTAACATCTAATAAGTTATTTAAATGCTTCTAATATAATATAGAACACTAGTTTATTGAATAATTATATTTAAATGAACAATAAACAAGAATTCAAGCATGATGTAAAATAAAAATAAAAAATCACGCCGCAACAACCGTGACACATAATTTATTGTTCGCGACGCTCCAATACCGCGACACAGCTACCGCAACTGCAATTTAATTGCATGGCTCTAACACAGGAAACCAACATCGCCTAGCAGGGCACTTAAATCGCGCTAACTTTGTCAATAGCCTTTCTCTTGGGTCAGTAGCAGCTAGCTAAACCCATCAATCTATTAGTAGTATTCATATTTTCAGCAACCAAACCTACTGCAGCTCCCAGCCATGAGTTTTGAAGATTAACATGGCTAACCCTACCAACTCATTCTTTCTCAAAGCACTTGACTCCATTATATCCACCATTGCTCTTAATATATAGCAACATCATTTTTTTAATGGACATTGCAACCATGGAAAACGTAGAAATTAGTATTAGCAACTCTAGTAGTCATACAGGAGATTAGACTTATAGTATGTAAATAAGATGTACATAAATAATACAAACCAATGCAGAACTTGCAAATTTCATAATAATACTTTCAACTATCCACGTGCCAACCACTTCTAACACATCCATTGGTTTTGAAAGAAAGAAAAGAAAGGAAAAGCGTGATGTTTACAGCTCGATAAAAACTAACTACACAAACTTTCAATAGACCACATGCATACACTGCTTCATGAAACTTAAAAGAGAAAAGTCCCTTGAGTAAATTATGGTTAGCTTAGATGGTCTTTCTCATGAGATACTTTTAGGCAATAAGGTTCAAAAGTACTAATAAATGACCTGTTTGGAGCTACTTACCAAAATTGACAAAATCAAGCTTACCTATTCCATGTATCATTATCATTATTTAAGCTTGCTCCATCCATACAGAAAATTTTCTACAGCATCACATGCATGCAGTGAATGAGAAAGGAAGCTCCTTGTCACTTTTTTTTTTCTTTCTTCCTTTACTGAGGGAAAAAAGTATCGCTATAACAAAAATGTGAATTTTGAAGGACATCACCTGTTACAAAAGAGGATATATATCTATTACACAACATTAGCACATGTATAAAGTCAAAAAAAAATTACAAACTCAAACTTCCCAATGCTAATTTTCCCCATCTATTTTCAGCCCATAAAGATAGTGAAACTAGTTGCATCAAAAGTAATGAAACTAATTCCAGCATGAAAGAAAATTGAACCGACAACACGAAGGAGTAAGCCTAAGGCCAGAAATGCAAACATAACTCAAGCCTCACAAAATCATTCAAGAAAATGGAGGAAAATGGTTAACCTACACCAATATAACCAACATACAAAGTTCCTCGAAATACATAATCAAACATACGTTATATCGATATGCATAACGTGACTCAAAATAGTCACAGATCACAATGTTAAGCAAAATAAAGATTATGCAAAACATAATGACGCTCAGCAGGCTTACCTGCATGCTTCCATGCTCTATTTCTAACACTTCCACCCTTCATCAACAAGTATCACTTATGATCAAATCCATGAGTTGTTGAGGAGTATAAATACGTCCGATGATCATGAAAAAGAAAGGTAAACAATTTGACTTGCAAGTTACACCACTCTCAAAAGTTAAGGATCCATTTGGTTCTTGAAAAGTTTTATAGAAAAAAAATGTTAAATAGAAAAATATTTCTGTGTTTGGTTTACATAAAAAAAGACCAAGGAATAAAGTTGTTAAAGATTAGTTAGTTGATTTTCTTTAAGGAAAGTTTGGAAAAAAAAATATTTTGATTTTGATTTTCTTTCTTCAAAACTTTCTTAGAACCAAATATAGTCTAAAACACTTACATCTTCTAAATGTTTGTTATCAATATTGAGGAACCGCATCAATATATAATTCAAGAAAAAGAAAATCCAACCAAAAGTTAACATTGCTCAACCACAATCAACATGACCAAATATACAAAAATTTGATTCTTTTCACTTGGATGTGCTCAATCAAGCATTACTTAGTTAGGGAAAACAAAATGGGAAAAAAAACTAAATTTATAAAGGTAAAACTTGCATTTTTTTTCTCATGTCCTATCAAGTGCATCTTATGAAAGAGAAAATTTACATGAACCAAAGAATGGAAATCAAACCCTGCTACTGATATAAACAAAGAAAAACACATCAAAAAATTGCTACTGATTGAATTTTTTCCAAATTTTTTGGGAGATAAGCACTCCATAGCACAGTGATCCAATGACTCTTCTCCACATCCTATTTTAAGTTGTGGTAACTTACCATTTAACTGCAGTTGTGCTGCACCCTAGGTTCTCCTCTCTTGGTATTCAATTGAATTTGGTGGGTAAGATCGACATACTTGATGCCAAAATTGTAGTTTCAAGCTACACTCTTGGTATCTGAGGCACTACTTTGACACACTAATGAATCAAATTAAGTTATTTTCCAACAAATGCTTATTTGTTGGTGGCTTAACCGCCTATTTTACTCTAAAACTATGGAATTTCAAGCAAAATTTAAAACTAAAAATAAAAAATTAGGTTCCCCAACAATAAAATGAGGCATCAAGTAAATGAATGCCTACCATTTGCAATCAATTGAGTAATGATAAAATAGAAAGTAATACTGATACACACACCTGATTTGGTCACGGGAGCTTTAATCAAATTCCATGACACATGGAATAACACAGAATCCAACAATGTTATCAGGCTTGTCAAAATAGGTCTGATTTAAAGAAAAGTGTGGTATTAGAATTAGAGGATACAAAAGGTGGGGAAAGAAACAAAACCGACGAAGGAGCATTGCTTAATCTACCTAAGTGACCCATGAAGGTGAGGACAGCATTCACTTGCCATCCCACAAGATAATGGTCAATGGAAAGCAAAGTTAAGACTCCATAAACAAGGCAACCCCAATCACAATATAACCCATCACATGAACAAAAAGTTTTGCTTCCCCTTCTTTTAATATATAACTAGGGTGCTACAACAGTTGCTTTTTAACATGCATAAAAATCTCAAAAATCCAGCACGAAATGAAAGTACAAAGATTTACATCAAATGAAAGTTTATGATTAATCCTCTATTGGAGGGAATTATAGAACAATATTAATACGACAGAAATACCGATGATGACTGGAAAGGCTGTAACCAAGTATAAAGCTCCATATCCCTGCAAGGTGAGCAGCCCTTGATTAGAATTTCTCATATTAAGGTGATGTAACTTACAAAAATTCTTCTACCTCAGCTTAACGGAATATGAAAGTAAACAAGTTTACATTTTTTTTCAAAGACATGTAGATGTAGGGGGTAAGGGAGCAGCAAAATGAATAGTAAACATTTAAGGATGGAAGCCACTCCTCTTTTGTTATTCAGAAAGGCATCTCTCATTCTCGCACAACCTACCTAAACTCAATACACAACTCCACCACTACTAAACTGCTAATCTATCACCATAGTTACAGTGGAAGTTATACCAACATAACATCATTGATCATACGTGGGCTATCTCGAACATTTCCCTGATCTAAGATTAAAAATAGGCTCTCAAAAATTTTAATAAGATATAATTACCTAAATAAAAATATATATAGTTTATTAGACAATAATCATATTTTTTTCAATAATGTAATATTCCAAATTATCTAGTAGATGGTAGAGAAGAAGGTGCAACTTTTTTAACAGAAAATTATAATTAGAGAACTCTACGGTTAAGCACATTTAGCTTCAAGCAATCTAAAGATGGGCAAAGATGCTAAAAAGTGAGAAGTGCTTGTGTTGATTTATGGGGGAGCCGTTGTTGATCTTGAAAGTGCGTTAGGTTGGATTTATTGGTCATATGCCTAGCGGAAATAACTTTAGATTAGACTGTATGGAGAGAGTCAATTAAGCAAAAGCAATGAGGACGTTATGCTTTTTTACGGGGTATGTAATATGCCATATTATAAAGTGGATAACAGAGGCTTAAAAATATTTATATGAATATCTATAACAACAAAATACAACTTTCTTTTCTAAAATCCACCATTTAAGAATTCCACGATTAAGTGTACTTAACTTAGAAAATAATAAGTGGCATCTTAAAAAGTTTCTAAAAAGCATATAAGTAAGAACAAAGCACCCTAAAAATGACTCATGTTAATATGTGGATCTAGCTATCAATTCCAAAAGCGCTCTAGAATCTACCTGTGGTTAGTGTGAATCCAAGGTTGTTATAATTAAAGTGCCAAATCTAATCAAAACTCCAAAAAAAAATTGATAACATCCCACTATAAACTTTTACTTTTTGATTCCTTTCCTATTTTACCGTCTCTAACTCTATTTTTCGGGTGACAAACATAAAATTAGTTACATATATAGATTGTGACAAAGCTACAACACTGATTCCACATTGTCACTTTTATAGTATTAAATAATAAATTATAAACTAATAGTTTATTTAATCTTTATAAAATATCTTATATTAATATTAGAAATATACTATTTTCTATCCAAATTATGTGATTTAAAAATGAATTATAACTATATTCGACAAATTTCTTTATTCATTTATACTTTTATAAAATAAATATAAAATTTGAAAATATCATTGTAAAATGTTGATGTAAAACAAGTAGCAAAAAATAGCTTCTATGGAGGTTGCGCACAATAGAAATCTATTGAGGCTAGTGTATAAAGTCTTAATATAAAACATATAAGTATTTCTTTAAATTAATTATTATACTCATCCAAGCGTCACATAAATTAATGAATGAAAAATAAAAACTAAATCAAATTAAAATTAGAGTAGATAAAAAAAATAGGCAACTTTTTTAAATACATATAAAAAAGAGAGAAAGATAGATTAAAAAACAACAACGTGCCTCCAACACCTAACATTGAGGCCAATATCACGCTGCTCAACGAAACTCTGCCACGATACCACATAAACATCTTTGCAAATTGTTGCAATTGATTTTCTCCTTAAGAAGAAGACCTTGAAATATTGGAAACATGAAACTTACAGCATCAGGAACAAAAATTGGGTCTAATAATTTATTTAATAACTAGGACCCTTTGAATTTGGGGCCCCTGCAAAGGAACTCACCCTGTAAATGCTAATCTACGACCCTGGATCATACCAACATACCTCCATTACAGAAGCTAGACGAAAGGAAGGGATTTAACCATCACAACCATCCTAAACACCTCTCATCATCAAACAAACCCATAGTGGGCTCACTCCTGTTCAACTATGTTCTCCCTGAACATTATGTTAATGAATCCTCATTGAGGACACAATCACATTAACATCAATTATTGGATAACATATTCAGGCTAGACAACTAGGGTGAATGTGAGAGAAATGAAGAACAGGCGAGTTAGAAGTTTGAAGTATGAAACATGGGCAGGAAGGTAACCATGAAGACAGCATTTGGGATGATGAAGCCAATAATGCAAGTTTGATATAACTCAAGGTTTATTTCATAGAGATAGCAAGAGATATGATTGTAGTGGCGATGGGTTTCAGTTTATTGGTCCAGGTATGCAAACATGAGAGATTATGGCTGGCGTCAAGATGGTGGTATGAGTGGCGAAATGGTGGGTGGTGTGGTGAAGTGTCAGTGCTAGGGCAATGGTTTGTTTAAGGTGTACAGCAGTGGGGAGGTGATGGATGTTGGTTGGAACTTGGAAGTAAACTTGTTTTGAAAGTTGCAACATGAAGCAAGAATGTCTGGTAGGGGAAGTCACGAACTTGGCATATGATTGTTATCTTCTGAAACTCTGCTACCTGAGCTTTTGTCTGATTTCAGGGAAATAGTTCAGTACCAAAGTCAAAATTACTGCATGGAATTGACAACGGGAAATTTTCAGGAATTACTTGAAAGCCCTTTTGGCCCTAAACTGAACCTACTAAAATGTTTTCACTATTTATCCTACTAACTTCTTTGTGCTAACCAAAAATTAAAATAGATATACTTTCCACGCAACCCAAGAGAAATGTCTCATACTATAGCCTATTTCGAAAATTTTGACAATCAAGGAGACCGCCCTCGAACAAGATGTTGGTCATGTCATTCTATGGTAATAACTTGAAATGTTCTCACAGGACAAGACACATTATTTGGATTTTCTAAAATGTCACACACAAAATCCTATTTTTGGCACAAAGGCACAAACAAACTAAAATGTAACAAATTGCAAGTGCATTATTATTAGGAAACATACCACTGCTTGAGGAACTTCAGTCTCATTGTTGTCATCCGTTTCTTCAATCTCAGCAGCAGTATCCCAGTCAACGTTAAGTCTCTTGGCTGCCACTTGAGGATCAACTCCAGTATCAGTGGCTCTTGCATATGGAGATTTGCTCTTTGGTTTTGTCTTCGGCAGTGCAACCTGTTGAATAACAATGCTATGAGAAACAGTATCAGTTTTGTAGAAATTTTAGTGTTTTAGTCTATTGAACTCCATATTTAATTTGTCGTCTCACACATGTTCCAATCACTTGAACTATAGTAATCATGTCTTTTGTGTAATATGAGTAATATCCCAGATGATCAATGCTGAAGATTATTCAATCAGAAATGTCATTTTCTTTTGTTCAGTGAGTAGGGGACTGGACATCCACACTTGCTGAAAAGAGAAGTGATTGTAAAATCAAAGTTTTACCTTAGAGCTTTGGAATCTCCAAACTTTGATAGGACGTGTTCATGAAAGTAATTTCATATAAATCCCAATCAAATGAATATTAGGACATAATAAAGTAGAAGAACAATCAACTCAAGATTCAAATATTCAAAATTCAGTCCAATCAAGATCAATGAACAAAACAGCTTTCTGTTTAGGAATTGGCAGCATAAAAAATTGATATATATAAGCCTCAGGCCAGTGATGACAGTGTACCTCCAAATTTGGCCAATTAATCATTTCCTCGGCTAACATTTGCAGTGCAGCACGGTTTTTTGGAATCCTCCCTTCATTCACCTGCATGGACAATACTCTTGAGTTATGATCCACACATAGCAGTACAAATGGTTTTCTTTCATCAAGATGAGAAACTGTTAGCATTTATTTCCAATCACTTGAACACTTAATAGTCAGATAAAGCAATTCAAGTCAAAGCAAGATCCAAAGACAAGTTCACTAGCTATTTAATCCAAAGAGACACATTTTAAAGACTATTAGGCATTCAAGAATCTCCCTACCATGAATTAAAAATCACAGTGGAGATAAAACCAGCATCAGAACGTGGAAATCTAAACTCGAAATCACATAAAATTGCATTATAATGAATCAATCTACTTTCCATTGTCTATTGTCACATAATTTATAGGATATAAACTGATACTCTTATACAATGCAATTCATTTATCTATTTATTTTTCTTTTTGAGAAATTAGAATCTATGAACATTTAAAATCTAGACAATTACTTCTTTGTTGACAAGCTATAAGTATTAACTTAATTGTACTTCTTTGGGGATGCTATTTTCCATTCGCTTACATGGAGGTCAATTCCAGCATCAAATGGACAGAAAGTCTTCTGTTTAACCATCAATTTTCCCATGACAAAACAACTACCCTGAAGAATACAGTACCCTCAAGTTATGTCTTGCATCATAGCTTCCTTGCTCCAAATTTCTAGACGTTCCATGAGCATCTAGACATGCAAAAGGCCAATAGCTCCTTGTGCTATGGTCAATACTCTGCTCAGTAAAAAACAACAGTTACCAAATGACAACCAAACATTTATCTGGGTTCCAAGTAATCATACAGCTTCCAACCCACCCAGCCACCACTAGACCTACTGCCCTAACACAAATAAATCAATATCTAAGGTCCATTGTTTATTATTTGGGGAACAAAGTCAGTCATGCATGTTGGGAAGTGAGCTTTCTCCCACGTCATGCAAGTAAAGGAATCGACGATGAAGAGAAAATAGATGAACAAGGATAGAGTCGATAGACAACAAGATTTGATGAGGTTTGGCCGAATTGCCTGTGTCCTCAAAGAGATACCCTTTCACTATGATACAATATTACAAATAACCATACAAGTTTTGTACCCAACCCAAGCCTCTTGCATCCAAATTGAATGCCCATGTATACCCTCTCTCGACCTTGAAATTTCCCTCACCCCAAAAGCTATGCACACTCTTATAACACTCTAGACCCACCTTGCTTCTATACCCAAAGACTCTTAAAGTCGTTTCCCTCACTCAACCTTCTTGTGATGTGATTATATTTTCTTGAATGAGATATCCAAATAAGATGAAAAGCACCTCCATTTATAGCCTCCAAGTCTCCATAAATCCATTCATGAATCCTCCGTAAATGTCATTTATGAATCCTCTACATTCATCATGGTTCATATAACCCTATAAATGATCTTTCGTGAACTTACCAAATTCATATATTCACTTCATCTTCCACATTCATAGATTATTACTCTTGGTATTGAATCATATAAATCTAATGTATCCACACTACCAAGAATACATGAATGAAAATTAATAGACTAGTCAAGAGTGATGAATGTTCATAATGCATGAATGTATTGAATGGTTTGGATTCATAACAATGCATAGGGTCTTTTGGAAACTAGTGGAGTTAAAATTGCATACATCTGATCAATTCAACCCCACTAATGGTGGTAGACAGACATACTGGGTCATTGTTGTTGTTTGTTGATCATAGGCTTATTTTATGAAATTTCTAGTTATTGAGTTTTATATCTGAATGTTGTTTCTCTGACCTATGTGTCTCTCCTATTGTTAGCTCTTCTCTTGTCTACTTAAACTCTGCAGTTATTGTGCATGCATTAGTATTGAATGCTTTGGAACAGCATCCCTTACACAGAGACAAAAATATAATAGATCTCTAAATCCATCCAGAATCACTCACATAGCAGTAATGCTAGAGAAGGGAGTTAGTCAATTTCAGTAATTTTAGCATCGCATCTAATCTCAGATAGGAGAATGCATTTAAAATGGCGGTTCAAGCCAATCACTGGAAATGTCTTATTCTTTATGCATACTTCAGGAGGTTAGACTTGACAGCTCTCCATACCTGTATGTCATCTTAATCTAATGCAAAAGTACAGGCATAAAGTTTCACGAACAAAATCTGATGATAATGCTTGAATCAGTAAAAATACGTTTCAGCTTTGTATGATGATGCCGATATCAGTAAACAGGACACCAAAAATGAGGAAGATCTTACATCTTCCAAAGCAGCAACCAGATCTTCCCTGGTTGGAGCCTCTGAATCATCTATCCCTAGGAGTCTTTGTCTTTCAACTTCTCTGGGGTCCTCGATCAAAACCGTCAGTTTGACCTATAAATGTCACAGTTAGAAATCAATACAAATCACATATACAACAGCCACAATCTTTTTCATAACCCCAAGCCCCCCCCCCCCCAAAAAAAACAAAAAACAAATATATGAGGTCTGAATGTTGCTTCATCTCTTTACATGATAGTATTTGGACTCCTTTATAATTTTGGAACTGCATTGAGTGCCTCATAATAATGATCCAAGAATCCATACAACCCTTACTTGATACCTTCTAACAATTGGGAATGTGAAAACAGCATTGAAATCTGCTACAGTGTGAAACAATGCTGATTTAGTACCAGCAGTATGGCATTTGGAACTCAATAAAATTAATTACACAGCATCTCTCTGGAGTATTAGTTTCACCAAGCAATGTTATACTGCGATAACTTCACCCAGGAAACCGGAGAATCGGAATGGGTCTTGAACGTTCAGTTAGAGAAATCAGACAAAATTAGAGAGGATAGGGAGGTAGAAGGTGTGATTCATCATTCTGGTTCACAATCCATTACAATAGCATTTAGCCTCAGCAATCTAACAGCCAGAGCACAAAATCTAGAGCAGTACTACGCTAAGGCTGGACTACAGAACTGAGGTGAAATTCAATAAGTGAAATGCACAGCTTTAACATCAAATGCATGACTTAGCTACTGACACACTAGTCTTGGATTTGATTGAAGGGAGCTAGGAGCTGGGCTCCAGGATTCAGCTAGGAGGTGTATCAACACTTCCCCTTTCAAATGACCCTTGTCCACAAGAGTCAAAGACAAGAAACCTGCAGAGAAGATCATAGTAGTATTCCTAGGTGGCATTCTCCTCACTTCCATTAAACCACTATACAAGTACTTGTGTTGCACCCTGGTTACCTCTCTTCACCGTCTGCCTATCAAGAATAGCCAAGGGCACGTAGTTGAAGTCGGAAGTAGTCTCGTATGAGGAAGGAAAGTCGCTCATTGTACGTCCCCCAAAACTCCTTTTCAATAGGGATACATGGAAGACAGGATATACCGAAGTTGAGTGAAGAAGGTCCAATTTGTAAGCAACAATGCCAACCTTGTCTAGGACTTGATATGGACCACAAGAGCTAACTTGAGCAATGATCTATTGGCCAGGGAAACCTACTTGTAAAGTTGCAACTTGACATTGGCCCAATCCCCAATATTAAAGTCCTCTCACTCTGATGCTTGTCAGCTTGCTTCTTCATTCTAGCCTTTGAGGTGAGATTTGAGGCGTACAAGAGCATTCTCCTTGGCTGTAAGAGATATAAGACATCAATCCACTGCTTCCACAACCGAATCACTAAGGAAACAAGGTAGATGTATAGGGGGAGGTTGATCATATAATGCTTCAAACGGGGTGGTTTGTGTGGCTGAATGATAAGTAGTGCTAAACCAGTACTCGACTAAGGAAAGCCATTTGCACCAATATGTAGGTGTGGCTCTAGTCATGCACTGCAGATAAGATTCAAGGTATCTCTTAATAAATTCGGATAAGCCATCTATTTGTGGGTGATAAGTTGTGGAGAGTTGTAACCTGAATCCATGTTGTTTGAACATCTATTGCCAAAACCTCCTCAAGAATATGGGGTCTAGATCATTGGTAATTATTTGTGGTAGGCCATGAAGTTTATACACATGATCAATGAACTCTTTGCCACCAGTGAATGCAGCGTAAGCATGATTAAGTGCTATGAAGTGGACACACTTGCTCAACCTAAGGTTGGTGGTATGTCTTAATTTTAAAGTGCCATCCCCTTAGGTAGTGCTTCCATTTATCTATAGCAAAAAGAATAGAAAGTAACTCCTTATCATAGATAGACAAACTAAGGTTCCTGGGTGAAAAGGCATTGCTAATATAAGCTATGGGATACCCATCTTGCATGAGGATATCACCCACTCTAGCCGTAGAAGCATCACTCTCAATGATGAACTCCTAAGTAAAATCTGGCAATGCAAGGAGAGTTGTAGTTAGAGCAATTTTGAGTTTCTCCAATGCATCTTGAGCCTTAGCAAACCATCCAAAGGAATCCTCCTTCAACAATTTGCTAAGTACACCATAGTACCTTACAAACCTCCTATAGTAGCTAGCTAAGCCAAGAAACCCCCTAAGTTGAGTCAAATTGGTAGGCAAAGGCCAGGTTTAGGTACCTTGATCTTTCAAGAACTATAAATACCCCATGATAAGAGATAATGTGTCCCAAGTACTCAATATGGGTGGCCCCAAACACGCACTTGTTCTCCTTAGCATACAACTGGTTCTGGCATAGCAATGCTAGGATTAACTCCAAGTGGAGTAAGTGAGATGACCAATCAAAGTTCAAATAAGGTCTCAAGACCTCATTCATCAACGATTGAAAGGTAAAAAGTGCATTGGTTAAGCCAAAGGACATAGCTAAGTACTCATAATGCCCTTCATGTGTCTTAAAGGCAGTCTTAGGAATATCATCATAATTCATGCAAATCTGATGATAACTTAAGCAGAGGTCGATTTTGGAGAAATACTTAGCCCCGTGAAGCTCCTCTATAACTGGAATAGGAAACTTATTTTTGATAGATACTCTCTGTAGTTAACACATAATCGCCAATTTCCATCTTTCTTCTTAACTAGGACTACAGAGGATGAGTATGGGCTAGTGCTCTGCTGAATGATGCCAAAAGTCAATATTCGTGAACTAAAGTCCCAATGACATCAATTGGACAGAAGAGTACCTGTAGGATCTTAGATTGATAGGTCTTTCCTCTAGCTTGAGTGAAATTTGATGGTCATAGGACCTCCTCAAAGGTAGCCCATGTGGCACCTCAATTACAAGCAAATATTGCAGGAGTAATGCATGCAGCTACTACTATTCTGCCTCTGTGCCTTCTCTCGCTAGGATTTTCAAGTCTTCCCCCCTTTTTTCCACCATCATACAATTGCAAGGCATATAATTAGGGCCCATTATGTCCTGAGCTCTTAGATAGGGCCTTATCTATCACTCTAACCTTGGTATCCTCAGATTTAACTCCCTGAGTGCCCCTCAACACCACTTTCCTTCCACTAATTTTGAATTCCACACTCAAGTGGTGGCAATCTAAGGTGATCTATCCCAATATGCTGAGTCATTATACTTTGAGGACCATGTCACACCCACCTAGAGGTATCACCATAACATACCCCTAGAATTCATGTTCTGAGATACTCCAGACCAACCTCCTGCCCCCATAAGAACTCTATAGGGCTTTGCCATTAGCTACAACTTCAGTCAAGGGTGGTGTAGGTATGAGGAGGCATTATCATTAGAGGAAGGACCGACGGATAGAGTTTGAACTTGGGAGAGGACTGTCTGGAGCACCAATGAGGTTTCCTACTCGAATTCACGCAACTGATTTTGGAATGAAGTTCGCAACTCCTCCACCAATTGCTTGAGATGGTCGACGTCTCTCTTCAGTTTGTTGGCTTAAGTTCCATCTGCCATGGTAGGAACGCTGAGTTTTGATACTAGTAGTAAATTCACCTAGGAAACTAGAGAATTGGAATGGATTTTGAAGGCTCAACTAGGAATTCAATTAGAGAAATTAGACAAAATTAGAGAGGATAGGAACTAGAAGGTGTGATTCATCATTCTGTTTCACAATCCATTACAACTGTATTTAGCCTTAGCAATCTAACAGCCTGATGTCGCGCACCGACTTCTTCACCAAGTCTAGCTACCTGCGACCTTAGTCTTTCCTCACTCCTTGAGAGACTAAGTCAGCCTTTCTCCTCAAGTGTACTCCACACTTAGGAAAAAGATGCCTCCGAGACCACCACACTGAACCCTTCACAAGAGAACTCAATAGAAAAATGTCAGAGAGTAAAAGGGAGATTGTATTATAGAGAGAGAAGCTCTGAATACAACTCTTGTTGGATGATTTCCAAATGTCTCTACCTCCCTCTATTTATAGGGGGAGATCCACCCCTTCCCCTCCCCCAGGAAAATTCTAGAGACGGGCCTAATAAATCTCTCTAGAATGGCCCAATAGGTCCATTAAGGATTCTAGAATTATCCATACTTATCTACACAAGTGTATAAGGATCTACAGAGACATCCCCCTCTAGAATCATCTAGAAGAGTGTAGAACTCTGTACATCTCTCCATATTTATCCAGACTATACAATGATATTCTAGATTATTCCGGAGCCCACGAAATCTCAATGCAAGCTATTCGATACGACCCGTAACACTGAGCACAAAATCTAGAGCAGTACTATGCTAAGACAGGACGTCAGAACTAAGGTGGAATTCAGTAAGTGAAATGGACAGCTTTAACATCAAAACGCATAACTTAACTACTGACACTCTAGTTTTGGATTGGATTGGAGGGATTTGGGAGCTGGGAGCTGGGCTTCAGGATTTAGCTAGGAGGAGGAGGTGTATCATACTAAAATTTGTGGAACAAACCCCCTTCTTCAATTGCACAAATAACATCAAACAGATTAACGCAATCAGTTTGCTGATTAGCTTCACATGAATCCAAGATACCTCCAATTCGAGGCAATCTCACTATTACGGTTTCGCCGAGTATATACTACTCCATTCGGATGCAACTTATCACATGTTAATATAACACCAACGATAAAATAAAAACGGAAATTGTTAGATTAATTACCTCACCAAACAGCATATCCCTGTTTTTCTTGAGAAGCTCCAAAACCTGAACAATAATAATGCTTTAAATCAAGAATCAAAACTTCAATGGAAAAAAGAATAAACAATTGGTAATTATCAAAAGAAGGTAACAGCTGGATTACTCGTTTGATTTGGCCCACATATTCAAGATCCTTAGGAGTAGCCTCCTCCTCCTCGTCTTTGTCACCGGAAGTAGCTACTGATGCGGTTTCTGAATTATCTTCGTTACCTTCGAGTACCTCCGTTTCCCCTGTCCCGACAAACGTCAGCCCAGTCGAAGGCCTCCGTCGCTGCTGTCGCCAGCACCCACAGTGCACTACGACAGGAGGAAGGCCTAATGCATCAAGTTCGAGAGTTTTATCACGGACAAGCGTTGAGCGGCAACAAAGGGAGTGGTGTCGGAGTGTAGTTTTATTCGTGCTACGGATAGAATAATGCGAAGGAAGACCAGACGATGCAACTGGCAGTTGCAACTGTTGTGTGGTCATAATTATTTTGGAGTTGCTCCTTCTCGTTAAAGCTGTCGGAGAATTATCGAACTGAAGTTAGCGGAAAAACCATGGATTGTTTAAAATCCAGCAGGTGGGAGCAAGCAGGCCGGCGAAGTCGATCCAAAGTTTCTGATAGCAATTTTCATCCACCAACGTGTAAATGTAATTATGATCATATCGCGCCAACACTTTCAACTAGGAAAAAAATAAGGGTCGGCTATTTAGGAAACAAAATAATTACGGGAAAGCTATTTAGAATATAAATAATTACTATATTCAAATATGGAAGAGGTAAATTACAACATCACCCTTCATTTATTTAGAGGAAGTATAGAGCCTGAGCAACATCAAGACCTCATGTTGCGCAGCCTGAGATATGTGAAGTGCTCGTGGCATAAGTGAATTTTGCATCCCGCCTTTAGGCTTTATTTGATTTTAATAAAATTTAAAAAAAATAAAATTAAAATTAAAATATTTTATTTTAAACTTTTCTTAAAGAAAATTAAATAACTAATATTTAACAATTTTATTTATCATTCTTTTTCTATCTCATTAATTTATATAAACCAAACACAAAATATTTTTTTTTTCTCATTTTCTTTCTTTTTCTTAAAATTTTCCTAAAACCAAATGGAGTATTACCGTCCATATCCATCCCTACTTACCCGTCCATAATTCAGCATATATATGATATATCTCATCCTGCCTACCTAGTTTCTCTATGTGTTCTCTTCTCAGACAGATCTGTACTTCTCTCCAATATAACTTACCACTCTCCCCAACCTTCTTCAACGTCAAAATTGCAGCTGCATCTACCTCCAAGCACAACCTATGTATCACTTTTCTTTAATTTTTCCTTCTTTTTTTTGCTATTTCTAGATATGAAGTTCCGTAGTTTATTTGTTTTTTGACCTATTGTTGCAGTAAAATTGAGCACAAGTAGACCATATTATGGTGAGTAATAACACAACTAGACCATGGTTGTTGTAGATAATGGTACAACTTGTATATATACGGTAGAAATAAACGCGGATACGGTAGCTTTTATTTTGATTATAAGCATTCCAGATCTCACCCATAGCCATGTTGGGATTGAACACAACAAGATCCATGGTTGTGTTAGAAACTCACACACCTAGACTATGGCCACGATACATAATGACGCACTTAATGCGTGTGTGCGGTAAAATCACGCATGACTATATCTATGGTTGCGTTAGGTACACGTGCACCTAAACTATAGTTGTGTCGGACACACACCCACCTAGATGATGATTACCATAGTTATTAACGATGTTATGTGTCTTACTGTGATTTGTATTACCATTCAACATTGAAACCTAACGCTAATTGTGGCTCATGCTACCATTGGTATCCTTACACCCTAATTTTGCTAACTTGCATGCACTTTTTTTCCTAATTAATGTTAATTTAATATGTCATTATTATATATTATGTTTTGTCCTAATATCTAGTATTTGACGTCTTCTTTATAAAACATTTTCTAATAATTTATTTGGTATTTGGAAACCAAGTTATAAATACTTGAAATTCAATTTGTAGATGTACATATTCAATTTTTGAAAACTTATAAAGTTAATATGTCAATAACTAATCAATAAATCAACAAACTCCTTCAAATTGTTAAATTCAATGTTAAGCTCTTATGACTAATCTAACTCTTTAAAATCAAATGTATGTCATGGTATTTATTAAAGCTAGTATACCAAGAAATCAACATTTGTAATGGCCTCTATATCTTAAAATTTTAAATTATGAAAACAATCCTAATTTTGTATTTATGTCTTTATACCGCAAAACATTGCTAATGTAATTACTAACATCACATATTTTAGGTACTAATATCACATATTCATTATATTACAGACGAGTCCTAAAAAAGGAAAAGTACCAAATAGGATTTAGGGACTTGTAGTTACTACTTCAACGTGGCATGGAACTAAAAACAGAACAAGCTCTTATGCAACATTTAGCGAATGTTACAAAAACCTCATTAGAGGGCTACTACATACCCAAAAAACATGTACATGGCAAGATCCACAAGGTGATATATAAGATCTACAAGGAGAAATAGCATCGATATAATTTGAAGAGGAAGGAGTTCAACACCAAACTCTTCCTAAGCATCTTGAGATACCTAGGATGTTGGTGCGACCGTAGCCGGCACGCAATTTAAACCCTCTTGTCGTCAATTGTAGCACTGGTAAATAAGGTATCGTTCTAGCCGGGGATTGAGAGGGCTCACCTCTATCTAACTAGCTTAAACTATAAATAAAATAAAAACACTGAATAACCTAAAATAAATAAATAAGAAAAATATAAATGGGGGTTTATCAAAATAATAATAAAATAATAAAAGGATTAAATAAAATAAAATAAACTAATAATAAAAATAATGGGAAACTCGCAGATAGGAGAAATATGTTAGGGAAATAAAAATCCACCGCTAGATTAGGTTGAAAATATAATATTTATTTCTAAGTCATCTTTTAATCGTGAGAAAGAGATCGACCAAGTTGCACACCAAAAGCAGGTCTATACACCTTATATTACTTCCCTTAATTAAATTAATACGACAAAGCGCCAATATTAACCCTATTAAATACTAGCAGTATAGCAGCAACAAGCAGCTCCTATATTTAACTAGATTTAATGCATTAAGTCTAAGTGGAAGACTGTCAATCTAAGTACCCAGACTAGTACAAAAAGCATGTCTAGCTGTATTTCCTATCCTTGACCCACACGTATCGAAACGTTTTACCACTTCGGTTAGAATCACAAAACGATTAGGTGAATTGCTATCTAACCTAGCTGCAATTTATACATATAAATTCTAGTATATTTAGATGGCCACCTAGCAGGCAAATAATCCTACATACTGTCACTTATGAGGAACCAGAACAAGGCATGCACCAAATAAACTATACTGGACAGAATCATACATATAAACGATAGCAATTAATTTAGAGTCAAGAAACAATCTCACGAAACAAAGAAAATAAAATTATAATTCAAATCATAATCTAGGGTTTCAAATTATTCCCTAACAATAAATAATCAACCACTCATAATTAAAGAATTAATTACACAGAAATATATATCTAAAATATAAATTAAAAATAAGATAAAGAAATAACCGGAATTAATTTTGAATTAAAGGTCAAGAATTTATTCAGATAAAAATAAATTTTATCTGAAATAAATTCTACCGGTATTAATTTTTTCTTATTTTTCTTCCTTGTTTGCCTTGATTTCCGTGTAAAAGTTTCTTTTCTTTTTTTTCTTTTCTCGGCCGGCGGCTGACACTGCTGCGTCGCTCCTCGGTTCCCGTGCGGCCCTCCTTCCTTCGCGTGACGTGACGTGCGGCTCTGCTCGTCCTTGCGTCGCCCGAGCCTGAGAAGGCCCTCGACCGCCCGAGCCTGAGAAGGCTCTCCTTCTCTCGCTGTTGGCCTCTGTCAGAGCCTGACGGCTCTGTCTCCTGCCCGTCTCCCAGACGCTCGTTCCCCCTGCGTCTCACAGAGTCGAGCCTTGAAGGCTCTCGTGCCGCGCGCCTCTGTGCTTGCGTCTCCTCTCCCTCTTTTTATAACTTTTTTTTTTCTTTCCACCTCAGCCCTACGCTGACTTTTCTTCGTTGAGTCCGTGCGGCTCGTTTGGTTCGACGATGCTGCTTCGTTCCCTGGCCTTTGGGCCTTCGGCCTTCGGCCGTTGGTCCAAAGGTCTTATTTCTTTTTTTTTTTAATTTTCTTTTATTTAAAAACAAAACCTGCAAAATAAAATTCAATAAATATTAATAAATAATATTTATTCTAAATTTACTTAATTTATATCATTTTAGCTCAAATAATAATATTTATACAAATTTTACCACTTAAGCATAAAATAATAATTATTCCCTTATATTAGCTAAATAAACTATCAAAAACTAAGATTATAAGGGTATAAAATGTGTCAAAATATGAACTCATCACACCCCCACACTTAGCTTCTTGCTTGTCCTCAAGCAAGTTATTACTCTAAACAATTAAAATTAAATTAACTAGCCACTTTCGTAGGTCTCACGATTACACTTAGCATGTGCAACAAGCCCTTTAAACCCCTAGGTCACCCATCGAGGACGAGTAAGGTCTCGTGAGGGTTTCGCAGATGATACACCCACAAAATCACACACAAATAAAATAAAAATCACACCTAAATAAAAATAAAAAAAAATAAAATAAAAATAAAACCATATACCTAACACCCTTAACCATATTTGTCTCAGAATCTCTTACTTTCAAATGTCAAGATTAGCAATCAATCAAAATTCAGCATTGGGAGATTTAAAGAATCAATTTCAACATATGGTTCACACATAAACATGACAGGTATGAACAGATCAATATTATGGATGAAAATCTACCACGCCTTAGTCACATCGAGATTCATCCTCACTATGGATACCCTCTATATTTTTTTTTTCTCTTAGATTCATGGCTACAAATGTATAGAAACACTCATGTATGTGAGCTAAGATGATAAAAATAACAAACGACTCACATATATAAACAAAGAAGGCTCATGTTCTTGTGGATAAAACCTCATGAAAGATACCAAATATTTGCCAAATGGACCGAACCATATGCTTAACTCTTGTGACTAATCTCCAACAGATCAAAGGCTGCTCATCTCAAGAATCAAATAGGACTTACTTATTGGTTATAATGGGGTTTAAGGTAAAGAAGGGTATGGATTGTTTTAGGAGTGTGGTGCTAAAAAGATCAAGAGCTAGTGGAATCTAATAATTAGATGAAATGTAAGCATAACTCCACATCAATGATTAATGATACACCTCTCCAACTTAACACCAAAATAGAACATGAATAGACTTTCTCAACATAATCTCCATAACTCCTCTTCCTTATATCCTAACATTTTTTTCTCATTTTCATTTTTTTTTTCATTTTTTTTTGACAATTTTCATTTTTTTTTTCATTTTTTTCAACAAACATAACCAATCCCCTTTCTTATATATTTCTTTCACATACACACATAAACAACCACTCTTTATATCCATAATGATATGATTTCCTTCCACTAGCTTGAAGCAAGGGTAAAGATATTAAGGCCCAATGGTTATTTAATGTGGGTAATGAAAAAATGCATGTTCCACGTATAGGCTCAAAAGGGTTTCTATAGGATGTATATCATGGATACACAAATTAGGTTAAGCTATTTGGTCATGTGATGGAAAATTCCTAAGCTGCCTTTATCATTTTCTCAATCAGAGCATGTTTTGATTATAAGCTTCAACTAGCACAAGAGTAAGTTCTAGTAATCTCTATAGTCCATTACAAGATCTATGGCAAATAATTTGATCAAAACAATTAAGCGTATATGAGGTTTACAAAGAAAATTTTGAAGCCAAGAAAAATAGATGATTTTGTGTAAATTCGCTCAGAAAAAGAAGGTATATATGGTTCAAATGATCACTGAGGAATGTGATGAATCTCAACATGCCATGTCGGTGATTAGAAAATCATACATGTTCTTTCTCCATTCACATTTAGGCACATAGATATGTGTTCCCTATATCGAAATCAACACAAAAAATCTCCACTTACTTTATCTCAATTTCATGATCCTCTTTTTGTTAGATTTCAAAGATATATTCCTCATTGATTAGTTAAGGGTTCCTACGACTCTAAAAATACTAAACACTCTAAAAAAAAATACTAAACACTCTAAAAAGAATCAAAACATTTTTTTTTGATACGTACATAAAACACATGCACCCCCACACTTAAATCACACATTGTCCTCAATGTGTAAACAACTAAAGAAACATGTAATTTTAAGTATGGAGAAAACAAAATAAATAAATAAATAACTAAAGGATAGAAAAACTCCCTCATGACATTGGGTTGCCTCCCAAGTAGCGCTTGTTTTTATGTCTTCAGCCTGACATGATCTCGGTTTACTCGTTCAAGGTGGATACGTCCACTTGAGAGCTGCTTCACCAAATCCTTCCTTGTGATGATCATCTTTATCCTGCAAGGAAGAAAAAGACAAAATGTTAGATTTAATGAAAGATTTGATCCAGCAAGAACGTAACTTACCTAGATTAGAGTTTAAACTGGTGTGTAAAGAGAGAATATTTTGCCCAATATCCATGTATCTTGATCTCTCTATCGAAGGAACATATTTTTCCATCTCAAAATCTTTAAACACGTCCTTCCAACATAACCTCTCCTTTGGAGCATCACGCTTCTTATTAAATGTATCCAAGGTGATTTGATTACTCTCTTCACTCTTGGATCCATCTAACCTGCTAAAAGAGGTAAAACAAGAAGTATGATTAGCATAAATAAAATCAACGTGGTTCAAAGGCTTACCTTGTGTCTCATGGTCATCTCCAAGCAAAAGTGGGGAATAAATGTTCAAAGATGGTATATGGTAGGTGAAAGTGATAGTCTTGTCTACCATATACTTCTCTTTGTTCACTTGATCCTCATTTTGATGAGATTCTTCTTCTACTTTGATAAGCTCTTCTTCCACTTGATCTTGCTCTTCAATGTTTTTCATGGAAACCTCCTCAACTAGCTCATCCTCACATTCAGATATGATATCATCACCCTCATAACTCTCACTTGAATTTGGAATTGAAGTACTAGAGAGCTCTTCTTGTGCTTGTGGTTGATTCATCAGGTTGACCATATAACCTATTTTCTCCTCTATCACTGACACCCTTTCATTTTGCATAATCTGACGTTGCACCAGTTGATTTAGGTTGTTTGTCAATGCTTCAAAAATCTTATCCATTTTTTCTGAACTTGAGGGCTCTGAAACTGGAGAAGATTCTTGTTGAGGATATTGATAATGTTTTGACGCTTCATAATCACATATGTAAGGCTCTTGATATGGCACTGAATAATGATCATTCATTTGTATCAGTTGATTTTGGCTTCCTGCCAACTGGTTTTGACCATATATCAGTTCTTCAAGAATCTTATCCATTTTTTCTGAACTTGAGGGTTCTGAAACTAGAGAAGAATCTTGTTGAGGATGTTGATAATGTTTTGAAGCTTCATATTCGTGCATGTATGGGTCTTGATATGGCACTTGATACTGATCATTCATCCCCCATCCAAAGTTGGGTTGATGCCTCATTCCCGAATAGTATGTGCTTGTATAGGGATCGTGTCCTTGAAAACCATTGAAAGATTGAGCACCAGATTGTGTCCATCCTCCTCCTCTAATAGCTTGTTCATGGTAGGCATATGGATTTCCTTGCGTATGACACACTCCACTTGTACTAATAATTCTAGCTTCAGCTACCTGCAAAACAAGAGTAGTGAGTTTATTAAGTTTATCTTCAAGACTACTCATACTTACCTCATTTACTCTTACGTTAAGATTCGAGCAAAGTTGTCCATAACCAAAGGATCCTCTCATAGCCACCTGAAAATACTGACACTTCAAAGGAAAAGGTTAAGAACAAAACACACCAAAAATCCTAAGAAAATCTAAAACAAAACTAAAAGAAAAAAAAATACAAAAACACTAAAAACAAAAACACACTAAAACTACTAGCAAAATAAAGGTGAAGTTACCAATCCCCGGCAACGGCGCCAAAAATTGGTGCGACCGTAGCCGGCACGCAATTTAAACCCTCTTGTCGTCAATTGTAGCACTGGTAAATAAGGTATCGTTCTAGCCGGGGATTGAGAGGGCTCACCTCTATCTAACTAGCTTAAACTATAAATAAAATAAAAACACTGAATAACCTAAAATAAATAAATAAGAAAAATATAAATGGGGGTTTATCAAAATAATAATAAAATAATAAAAGGATTAAATAAAATAAAATAAACTAATAATAAAAATAATGGGAAACTCGCAGATAGGAGAAATATGTTAGGGAAATAAAAATCCACCGCTAGATTAGGTTGAAAATATAATATTTATTTCTAAGTCATCTTTTAATCGTGAGAAAGAGATCGACCAAGTTGCACACCAAAAGCAGGTCTATACACCTTATATTACTTCCCTTAATTAAATTAATACGACAAAGCGCCAATATTAACCCTATTAAATACTAGCAGTATAGCAGCAACAAGCAGCTCCTATATTTAACTAGATTTAATGCATTAAGTCTAAGTGGAAGACTGTCAATCTAAGTACCCAGACTAGTACAAAAAGCATGTCTAGCTGTATTTCCTATCCTTGACCCACACGTATCGAAACGTTTTACCACTTCGGTTAGAATCACAAAACGATTAGGTGAATTGCTATCTAACCTAGCTGCAATTTATACATATAAATTCTAGTATATTTAGATGGCCACCTAGCAGGCAAATAATCCTACATACTGTCACTTATGAGGAACCAGAACAAGGCATGCACCAAATAAACTATACTGGACAGAATCATACATATAAACGATAGCAATTAATTTAGAGTCAAGAAACAATCTCACGAAACAAAGAAAATAAAATTATAATTCAAATCATAATCTAGGGTTTCAAATTATTCCCTAACAATAAATAATCAACCACTCATAATTAAAGAATTAATTACACAGAAATATATATCTAAAATATAAATTAAAAATAAGATAAAGAAATAACCGGAATTAATTTTGAATTAAAGGTCAAGAATTTATTCAGATAAAAATAAATTTTATCTGAAATAAATTCTACCGGTATTAATTTTTTCTTATTTTTCTTCCTTGTTTGCCTTGATTTCCGTGTAAAAATTTCTTTTCTTTTTTTTCTTTTCTCGGCCGGCGGCTGACACTGCTGCGTCGCTCCTCGGTTCCCGTGCGGCCCTCCTTCCTTCGCGTGACGTGACGTGCGGCTCTGCTCGTCCTTGCGTCGCCCGAGCCTGAGAAGGCCCTCGACCGCCCGAGCCTGAGAAGGCTCTCCTTCTCTCGCTGTTGGCCTCTGTCAGAGCCTGACGGCTCTGTCTCCTGCCCGTCTCCCAGACGCTCGTTCCCCCTGCGTCTCACAGAGTCGAGCCTTGAAGGCTCTCGTGCCGCGCGCCTCTGTGCTTGCGTCTCCTCTCCCTCTTTTTATAACTTTTTTTTTTCTTTCCACCTCAGCCCTACGCTGACTTTTCTTCGTTGAGTCCGTGCGGCTCGTTTGGTTCGACGATGCTGCTTCGTTCCCTGGCCTTTGGGCCTTCGGCCTTCGGCCGTTGGTCCAAAGGTCTTATTTCTTTTTTTTTTTAATTTTCTTTTATTTAAAAACAAAACCTGCAAAATAAAATTCAATAAATATTAATAAATAATATTTATTCTAAATTTACTTAATTTATATCATTTTAGCTCAAATAATAATATTTATACAAATTTTACCACTTAAGCATAAAATAATAATTATTCCCTTATATTAGCTAAATAAACTATCAAAAACTAAGATTATAAGGGTATAAAATGTGTCAAAATATGAACTCATCAGATGTCAACATTTGCAGACTACACAGTTCCTCCATCCTTTACAATTGATGTATTGACTCCATCTTCATTAACTCAAAGGGTTCAATTATCATCAGTAGTTCCTATGGCAATCAAGGGTAGTTTTAGACCACAACATAGGCAAAGTGGTATATAGGTGTAATACCCCAAAATTTTGAAATCCTAAAATTTATTGATTAACAAATTAATTTAACCTAATTTCTAAATTTTGTTTTATTCAATGGTCCTAAATTAATTATAGGAAAATTATATTAATTTTCTTTATTTATTATTACTAATCTAAATATATTATTCTAAAAATCTAACCAAATTCCATACCCAAAAAATTTTCATTTTCATTTTCCTTTTTCCCTTCTTTTTCCTTCTTTTCCTTTTCCTTCCTTTCTTTCTTTTCCCCCCTCCTTCTCCCTAGGTTGTGTCGTCCTAACCTGGGCCCTTTCGTCTTCTTTTTTCTTCCTTCCCTCCCCCAGATGACCAGGCGTGTTTCCTTTTTTCCTTTCCTTTCTCCTTTTCTCTTTTATTTTCTTCTTTTTACTTTTTCTCCCTTTCTTCTTCCTCCCACCTATCTCCTTCCTCATGACACCTCCCCTTCCATTCCTACGCCTGTCTCTACACCCTTCATGTTACCCCATCCCTATTTCATTTCCTCTCTCGGCGATGCAATGTCATACACGCTAGCTTGTGGCCCCGCACCCCTACCCCTGTGCCCCTACATGCTACCACCTACTACCACCTTTCCCCCTACAACCATGCACGCTAAAGTTATAGGCCACCCCATGTCATCTTCCCCTCTCCCTTATCGATAAATATCTCCCCTTTCAAGCTCTCCTTCCTCTCCTCTCCCACCTACACTTACTTCCCCTATTTTTCCTTACCTTCCCCCACCATTGCCAACTCTAGCAATGCTGCCACCATCGACGTCCAACCACCCCTTACCACCTCTCTTATCTACCTACGCCTTACCCTTGCTTGCAAAGCCATCCATCTCCCTTTTTGAGCTTGTTAATCATATTTAATGTGTATAATAGCTTGGATTGGTGTGTGAAGTATTTCGAAGGAATTTGGAGTAGAACTATGAGATATGCTAGAAAGATATGAATATTTAACCTTGATGTAACTGAAATTTGGAAAAATGTTAAACATGAAAGGTACATATCTTTCTGTTAGCTTTCTAACTCATTAAGAATCAACTTGATTGGTGGTCAAATGAAGAATTTGTGGCTGAAATACTAAATATTGTCAAAGCTGGAAAGAAACACGAGGGAACCGTAGGTGAGGATTTCTTTTATTCTCTTTGTAATCACAGTTACTTTACATTAAGAAGATCATTTGTTTCCTCAATATATGTTCTTGATTGTTATTCTCTTCTCTTCTCAGTTATTGTGTATTCTAATTGATTCCAATTAGATCTTATTTTTTTGAATTGGTATCGATCCCCAACATCCTTTTCTTCTTCCTTTTTCCTTCTCCCACACCTACAACTGTAACCAGCTGCATTTCCATTGCTACCACTGCCAACCTTTCTCCTCCCTCCTTGGCACCACCACACCGAAGCCACCCCACACAGGTGCCCCAACCTGTGCAGCCACTCTAGCAGCCCTCCTTTCTCCTCCCTTCTTCTTTCTCCCTCTCGATCGTGCGCCACCCTACACCACCAGCTCCACCACCAACTCTAGTCAATACTAATGCCACCACCCCCCTCAAACCTCACCCATTCCTCCAAAATCAACAGTCTCTGTTGCCATTTTGCCACCTGCACCATTTTTCTCCCGCACTTTAGTCACCTCCATTTCCTTTTCCCCCCTTTAGCTTTCCATAGGTTGAGTTCTCTTTTGTTCTTTTTTTTAAGAAGAAGAAGAAGAAGAGAGGGAAATATAAATTGTGTATATTCCCACATCTAGGTAATATTCCGGTGATAGCAGAAGAGGAAGTGTAGGTCATGCGTACTTAGATATCGAAGCCACCTTGGTAAGGATACAATCATAGATAAGGTTTTAATATGTTTAATATATGCCCTTGATGTGTGTTTTGTGATGGCATGCATGAAATGATAAATGAATCTAATGTAGTTTTGTCTTGATAGTAGTTGAAGGTAAGAAATTTGTGTGGTCATGATTATATATATTCCAAGTGCTTATGCATATCCATGTATTGCATGTGTGGAGAGTTAGAGAATCTTTGTGTTGGATGTCTTGTGACTTAGGTAAGGTATTTGAGACCTAGGAGCATTTTTGGTCAATATTGTGAAAAGTGGCATACAGGGTACTTTAGATTTGTTAATTGACATAAAATAGGTTGGAGATAATACATGAAATAATTGGGGTAAAAGTAAAGAGGTTTATGATAAATACAGTACAGAGAGAAAGACCATGAATGGGATGAGTAAAACCTAAGGGGGATTATGATCATATGTGAGTAGAGTACGAGTTGGGTGCTAGGGAAAGGATATGAGGTTAATGATGGAATTTTGGACAGTCATGTAAATTTGAGAATTTCTTTGAGCACTAAGGGTAGAGATATGACCAAAGGGTGAAATTAAGGCTTTGGGAGGCCAAAACTCAAAGCTTTAGGAGTAGGTTGTTATCGTATGTACGAGATGGGGGATTTAGACTACAAATAATTGTCTATTAGATATCCAGATGTTCAACTCTGTTACAAATAATTATCTATTATCTATATAATATCCTCTTGCAATTCATGATTATAATTAAAACACGCGTGTATTATAACAATCATGGATATATGAACACTTTATTGAGTTTAGTCTTGTTTGGAGTGATGGGATTCTAACACACCCCGTTGCCAAAGATGATGGTGTGAGAAACCTTTTGATAAGAGTATTCATATGCTTGAATCCTATAGGAGGGGATTGATGTTACATCTGTGAGAGAGGTATACTCGAATGTATTTAAATATTATTACATATTTAATTATAGAGGTATTAGTATTTAATTTACTAGATTTGTATTGCATATTGAATTTAGTCTATATAAAGTTTGTAGCCTAATGAATACCTACCATGTAACATTATTTCAAAGTTTTTTACATTATATGAATGTAGTAGAACCATATATGCCACAACAAGTAACTCAATGGTTTGAGTTTATGGAATGAATCCCCAAAAATCCTATCAAATTGACAAGTAGGACACATAGATTATATAACATAAGGAAATATCAAGATCATTACTCACACATGCTTAAATAGTGGAGTGTGAGACATGAGCATATACTAACCCCATGTATTTTTGGATAGCCAGTAGTGGACCCATGGGATATAGATTCTAACTACATGGAGTGGTATGTCCAAGTGTCTCATAGGTACTTGTTTTGAACGATGGAGCAACTGTTATTCATGTGACATAATGAGGAAGAAGAAATAATAGCTAAAAGACGTCTTGACGTTGTAGAAAATCTCTTCATTGTATGTATTGGAAGGGGGGAAAAGCTATGGGATTTAGGCAACAACACACAGTAATTGAGGTAATTGTATGAAATTTAGGTGTTTTTATCCATAAGCAAGGGTGTGAGTGTGGGGATGGTGCATTATTTCTTATGTATTCTTATGTAGTGTACTTTAAAATATGTATGAAACTCGTTGTTTCTCACATTTTCAAACATTGATGCATCTTTACACTTATACTCTAAGATGTCTAGCATCTAATAACATTCAAGTTTCTTCAAGTTCTACGTATATCAAAAAAGGTAGTCCATGATACAAAAGCCATAATGTGTCTATTATGGTCGTTGGACTTGTCGTTATTTGTTGATAAGTCATTTGATCAAGTTAGCCCATACTTCCTTCTATTTCTCCACGATCTCACGAATGTCAAAAGCTATGCATAGGAGGGACTATACTTATGCTTTTATAAGGAAGCTCAATATTCCATCAAGATCTAGGGCTCATTAGATATCTAGATGTACGACTCTATTATAACTAAGTATCTAATTATCATCTGCATAGTATCCTCTTGGATTATATAAGTATAATTATAACACATGTTTGTTATAATTGGCATGGATATGCAAACACTTTCCTATGTTCGGTCTTATTTGGAGTGATTGGGGATCCCCACACGCCTTACTATCAAATATGGTGATGTGAGTGACCTTAAAACAAGAGCGTTCATATGCTTGGATACTATTAGAGGGTGGTTGATGTTGTTTTTATGATAAAGGTATGCTCAAATGTATTAAAATGTTATCACATCTTTATTATAGGGATATTAGTGTTTAGTTTACTTCTTTTGTTCCATGATATATTTGATTTGTATAGAGTCTATAACTTGATGAGTAACTATCTTATGACATTATTCCTCTATTGTTTATATTATATTAATGTAGTAGAACCACATATGCCACGTCAAGTTCAAGTCACTCATCAGTTTGGATTTACACAAGAAGTCCCTAAAAAGCCTACCAAATGGATAAGGAAGACACATAAAGGATGTAACATGAGGAAATATAAGGTTCACTACTCACACATGATTGCCCAATAGAGTGTAGGGCATAAGCATGCACTAAACCTACACACTTTCAGACAACTGGTAGTAGATTATGACTATATAGATGGGTATGTATAAGTGTCTCATAGGCACTTATTACCAATTATGGAGAGACTATCGATCGTGTGACATGATGATGGAGAAGAGATAATAGCTAAAATATGTCTTACTGATGCAATATATATCTTTATCATATGTATTGGAGGGGCAAACCAGATTTGGGTCATAGGCAACAATAAGTGGAACTTGATGTATATGTATGAATTTTAGGTGTTTCTATTCATGAATGAGAGCATGGGTGTGGGGATGGGCTTGATTAAAATTATTGATTTGTTATGTGTTTTCATGAAGTGTAATTTCAAATATCTATGATACTCATTGTTTCTCACCTTTTCAAACATTGACACACTAGCAAGTTTACCCTAGAGAAAGTGTAACACGTGTAACAATCAAAATGGAGTTAAGGATTAATATGGTTTAGCTACGTTAAGATAACACATGATACCAACTTCTATATCACATGTTATAACACTCCAACTAACTTACATAACATAGTCTTAACATTAAATAGTTAGATTGAACGTAATGTTTAAAGTTTTGCTAAGTATGTGACTTAATATAAGGTCATTTCAAAATTCAAATATAAATATTATCACAAACAACTATAACATTTCTAACCCTCGTTAATGTCTGTCCAAAGATAAAATAAGTGTTTTGTTCTGTAACACCCCCAAAATTCACTACTGAAAAATTTCATTTCATTAAAAGATTAGTGGAAGCAAAATAACAAATTGTGAATTTCGGGGATATTACCGCCACGCTTAGTACCAGACCGGTTCACTGGTAAAAATACAATTTACAACCCATATTTAAATTAGAGTAGTGTGACAAACCATTTACAAGAATAAAGTCCACCAATGGTGGTTACAATAATAATAATAATATTAAAACCAATAATTTAAAAGAGAAAGGGAAAAATCCTAACAGTTTCGGATGATTCCTTACTCTCTTTCCTGTTGCCCACTTGAATAGCACCTAAAAAGGACATACAAGGGACACTGCTCATTGAATAGGCAGGGACCCCACGAATGGAACCCTTCAGTACTATAGTATTGAGTAACCCTTTAAAAACGCACTTAAAAGAAGACCCATAATGCAACACATAAAGCAAAGATATATACTTATATAATAAGAAATACATGCACCACAATCACATACTTAACAAGACCATCAATTATGAATAAGTCATAATGCAAAATAGATGCTTTCGGACCTTACGTCATGTCATAGTGCAAAATCAATACGTTCGGGCCTTAAGCCATTAGTCAATCATTATTCCATCATCTCTCATATTTTATATCCATGTGAGTGCGGGAACCCCACTATTATAGTCGATGGACTGGTCATGCAAAGCAAAATGCTCATTGCCACTATTATTCATCAGTGGACCGGTCATGCAGGGCAAAACGCTCCTGGCCACTATTATTTACTAGTGGACCGTTCTAACCCCGACTCACATGGTGTTCCATTATAAGTGATTAGTATTTTTCCATAACTTTATTCACATCCATGACTGGTTTTATTGGGCTTGGGACCCCCACTATTATTGTCGGTAGATCAGAATATATATCAACATCATCCAGGGCAACACGCTTCTGGACCACTATTATATCCGGTGGATCGATGCTCATAATCATCTTCCAGGACATCACACTCCTGGGCCACTATTATATCCGATGGACCGGTACTCATAATCATCTTCCAAGGCAACACACTCCTGGGCCACTATTATAACCGGTGGATCAATACTCAATATCACAATTTCACTGGGCTCAGCTCATTAATCTTTCACTTTCATGATTAGTGTTTTTCGTTTTTTAATCAACACAGCAATTCCATTTATTTGCCTCAGACAGGAGATCAAGAATCCGGGACACAAAGGTACACCGGTCATATTGGTGCATACAAGCTGCTCAGTACCCTTCAATCGTCAACTTAGGGATGCAAAGATACCCTGGTCGTACTAGTGCATAAAGCTTTTCAATACCCTACCGATAAAGACACCCAATCTATAAGTATGCATACCCTCTAAATAGGTTCATAGAGCTAGATAGAGTAAGATATAGGGCCTGGTTGGGACACAAAGGCACACTAGCAAATTTCAGAATAATTGTGGGCTAAACTACGTCTTTAGGGTAGCGACCCCTAAAGAGCCACCATTCTCGATCTCAAGGTCTTTCACTTTAAGTATTTGTGTCTTAATTAAGGTGATCACGAAAAGCACAACAATTAGATGCTTATTCACTTTCAATCATTTTGATATCATTAGGCATTTCTTATTCATACGGGTAACCAAGATAGCATAGAGGAATCATCAAGTCCATCATAATCTCATCCAACTCTGATTCAGGATTTGTTCTCGTGATGCTTACTAATCGCCAAATACTCTTACCTTACTATTTAGTGTTACTTGAGTCTTATTATGAACCTCCAGTGTCCCATCAACATGTTAGATATGAATTACTAATTTACCCTTTACTTGTATAGTTATTAAGCCATCCTTTCTTTACTTGCCAATTTACCATATCACCCTTCAGGTTGCATAATTACCAAACTACCCATTGCTCGGTTTAGGTTACCAAGTTATCTCTTACACTTTTTTTTATCACCATTCACCCTTCATAATTGTTACACTTATCATATTTCCCATTTGGTTGGTTAGATTACTGAATTGCCCTTCTCCTTTGTTATAATTACTAAATTGCCCTTAAGTTGGATAAATTACCAAATTACCCTTCTTCATTATCATGATTACCAATTTGCCCCTTTAGTTGATTAAATAATTACCAATTTACCCTTTAGTCAGTTAAATTACTAAATTTCCCTTTTCTATTATCATAATTACTTATTTACCCCTTTAGTTGGATAAATTACCAAATTGCCCTTCTTCATTATCATAATTACCAATTCGCCCTTCTCAATTATTATAAATACCAACTTACCCTCATCCATTATTATAATTACCAATTTACCCTTCTCCATAATTATAATTACCAATTTACTGTTCTCCATTATCATAATTACTATATTGCCCTTCTCCATTATTAAAATTACCATAATACCCTTTTGTTGGTTAATTTATCAAATTACCCTACTCTATTATCATAATTATCTAATTGCCCTTCTATGATCATAATTTAATTATCAAATTATCCTTTGCCATTATTATAATTACCAAGTTACCTCTTACTCTCAAATTTACCATAATATCCTTTTATTTACAAAATTATCATTCTACCCCTTACTTCCCCTTTACTTCCAAAGTTACCATAATATCCTTTTATTTATAAAATTACCACCATACCCTTTTACTTATAAAATTACCATAATACCCCGTTTACTTGCAATTTACCATTTTGCCCTTTATTTCTAAAATTATCATTTCATCCTTCTACTTATAAAATTACTATACCACCCTTTTACTTACAAATTACTATTTTACCCTTTTACTTCTAAAATTACCATTCTTCTATTTTATTATAAAATTACCATTTTACCCCATTTACTTCCAAAATTACCACTTCATCCTTTTATTTATAAAATTGCCTTTTTTCCCTTTACTTCCAAAATTACCATAATACCCCCTTTTACTTATAAAATTACCAACTTTCCCTTTACTTCCAAAATTACCATAATACCTTTTTACTTAAAATTTACCATTATGCCCTTCTCCTCTATAATTACCATAATGCCCTTTTCTTACAAATTTACCATCTTACCATTTTATTATACTACTTTCATTAAGTTATCATCACTACATGAATATTAATATTAATACTCCACTCTCCTCATCCAAATTCCACCAACTATTATATTTCACATAATACTCTTCATCACCCACACATATCAGGCCACATTCTTGCACAAGATATATTACTAAAATGCCCTTAGGGCTCACAATAATATTATTCATGCATAAATGGTCACCATAACATAATATAACATGGATAAGTATTTAACACTTTCATTAATAGCCAAACTCTTTCCTTAAGCAATATTTCCACACATAGTACATAAACTAGCATACTTTCCTTTTTATTAATCAATACAAGCAAATATATATATTATATTAACAAACATATAACAAGCACAATAACGTATTAAAAACCATAATGTGCTAACATACATTTATCCATGTGTTTAAGTGGGTTTAAAGATTGCCTTAATTCCCATAAATTGAACCTTACTGGTATTCCGATTAAAGATTCAAGCTTTGATTAGAAAAACCAATACCTAAAAATGATACCAACACTTATTACATTATAAATATGAAAACCAAAGCATAAGACTTTATAAATTTTACTTAATGAAATAATTAACTTATTATTATACCTTAAAATTATTAACAAAAATAGGCCAAGAAATGCAGCAACTCAAGCTACTTATGCAGCATGAGCTGCATGCAAAAATAAGGGTGGAAGGATTGAAGGTGGCATGAAGAAGAGGGAGGAAGGGGTGTTTTTGTGTTTGGGTCTTTAAGCTAGGAAATAAGGTAGATGGGGGAGGATATAGGGCAAGGGAAGGGTGCAGGAGTGAAGATGGGGTGTAGGTGGTGGTCATGGGTAGGTTATTGGTGGCGGAGGCGATGACGGCGAGGTGGCAAAGTGGGCTGCAGGAGTGGACGGGGCTGAGAAGGAAGGAAAATAGAGAAAAAAAATGAAGGGGTGCGGGGGCTGGTTTCGGGAAAAGGAGGCGTGGGGGTGGGGGAGGAGGTTGTAGGGAGTGGACTGGTGGTTTGGGTGGGGGAAAGGCGGCCGGACGGCTGCAAACGGAGGGGTTGCAGGGAGGTTGCTGATAAGGGAGAGATAGAAGGGGGAACAAGAAGAGGGGAGGAAGAAGGGACTTTAGGGGCTCAAGGGGGCTATTGTGGTGGTGCAAGGCTGAGGTAGAGGGTGGTAGGGAGTGGTGCAGCGGTTGAAGCGACGAAGGGCGGCGGCGTAGCCAAAACAGGGAGGAAAAGGGAAGGAGAAGAAAGGGAGAAGAGGGAGGTCGGGAAAGGTATGGGGCTCAAAAAATGGGGTAGGAAAAGGGCTAAAGAGGAGAATAAAAAGAAGAGGGATAATAAGGGGGATAGGTGGTCAGTCAATGAAAGTATCTAGGGTGGCAGGCAGAGGGAGGGGAAGAAGGGATAGGAAGAGTCGTGCGGGTAGGGAGTGCATGGCTGGTTTAGCCCAAATAGTGAAAAAAAGGGATGGTGGAAGAGAGAGAGAGAGAGTTGGACTGGTGGCAACAGGCGGTGGCCGACGTGCCTGAGGTGGCAGGCATGGCGACGGGGACAAGTCAGGGTCAGGGTTGGGGTGTAGAAGAAGGAAGAAGAAGAAAAAAAGAAGGGGGGATCTGTAGGCCGGCGAAGGAGAGAAAAAAAAGAGTTGGGTCGGCTCGGTCCAGAGGGAGAAATGAAGGAAAGTAAAGAGGGGGGCTGGGTTGGGTTGATGCGTCGGGGGAAAGGAGAGGAGGGAAGGGAGTGGGTCGGAGGCCTAGGCGCAAAGGGAGAAGAGAGCAGGCCTGGTGCGGGCGGCCCGAAGGAGGAAAAAAGGAAAAAGAAAGAAAGGAGGAAAGGGAGAAGGAAAATGGAAAAATGGGAGAATTTAAAATAATTTAATTTATAAAATAATATGATGTAATATTTTTGAGAAATAAATTTATTTGATAATTTAATATAATATAATTAAATATATGGGCTTAAAGAGGATAATTTTAGTAAAATATTGGTTTGATAAAAAATATTTAAATAAAAAGAGTATGATAAAATAATAAAATATTTATTTTAATTTATCAAATATTCCTATCCAAATTTATATACTCAAAAATCCATAAAATAATTAAATTAAATAATTTTATAAGCTAATTTATCCTAACTAAAAGTTATTTATTAAATTCCAGGTTTTTAAAATTTTGGGAGATTACAAATTATGATATTAAAGAAGGATAATTTGGTAATTTAACTAACTAAAGGGTAATTTGGTAATTTTGATAATGGAGAAGGGTAGTTTGGTAATTATGATAATAGATAAGGGCAATTTGGTAATTTAACCAACAAGGGTAATCTGATAATTTTGATAATGGAGAAGGGTAGTTTGGTAATTATAATAATGGAGAAGGGAAATTTAGTAATTTAACCAACTAAAGGGTAAATTGGTAATTATGGTAATGAAAAATGGCATTTTGTTAATTATGATAATGAAGAAGGGTAATTTGATTATTTGACCAACTAAAGGGTGATTTGTTGATTATAATAAAGGAGAAGGGTAAATTGGTAGTCTAACCAACTAAATGGAAAATATGCTGAGTGTACCAATTATGAAGAGTAGTTAGTGACTTAATAAGTATGGGAGATAACTTGTTAACCCAAACCAAACAAAGGGTAATTTGGTAATTATGCAACATGAAGGGTAATATGGTAAATTGGCAAGTAAAGAATGGATGACTTAATAATTATACAAGCTAGGGGTAAATCAATAATTTGTATCTAATATGTTGATGGGATAATGGAGTTTCGTAATAAGACTCAAGTAACAATGAATGGTAAGATAATGGTATTTGATAATTAGTAAGTATCAGGAGCACGAATCCTAAATCATAATTAGATGAATTATGATGGCCTTAATGATTCCTCTATGTTACCTTAGATAACCGTTTGAATAATAAATTTCTAACAATATCAGAACGATTGAAAGTGAATAAATATCTTATTGTTGTGTTTTTTTTATAATCACCTTAATTAAGACGCTAATAATTAAAGTGAAATACCTAGAGATCGGAAATGGTAGTTCTTTAGGGGTCGCTACCCTAAAGACGTGGTTTAACCCACGGTTATTCTGGTATTTACTAGTGTGCCTTTATGCCCCAACCAGGCCCTATATCTTACTCTATCTAACTCTACGAACCTATTTAAGGAGTATGCATACTTATGGATTAGGTGTCCTTGTGGGTAGGGTACTGAGTTAACTTTATGCACCAATACGACCAGGGTACTTTTGCGTCCCTGGGTTGATAGTTGAAGGGTATTGACTAGCTTATATGCACTAGTGCAACCGGTGTACCTTTGTGTCCTAGGATCTTAATCTCCCGTTCGAGGCAAATAAATGGAATTGTTGTGTATTAAAAAGTAAAAACACTAATCTTGAAAGTGAAAGACTAATGAGTCGGGCCTAGTTGAATTATATTTGTATTCAGATCCACCAGCTATAATAGTGGGGGTTCTGAGCTCAATAAATTTAATTTGGTTGTGAATAAATCATGAAAAATACTAATCACTTATAGTGGAATACCATGGATTGTACTCTTTCTCTCTTAAATTTCTGGTTTCAATGTAATCGTTGTTTTGTAGCCACCATTGATGGATTCTATTCTTGTAAATTGTTTATTACGCTACTCTGATTTAATTATGGTTTGAGTTTCTCGTAAGTTACATTTTTCTCTTTTAGCCTTAGCACTTGGTACTGGAACGGTAAGAGTGAACCGGTCTGGTACTAAGTGTGGCGGTAATATCCCCATAATTCACAGTTTTATTATTCCACTTCCGCTAATTATTTTAATAAAACGTAATTTTTCAATAGTGAATTTTGGGGTTGTTACAACTCATATCTGGAATTTCCATATAGCGTGATTGTGGAGCATGTCCTTTTTAGTGAGCAATATTATGAAGGAGTTGATCAACCATTATACATTGCATACACATTATAATACCCCAAACCTTTTCCTCAACCGTGCTCTATATCTAGCATATGCCCCTGCCTTCCCTCTCTATTGTTCCTCACCACGCACATAAATGTGCACGCGCGCACGTGTGTACCCATCCCAAGCTCTACCTCATTTAGTGCCCAACAAACCATAGACTCCATTCATTTTTGTCGAGAAAAACCAACCCAAACACATTTCCTTCTCCTCCTTCCTTTCATATTCTATTTGTTGTCGTCATCCACAGTCAACACCACTCTCCTTAAAAAACCAACCACCATCGTCTCCCAACCATTGCCACCCTACTCCATTTCCTTTTCCCTATCCCCATCGTGTCCTACTTTGTTTTCATGGAAGCATGTGACTGTGCACCCTCACACACCCTAGCTATGCCCCTCTCGCAGAATCCATGCAAAGTTTAGCGCACAACTCGTGCGCACCTAGCACACTCCACTTATGCGTGTTCTACACTTTTGACTTGTGCATACCCTATATGCTTTCCCATGAAACTTTGATATTCACTTGGCATAGTCATGCTCCCCTCGTAGCACACCCTATGTTCCAATCTAGCACCACTATATATTCCATTATACTCCCACGCAACCCAAGCTTCTCCACTTGTTTCGATTATCCCCATTTCTACACTCATTTACCTTAACTTTTCCTCACTTGTATTCTTAAGTTTTAATTGTGTTTTATTCTCATTTTTATAGGTAATTTTTCAGTGATCTCGGAGGAATTAGGTTAGGCTTACATGCTTAGAAATCGATATCCTTTTTAGTAAGGATACACGTCGTAGTTAGGGATTTTATGTGCAACATGTATTTATGTATGTAATATCATATTGTTAGTATTATATGGATGATGTTCAATGAAAGTTATGTTATATGATATCTTAGAGGTAAGAAAAATATGAAAGTATCATTTACGTATTTAGTTGATTGGCATGAATCTAGATACATAATATCTAAACATATATTTGGGGTTTTGAAGTTTATATAAATATTAGATGTTTAAATTCATTAATATTAGGATTTGTATGGTCTTTGAAAAAAATGTCGGTATTTTAGTTATCGTAAGGGAATTATGGTCATTTAATAATAATATGGGAAATAATTATGGCATAATAAGCTTTTGAGGTTGTTATCAATCATTTCATAAATATTGTGATTAAATGGTGGTTGAGTAAGACACGAGTTACATAATATGAGATTTTGAGGTTTTTAGCAAGAGAAATGACATTTTGGTCAATAAGAGTTAAAAATATAATTTTGGCAATTGGATTTTAAATAAGCTAAGTATAATATTTGGAATGTTTGAAATAATGATGAGTAGCATAAGTACAACAAAATGAGAATTTATGCTCACCTTATGATATTAGGAGAATTATAGGACCTATTACTTTAGGAATGCCTCGACAATTATGTGGTTGTACTTTACTTGTTTTAAACAGATGTTGTGCATATCTACACGAGTCCTACATGATGGTCTTGATTAAACATCTTTGAATAAGATATTAATCATTTAAAGTAAAATATTACCTGAGTTGGGTAGAGGTATATGTTGGGTTCATTCCGCTGAACAATACTAATGGCGTAGGAGGGTTATGCCTTGAGAGGTGTATCAGATTATTCCACCAGATGAAGAATAGTACAGCCCTAAACTCAATGTGCATGATAATATGATTTTAATTTAAATACTAAGGGATAGGTCCCTAATCACTTAAAGAAAAATATTACGTGAGTTCAAACCGAGGTATTGTACTCGTTCCACAGGATGATAATAATGGCTCTGGTGTGCTCTACTATGAGAGGTACTTCAGACCGTTCAACCAATTTAGGAATAATGTTCAGAAGCACGTTCCTTGGTATATTTTGGGTTCGTTCCATCGAACAATAATAGTGGTTAGGGTGTGTTCCACCCTAAGAGGCAATTCAATCTATTCCATCAGATTAAAAATTGCTGGTCCCTAAAGTCAATGTAAATAAAAGAATGGATATTGTTCATATCTAATAATGAATTATGGAATCAGTTTTTACCTTGCCTTTATTATGATTAACTCACATGTATGCTTATCTCTTTTGTACCATTACTTCAATTATATGGTTACATTACTCAGTATGTAGCATATTAATCATCCTTTTAATGGGTGATGTTCATTCTTACGAGTAGACGACCTAGATGATTTTATACAAGTTAATGAGAACCCTTTGGATGATTTTGCTGCATATGATGCCTTATGTGTGGATAGGTGATTCTCATGTATCAGTATTGGGAGCAGAGTCATGATATCCGATTAGTATATTTGTTCTGGATACCTTTTGGGACCCTTACTTCCTAATATATCTATTTTATGTATTTTTGATTGTGTACTCAGATTTAATTTCCAAACTCTTATCTAATGTTTATAGTTCTCTTATTCCGTGTCTATAATATTTTAAGTATTAACTATTTTTCCTCATATTTAATGTAAGGATGATATAGTAAGCCATACTTATGTTGAGTACAACAGTAACACCCAACTAATTTGATATTACGCTTTAGCTAAAAATGAAATATTTTAGTTGTAAATTTTGGGGTGTTACATTTGTAATCCTAATTCTTTAATGATCAGTCTCATTAGCGCTTCTCTAAATCTTTAACCTTATTTACATACCTTAAATATACATTTAAAACCCTCATTTTACCTTCCTACCCTCCAAAACTCTAGTTCTTATTTCATTTGACCAATGACCAACCGAGCGTTACCTTCGGTCCACCGGTCAACAATGCCCAAAACCTTATCATCCAAGATCTTAGGTTATCGACTACCATCCTCTTCTAATTGACTAGAGCCGGGCAATCATCACCATTTTGGATTTTTTGAAGTTTTATTGACCTCAAATAAGTTTATATGTCTAATATTTTTATATATTTGGGTTCTTAAATTAATTCATCTACTTTCCTTGATTTTTAATGATTTTTGGAAATCATTTGATTATTTTTCATATTTTAAACAATTTATTAGAGTTTCCTAAACCATTTTAATCATTATTGACTTTATTGGTCATGAGAAATTTGAAATATAACCCGATTAGATTGCAGCAGTCCTTACTCCTTCAACCAAAAATTTAACTATTGCCGCCTCAATCACCTTCCACCAACTCTCTGACACTGTCACACTTATGTTAATCACTCCCTTCACTTCTATAGCTTGCAAGCAACCCTCCCACAAGATGTTACCATAAGGAAGTCATTTTCCCTGGTCGCATTTGTATATTATGCCAATTTTCTACATTCGATTTTGCTCTTTCTTCTCTCCTCTCTTCATATTCTTAACTTGTGTTAATATTTGCTTTTGGCCTTGTAGTTGAACCCATCCTCTCTCTTTCTCTCCATTTTTACTGGATCTTCTTACTTATAAAATCTTAAGTTTAACTATTTGATGTTTGTTTTCAAATAAGTAAGAGTTGAGGTTATAGATTGGTGAAGGTTTCCCAAGCTTGTTCTTAACCCCCTGTCTTTGAAATCATAAGAGTCATTCTTATATATATATATATATATTTTTAAAATTTTCTCTTCTCTTCTAACCCTTAATATATAAATTTTGATCTAACTCTTGTATTTTACTTTTAGGTGATTAAAGTGTGGAATGAAATTATTATGAGTAATTTTACTTACAGATCGATGTAACCTTTGACGAGGATATATGTCACTAGTTTATGAATTATTGCGATTATGTGTTAATTTCATAAGTTTACATGTTATGTTTTCATGCTAGAAATAATGACATGATTTATTTTAAATTCATATCCATGTATTATTTCTTAAAATGCATGATTTTATAAGTTTTGTGATTTTATGAGAAGTTATTATGTGTTGTGACTTCCTAGGCTTTTTCCATAAGATCTTGAGTATGATGGTATATTATGTTATATTTTTAAGCCTTGGAATGAGTAGATTAAAATATATCTAAGAATGGTAATTAGTTTATTGCATTAAAATATCATAATTTAAGGTTTTGTGCTTTTGGGAAGCCTCAGTCATATGGTTTTAATGATGTTGTGGATTGTTTTAATTTGGGTAAATTGTATTTTTAGGATAGAAATGATGTAAATAATGTTGTGGGTAAAAATGGTAAAATTTAGAGCCTTACAGAATTTTGTGAACTATGTGGGAGTTTAAGTCATAGGAATAAAATAGTATTTTTGTAAGTTTTTGAATGAAATTAATATGTCTTAGTGCTCCTTGTGATTCTTATAATAAATTCAATATGTAATATTTTAAGTTTTGAATGAGGATGATTTGAGTTATGGAAATAATAAAATTGGAGATGTTTAGGTGAGTTGAGAGAATTTTGGTATTTTTGGTCAAATCTAAAAATTTGGGTGTTATATAGGTAATATATGGGTAAAACTATAAAGATGGTATTTTTTTTAATGACCTTAATAAATTATGAGTAGTATAAGTATGATTTTATGATAAATATGTTAATTTTTAAATAATAAACAAAATGGTTACATTGTATTTTATGTATGAAAAATTAGAGTTAAGTTACATTTTTGGATATAGTGTTTTTAATAATATTTGATGTTAGTGTGCTAAATTTGGTGAGTTGGAAAACCTTATGTACGACGTTATGGTGTATTTATAAAATTAGGGCATATAAGGATAACACAATATTTTACCTTGTAAAATATTCCTTTATATATTTAATGAATATGTCTATGTCTTGTATAAATCCCCTAACATATTCAATGTGTTATTAGTAATACAATATAAGTGATTTGACGTTATTAATTGCTGGAATAAATTCATAATAAATGGAGATCATGATAAATTGATTTTCTTTAGTAAGTCAATGGCAATAAAAATGAAAGCCCGATGACACTAAATAATTCAAGTGACACACTTTTATGTGCTATGTGTGAATTAATGATCCAATAAAACACCACTATTTAAAGTAAAATATCGCATGAAACTGGGCCAAAATAATTTTAAGAGTTGAAATGATTTGATTATTGAAATGATTGTCCACTTCAAACTAAACAAGAGAATCATAGTCTACTCTATTGTAGGGGGTATTGGTGATGTTTACTAGTGGATTATATATTTACTTAGTAGATTATGCATGTTCTACCTTAGATGTGATATTGTTGGTGATATTGACTACATTTCTCCCATCTCTAGGGAAAAGAGAGAGTAAATGTTACGTATTTGTGATATTGACTACCTTAGAGGAATGATTTTATAACAAGTGGTTCCCTTATCTTATTATAACTAGGTAATTATATTTGTGTGATCACTTAATGATAACATTTAAATATAATTCTATCTTGAATCTTATCATATATTAAGTATTTATGCATGTATTGTAATACCTCTAATTCCCACTTTGTAAAATTTTATCTAAAAAGAAAATAATATAGAAACAAACAAAAAAAATAACAAGAAATGTTATTGTCACACCTAATATAAGATATATGTCTCTTATTTATCTCATGATAGATGTAAGGTAGGAAACTTGTTCAGCACAACGTAAAACAAATCTAACCAAAACCTCGTTGATAAAATCAAAGAAACTTGTGTTTCAAAATCTTAACCAAATAACATAAACATAAACGCCTTTTTACAACATCAAATAAAATTACAGCACAACAACTTAACATCTAAAACATTTAAAAATAATTACAAAATTCCTTAAAGAACAAAGCAACAAGTAGCTCTAACTCTCAGCCATAGGCAATACTCATAGTTGAATTAAACTAAGGTACTTGCAAGTCCCGCATATAAACAGCTACGCAAGTGTAATATCAATACAATAATATACTCATTAAACAACACTCAACACATAGATATAGCATATCTATGTAGATTCACATACATAACATAATTGATAAAAACATATATTACATGCTTTCATATGAGATAATGGAAAGTAGAAGAGCTTACTAAATAAAAGAACATGACCATATATTAATGCATAATCCATAGAAAATTTATACTTTCAACTAAGCATGAATTCACATAATATATTGTGGTAGAATAAATATGTCACCATAGAGGATTATCATAAAAGATAATGAAATTCATGAATTAAAGTTGAATTCACACTACACACTCACATAGAGTCTAATGGCATGATAGTCCTGTTTAGCAATAAGCAGAAAATGGATAGTGTATAGTAGATTGTATTAGTAGTTACCTGATAGCAGATTTCAATAACTGATATCACTATTAGTTTATGTAAAATTAATTGGTAAAATTAGTTGATAGCTATTAGTTGTTAGTTGTTTGAATGAGTAAAATAACACATGAGGATATTCATTTAATTAATTAACTCATATAATATTTTTACTTAATAATACAAATACCTTGTGCATGAAATTTACTAAATATAATTATATAGTTTTTTATTATGAGCTGACAGAAGAGGAGGGTAAGGGAGGTTTAGGAGCTGGTAGACTATTTATTATTGTAAAAGGATGATATATTAGTAAATTTTAATCAAACTTCTAAGTGATCCGTAGAAAATACTACTACAATTAACATTTTCTCACTCCTCTTAAACCTCTAATTTTTTTTTAATTTGCTAATCTCAACCATTGTTTACCAAACACTATAGTTAGTAGATTTATAGAAAACTCTAATTTTGATTCAAATATGTTATCTGCTTTAGAACATGCTAATTACCAAATGCAGTTGATATACCTACTAAATCATGGATACCAGAATGATTCACATAAGAATATGGAAGACTAAAGAAGAATATAGAGACAAGTGTTTCTAAAAACTCATGTTGCCATGACAAAAACTACGGAATAAAAGAAACACTATATTAGTATACATGAATGATGGTTAATTTTATTTAAAACAACTATTCCCTCTATTTATAATTATTCATGATATTTATAACTATTCATGCAAAACACTTAGAATCATGTGAAACATATAGAATGTGAACTTAACACATAAATGATAGAATATGCACAATCCATCACAGCCTACATTTTATCAAAAAGGAAACCTCCTAAAAGTCATAGCACTACAACTAAGACAACAATCCAAAGCATTGTGGCTAAGGAAACATTCTGAACCCATTAAGGAACACTCTGACCTTAAGAATGCATATTCCCTATAGGACTCATATGTTACCTATAGAGTAGAAAGAGACATCGTTGACACGTTGTGGTGATAGCACATCCATACAGTAAAAATAAGTGCTTCCACTACAAACCCCGCCTCGAAGGTTATCTCAATGTTACTCGCCAAAATTCACATCTCAATCTTATAATGATTATTAAATTCCAGAATAGTTATATATATCACTTCCATAATTTCATAACATCAACACTTGATAATACACAACAATCACTATTTAAACACATAAAAATGACCATCCAATCATAACAAGATTCCCCATCAATTATACTCGTTACAATTCACTACACCAAATACAATTTAGGCCCAACACATATTCTTACTCAAATATTACTACTACATTTTAAAACTAGCATGCATCCTTTTATCATTGAAAAATATGAATTCAACATGTTAACAAAATTTTCTATTTACTAGGTGTTTAAGCGAGTTTACCTATTATCCTAATTTTAAAAAAATAATGACAGAAGGAAGGTTAACTAGCTTCTTAGATCCACCGAACATCATCCTAGAGCGCCAAGGAAATAAGGATTACGCTAGAAAATTTAATTTAAATATAGAATAATAAAAAATAAGTAAATTTTATCAAAAAAATACTTAAATAATTATAGTTTACAATCCAAAATGTCAAATCAACCAATTTTAGAGGATTGATCAAAATGGCAAGAAATACACAATTTAATCAATCTAAACTCAAAACGAATAACAAAATGCACTTTAGTCAGATCATACATTTTATAAATATAATTAGACATATTTTATAACATATTTTATAATCAATTGATCAAATATAATAAATAAAGTATCCAATTTAACACAATATATAATTTTGAATCTGGATGTAAATCTGGTAAAATCTTACTAAAGTATTCAAACTAATGGTGCAGACATGAAATTAAACATATTCTAGTCAAAATTATATAATCAATTTAATAAAATAATTCATGAATTAGTCCACTTTAAATCAACAAGATTTTAAATCTGCAAAAAAATACCCTAAAATTTCAATTCCAATTATTTTCACATATTTTCTCAAATTAAATATATTTTAAGTATATTTTATAGACAATTTATAAAAAAATAGCTCAATCAAAATCCCAATATAACAATTACAAATCGAAAACCTTTGAGATAAAACATTTTAACGCAATCCACTCACGACACATACAAATCAATCCCATTAATCAATTTAGCTTAACAAAAACAAATAACAACAAAATCAACTAAAGATTAGGAGTTAGGGCTTGAAAACTATACCCATAAAATCTGTGAAATCCTACGTCGGAAAGATCATTGTAGCATGTCAGGGTTGCTACTACTGATGTCCTCTGTCGCCATTCACCGAAGAGCTGGGTCAAGCCGTCGGCAGCCAGATCAAAGCTCTTTTGTGCGGTGTTGTTGCATGCAGTTGGTGTCATTTGTTCGTTGCTGCTGCTATCTGCTGGCGTTGACATTGCAGAACCAAGGAAGAAGGGAGGAGACCGAAAGGGTTCAGGCAATGGTGGCAGAGCTGCTCGCTGAAGGTGCTGATGTTCGTCGCATGAGCTAGAGACGATGGCAGCATGGTGCGATGGAGAAAATGGATGACGAAGATGAAGGGAGATGAGTGGTGGAGTCGTGGCGTGGCAGCGTGGAGGTGTCGGAGATAGCAAATAGAGAAGAGGAGGGAGAAGGGACAGGTCAGGCGCGAGACAAGAGAACGGGGAGAGAGAAGAAGAAAGAAATAGGGAATGGGCTTATATTTACGAAACTGTTATTTGAAAAACAAGAATTTACTGCGCAAAAAATATTTATGCAATAAATTCTTAATTTATTTGGTGCAGCAATAATTATTTGACCGACTGACCGACCCTCCTCCTCTGCTATCTCTTCATTTCTACATTCTCTCCTTATCTTTTCTCTTCTCTCTATTTTTCTCTCAAAATTCAGTCGAAAGTCTCCCTCCCGACAAGCAACCGAAGGTAAGTATCTTATTTTATTTTTAATTTTTAATTTATAATATATAATTATAATAATTTGTTTATTAGATTTGTTAAATTTTTTATTTTATTAAGTAGATCTGTTATGTTTCGGCGAGATAGACCGAAAGCCGATGGCCTGTTTCGGCGAAAATGACCGAAGACTGGGGGGGTTTCGGCAAAATCAACCGAAGGTTGGGAGGGGTTTCGGCTAATTTTGCCGATGTGAGGCATGAGATTCAGTAATAATTACCGATGCCATGGCGGCGAATTAAAAAAAAAAATTTGGAGCATCGGCAGTTTTTACCGATGGGAGGGCCAGGTTTCGGCTAATTTTGCCGATGTAATGCATGAGATTCGGTAGAATAGACCGAAGGGAAGGCTTTGTTTCGGCAATTTTTGCCGAGGGTCTCCTGGCTTACTTTCCACTAATTTGATTAGGGTTCCGATTAATTATATATAATAATTTAATTTAATTTAATAACGAAATTTAATTATATTTAGGATGTAAAATTATATATATTAATTATAATTTATTAATAATATTAATTGTACTCCAATATTCTAATTAAATATAGATTTGGTAAATTATATCTTTATTGTATAGTTTTGGTTATTTGTAGGATATATAATTATATATATTAATTATAGTTTATTAATTATATTGATTATGCACTAATATTTTAACTAAATATAGGTTCGATAAATTATCTCTCTATTGTAGGGTATTGGCTATATTTTGGATATGTAATTATTTATATTAATTATGTTTTATTAATTATAATAATTATGCTGTCATAATTTAATTAAATATAGGTTTGGTAAATGATCTCTCTATTGTAGGGTATTGGCTATATATTTGATTTGTAATTAAATGTATTAATTATGGTTTTTTTAATTATATTAATTTTGCTGTCATAATTTAATTAAAGATAGGTTTGCGTGTATTATGTTAATGATTATAATTATATTTATTAATAATAATTTGTTAATTATTAATTATGTTAATAATATATTTTGATTATGGTTAATTGATTAATTTTAGAAAAATATATTTTTAGATTTATTATACTCTAATATTTGAATTAAATATAGGTTTTAGTAAATTGTCTTTCTATTATAGGATTTTGGTTATTTTTATGATGTAAAATTATATATATTGAATATAGTTTATTAATAATATTAATTTTACTCGAATATTGTAATGAAATATGGGTTTGGTAAATTATATCTGTATGTTATAGTTTTGGTTATTTGTAGGATATATAATTATATATATTAATTATGGTTTATTAATTATATTGAATATGCACAAATATTTTAACTAAATATAGATTCGGTAAATGATCTCTCTATTCTAGGGTATTGGCTATATCTTTGAAGTGTAATTTGTATATATTAATTAAGGTATATTAATGATATACGCTAATTAAAGATTTTAATTATGGTTAAGTTGATTAAATTTGTTTATTATGTTTATAGATTTGTTAATACGTTGTTAATTATGTTATTGTATTATTTATATATGATTAGATGTTTATTACATTTAATTATATTTTCATTAAATATGTTAAATATTATTATGTGATAGGGATTATTTGTGAATGTTTTTAATTATATTGATAGGATAATAGGTTAGATTTGTTTAATATTTTTGTTAAATGTATTTATAATAGATAAAATATGTTTATATTTGAATTATATTTAATTATGTTGCTAATTTGTATGGAATATATTTGGATAATTCTGGTTGGATTATTGAAAAAATAGATGAGGACATACCATAATTAAGTATACTTTAGTTGTTATATTATACTAAACTCCTACTATTAAGTAATACAAATATTGTTGATATATGTAATGAATAAAGTAGAGGATTAATGTAAAGAGATTGTATTTGAGTTATATGGTTGCGTATACAGATCTCTTTGGCTATCATAATATGAGTTGATATTTATTAATGATATTAATTTCATGTATGTAATTAGGTTATATTTATGTTATCACGTATTACCTTCAATTAATATACATAATTTAAAATGACTTTATGTATTTATTATTGAAATTCAGATGAGTCGCAGACAAGACAATGTAGTAGATAGAACCGATGGTCGGCATGTGACTGCTTCAGCACGACGTAACAGAACTGGTACTGAGGTACCTGCGCCGATGGCTCGTTTGAGAAATTTCGGCAGGAGTATTACCAAAGGATTACAACGATCTAAGAAATCTGGAGAACAAGAACCGGAAGAAGCATCAGAGCAACAAGAATATGCAGAAGTTCGCGAAGAACCATCGTCTAGTCAACAAGGTCATAAATTTCCATCATTTGCAGACTATGCAGGTCGTCCATCATTTGTGGCTGATGTTGGTACTGCGGGGTTTGGAGGTTTGGGGGCAAGAGGTCCGGGGTTTGGAGGTTTGGGGGTTGGAGGTTCTACGGTTGGAGGTTCTAGGGTTGGAGGTTCTGGGTATGAAGGTTATGCGGTTGGAGGTTCTAGGGTTGGAGATTCTGGGTATCGAGGTTCTGGGGTTGGAGGTGCTGGGTATGGAGGTTCTACGGTTGGAGGTCCCGGGTACGGAGGTTCCGAGTCAGGAGGTTTTCCATATCTTACACAATATATAGATGTTCTTACCTCACCGGCGCAGCCTGCTATAGGAGGAGGAGGAGGAGCATCGTCATCGAGACTCTACCGTAATGATGATGATGAGGAGGAAGAGGAGGAGGAGGAAGAGGAGGAGGAGGAGGAGGAGGAGGAGGAAGAGGAGGAGGAGGAGGAAGAGGAGGAGGAGGAGGATAGATATCATCATGATAGGGATGTTGGTGATGCTGGTCACGATAGTGATGATGAAGAGAGTATACAATTAAAGGATGAATGGTACTTGCTTGGGCCATGTCCAGGAGGTCCAATAATTCCTGATTTGATTCCTAGCTTTGGTGGTCACGCAGCTTTAGATTTATGGTTAGGAAAGGTAAGTTTAATATATCCATTATTTCTTAATTATTATTTTATATGTAATCAATCATATGTACACATTACATTTGCTTGTTGTATTGATCAGGATCGGGGTTGTCCGAAGATCCACACGAGGCAGGAGGTTTTAAGAAGTTTTCTAGGAAGTGTCAATGATATGATGTTCGCTCTGATACGACGAACAGGATTATCACACCTTCCATCCTGCACATTTGAACATGTGAACGTGCCACTTATTTCAGCATTTATCGAGCGATGGCAACCAGACACAAATAGCTTTCATATGCCATGGGGGGAGATGACGATCACTCTTTTAGATGTACATCGTATATTAGGGCTACGAGTTGATGGTCATCCATTACATTTGGACATGACGGCGGACACGCGTGGGCAAATGATTGGTGCAATGGGTGCCTTATTTGGGATGGAGGAAATGCAAGTGAATGAAGTCACTCGAAAGGGCGGGCTTCCATTTAAATGGCTGCAAGAAGTATGTGAATCATACTGGTTAGGGGACGAAGCAAAAGCGATCGGGTATACATTATGGTTGATCGGCTTATCGCTGTTTGTCGATAAGACGGTTGATAAAGTTAATCCATACTTTATCATTTTCCTTCAAGATCTTAGCCAGGTTGAAGGTTATGCATGGGGTGCAGCCACACTTGCTTTTTTATATCGACAGCTTGGCATGTCTTCTAGAGCCGACGCTGCTCAATTGTCTGGATGCATGACTCTATTACAGGTAATTTTATAATCAATATATATATATACATATATGTCATACTCTATATTCATTATGATGGCTAACAATCGAATATTATGACAGACGTGGATATATGAGTACTTTCCTGGGTTTGGAGTGGAAAGATCTGGGTATGATCCAGACCATCCTCGTTGTATGAGGTGGTCTTGTGGCCAGAAATTCGAAAATCAATTGGAGACGCTCGAGTACTTTCGGGCAAAGATTGATGTTATGTCTGCGTCGAAGGTATGCTAAATCAATTATTTTATCCTCCTATATTATATTTGTGATATCCATATTTACTTGAATATTTTCGTGAAAGGTCAATTGGGATCCGTACGGAGTTGCTGATCCATATATATATTGTCGTATGGCATTCTATCACGGTTGTATACACTGTTTGGCCAAAGTTGAACCACATATGCCTGATAGAGTGACACGACAATTCGGTTATATACAAGTCATCCCTGAGGAGCCCATCAAGCCAAATAGAAACTCATACAGAGGTCCTTCCCTGAAGAAGTACAAAGTATACTATGCACACATGCTGGGGCAATGGTTCTTGAAGTATGAACATATTTTGGGCCCGGATGTTTTTGGACCAGCTGTTGAATACCCATGGGAAGTGGCCGATGATTATATGGATTGGTATGTTTCGAGAACGCATAGATATATATTGGCTACGACGGAAGAATATTTGGCTGAACATGCGAACGATGATCATCATATACCAGCCGAAAAACGTCTGAACAAAGCACGTAAAACTATTCGTCGATTGTATTGGAGGGGAGAGCCAGCTCCAAATTATGAGCAGTTAGTTACATGTATCGAAACCCTTGTGCGTGATTTAGGAGTTACTCCACCTCGGCGTGGCCATTTGTAATGAACTTCATGTATTACCGTATTGTTATGTGAAAACATTAACATATGTTTGTTAGAATTAATACCACCTGTCCTTATTATTTTACCATTGACTATTTGTGTTCAAATTTAAAAACATATCAAGTGTTTTTTTATATATCCATAGTTTAGAACTTCGTGATAGAAATTATACTATATTTTATAAAATTACTACGTACATGTTACAAATGATGTAAACTTAAATAAATGTACCATCCTAATTACAACAATTCTACATTAAAGTTGAGTCCGAAGATGAAGGATGAGGGTCTTGTGTGTCATCGTTTACCAATGCACGCCATTGTTCGAATCTTGAAGAATATTGCGTATTCCATGTTGAAACGCTGCTATCATGATATCTGTTCCAATTGGTATGTACTGGTGGGAGTGGAAAACTTTCCAGAAGATATACCTGTAGAAAAAAAAAATATTATGTCAGCCATTCATATCATATTGAAATGGAAAAATTCTTCATTAAACTTAGTGCTCACCGATATGTAGTGACTCATGTCTTGCAAGAAAAATATAGTGACTTCAGTTTCAGGACCTTGAATTCCGTGCATAGCCACTAAAGGTAATAATGAGCTGCATGCATTCAATGAGTAATATGCGAACAACACACAGTAACGGGTTGCAATGACATGACCAATATCAGGCATTTCCATCCAGTGTGCCATCGGAGTTGGCCCTTCCCAGTGGGCAATAGTATTAAGAACTTGATCAACGCTTTCATAGACGAACACATTCGCGTACAACTGTCGTTTCGCCAATATCTCATGATACAAGTCGGTACGAATCTGAACCCATCGTTCTTCATCTCCTAGTATAATAGAAGCCAGTGATCTGAAACCACAATTCTCATCTCCTAAAACATTACACCAGCTACTAATATAAGGAACTATATGTCGATTCATTTGAGTCACATATGGAAATTGAAATTGGCCTGATGACAAAAATGCCGATTGCCGTCCCCGACCCCGACGTTGAGTTGATCTAGGACGACTACAAAATTGTTGTTCTGTATACTCCCAACTAGATTGTTCCCTTCTAGTGGAGTTCCTTGGTCGACCCCTGTGTTGCCGTACTTGTGGCTCGTCGAAAGGTGTTCTCTGGGGAACTGCAATATTAAATATCTCTCTAGCCAACTGATTATGTATTTCTGGTGGCTGGCGCATAACAGATTCCATCGAAATATGGAGCAAGTGAGATGCAACATCAACTGGTTCTTGGGGTCTCGGTGGAGTAATGGGTCCATCTATGTCGAGTTTCTTCCAAAACGGATGAATAGCCGACAGGGGGATTGACATGTAGTTATGAATGTATGTTTTAATTTCATGCGTACACGGTATCCCGTGCGTACGACGCATGTAACATCCGCATAAATCATCATTCCCACTTACATGCTCAAGTCTCTGACACTCGTTCTTCACCAACTCCATTGCATATAAAGAAACATGACCCCTCATATTGGCATAAAGATCACTTGTAGCAAAATGAGGAGTGTTGAACCGAGACCTCTCAAGCGATGCTTTTATCTCATCATGTTGTAATTCGAGGAACGTGTGCATTTGTTTGTGGACTGTATTGAAGCTGCCCCGTGATGTCTCCAGGAATCTTTTTAAAGATCCATGAGCTCCTTCAACCCTGTTCGTTACAAAAATTTATTTACTTAACTTTATCAACATAAAATAAGCTCAATCAGCTATCACGGTTGCAAGAAAATATAAATCATACCTATTCGTTGTAAGTTGATGGATATGGAACACGTCACCAAAGAATGATGCAACAATTTTATGTTTGTAGGGTTGTAGCCAATTCGTCTTGAGATACGAAATTAGACTGGGCATGCTTCTGTAATCTTCCTCTATTGACAACAATCGTGCCTCATATGTTTCTTCGTCCGTGGCATCTATCAAAATTTTCCATCGTGACATAAAACCACGTGCGAACGATGAACGACCATAAAGTTTCTTACATTTTTCCTCGACATTCTTATTCACATGAAATCTGCATAATAAATGTTTTGAAGTAAGAAAAATATGTTCCACAGCTGAAATTAGAGCGAGTTCTTGGTCGGTAATAATGGTGGTTGGAAGCATATATGGATCCATTAAGGTCTTTAATCTCTCAAGCACCCATAAATAATTTTCCTCCTTCTCAGATGACATGTATGCACATGCAACGTTGAAATTCAATTGTGTTGGTGTTAAGCCAATAACTTCAAGTAAGGGCATTCCGTATCTATTTGTCTTATACGTGCAATCCATTTGTAAAACAAAAGGAAATGCACGTAAAATATTAACAGATACGGGATGTGCGAACAAATGCTCACTTATTACGTTTGATTGAGGCTCACTTCGATGCCACTGAAAATAATTATTCTCAACCAACATACTCATGACATGCTGTAACATTGTTTGACCATCCATTTCTTCGGACCTAAGCTTCTGTCGAGCATTATAAATATGCCTCCTCATACTCACATTACCTTCAAATTGTTTTTGAAGAAGTGGTATGATTTGTTGTGGCTTTACGTTAGCTGTAATAAGTTCATCAACAAATTGAACTTCATTTTTTGTTAACTTACCAAGAACAGCATGGCCTTGCTCATAATTAGCCAATTCGTGATTGTGTGTCCCGTTCCTAACTACCACTTGCCATCCACCATTATTATTTTCAACACCAATAATAAAAAAAGGACAATCGGTTTTTTTTTAACAAGTATTACGTGCACCTTCGGTATCTGTTGGTCTAGTACGGACGTACGTACCACTTCGTTCACATCTTATCGAGACTCTACCCGCCCCTATACCATTTCCTTTTCTAGAACCTTTGATGATCAAAATCATCTTATGAGTTCTACCCATTTTCTTAACCCATGTCACAAGTTCATCCCGATCCGAAAATATTTCATCTGTTACAAAAAATCTCTGAAAATTTTCACTCGTAAAAGATGTATTCCCCATGTCCTGAAAAAAAGAGTTTACCATAATAATATAATAACAAAAAACTATAAATTTCATGTAACTAATTTTGTCGCCACAATTTACAATACTTAAAAAATAATATTTTACCTCTTCGTTGAAGTTGTAATTAATATTGGGAGAATGCATTTGCGTATCTTCTGCATATCCATAGCTTCTCGGTATTGTAAATCTATCATCGTAATACGATGGGGTTCTGACCCCATCTTCGTAGTTCATCGGACTTCCGAAATCATCGTACCCTATCAAAGTTTCAAACTCTTCGTAGTTTGAAGAACTTCCAAATTCATTATTCATTGTGAGTGTTTGACAAATATTGAAAAATTATATCTCAACCTTCAACTAACAAAGTTTCTGCAGAATAGAAATATTGAGTTGAAGAATACGATCGGGTAAGCTGTTCCTTTATATAGAAGGCTTCATGTTCCTATCCCTGACGAGCTTAACATACCATCGTACAATTATTTTATTTACAAAGATATGCAACAGTAAATTTATTCTACGTACCGTCCTACAATACTATTTGCAGAAGCCACAGACATTGACTATCCCTGCTAGCAACCTTCGATTCATTGTATATGATCGGCCAAACTTGCCGAAACACCAACAGTACGCGTTACTGAAATACCAACAATAATATGATTCATTGTCAGGTAAGATTATTTTGTCAGAAGTACGCGTTACTTTTACTGTGTACAATCTTTGAATCAGCGTTTTTGTTATTTGGAAAACAAAATTTTACTCCATAGAAAATATATTTTATCCTTATCTTATATTTTTTTAATTATAAATATATTAATTTAATTTTGTATCAAATATTTATATAAATTCTGATTTTTTTAATTATAAATAATAATTATTTACAAACTTTTCCGCCGAAATTAAAAAAAATTAATAATAATTGGTGAATCGGCAGATATTACCGATGGAATGGTCTGGTTTCGGCAAAAATTGCCGATGCACTAGCGCCGAAAAAAAAAATTTTGGTGCATCGGTAGTGTTTGCCGAAACACCAACAGTACGGTAAGACTATTTTGTCAGAATTACGCGATACTTTTACTGTGTACAATCTTTAAATCAGCGTTTTTGTTATTTGGAAAACAAAATTTTACTCCATAGAAAATATATTTTATCCTTATCTTATATTTTTTTAATTATAAATATATTAATTTAATTTTGTATCAAATATTTATATAAATTCTGATTTTTTAATTATAAATAATAATTATTTACAAACTTTTTTCGGCCGAAATTAAAATAAAATAATAATAATTGGTGAACCGGCAGATTGCCGATCCCCTGGGCCGGTTTCGGCAAAAATTGCCGATCCCCCTGGCAGGTTTCGGCAAAAATTGCCGATCCCCTTGGGCCGGTTTCGATAAAAGTTGTCGATCCCCCTGGGCCGGTTTCGGCAAAATTTGCCGATCCTCCTGGGCCGGTTTCGGCAAAAGTTGCCGATCCCCTGGGCTCTGCAATAATTGCCGATATGTTTCGGCCGAAATTGAAAAAAAAAAAAATTGGTGCATCGGCAGTGTTTGTCGATGTCTTGGCCTGCTTTCGGCAATAAGTGCCGATGGCCTGGGCCATTTTCGGCAAAAATCGCCGATACAAAGGTTACTTTCGGTATTTGTTTTCCGCCGAGTAAAAATGCGTTTTCCATATAACAATACCCTATATTTATGGGAGCGATGTTGGTAGGGCCGATACTTTTTTATAATAAAAATATATAAATAAATAAAGGTAAGGAAAATAGTGTTTGAGTTAAGGTAAATTTTAATAGAATCTTTTTTTGAAGAAATTTATAAATAGTTTTTTATAACAAAAAATAAGATTTAACTAATACAAATATTTATCTTAAATTTTCCATGAAACTTATCAAAATTAAAAATATAATTCCAAAATAATATTAAAATTATATCAGATAAATATTTTTATAAAACTTTAAACAACCTTAATTAATTTAAAATATTTTTAAAAAGTTCATCATTAACCAAAACGTAATAAATGCAATAATAATCAATTTTGAAAAGAAAATTGTTATTAAGCTATGAAGCTTTTATGATTTAATTTTTTTTTTGAAGATTTTTACTACTTTATAAAAATAAAAATATTTTTATGGATAAAAAATTATTAAGATAATTTTACTATATTAGAGAAATTTTATAATTTAAAAATAATTTATACTCATTAACAAAATATAATTATGAAATAAAATTGTAATCACACGATATAAAATTATACTGAAAAATAAAATTACAATATTAAAATCAAAACACTCAACTAAAATAAAATACATTTTACCTAAAAATTGGATAATGTAAGTTAAATAAAATCATAGTCATAGATAAAATTATCTAAAGATATCTACAAAGACAAATGATTAAATAAATTTTAAAATTAAGTTGAAACTATTAATAAAGTAGTAAAACGAAATAACTTATCAACATTTACGAGAATTGTGATTTGAATAAAATAATTCAATCAAAATTAAAATAAAAGTCAAAAGTCATAAATCAACACCAATATTTATAGAAAAAAAATTATGGTTATCAATAATCTGTATGTTACATGTGTAATATCTATCTTGTCATTATGTTAACTTGTGTCATGTACACCTTCTTATATGAATGTATATAGTTACATTAGCACGTAAGGTATTGACTATATTTTTCATAGATGTTGTCATATTGCTTATTCACATAAGTAGTTACCACGTTATTTGGAGGTACGTATTAATTCAATGCTTTTATTATGTTTATCTATTGTGGGTGTCTATTTCTTAGGATCTTTAGACTAGGGATGACAACGGAGCAAGTCAAGAATGTGGACTCATCCCCATACCCAAACCTAATAAGCAAAAGTATCCCAAAACTTATCCTGATCTATACTTTTTTTTCTTATAGAATAATCCCCAATCCAACCTTCACTAGAATCAAATTCTCATATCCGCACCAATTTCTATCATCATTACCTAATCTCCATCCCCATTACCCAATCCCCACCTCGATCCCCCTACCCAATCCCTGATCCCCATCTAATTACCCGATCTTGGATACTCTATTACATTTATAAATATAAAACTATAATAACTTGTACAAAAAAATCCCCATCTAACAATCTCTCTAACAATGCTCATTTCCTATTCAGAGGAAAACAATCCTGAACCTAAAGGGTGCTCCAACGGCGTGCTTTCGTAACTTGAAACACGAATCAATTACCCTGATTAATAGAAGAATAAAAAAAGAATAACATAATAACTTTAGCTTATACAATCCATGGACCATTCTAAAATCATAACGTGTTTGTAGATATTACAACTGATAACTCACAAACTACAAAAATTTATCAAATAAAATGAAATGAACATATAAGTTCTACACGAAAACACGTTGAGTAATACCAAAAAACTTGCGTGATTTAGAAAATTAGAACTTAGAAATCAAAATGCCATAAATGCCTTGGTAAAAATTATGCATGAAAACACTTTGAGTAATGCCAAAAACAAATAGCATTGAGGCTTCTTCCATTGAAGGTAATCCATAACCAGCATGCAATAGCCCTTAACAATCATTGCATTCTAAGTTCCCAATCATTAATCATTAAAGACATAAAGAATTAACTAATGTCATAGAGTTTTAATAATATAGTTGGTCCACAATTTAGTAGACTTACATACTTATGTATTGCCTACCCTAAGGGTATTATGGTCATTTGAGGATTATTACGTAGTCGTACTTATATGTTTAATTGTATGTCTTGAGTTTGGGTTAATAATATACAATCAACTCTAAGTAAGATACTAAGTATTTAAAGTGAAAGATCACTTAGGTCAGGGCGAGGTGTTTATATGACTCCGTTTCACTGGAAAATAACAGTGGCTCGGATGTGTTGTCCCTAAAAGATGCTTCAATCCGTTCCACCGGATTAAGAATAGTGGGGTACATACTCAACGTAAATGAAAAATATAATTACAAGTTAAACTATAAATAAAAGGATACTAGTAATTTAAAGTGGAAGACTACGTGAGTTAGGACTAATGTATTGACTACGTTATACTGAATAATAAATAGTGGCTCGGGAGTATTTTACTCCGAGAGGTATTGGCTTCATTCCACCGAATAATAATGGTGGCTCGAGTGTGTTGTCCCCGAGAGGTATTTCAAACCATTCCACCAATTTAAGAATAGTAGGGTCTTTGAACTCAACGTAAATAAAAGATTGGAATATGGTATATCTAATGAAAGACTTGGAATTAGTAGTTATCTAGCATTCTTCAATTTGTGCACGTATGATTTGCTTATGAGAATTCTTATATTATGTGTAACCTTATTTGACTGTGCCATTACCTTACTTAGTATGTAGCATATTGATCATTCATTTTATGGGTATTGCTCAATCCAACGAGTAGATGGCCCGGATGTTTATGTGCGGGTCGATGAGGACTAGGTGGATGATTTCACAGCCTTTAATATGATATATGTAGAGGAGTGATTCATTTATATCAGGTTTTGGGCATAGAGTCATGTTATCCGGGTGATAGTTTCACTCGGATACCTTTTTGGACTCTTAGTTCCATACGATCCATTTTTGTTATAGTTTGATATTGTAATCGGAGTTGATCTCCAAACACTTATTTGATGTTATTAAAAGTTGTCTTGTCTTGTTTTAATCATGTTTTAAATTTTCTAATCATTTTACCTCTTGGCTGACGTAAGGATGGCGGGGTAAAATAGAATTATGTCAATTACGGTGGTAACACCCAAATATTTGATTATACGCTTCCGCGTAAAATAAAAATTTTCAATTGTAAATCTTGGAATGTTACATAAACTCTAGCATGATTTTAGGTCTAAAATTTCCTAGCATGCTCGCATATAATTTCCTATCGTCATTTGAGTGATTGGATTTACCTAACCCAAACTTATACAAACGAGACATTATCGAAGGCTCTCAATGAATACCTAAGAATTTAAAATCTAAACGCATGCATATATTAAAATAATATTACACGATAATAATCCATAATTCCTAAAATAATTTAGGGCTACTAACCGATGGATTAAGCAAGATGAAAGCTAATGAAAGTTAAGCAACAAGAGAAGGAAGCTTTGGGGGTGTGGTCGAGAAGAAGGGATGGGCAACGGTGTAGTGTCACATCATTGGGGAGGTTGCCATGGTAGAACAGGACAATGAAAGGAGGGGAGAAATGATAGGGCATGGCATGGTCGTAGTCGGTACGTAATTTATATTCTCTTGTTGACAATTGTAGTATTGGTAAATAATGATATCGTTCTATATCGATGATTGAGATGACTCACCTATATTTAATTAGCTAATAAATAAATAAAAACCCTAAACAACACAAAATAAATAAATAATAAAATCACTAATGGAGGTTATAAAAATAGAAAATAATATATAATAATAATAATAATGGATAACTGTAGATATGATAAATATGCTAAGGAAATCGAAATCCACCACTAGATTAGGTCAAAATATAATATAAAATTCTAAGTCACTGTTTAATCATAAGAATGAAATCGATCAAGTTGTATACCAAAAGCACGTCAATATACCTTATATTACTTCCCTAAATTACTTAATACAATAAAGCACTAATATTAACCCTATTAAAAACTAACAGTATAGTAGCAACTAACGGCTCTTATATTTAACTAGATTTAATGCATTGAGTATAATTGAAAGGATAACAATCTAAGTACTCAAACTAGTACGCTAAGCATGTCTAATTGTATTTTCCTTCTTTTACTCACACGTATCTGAACGTTTTATTACTTCGGTTAGAATCATAAAACTATCAAGTGAATTGTTATCTAACCTATCTGCAATTTATACACATATATTCTAGTATATTTATATGGTTACTTAGCAGGTAAATAATCCTACATACTGTCACTATAAGGAAACCAGAACAAGGCATATATCATATAAATTATACTTGATAGAAATATATATATATATATATATATATATACATATAATAGCAATTGAAACATAATCAAAGAACAACCCCATGAAACAAAAAATAAATCATATTTTAAACCCTAATCTAGGGTTTCAGTCTATTCCCTAGTAATAAATAATCATCCAGCCATAATTATCGAATTAATTACATAAAAATATATGTCTAAAAATATAAATTAAAAATAGAGAAAGAAATAATCAAAATTAATTATGATGAAAGATCAAGAATTTATTCAGATGAAGAAATAATTAATTTTATCTGAACTAAATTCTACTAGTATAAATTTTCTACTCTTTATGTCTCTCTTATGCTGCTGTGGGATTCCATGAAATTCTTGTTTTTTTATTATTTTTCTTTTTCTTCCGACGTAGCCTAGTTTATATTTTTTTCTTCTTCATTCATCCTCTACTTCTGTGCGTCGTGTGTTCTCCTTTTTGCTTCAATTTTTGCGTGGCTTCCTTTTATTCCGTGTAACGCTCCTGCAGCACTAGACTAACTTTGTTCCTCTCCTCGACTTCCATAGCTTACTTCCAAGTATATAGCTGTTACTATGTCCTTCTTTGCTCCTTTCTTTCTTTTTCTCCTAAATGTTTATCTCTCTCTTCTGCCACCTGACACTCTGCTTTTTCATCTTTAATTCCATCTGTTATTTATGCCTTTTATTTTTATCAATCTTCGCAGCTTACGTCTCTCCCTCCAAGTTAGCCCTTGCTAGACTCTCTCTTGCAGTTGCATGCTACTCCACTTTACTCAAGGCTTTATATCTTATTTTTTCCGCCTTTGGGCCTTTAACTCTTGGGTCGCTGGTCTAAATGTTCGACTTTTTTTTTCTTTTATTTAAAAATAATACGTGCAAAATAAAATTAATAAAAATTAATAAATAACATTATATTCTAAATTTGTTTAATTATTATCATTTTAGCTTAAATAATAAAATTTGTGTAGTTATTATCACTTAAGTATACAATTATAATTATTCAGCTATATTACTCAAATAAAACACGAAAAAATAAGATTATAAAATATGTCAAAATATGAACTTATCAGTGCAAAGTATAACAAAGGGAGAAGAAGAGGTGTAACACAAAAGGTCGAAGGAGAGGAGAAGGGATCGGTAAAAATGGGTGCAGCACAAAGTGGAGATTAGACCAAAATGGTCGAAGGTGGATGAGTTGGGATTCAGTGGTTTTAACTGAAAGGAGGAGGGGTGGAATGATTGGTTTGACTTGTGGAGATGATGTAGGAATGATAGCTAAGGTATGTGTTGTGGTGGTTGTTTCGGCGGAGAGAGTTGAAGGCAAAGGTAAAGGCAGAAGGTGCACTGGGGAGAGGATGGTTTCGGTGGTTATATGTGTGGATGGTGGGAAAGTTGCGACAAAGACTATTAGTGTAGGGTATGGAGGATCGGTGGTGTGACGCCTCCAAAATTTACTAATAAAAATTATCATTTTATTAAAATAATTAGCAGAAGCAGAATAGCAAAACTATGAATTCTGGAGATATTACCGCCACACTTAGTACTAGACTGGTTCACTCCTACCGTTCTAGTACCAAGTACCAAGGCTAAAAGAGTATAATACAATGTACGAGGAACTCAAACCATATTTAAATCAGAATATCGTAAATAACAATTTACAAGAATAGAACCCACTAGTGGTGGCTACAAAACAATGATTACATTGAAACCAGGAATTTAAAAGAGAAAGAGTGAAACCCTAACAATTCTGGATAATTCCTTACGCTCTTTCCGTTGCCTACTTGAATAACTCCTCAAAAAGACCTGCAAGGGACACTACCCATTAAATAGGCAGGGACCCCACGAATGGAACCCTTCAGTACTATGGTATTGAGTAACCCTTTAAAACACACTTAACAATAGGCCCGCAATGCAACACATGATACAACACTACGTACATAAATAATGAAAGGTGCATACATAATATTCACATTCATACATTCACATACTTAACAAGTCAATCCGATAACAATAGGTCATAATGTATGATCAATATTTATGGGCCTTAAGCCATTAGTGCATCATTGATCAATCATCTCGAATTATAAATATTCATGTTAGTACGGAAACCGCACTGTTATAGCCGATGGACCAGAATACATACAGGGTAGAACGCTTCTGACCACTATTTTTGCCGATGGATCGGTCTCCAAGACGGAACGCTCCTGGCCACTAGTATTCGTCGGTGGATCGGTCTAGCTCTGACTTACATGGTGTTCTACTATAAATGATTAGTATTTTTCCATAATTTATTCACAACCAAATCAATTTTATTGAGCTTGGGACCCCTAATATTTATAGCCAGTGGACAGGAATACATATAAACATCATCCAGGGCAAAACGCTTCTAGGCAACTATTATAACATGTGGACCGGTACTCATAATATAATTCATCTGGGCCTGGCTCATTTGTTTTTCACTTTCATGGTTAGTGTTTTTCCTTTTTAACCAGCACAACAATTCCATTTATTTACCTCAAATGGGAGATTAAGATCCTGGAATACAAAGGGACATTAGCCGAGTGCATACAAGCTACTTAGTAGTTATTACCCTTCAACCATCAACCCAGTGACGCAAAGGTACGCTAGTCATACTGGTGCATACAGCCAACTCAATACCCTACCAATAATGACACCTAATACATAAGTATACATACCCACTAAATAGGTCCGTAGAGATAGATAGAGTAAGATATAAGGCCTAGTTGGGGCGTAAAGGCACACCAACAAATACCAGAATAATCGTGGGCTAAACCACCTCTTTAGGGTAGCGACCCCTAAAGAGCTACCATTCCTAATCTCGAGGTCTTTCACTTTAATTATTAGTGTCTTAATTAGGGTGATCATGAAAAGCACAACGATCGGATACTTATTCACTTTCAATCATTTTGATATCATTAGGTATTCCTTATTCATACAGTTATCCAAGATAACACAAAAGAATCATTAAAGTCATCATAATCTCATCCAATTATAATTTAGGATTCATTCTCGTGATACTCACTAATTATCAAATACCATCATCTTACTATTCAGTGTTACTTAAGTCTTATTACGATTTTACCCCTTATTACACCAGTTATATTAAATTATTATCACTATATGAAATAGTAATATTAATACTCCATCCTCATTATCCAACTCCACCAACTATTATATTTCAACATAATACTCATTAACATCCATACATACTAGGCCACACTCTTACACAAGACATATTACTAAAATGCCCCTAGGGCTCGTAATAATATTATTCATGCATCAATGGTCACAATAACATAATATAACATGGATAAGTACTTAACATTTTCATTAATAACCAAACTCTCTCCTTAATTAATATTTCCACATATAGCATAGGAAATAACATGCTTCCCTTTTTATCAATCATTGTAAGCAACTACATATAATATATTAAACAATATATATCATGCAAAATAACATATCAAAACTCGAATGTGCTAGCATACGTTTATCCATGCATTTAAGTGGGGTTTAACGATTACCTTAATTCCCACAAAAATCGAACCTTATCGTTATCTCGGTTAAAGATTCAAGCTTTGATTAGCAAAACCAATACCTAAAAATAATATCAATACTTAGCATATTAGAAATAAGAAAAACCAATGCATAAGACTTTATAAAACTTAACTAATAAAATACTTAACCTAAAATGTTATTATACCTTAAAATCATTAACTAAAATAACACAAAGGAAGGTAGTAAATCAAACTACTCATGCACCATGAGCTGCATGTAAAACAAGGGTTGGAAGGGGTCAAAGGTAGCATGCAGGGAAGAATGGGGGCTAATTTTGTATTAGGGTTTTGGGGCTATGAAGGAGGGTAGGCGGGTGATAATTTAGGGCAAGGGAAAGGTGTAGGGGTGAAGAGGGAGTATAGGTGGTGGTCAGGGATAGGTTGACAACAACTAAGGGCGGTCGTGGCGGCTGCAACAAGGCTGCGAAAGTGGCTGCCGAGGTGGTGAGGGCTGAGAAGGAAGGAAAAGAGAGGGGAAAATGAGAGGTTGCAGGTGTTGTTTTCAACCAAAGGAGGTGTGGGGGTGGTAGAGGAGGTTGTAAGGATTGGTTTGGTGGCTCAGATGGTGGCAAAGATGGCGGGATGACGACAGAAGGAGGAGGTGTAGGGTGGTTACCAAGAAGGAAGAAAAAGAAGATGGGGTGAAGAAGGGACTGTAGGGAGCTCGAGGGGTGGCTTGGTGGTGCAAGTGGTAGTAAGGGGTGGTAGAAGGTGGTGCAGGTGGTTGGTGAGGTGGTGGCAGTGACATAACAGGATGATGGAGTAAAAGCGGGAAGGGAAAAGGAAGGAGAAGGAAGGGAGAAGAAGGAGGTTGGGGAAGGGAGAAAGCTCAAAGAAAATGGGGCAGGAAGGGCTAGTGAGGATAAGAAATAGGAGAGGGAGAGACAAGGGAGATAGGTGGCTCGGTAGGGTGGCAGCAGGGTGGTAGGGGTATGGCCTGTGGGAGTGGCATTGTGGCAGGGAGAGGGAAGGGAAAGGAGGGAAATACGGGGGCATATAAGAGGAGAGAGAGGGTTGAATGGGTCGAGATGGGACAGGAAAATGGAGGGGAGAGAGAGGGAGGTAGGGAGAGTAGTAGGGAGGAGGAGGGTTGCAGGTAGGGTGGTCGGACATGGCGGAGGTGGTCGGGTATGGCGATGGAGGGAAATGAAGAAGAAGAAGGGAGGTGCAAGTGTGGCGAAGGGAAAAAAGAAAGAAGTGGGTCGGCCCAGTCGGGGAGAAAAGGAAAGAAAAGAAAAGGGATCGAGTCGGGTGACGCATCCGGGATAAAGATGGAAATAAAGGAAAAAGGATTCGGGCTGAGGGAAAGAAAGGGAAAGGAAGGGGGAAAGGGAGAGATGGACCAACGACCCAATGCGCAAGGGGGGACAGGCCATGGCCTGGCGGCCCGAAGGAAGAAAAAGGAAAAAGAAAGAAATGAGAAAAAGGAGAAAGAGAAGGAAAAAGGGAAATAGGGAAAATTAAAATAATTTAATTTATAAAATAATAGGATATAATATTTTTGGGTAATAAATTTATTTAATAATTTATTTTAATATAATTTAATATATGGACTTAAAAAGTTAATTTTAGGAAAAATATTGCTTTAGAAAATTATTTAAATAAAATGAGCATGATAAAATAATTATTTTAATTTATTAAATATTCATATCTAATTTTATATACTTAAAAATCCATAAAATAATTAAATTAAATAATTTTAAAAGCTGATTTATCTCAAATAAAAGATATTTATTAAATTATAGGCTTTTAAAATTTTGGGGGATTACAGTTGGTGATGGTCGGTGGTGAGGTAGGGAGGCCGACAGGGTTGGTGTTGCAGCAAATAAAAATAGTGGAGGAAAGGAGCAACAACGGGTAGAAAGGAGGGGTTTTATGCGTAATATGGAGCTCAGGTGAGGTAGGTTTTGAAGAATGGTCGAGATATTTTGGCACAATGAGGGGTATAAGTAGTGAATAAGTTGGGGGTTGTTTGTAGTGAAACAAGGAGAGTAAAACAAGGGGAGGTATGGTGCAAAGTGATGGGGTGATGGTTCGCAGGTAACATGTAGGTGTAGGGAGGGAAGGGTGATGCTCGGGGGGAAGTCTGGCATAGGTTAGGGATAGATTAGGGTAAAAATATCTAGTAGAATTTAAGGCTATCAAGATAGGTTTATTTGATAAAATAGGTACTGATTAGGACCCAACCTAGGTTTAAAAATTAAAATGCACCCTCTAGTATATTTTAACCTAATTAAATTTTATAACTAATAAGTGTGAGTAATACTATATGTATCAAAAATATATTTATTATCAAATATCCTAAAATAATTATTACAACTAATATACATAATTTCCGGTTATAATTAGAGTTTTCTAAAAATGGGATATTATAGGAGTCGAAGTCACTCAGAAAACTCAGTCGCTCAAAGCTAGGGATGGTGGAAAGGTGAAAAATTAGGGCTTGTAACTTGCGAACTTGTGGTTGCCACTTGTGGGGCTATGGTTTGTGGTAAATAAATTTAGATTTAGATTTATATGCATAACTGATTTGGGGTGGGTCCATGGATGGTGGCATCAAACCTATCCCTGACTTGTCCCCAAATAAATCCTCGATAATAATCTTTGACCCCAAAACTGATACCCAAATTTATCCTTGAACCCGAACTAGTAATCCCCCATGAGCCCTCGAACCCATGGGTAAATTTGTCATCCATAATTTAGACCTCTATTTCCTATAATGTATTCTTTCTCTATTTTTTGACCTTGTATAATGTTAGGATAAAGTCCTTCATATTTCCCACATGTAATCTCTAGGCACGAGTTACTCTTTAGCCTTGTATCTAACATAGATGAGATATAAGGATTATCTTTTCTATATTTGATGTAGCGTAACACCCTATATTTTTATTATTAATTATTCTTAAAAAAATCAATAGTAAAATTTAGGATGTTACACGCGCTCTTATACAACTGACTCATTTTTTAAACCATGTGGTACAACTCTGTATGGATTCAAACTTACTCATTCTCATCTCCAAATGTGAAATGTGTTAATGATCTAAAACCACAATTCCTATCTTCCTACGCATTATGACATCTATATATTGTATTATATGTCGATTTAATTAACTCGTATATGGGAACAATATCTGGCTCAATGACACGTTATACATAAAGGATGATTATTGTCTTCAACCCCAACAATGGTATCACCCACAACCTCAACTATGACCTTAACCTAAAGATGAACTAACTCAACCTTTAGTTAATCTCGAACAACTTGAACACCTTTAAACTATATACCCCCAACTCAAGGGATCCCTTATAGTGGGGTTATGCCTTGGGTGACATATCTGTTGTTGTTCTTGAGACTCTTGTAGTTAAGGTTATGCAAAAAAGTATGTGAACTGAAAAATCTAAGAACGTATCCAAAAAAATATGATCTAACATTTAAGGTGCTCAATCTAATTTTTGAGTGAATTATCTGATCTGGAAAAATATCTTATACTTTTCTTTTGATAATTTCAACAATGATTATAATATAATGTTTGTGTAGTTTAAATTTTAAAAATTATCTATATTTATACTTTAATAAAAAAAATAATATTTTTTAGATAAAATAAGACACTTATATGAATATAAATATTAATATTAATTGATTTATTGTCTATATTTTTTAAAAATCTTTTGAAAATGTTTTTAAAATTGATGGAATAATATTGTCATGTGGATATTGGATATATTTGAATATGATCCATATCCAATTCGTATTTTTTCGGAATATCTAGGACTTAGATATCCAAAAAAAGTATGAATTAGTATGGATATGCAATTTTTCACACCCCTACTTATGGTGTTCTCTAAAGAATGAAAATGTTAATATTTCTCGAACTAACTAATTTTGTATTACAGGTAGCTGGCTCATAACAACTTTCACACAAACATTTTACTAAATGAGGTGCAACCTCAATTGGTTGTTGTGGTGTTGGTGGACAAATTGAGACATCTATATTAATCTTCTTCAAAAAATGATGGACAGATGATAAGGGGATAATAATGAAATCATGTAGGCAATGTGTTGATTTCATGAGTGTATAGTATCGTGTGCATACAATGCATGTAGCATCCCTGTAACACTTTATCAATTTTCACCATTACTTCTTCTATACTGTTTATTGATCAATTCAATGAAAATAAGGCTATGTACCCTATCAAATTAGCATAAAGTGTGCCAATATCATGACAAGAAACATCGAACCATTATCTTTGAATCTATTGTAAATTTGTAACACCCCAAATTTTATTACTATTTTTTTTTGTTTAAGCAAAAGTATAATAACAACATAAGTGGGTGTTACCGCCGTACTCTATCTAACCGTACCATCCTTACATCAAATATAGGGTAAAATAGTTAAAAACTTAAAATATGTAAAATAGGAAACAAGATAGTTCACAGCGTAAATAAAGTTCTAGAGGTTAACTCCGAGTAAAATATTCAAAAACACATAAAAATAGATATGTGGGAACTAAGAGTACCAAAATGTATCTAGATCAAAGCTAAGATCAGGATAACACGACTCTACATTCCCAACCATAAACATGATAAGACCACTCCTCCCAAAGTAAGGCATCGTAAGCAGCAAAATCATCCAAGGGTCCCTTAATGACCTGCACAAAAATACCTGGATCATCTACTAGTGGGAATGAGTTGTACCCATAAAAAGGACGATCAATACACCATGTACTAGGTAAAGTAACAATATAGTCATTATTAAGTTACATGATATCATAATTTCACAAGAAGGCATCAGTGTGCATAGAGGTTAACATAAGACGATGATAAATTTTTTATTGATTTCAAATCTCATAATATGGCATAATTAAAATCCATAAACGTATTTACATTGATTTTATGGACCCCACCATTCCCATACAATGTAATTGTATAAATAACATACAACCTAGTATAAAATGCCCTTGAACACTATTCTTGTCCAGTGAAATGGACATGTACCACCTTAGGGTGAAATGCCTCTGGCTATACTTTTTTCCTTAGGTAAAATCGACTAGTACAACCGATTATGACTCACATAATATTTCACTTCAAATGATTAATATCTTATCAATGTTTACAACTATTCCAATTTTTTATTTTATGTTGAGTTTAGAAACCCTGATATTCTCAACTAGTGGAATGGTATCAATAATATACAACATTTGGGCAAAATGCTCTTGACCTTTATTCTTATATGATGGAATGGATAGGTAAAATTGGTCATGACTCGTATGATACTTTCCTTTAAGTGATTAATATCTTATTTATAGTTATTTATCTCAAGATCATTATTTAGGAACACATGTAGATATGAAAGACACATAATCCAACTTAATACAATGATGTGAAAACATATGAAACACTACAATTGTAATGCCTCCAAAATCTACTACTGAAAAATTTCATTTTTAACATAAGATAATCCAAACATAAGAGGGGTATTACCGCTATAATTAGAATAAGTTTGGCCCCATGCCATCCTTATACCAACTTTAAGGCAAGATAAAATGGTACACAAACCATAATAAGCATAATAGGGTAGCAATTCATATCATAAACAAGAGTTAGGTTTTTGTTTCCAAAAGGAGTAATGAAATACACAAACAACATTCAACTTAAAACATTAATGAGAAGAAAACTGATAAAGATAATAATCGGATGTTATTCTCTTAGATCCCTGGCGCCGGACACAATAGCATCACTTTGCCCCGATCATAGCATCACATGAAGCAAAGTCGTCTAGTGAATCCTCATTCACCTATACAGGCTCATGATGGGTCTTTACTCATGGGAATGAGCATCACCCATTATAGGGGTGATCGGTACGCTACGTACCGAGTGAGGTAACAATATAATTAAGCAAGTTATAGATAATAATAACACCACAATAAGGAATGACATGCGCATAAGTATACCATACTGGTTCATTCATTATTATCAGAACTCAAGCTATTAGTGTAATAAATAGCCAGCTCATGATTTATTCCAAGTAGATTTAGGGATCCCACTATTCTCACTGGTAGAATGGTAAATAAGTATAACTTCAAGTGCAGGAAGTTCCTAGCCACTATTCTCAACGATGTATCGATAATTAAAGTACAACCCCCAAAGCAGAACGTCCTGGCCACTATTTTCACCGGTAGATTAATAATCAAAGTACAACCGACCCTGACCCATGTGTTATTCCAATATAAGTCATTAGTACATTTCCTAATGGTTATAATCATCTAATGGTTTAAATTATTTGAGTTTGAACTAAATTATTCTCGTCGGTGGAACGATAGGATATAACTTTTAGGATAAGATGCTCCTGGTCACTATTCTCGTCGATAGATCGGTAGGTATAATTGGGTCCATCTCAAGTGATATTTCACTTTAAATGCTTAGTATATTTTTGTTATTTTAGATTCAATGTAGAAACATGCACACTTACCCCATGCATGACTCATGCCCTACTACCACCCTAGGAGAACCATGTTTCCTTAGAAATCCTAGTTTTGTAACCCTAGGTACATGTTTACCTTCAGTGTCCCTTTGAGTCCCCAATTTACCAAAAAAACCCAAACATATCATTGGAAACCCCGGGTTAAGAGTCACAGCCTATTACCCCCGTTTCTCACATGTGACAGTAGCTAGCCTCTAAGGTTACTCCTCAAAGCCTTAAGTTTTCCTAGTTGGCCTAACCCCTTTTTTATTGTTTGTTTAACCCTAATTTTTCCATGCCCATACATATATTAATATCTTTAGACATATCCTCAATTTTCATATCCTAACTCCCCCATTTTGCATACGTGATAATACCCTCCCTAATCAAACCCTCTCAATACCTTAATTACTCATTGTGGTTATAACTACTTCCACAGTTATCATGCATGACTTTTAAATTTGGTAAAAATTTCCAAAATGGCACGGATAACATTGTATTACAATATTACAATCCAAATCCCCCATTTCATACATGTGATAATAACCTACCCCTAAGGTTTTGTGCATTGGCCTCCTAAAACCCTAGTTTCATTTCCTAGTAACCTCTCATCCCTTAGTGCTCCAAGGACTTCCCAAATTCGCATGGCTATATAATGATGTCGTCATTAAAACTATGTCTAATTTTAGTAACAAACCCCCACTCTACTCACCCATGAAAATAGCTCCCCTTAGGTTCTTCTCACCCCATGCATGGTCATTCCTCCCCATATTGTGTTTATACTAAACCTTTTTATTTTTGTCACAGTTATTTCATATAGCACCTCCACTTTATTTTAGGTCAATTTACACCCTAAAGTAACCTACATGTCACTTTTCATAATATTAACCAAAATGCCCCTAGATCTCAAAACCTTACCTAAGCCACGAGGTATCCAACATAAGGACTTCCCAACATTTTAAAACACACAATATAATATAATAGATACATGCATCAACACTTAAAACCACTATAGTCATATTGTAACACCCCCAAAATTCACTACTGAAAAATTTCGTTTAAAGGAAAGAATTAATGGAAGCGAAATAAGAAAACCATGAATTATGGGAAATGTTACCGCCACACTCAGTACCAGACCGGTTCACTCCTACCGTTCCAGTACCGAGTGCTAAGGCTAAAATGGATTACCATCAGACAAAAGCTAATACTTAAAACGAGGATTCATAAAGAAGTTAAATAGTTCACAATATAAAGTTCAGAGTGCGCATAAAAAGGTTTACAAGCCAAAGGGGTACATAGACAAGGTTCTCGAGGAACAAAAGTATCGTACGACAAAACATAACTAAAATAAAACAATACAGGGTAAAATAAAATGAAAAGGAGAGTCCGGCCATGTTGCTCTCGGTCCCCAGGCCAAGTCTAGGCTCCACTCTCAGCCCCGCCCAATGCCTCGTAAGAGTCGTAGGCATCGAAAATATCGTCTCCTACCTGCACAAACTCAGGTGGGTCCTCTACTCGTGGGAATGAGCAGCACCCATGAAACGGGTGGTCAGTACGCTACGTACTGAGTAAGGTAACAGATGTACAAAGGCCAGCATACAAAACACACAACACAGTACACATAGCATAATCACGTGAGCAACATGTAGTAGAAGGGATGATAAAGGCTAGTTACAGTCCGGATAGTCTTATTCTTCGGATCTCTGGTAAATATAGAGTCGATTCACAGCATAGTCTTTATCAATTCATATGAGTGCGGGAACCCCACTATTATAGCCGGTGGAACGGTCATGAGGGTCATGCCCTGCCACTATTTTAGCCGGTGGATCGGTCATGAGGGTAACATACCCTGCCACTATTATTCGCCGGTGGACCGGTCTGGCCTCGACTCACATGATGTTTCACTGTAATTACTTCGTATCTTTCCAATGTCTTATCGTTATTACGTTCGGTTTATTGAGCACGGAATCCCCCATTATTATAGCCGGTGGACCGGTCATGAGGGTAACATACCCTGCCACTATTATTGCCGGTGGACCGGTCATGTAGGGCACCCCGGCCCTAGCCACTATTATTCGTCGGTGGACCGATCTGGGTCCGGCTCAACATCTTTCTCTTTAAGTGATTAGTGTCTTAACATATCTTATTTGAAGGAATTTTCCCTTGACATGCACGACTAACTATATCCACCCTTATCCTCCCAGGAGGGCCCGTCCCATATCTTGGGACTCTTGCGCCCCTTATCACACCTCGATATACATTCTCTTTTACGCTTACTCAAAATGGAAACCAATTCCTAAGGGTTTGGGTTAAGGCCGAACACCTCGTGACATCCATTCCACATGCCATCTCCCTCTAGGGTTTTCCCTTAGAAACCCTAATTGGACCTATGTGGCCCCACTTTCTCTCACTTACACTACCATTACTCCATTTATCGTCCCACTCCTCATCTCATTTAGATCAAATCCCAAATCGTATCGCTTTACCCCTCGATTCCACATATGACCGAAAAACCCTAGTTGGCCATTTCAACCCTAGTACCTTTCTTCTCCCACAAGTAACCCCTCTCTTTTTCACCAAATATCTCTTCTCTCCCATGACACCCATAATCACCCATTATACACCAATTTCCACCTTTAACCCGTAATCCACTCTCCCTTAATCATTTACTTCCACATTTTCCAGGTTATTACTTTCTCCCAAAAACCCTAATCGGGTCCCTTATACACCCTTACATTGACCTACGTATTATTTTTCATCCCAAGTCTCCAAACACTCCACAGCTCTCCCTTTAGCTTATTTATATCTTAATACAACTTTTCTCACATCACGATCATCCCCATGCAAGTTTTATCCCCCCCATGCAAACCCTAAAATTTCCATGCATAGTTCTTACCTCTTATTCATTTTGGTCAACCTCATACCCCCTTTAGCAACTCACTTCTCATTTATTTCTTTTGTCATTTCATCTCCATGTCATAATAATAATTACCCTAACATGCATGTCCTAGAGGGTTGAATCATGCCACAGCACATCATAATCACCACGTATGGATATCACATTCATGTTATAAGAAAACACATACCACGTACCTTAACTCCAAGCTGCGCTACGCATAAAACACGTTGAGGATAATCATGTGATACACAACAGGACATGATATATATACAAGGCACCCAAGGCATACAAGTCACATAACACGTAAAAACCTTAGCCACATCCTTACCTAATACGACACCGGTCTTGGAGCACGTTCCTACGCCTCCTCCGGGTTTTGACTTGATTCGCCTATAAGAGGGAAAGACTATGGATTAAATTCCCTCTAACCAAATTGACTAGCCTTCCTACCTTACCCTTATCACAACTTACCATTAGGGCTAAAATAATAATATTACTAATGGTGACAAGGAACTAAAATAATAATAATAATAATAATAACCATAATAATAATAACCATAATAATAATGATAATAGTAATACTAGTAATAATAACAATAAGGATGTTAAAATAATAATACTAGAGTTATAGGTCATTAATAATAGTAATAAAAACAGTTATAAATATTTCAAGGTTAGATTAAATAATAATATTAATAATAATAATTATAACATTAAGGATAATACTAATAATACTACTAAAAATAGTTAGCATTTGTATAACAAGGGTTTAGGGGTTGGGGAGTTTAGAGGACCACCTAGGGGTGCTGGTGGCACAGGCGGTGGCGCACAGTGCACGGCGGCGGCGGCGGCGGTGGTGATGGGGGAGAAGGGAGGTGGAGAAGTGGTGGAGGGAGGAGAAAAGGAAGAGGAGAGGGTGGCAGGGGAAAAAGAAGATATGGGGGGGTAGAGGAAGCTCCCCTGGTGATTTTAGGAGGTAGAGGGGGCGCTGGGAGTGGCGGCACGGCGGTGGGCGGCGGTGCGAAGGGTGGCGGGGTTCGAGGTTGGCCGGGTCGGGAAGGGCACTTCGCACGCTTGGGGCGGCGCGTGCAGGGTAAATCGAGGGCTGAGGGAGGCTTGGTTGGGTGGAGGGTGCTGCAGGGAAGGGTTTCGGGGGTGGTTCGGGCGGCGGAGATGGGCAGCGGCGATGGGGCGGCGATTTGAAGTGGGGGCGGCGCAAGGAATGGTTTCTGGGTTGGGTCTTCGAAAAAGCCCGAGGTTGGGCTCGTGGGGGTATTTATAGGCTCGAAATGGGGAGGGGATCGAGAGAGGGGATAGAGGGAGGTACGAGCAGGCTAGAATTTAGCCCGCCGGCCGTCGGTGGCAGGCGGACATGGGTCTGCCATGGCAGACCTGTGGTTCGGTCGGGAAAAGGAAGGGGGGCGGTAGTAGACCTGTGTGAGGCATGGAGGTGGTCGGTCGGTCGAGGAGGGACAGACGGGCGGTGCAGAAGAGGGGGAGAAGATGTGCAAGCGGCGCAGAGGAGTTGTCGGCGCAGAAGAGGGGTGACGGCGATTTACAGCGGGGCGCGGGGAAGAAGAAAAGGGGAAGGGGCTGGACCGGTCGGTCCGGGGGAGAAAAGGAACAGAATCGGCCGGGCGGTTCGGGTGAAGGGGAAGCACGTCAGGCCTGCGTGCGAGACGGGGGGAAAGGGAAGAGAGCCGACCTGGGCTGGTGGACTGGCCCAGTCCGGGGAAATGGGGGAGAGAAGGGAGAAAGGAGAGGGGGAGGGAAAAAGGAGAAAAAGGAAATTAAGGGAGAAAAAGATTAAGGAAAATAATTAGGGAAGAAAATAATTAAAATGAAATATGGGGTGAGTCCTAGTATTTTTGGTAGATAATTAAAATTTTAGTAATTTATCTTATTATATTAGTTTAAAGAGGTAGCTTTTAGAAAAATATTGGTTAGAACCTTATCTAAATAAGAATGAGTATGATAAAATAGCAATCTATTTATTTTAATTTATTAAACACTCACATCAAATTTGGTATACTTAAAACCCACAAAATAATTAGGTTAAATAAATTTAAAAGGCAAAATCCTTAATGTAATTAAATTAAATAAGTTTAAGAGTTAAATTATCCCTAATAAAAGTAATTTCATAAATTATAGGCTTTTAAAATTTTTGGGGGATTACACATATCCACACATCTTCTTACCTTTAGCTATGGTCAAGCAAAGTTGGACATATAACACTAGATTCATCTATCATTTTACGCATGTCTTCACTTAACACATAATAAGATCGTATTTTAACAAAAATAAAGCCTTATGTATGATTGTACCTTTACTAGAGTGGTTTTGGTCTCTAAGAAAGTATGAATCAGCCCTCCTCTTCCACTATCACCGGAACAATACCTAAAAAATTGGAATATACACAATTTAGGTTTTTTAATTTTCTTTTCTTTTTTTAAATGAATAAAGAGGAAACGAGGCTAAAGAAAACTCAAGGCGAGGCAAGGAGGTGGAGGTGAACAAATTAAATGGGGAAGAAAATTTGTGGGGCGATGATGCGGTGGCAGTAGTGGAGGCAGTTGATTTTTGGTGGAGAAAGGTGAGGGTTAGTAGTGTGGGGTCGAGGGTGGTGGAAACATTGGGACATGCTGGTGTAGGGGTGGTTAGTGGTGGTGGAGCTAGCGGTTGGCGGTGGCATAAAGTGGCACACATTCGAGAGGGAGAAGGAAAAAAGAGGGGGAGAGAAAGGGGGATATTGGGGGTGTTTGCACAAGCTAGAGCACCTATGTAGGGTGGTTGAGGCATGGTGGTGGCGAGGAGAGGGAAGAGTGGTCGGCGGTGGTGGCATTGGAAGGGTGTAGCCTGTAATGGTTGTAAGCTCTAGAGACTAGGATAAAGGAAGAAATAGGGGAAAGGGGGCTCTACAGATGTAGGTGGAGCATAAGCAGGGAAGAGGGGTGCACGGGAGGGCGGCTGGGCATCGATAGAGGTGGCATGACACTAGAGTGGGCTAGAAATGAGGAGCGAGAAAAAATAGGGGAGGGAGGTAGGTGGAGAGGAATCTCAATAGGGTATTTATATGTAGGGAAGATAGCTGAGGGAGTGGAAAAGATGACATGGGGCTTGGCATGCATGGCTGCAGGGAGGAGAGCGGATGGTTGAAGATAGTATGAAAAGGCAATGGGTGCAAATGTAGGTGGCTAGGTGCAGGACGTGTGGGGTCGCATGTTAGTGTGCATGATTGATATTGGGAAGGTGGGGAGGATGGGAGGCATGTAGGGCTAGGGATGGCAATGGGGCGGGTTGGGGACGGGGACTCCATCCCTATCCCCGAACCTGATAAGGAAAATAATCCCCGAACCCGACCCGATCCCCGTTATTTTTTTATCGGGGATTCCCCGACCCGATTTCCGCGGGGATCAAATCCCCGTACCCGACCCGATTCCCGATTTATTTTCCATCCCTGATTTATTCCCCGTTCTTAAAACCCGACCCGATCCCCGAAACCCGACTTTATACCCGATCTCCGATCCCATCCCCGATCCTCAAACTATTTTTTTATATTATATTTTTAATTTATATTCTATAAAAAATTATATTATATATATATATATAATTTTGGGGCGGGTTCGGGGATAGGGACCCCAGACCCGTCCCCGAAAAAATTCCCGTTAAGAACCCGAACCCGAACGGGGAATCCCCGACGGGGCTCCGAACTCGCGGGAAAAATTGCCATCCCTTTGTAGGGCGCAGGTTTAGGGGACGAAATGGAAGAAAGGATGATGGTGATGTGAAGAAAGAAAAAGGGAAAGAATAAAATAAAAGGAAAGAAAAGAAAAGAAAAATAAATGGTAAAAGGAGAGGAAGAAAGAAAAAGAAAAAAACTAGGTTAGGGAGCGACGCAATCTAGAGAAGAAGAAGAGAGAGAAAAAAAGGAAAAAGAATGAATGAATGAAGAAAAAAAGAAAAGTATAAAAAGAAGGAAAAATAAAAGGAAAGGAGAAAAAAGAGAAATTGTGGGATTTAGGTTACATTTTGGAGTAAATTTTGGCTTAGTGCCAATAATAAATAAATAAAATTAATATAAATTACCTATAAATTATTTTGGGCTCATTTATTAAAATAAAAAAGTCAAAATTAGGTTAAATTAATTCATTGATAATTAAATTTTAGAGTATTACAACAACACACGTATTAGGACATCTCCTAAGGGAAAATGTCATATTTCCTCTAAGAAAACCTTACTTTTATAATTTAAACATAATTTCTTTCCTATAATTCATATTATCACCAAATTTAATACCCGTCCTCAAAATATCATTGTTGATAGCATATCTAAAAATCAAGGTCTAACTCTAACATCTTACACATGTAGTAATAACCTACCTATAGGGTTTCTATTTATAAATTCCTACAAAATCCCAATTTCACAAATTAGGCATAAATTTTCTCATAAGACCCATATAAACATAAGACTTAATACATATTCAAAATTATAATATGACAAATATATCCAAAAATCAATGTCTAATTCCAACATTTTACACATGCGATAATGAATCTACCTTTAGGGTTATTATTCCCAATTTAAGTCATTTTATCATTTTATAGGACTTAGGTCATTCACAAGTAATAAAAATATTCCATATAATATATATAACCTATTTTAAATTAATTGACATATTAAACTACCAAAGATTTTATATTTCACCCATATTGACCAAATTGCCCTTAAGATAGCCAAAATGCCTTTATTTTCACAAAAAAAAACTACGAGTCCTAATATAAATTATCTTCAAATTCCAGTATATATCATCATGAAAATATTTGAACACATTAATTAATCACTTTCTATACCTGTTCAAACCAAGTTAACATACCACAGGGCATACTACACACTAAAGGTATCAAAATGAGATTTATTGCAACAATAGCATATAAGGTCATGGTCTTTACATATGCTCACTTTTTATATATTTGATAACACATCATAATATCATCAAATTATCCTTATAATCACATAAACCATGATTTTTCATATATGCAAAACTCTAGTTACAATGTGTATCATTATTGAAAGTGTCTCTGGTCTCTAATCAAGTATAACATAATATGCATCCTCACCATAAAAATACCTAAGAATCGATAATAATACAAAATTAAAACTCATGAAATCAAAAAAGGAAAAGCTAAGGCAAAAAATGGTGGAAATGGAGCAAAATAAAAGCAGATTGAGGCTTGCAAGGCTTGAATTGATTGCGAAAGAAGTTGGTGCAACGTCAACACTTAACACAACCAAGGGGCAGTGTCACTCCTTGAAATAGATAAGGTGATATGGCATGAGTTATTTATGTTGGATGGTTGTGCAGCATAAAGGCTCGGCGTTAGTAGGGGTTGTGTAACACAAGGTTGGGGCATTTTGGTGGAGGGTGCATCGTGAAGTAGAATTGAGTTTTAGAGCTAGGTGTGTCAGTATTTCGTGTAGCTAAGACTTATCAAGATAATTTTCTCACTCTATAGCTATCTTGGAGCATTAGGAGGTAAGGATTTTGTAGAGGTTCAAGGGCTGAAAATGGTAGATGGGCCACTAAAAAAGCATAAGGAAGCTAAGGGAAGGGAGAGGGAGTTTAGGGCGAGTTGTGAAAATGAAGTTAGATGGGAGAGAAGGGTGTAAGTGCGGAAAACATAAGGGGAAAAGGATAAGGAGAGGTTTTTGGCATGAGTTTGGTTTTGCAACATGGATCACGGGAGAAATGGAGTGGCACACTTTCTAACGATGCATGTTGTATTTTAGGGTGGAGGGTAGGTGGTTGGTGAAGTGGCAGTGCAAGTCTAGGAAGGGAAAGAAGGAATGAAAGGAAACCATGTGGGGAAGTGTTTGCATGGTCAAAGAGGGGGAAATAGGGAAGGAGTCTATTAGGATAGGGAAGAAGAAGATAAAGATATGAAAAAAAATAGAGAGAAAAAAAAGAAGGAAAATTATAAAAGAATATAGTTTAGGGTTATGGTTAGGGTTAGATTTATGTTTAATTTAGATAAGGAGTAAATGTTAAGAATAAATTTATCAAACATTTGGAATTACGGGGTAGGTCAGAATATAAATACACTATAATTAGAATTAGGATCAAGATTAGGGTCAAGGAATTAAGGTAATAAAAAATTATCAATTAACTAAAACTAGGAGTGAGTTAAAATATTAATTAATTTGGATTAGAATTAGATAAAAATTTGGGATATTACAACTATCCTTTGATGTCACGATATTACAAATCTAATAGTGAGTGAATTTGTAATATAATAGTGTTGAAGATGTTTCCAATAACCTCTTTAAAGATGCATGAGCACATCTCATCCTATTCAGAGCAATTATATATATATATGTGTGTGTGTGTGTGTGTGTGTGTGTGTGAAAATCATAAGTAATGAGTTAATGTAACACTAAATTATATTTCATACCTCTGTGTTATACCCTGGTAGAAAAATAAGACTTAATCGATCCAAACATAGATCATTTTTTTATATGGAATAGCTAAACCGTCTCTAGATAAGAAAGCATATTAGGCATGTTTATGTAATACGTCTCCAATGACAATAGCTACTCTTCATATATTTCATCATCTTTAGTATTAATCATGTTTTTCTGTTGGGTATAAAACTATGTGTAAATGTTTTACTATAAGCTTTCTTCCATTTCTCCTTTACGTTCTTATTTACATGAAATTTGTATAGTAAATGTTTTGAGGTCGGAATGACAAGTTCAATAGCTAAAATTAGTCAAAGTGTCTGATTGGTGAGAATGGTGGTTAAACGCATTGTAGGATCCATCAATGTCTTAAACTCCACAAGTACCCATTTGTAAATTTCTTCCTTTTTGGATGACATATAAGCAAATACAATTTTAAATTTTAATTGTGTTGATGTTAGTCCAACAATATCAAGTAAAGACATCCCACATCTATTTGTCTTATACGTGCAACACATTAATAGGACAAAATAAAATGCACATAAAATACTAATAGATATTGGTTTTACAAATAGAAACTTACTTATAATATCTAACTTGACTCACTTTGATGCCACTAAAAATAATAATTATCGACCAATATACTCATGGCATGCTGTGGTTGTTTGACTATCCATTTCATTCAATTTAATCTTCCATTGGACATTAAAAATATGTCTTTTTATATTCACGTTTTCCAAATACTTTTTATGAAAAAATAGGTGGATATATTATGGCTTGACATGACTTTTGATAAATTTTACTTCTTCTCTAGTTGAATTCCCTACAAAAGTATGCCCATCAAGAGTATTTGCTAAATCATGATTGTGTGTTCTATTATTAACAACTACTTCCTATCCTCCATTGGTATTTTCGGCATTGATGATCTTGAAAAGGAAATATAATTTCTTTGAAGAAGTATTTCATGAATTTTCATCCTCTATAGACCAAGTACATATGTATGTATGCCCTCATTCGCATCTTAGTGAGACCCTACCAACCCCTTTACCATTTCCTTCCCATAAACCTTTTATGAATAAAACCATCATTTAACTTCCACCAATAGTATACACTCACACCACAAGGTCATAACGATTATAAAATACTTGACTTGTAGTGAAAATATCTAATAATTGTAGCCCTTGAAAATCATTCCACACATTCTCTATTCTACAACCATATGAAATATAAGATAAAGATGATTGTATGGATAAGGAATGATTGAGAAGTGTGAGGCTGAGAGTGAGGGTATGCGTGAGGTTTTTACATTAGTCAGGGGGTTTTGCATGAGTTTTTCACATTGGGTTGAGGGTTCTACATGAGTTTGTTGCACTAGATTGGGGGGGTTGTGTGAGGCATTGACGTTGTGGGCAAAAGCTTATGTGAAGGTCTAAGATTTGGGAGGGTATGTGTGGGTAATTCACCTTGAAAGGGTGGTGCATAAATGCAACCATGCATTGTATGAGAAAATCATGTTCTTTATACTTGCTTGTATGATATCTTAATGTTGTCATGCATAGTTCTATGTAACTCCCAATCAAAAACCCAATTGATTGCGCAAAAAAAAATGCATGTCTTTGTCTATATTCAAGCTAATAATCTTTGATAAATTTTCTATGTCTTCATCTTTGTAATTAATAACTTTTTCTTCTATTTGTTTTTCATAAATTTGAGGGTTGGGTGTTGCTAAAAGGAAAGAAAGAGGAGGGAGGGTTGTGATAAAGGAAGGGAAAAGAAATGAACAAAGGAGGAAGGTCTAAAGATGGGAAAAGGTGTAAGAGGGACAGACAGGCATATAATTGTCAAACTAAAGGCTTTTGTTTTTCATATAACAATTATATTTTTTTCCTTAATAACAACACTAAAAAAATTCAAGCAAACTACTAGTAGTTTATATTAAGGAATTTTCAATTAGCATATGTATAATACTTATTAGATACATCCTACGCCCTGTTTCTACGTCAATAAATAAGAAGCACTATTTTTTAATATGTGAATAGTAAAAAAAGATAGATATTAATCATTACAATAGTCGACAGAATCACTTTATAAATGCACGTAATCATCGATATTGCAAATGAAATAACTATAAAAGTATACACAATCTGCCGTGATCACCATAAAATATATATTATAGTAATGCACATAATAATCCCTATAGAATGAAAACATATAGTGGTAGAAATAACTAGCATGAAAAATAGTAAAATTTTAGCGCAAAATGGTAAAGCAAAAACATATTTTTTTATGCATAAAAATATATATCAATATAGGTATATATTCACAGAGAAATATATATCGATCATTATAATATATATATATATATATATATATATATATTATTTCATAATCCTTGGATAAATAGACATTATATATTGGTAGATATAATCACTTTATATGTATACATAATCACCATATAAATTGATACAATTGCTACAATTGATCGCCTAATCATCATAAAAAATGATGAAATAAAAACATATTTTTTTACCTCAAAAATAATATCAATATATATATATATATATATATATATAGAGAGAGAGAGAGAGAGAGAGTTTTTATTTATTTATATCATAATTCCAGTAAAAATAGACATCACCGATATAGATTGTAAAATCACCTTAAAAAAAGTGAAAATTAGCAAATAAACGGTAAAACAAAAATATATTTTTAACGTCGGAAGTATATCAATTAGGGTATCTATTAATAAAGAGATATAAAATTATTTGTATGATATAATTTTTATTTATTTATTTTATAATCCATAAATTGATATTGATATAATTACCATAGTACATCATATAATCACCCCTAAAAATGAACTTTTAGCACACAAATGGCAAAACAAAAAATGCCTTTTTTTTTACATTAGAAGTTTGTAAATACGAGTATCTATTTATAAAAAATTACATAACTATTATTATGATATACTTTATTCATTTCATTATCCCTATAGAATTTAACATTATGGGTGGTAGACACAATCACCTTAAAAAGTGATATAATCACCACAATAGATCACAAAATCATTTATAAAAATGATAAAAATTTAACATATAAGTGATAAAATAATACATGTTTTTTAAACTTATAAGTATATCAATATACGCCTCTATTTGTATAGAAAAATATAACAATAATTGTGATATAATTTTATTTATTTATTTGATAATCCATATAGGAATAAGTATGACATAGTAGTAAACATAAGCATCGTATAGATATATATAATTACTATATAAGTCGATATAATTTTCATAATATATTACATAATCACCCTAAAAAATAGTAAAGTTTTAACATATAGATGGTAAAATAAAAATATATTTTTTTATGTCAAAAATATATTAATATGTGTATATATTTATAGCAAAAAACGATTATCATGATATAATTTTTATTTAATAGTCTAAATTAAAGATAAACTAATTATAAGAAACCTATGTTATATTTTACACCATGTGTAAGTGTGACCAAGTATATTATATAATCACCGTATAAATATATATAATCATCCACTGATATAACCGTTAAAATAAATTAAATACTATATATTCAGCCCAATAAAAACACGCTACCTCGTCAACTTTTGTGTAACTTCATACTACCGCGTATGTATAATAATTTGTCATGTATATAGACACTTGTTAAGCTTACCATTCATTCTTTGATGTTGTAAACCAAATTGTGTGTCCAATGAAATTTTCTAATTATTGTTTATGAGCACTTGTTAAATTTATTATAGCTATAAAGAAAAATAATGTTGCAAACCAACTTGTATATTTACAATTAATACGTTGGTTATCACGTTTTTGGCATCAAAATTCATTCTTAACAATTTTCTTAGGTCACCCGCTAGATAAATTGTTTCTTTATATGTATGTATTAACTTTTAGTTTACTGCTAGTCTATGTTGTCATATTTTTTGGTACATCTGTTTATAATATTATTTAATAATAGTGATAACTTCTCTATCAACTATTTATACTATGAATAGGCCCTTATGTTGTGTAGATATAGTGCAAATAAATTCGTGTCATCATTTTTATATATTTAATATAAATTTATGCTATTAATTACTTATATTACAACAAATAGATTTATAATACATTAATCATGCAATTATAAAAATCACTAACTACATAATAGAAAGATGTATTATTTTAAAATATTACATGCATTGCATGATATAAAAATTAGTGCAAGCAATGGTTTGTAAATTACATAATTAAAGTATGGTCTTTTAACATTTTCTTAATAAAAAGTTTATAAATATCATATATAGCGAAGATGTTCTAAAATACTTAGTTTTAGACCAAGAAGGTTGTTTTTACATAAAATGTTAGGACTAATATGATATATGCAAATTATCTTAGATAAATTCCATTAAGATACCCTTATATTTAGCCTAGTATGTATTCAGTGAGTACCTTATACTTCTAATAATTCTATTTAGTTATGCTGACCTAATTATTTGCCTTCCCTTTAATATTTAAGTGATGAAAATAAATCACCTTCCTAATTCCATCTAGGTATTCATAAGTACTTGCACAAATCATGAATCAACATGAGAAAGTATCTAAGTAAAATTACTAAGAATCCAAGTTACACGAATACTTGAAAAATACTACACAAGATACCAACTTATTTAAATAAAAGTTATCAAATTGTCTTTTATGAAAAAATAAAAAAGTGGTACTTTGTAAATGTAAAAATAAAAATACTAATTTTTATAGTTTGATCGATTCTTCAATCTCAATTTTCTTTTTATTTTCTTATTTGTATTATTATCATTAATAATAGTTAAATTATATTTAATAAATTAATCAATGAAATAAATATGTTGTAGAATGATGTAGTGTGACATATTTGTTTACGTACTTTAATATTTTACTTTCCTATAGACACTATGTAATAAATGGCTATAGAAGTTAATAATATTTTTATAACTTTTTTATGAAAAAAAAATTTTGTTAAATTATTTTGTCTAAACTAAATAAATAAATCGGATGAAAATGATATGGTTACTCAACAACCCTTAGGAAGTTGAAAGGTTGAACCCAAAATTAGAGTTGTGTGGATGTTTGCTTTGTTTTCTAAACTAATTAACTGTATAACTTTTACTATTTGACTCAAAATATTAATAGATTTGAGGCCCACAGTCTTTATCTTTCCATTTACTAATTAGTTAATATGTTATTGACACAAAAATAAAATAGTATGTACAAATTTTGTTACTATAATAAAAAAAATCGTGAAAAATAATTAAGAGTTCATTGTTGGTGAGTAATATTATATTATATACATATGATACCACACTTAATAAATAATCCAATTATTCATACATGAAATATCACATATCTGAATTTGAAATACCTTGCTTATTTTGAGAGTATCATACATTACTACAATTAAAAAATAAACTAGGTGTTCGTACGTGAAATATCATATATTTAGATTCTAAACCTCATGTTTATTTTAAGAGTATGCTAACCATTTTTTTAAATACAATTTTTACTACAATAACAATGAATTTATTCTTATGAAATTCATCTAAATCACTTGACTAAAAAATAAAAAACCACCACCCAACTCGTACAATTTGATCTAATACTAGGATGTACTATCTCAAGGCTTCATGTAACACCCAAAAAATTCATTACTGAAAAATTTCGTTTTATTTGAAAGAGTTAGCAGAAGCAAATTATAAAATCGTGAATTCTAGGGATATTACCGCCACACTTAGTACCAGACCGGTTCACTTCTACCGTTCCAGCACTAAGTGCTAAGGCTAAAAGTGTAAAACACAATTTACAATCCATTTTTAAATCAGAGTAGCGCATCAAATCATTTACAAGAATAAAATCCAACATCGATGGTTACTTTAACAACATTAACACTAAAACCATGAATTTAAAAGTGGATGAGAAAAACCACAACGATACAGGATAATTCCTTACTCTCTTTTCCGTGGCCCACTTGAGTAGCACCTGAAAAGACCTGCAAGGGACAATGCCCATTGAATAGGCAGGGGCCCCACGAAGGGAATCCCTTCAGTACTACGGTACTGAGTAACCCTTTAATACCATACTTAAAAACAGGCCCGCAATGCGGCACATAATGCAAGCTATAGACATATGTAATGAGAGATGCATACATAACAATCACATATATAACAAAGCTTTCACATATCAACAAGTTATAAGTTACGATCGATACTCTTGGGCCTTAAGCTATGTCATAGGGTAAAATCAATACATTCGGGCCTTAAGTCATTATTCCGTCATCATTCAATCAATCTCATATTTTATATCCATGTGAGTGCGAGAACCCCACTATTATAGCCGGTGGATCGGTCACTTATAGGGCAGAACGCCCCTTATTACTATTATATGCCGGTGGATCGGTCTCTAGGAAAAAACGCTCCCGGCCACTATTATTCGCCGGTGGACCAGTCTGGCCCCGACTCACATGGTGTTCCACTATAAGTGATTAGTATTTTTCCATAACTTTATTCACATGCATAACTGGTTTTATTGAGCTCGGGACCCCCACTATTTTAGCCGGTGGACCGGAATACGTATAATCATCATCCAGGACAAAACGCTCCCGGGCCACTATTATATCCGGTGGATCAGTACTCAAAATCACTTGCTAGGGCAACGCGCTCCTGGGCCACTATTATATCCAGTGGATCGGTACTCATAATCACTTGCCAGGGCAACACGCTCCTGGGCCAATATTATATCCGGTGGATCGATACTCATATCATAAATCATCTGAGCCCGACTCATTAATCTTTCACTTTTGTAATTAGTGTTTTTCCTTTCCTTAATCAACACAACAATTATATTTATTTGCCTCGGATAGGAGATCAAGAACCTGGGACACAAAGGTACACTAGCCGTACCGATACATAAAAGCTACTCAGTACCCTTCAACCACGAACTCAGGGACGCAAATGTACCCTGGTCGTACTGGTGCATAAAGCTACTCAGTACCCTATCGACAAGGACACCTAATCCATAAGTATGCATACCCCCTAACTAGGTCCATAGAGCTATATAGAGTAAGATATAGGGTCTGGTTGGGGTACAAAGGCACACCAGCAAATACTAGAATAATCGTGGACTAAACCACGTCTTTAGGGTAGCGACCCCTAAAGAGTCACCATTTCCGATCTCGAGGTCTTCCACTTTAAGTATTAGTATCTTAATTAAAGTGATCACGAAAAGCACAATGATCAGATACTTATTCACTTCCAATCGTTTTGATATCATTAGTCGTTTCTTATTCAGGCGGTTATCGAAGATAATACAGAGAAGTCATTAATGCCATCATAATTCCATTCTAATTCTGAATTATGATTCGTTCTCGTGATACTTACTAATTATCAAATACTCTTACCTTACTAATTAACATTATTTGAATCATATTATGAAATTCTACAATCACAACGACATGTTAGGTACAAATTACTTATTTACCCCTTACTTATATAATTGCTAAGTCATCAATTTATTACTTGACAAATTACCATATTACCCTTTAGGTTGCATAATTACCAAATTACCCCCTATCCAACTTAGGTTACCAAGTTATCTCCTACACTTTTTAGATCACCATTCACCCCTCATAATCGATATACTTAACATGTCTCCCATTTGGTTGGTTAGATTACCAAATTGCCCTTTTCTTTTACTACAATCCAGAACTTGCCCTTTAGTGAATAAATTACTAAATTACCCATCTTTGCTATCATGATTACCAATTTGCCCCTTTAGTAGGTTAAATAATTACTAACTTACCCTTTAGTCGGTTAAATTACCAAATCGCCCTTATCCATTATCAAAATTACCGAATTACCCCTTCTCAATTATTATCACTGCCATTTTACCCTTCTAAATTATTATAATTACCATTTTACCCTTTTCAACTATCATAAATCCGAAATTACCCTTCTTCATAATTACAATTATTAATTTACCCTTCTTTAGAATTATAATTACCAATTTACCCTTCTCCATATTTATAATTATTAATTTACCCTTCTTCATTTTTGTAATTACTATATTACCCTTCTCCATTATTAAAATTACCATAATGCCCTTTAATTGGTTAATTTACCAAATTACCCTTCTATATTATCATAATTATCCAATTACCCATTTTTAGTCATAATTTAATTACCAATTTATTCTTCGCTGTTATCATTATTACTAAGTTACCCTTTACTTCCAAATTTGCCATAAACATCCTTTTGTTTACAAAATTACCCTTCTACCCCTTATTTCCAAATTGCCATAATATCATTTTATTTATTAAAATTACCATTTTGCCCCATACATCCAATTTTACCATATTACCCTTTTGCTTGCAAATTACCACAATACCCTCCTTCATTCAAAATTACTATTTTACCCCTTACTTTCAAAATTGCCATTCTTGCCACTTACTTATAAAATTACTATATTGCCCTTTGACTCCAAAATTACCACTTTACCCTTTTATCCAAAAATTACCATAATGCCCCTTTACTTATAAAATTATCATTTTTCCATTTAATCATAAAATTACCATATTGTTCTTTTGCCTCAAAAATTACCATAATACCCTTCTCTCTCGCAACTTATAATTTTATCCTTTTACTTATAAAATTATCAATTCACCCCTTTCCTTTGAAATTACCAAAATACCCTTTTTCTTACAACTTACAATTTTACCCATTTCTTTCAAAATTACCAAAATACCCTTTTACTACAAAATTTCCAAAATACCCTTTTCACTTATAAAATTTCCACTTAACCCCTTTATTACGCCACTTTTATGAATTTACCACCACTACATAAAATACTAATATTAGCACTTCATTCTTATCATTTAACTCCACCAACTTGTCATTACTCAACATAATACTCATTAGCAACTACATATATTAGATCACATACTTCATAAGCATATAATTAAAATACCCTTAGACAATAATATCATTCATGCATCAGCAACATAATACATCATAGACAATCATTTAACATTTCCATCAAATATCAAACTCATTCCTTACGTATCATCTCTACACATGGCACAAAAGCTATCATCATTTTCTTTTATTTTCTTTTTATCCATCAATATAACCAACCATATACATCATACTAGGCAACACAAAACATGCATGAAATCATACTAAAATCTCTAATGTGCTAGCATATGTTTTTCCCTGCATTTAAGGGAGGTTTAACGATTACCTTAATCCCGTAAAAATCAAACCTTACCGGTATCCTGGTTAAGGATTCAAGGCTCAATTAACAACTCAACACCTAAAAAAAATATCAATCATTATTATATTAGAAATAAGAAATTAAAAGGATAAAACTTTATAAAAATTTATTTAATAATAAAATACTTTAATTAATTATTAAGATACCTCAAAATTTAGACAAATGCATTCCAAATCAAAGGGGAGCTCACGCTGCATGAACAACGTGAGTCATATGCAGATTAAGGGGGAGAAATGGGTTCGAAGGGGGTGAGATAGAAGGGAGGGGAGATGGCTCAGTTTGGGGTCTTTAGGCTAGAAAAGGAGGTAGATGGGGGAGGATTGGAGGCAAGGTAAGGGTGCAGGAGTGAAGAGGGGGTGTAGGTGGAGGCTAAGGATAGGTTGTTGGCAGCCAAAGGGGGCGAAGACGGCGGCGGCGAGGCGGTGAAGATGGCTGCCGAGGTGGGTCGAGGTGGAGAGGCTGAGAAGGAAGGAAAAGAGGAAGCAAAAATGAAGGGGTCCGAGGACTTGTTTTGGCCAACCAATGTATGGGGATCGTAGAGGGGGTTGCAGGGTGTCGAATGATGGGTTTGGTGGTGGCTAGTGGCAGAGCTAGGGCTTCTGCATGGTGTCTCGGGACACCACGGAGCCCTGGCTGGAATATAAAATTTTTTCTTGATTTTTAGATATTATATATATATAATACTTGTAGGACACCATATAAAACGATTAAAATTGACGAGCGGTAAGGTAGGTGGGGTTCCCGTGTATTGTTGCCCGGACGTCATAGGTTCAAGTCTCGTGGTCGTTTTGTTTTGAATTTTTGTCACACCATCAAAACGACGTCGTTTTGATGTCCCCCCAAACCCTTACCCTTCTTGGCCTTCTCTTCGAGTCTTCGACCGTTGCTATGCCACTGGCTTCGACGTTCGACCCTCCCATTATCTCGAGACCAGACCACTCTAGTGAAGCACGCACACCGCTAGCTTGGACAACACTGGAGCTCGTCGTTTCTGCCGCTGCCATTTCTTCTTCTTCCAGCGGCTGCCTCTGTATGGTGCGGTGCAGGCCGCCACCGTGCAGCTGTTGATTGTAGAGTAGTTGCTTTGCCACTGGCCACCACCACTGCGCCTGGCGCTGCCGCTGCCTTCCGCCTCTATCTGCCATCTCGACTGCCGTAGTCGGAGCCACTGTAGTCTGTGTCTGTAGATTGTTGTGCCTAGCTGTGATGCACGGAAACGGCACTTAGGTGCCGTTTCTCGTCCCGGAAACTTCTCGGAAACTTCTTCGAATTAAAATTTATATTAAAATTATTTAATTAATATTTTAATTAAAAATATATTATTTAATTAATTTTTTTATTAAAAAAATATTATTATTAGTTAAAATTAATTTTATTTTTATCTCTAAATTTTAATAAATTTAATCTATTTTTTAAAAATATATATATAATTTTTTTAACGTTTCCTGTCGTCCCCGTTTCTTAAATTTTTAAAAAATGATGTTTCCGCGTTTCGTCCCGTCCCCGTTTCCGTGCATCACTGGTGCCTAGTTGCCTTGCCTTCTTCAATCGAGCCAGTCCACACTCCACAGTTGGCCCTACGCCCCTACCCACCAGGCACCGGTGTGCCACCACAGTCGACATTAAGGTAAAATTTTATTTTGTTAAATTATTTATCATCAATTATTTATGTAATTAGGTAAAATTTAAGTTAATTTTTAGTTTGCTAAATTATTTATCATAAATTTATAAATTTGTGAAATTGATGCAGTATTAATTGATTATATTTATTGTATTAATTGATTATATTTGTTGTATTAATTGATTGTATTTTTTAGTATATAGAAATTCTAATTTATCTTATTAATGTAGAAAATATAAATTGGCTTATTAATTAGGTAGAAATCAAAAATTAGTTTGTAGAAATTAATTTTTTTAGTTTATAGAAATTTTAATTTATCTTATTAATATAGAAAATAGAAATTGGCTTATTAATTAGGTAGAAATCAAAAATTAGTTTGTAGAAATTAATTTTTTTAGTTTATAGAAATTTTAATTTATCTTATTAATGTAGAAAATAGAAATTGGCTTATTAATTAGGTAGAAATCATAATTAGTTTGTAGAAATCAAATTTTTTAGATTATAGAAATTCTAATTTATCTTATTAATGTAGAAAATAGAAATTGGTTTATTAATTAGGTAGAAATCAAAATTAGTTTGTAGAAATCAAATTTTTTAGTTTATAGAAATTCTAATTTATCTTATTAGCGTAGTAAATAGAAATTGGCTTATTAATTAGGTAGAAATCAAAATTAGTTTGTAGAAATCAAATTTTTTAGATTTATAGATTGAAGTGTTTAATTTATTAGTTAGTTTTTAAATTAGTTTGTTCTAAAATTATATTATCAATTAAGTTTTAGTAAATTCCTTAGTTAATTCATTAAATTGTTTAATATCTTAATTTATGATGCAACGATACTTTTCAAGCTAGCCTAAAAATAGCCACAATAAATCTAAATCTATTAATCAAGTTGTGTTATCAATTTTCAAAAATTTTGACAAATTTATTTAAGCACCTACAAATATTATATTATTTCAATATCTATTTTAGTATATTATTTACCGAATAAATATACTAGGGACACCATGGATCCAAAACTCTGGCTCCGCCACTGGTGGCGGCATAGGCTGCCGGACGGCGGAGGAAGGAGTGGTTGCAGGTGGCTTGCCGATAAGGGAGAAAAGTGAGGAGGAAAAGAAGAGGGGGAGAAAGGAGGAAGTGCAGGGGGCTAGAGGGGGTGGCGTAATGGTGTAGGGCAGTAGGAGATGGTGGCAGAAGGCGGCGCAGGGGGTTTAGTGCGGCGGTGTAAGCGGCGGAGGGTGGTGGTGGTGCAAAAACAAGGAAAAATGGGGAAAAATGAAGGAGAGAAGAGGGAGCTCGGGGAAGGAGAAGGGGGCTCGAAAATAGGGCAGAAAGGAGGCTGGAGAGATGAAGAAAAAGAAGAGGGAGAAGAGAGGGGGTAGGTGGCTGGTCGGCGAGAGGACGGAGGGTGGCAGGGATGTTGGTTGGCAGGGAAAAGGGAGGGAAGAAGAAGGAAAGGAAGATAGGGATGCTGGGGTTAGTTTGGTTCGAATTAGGAAAGAAAATGATTGGGAAGGGAGAGGGAGTAGCAGGGAGGCAGGTGGTGGCAGGGTATGGTAGTTGCAGGCGGCCGGTGTGCTCAACCATGGCAGAGAAGATGCTGGTCGGGCGTGGAAGAAGAGAGAAAGGAGGGGGGTGCGAACGGCTGGACCAGCGCAGGAAAGAGGAGTAAGTCGGCCGGTCTGGAAAAAAAGAAGAAAGGAGGGTGGCTGAGCTCGACGTGCGTGGGAGGAGGAGAAGAAACGGGCCTTCGGCCCAGGCGCGCAGGGAAGGGGAAGAACAAGCCGGTGCAGGCGGCTCAAGGAGGAGAAAAAAAGGAAAAAGAAGAGAAGAAAAGGTAAAAGGGGAAAAGGGTAAAAAAGGGGAAATGAAAAAATAGGAAAAATAAAATAAAATAATTTATAAAATCATAAAATGTAATATTCTTGATAAATTATTTAATTTAATAATTTAATTCATTATAATCTAATATATTAGTTTAAAAAGGATAAAGTTAGTAAAATATTAGTTTGGAAAATTATTTAAATAAAAATAGCATGATAAAATAACAAAATATCTATTTTAATTTACTAAATATTCCCGTCCAAATTTATATACTCAAAAATCCATAAATTAATTAAATTAAATAATTTTAAAAAGCTAATTTATTTCAAATAAAAGCTATTTATTAAATTATTGGTTTTCTAGATTTTTGGGGGATTATACTTCATAGAATGACTATTTACTTGCATACATAAACTATATTTATTTTAGTTAAGAAATAATTAAAATATCAATACATAAAATATTATATAACTTTTTGTGTGTGTGTCTATATATATATAGAAGATACTCCAAGTGTTTATTTTAAGAGTATGCCAACCAAATTTATTTTTACGAAACTTACTATAATAATAATAATGAATTTAGTCATAAGAAATTCATCTAAACCACATATATATATAAAAAAACAACCATCCAACTCCCTAATAAAGTTAGAATTTGATCTAATACTAGGATATATTGTCTAAGATTTTATAGGATGACTATTTATCTATTTACATAAAAATTCATTATTTTATTTAAGAAATAACTAAAATATTTTATCATATATATATACACATATATAACTAGAAGATAATTTAAATGTACAAAGTTTTTACCCATTTATTTGGGAATGTATTTTTAATTTCAACTAAATGACCTATTATTTATTTAAGAGTATGTTACAAAATTTACTATAATAATAACAATAAAGTTAGTTTTAAGAAATTCATCTAAACCGCTTATTAAAAAAAAGCCATTGAACTTCCTAATAAAGGTATAATTTGATCTGATACTAGGATTTGTTGTCTAAGATTTTATAAAATAACAATTTACCTACTTACATAAAAATTTATTATTTTAGTTAAGAAATAACTCAAATATTTTATCATATATATGACTAGAAGATACTTTAAATGTACGAAATTTTTATCCATTTATTTGTGGGTGTATTTTTAATTTCATCTAAATAACCTATTATTTATACAAGTAAAATTTTAGAAATTTAAAACTTCAAGCTCTAGAAAATACTTCAAATATATTGGGTTTTTACCTATTTATTTATTCAAGTGAATTTTAGAAATTAAAAACTTCAATCTGTGGCTGCTGGGATTCGAGCCCAGGTCTCCACGGCCACAACGTGGAATTCTAACCACTAAACTACAGCCACTGCGACGATGGCTTGTGTTTGTGTTAGGATATAATAAATTTATTCACGCGTTTCCTTTACAACTCACAATGCATCTTTGCTCGTCGCAAGACCAGCGGCTGAGACATCGGAGTAGCTCATCCGAGTGTCTCCAAGCAGAAAGGAATCAGTCATGCTCGCCTTAGCTGCCGGCCAGCCCGCATTTTGCTGTATTCTGACGATTCTCTCTATCCTCATTTGTTTCTGTAGCTCCTCTGCTCCCACCTTCATATGGCCGCTGCCGTCAGAACTCACTTCCGGCAACGATACCCTCACCGTCGATCCCGACCTTTCTTTATCTTTCTCCGGCAATTCTGCTATAGTCAGTGGTGCCTTTTATAGGTACAAGAGGATTATCTTTAAGCACTCATCTAGTCCTAAGGTTTCCAGAATTGGAATGATAGGAAGGAGCAGCGAGACATTGTTTGATATCAGTGTGCTTGAAGTTATTGTTCAGTCCGAAAGCGATGAGGTAATTTCAATGCAATTGATTATTTTAGTTGCGTGATTTTCAATTTCGAATTTGATTATAAAATTGACGTCTATCAGCTTCAACTCGGAGTTGACGAGAGCTATTCCTTGCGCGTTGGGACGAGAGAGAGCCGCTCGATTGTCGGTGTGGCCAGAATTGAGGTAAAAGTCGGTGTAATTCTTGTTGCCTTCTGAATATTGTCGCTCTATTCAGCTGGATGCGTTAGCTACTTGTTACTGAAGGCTGACTTTTGATACCCTGAACGAGTGCCATTAGGGTATCGTTTGAAAACATATTCCTAGCTTGATGATTATTGATTTGTGAACTGAGCATTTTTACGGTACTAGATATATTGGTTGATCAGTGCCTCTGCTTGTTTGCAGGCAAACACGGTGTATGGTGCATTGCGTGGGTTTGAGGTATGAGAGCAATGATGCATTCCTGAAAATCTGATACTTAAGAAAATAGAAATATAAATCAAGTCCACTTCAAGAATAATGGGTCAATCCACGATCATTTTATGCAATTTACACTTGCTAGGAAACAGATCATTGTCTACATTGATGATCACATAGCTGGCTTTGAGGCTTATAAGGCACCACTTAATTTGATCAGTATCAAGAAATCAAATGTTGAATATAAATGTTATCCTCTTCAAAATGGTGATTTTTAGGTGCTTTAAGCCTTTAGCTAATATAATTCCTGAGCTATAGACTTTAGTTTTGAGTAATATTGTGCTTCCTAAATCCTAAGTAATCAGGTAGTTATTATCTGTATATCTGGTCTAGATATCTCATTATCACATATTGAACATACATGTGCATTTTGCCTGGTTTATGGGTATTAAAATTGTGAAAAAAATAAATAGTCTTTCAATACCTGTTTAAATTCTTTTACTTTTTACGGTCCTCTCAGTTTCTTACTAGACCTTTCAGTCTTCAATCTAGTTAGGCATTCTCCTTTATTAACATGCTGGTAAAGTCATCGTTATCACAAGGTTGTGTGCATGCAATTCACCACCTATAGTTTATTTCTGTCTTTTGTCAAATGTTTGAGATTTAAATGATACACAATTGGATCTACCTGTTTGTTTTTGCACAAGCTACCTAATTTCGAGCTGATTTCAGTATATCATGTGTTTCTTCCCTCTATATTTATTGCAGACATTCAGCCAACTATGTGTTTTTGGTTATGGAGCTAAAACTGTACAAATATCAAAGGCTCCTTGGTACATTAAGGACAAACCAAGATTTATATATCGCGGGCTTCTTCTTGGTATATAACCTTAATTTGCTAGTATTATGTGGGATGAATTTTAGCTTATTTCTTTGGTATAAATGCCTAACCCATGTAGCTTTACTGTAGATACATCCAGACATTATCTGCCAATAAACGTAATCAAGCAAGTGATTGATTCTATGTCATACGCTAAACTCGTGAGTTTGTGCTCTTGCAACCATTCAACCTTCAAGTCAAATAGTAATATTCACATGAAGCTGTGCGTTACGACTTGTGATAATTCTGACCTTGGATTTTCGATCAGTAGAATGTTCTTCATTGGCATATCATAGATGAGGAGTCTTTCCCTCTAGAGGTACCTACATATCCATATTTGTGGAAGGGTGCCTACTCAAAGTGGGAGCGATACTCAGTTGAAGACGCTTATGATATTGTCGAGTAAGAGTCACTTATCCCCCTTCCACTTCTATCTTCATTTTTACTCTGTATTGGTTTATTGGTAAAACCTTGAACTTCATAATGAAAATATATAATATAATTATGTATTTATGTCTTGATGTCTTGTTGAATATAATGAAGAACGCATTTGCTAATGGGAATCCTTGTGTGAAAGATTGGTGCATATATGTAGAAATCTTAATGCTTGATAACTGGACACCATGTGCTTGCCAACGCCTTTTCCAAACTGATAAAAGTATTCTTCCATAAATGTATAGATTTTTGCTTTGTGCATCATGATTGGATATGAGTTGTATAGATGGTTTGTGTTGATGGGTACGTTTTAGAGGTAGTTAAAAAAGGGCTCAAGGTTAAGTAAAAAAATTATGGGTTAATAATTGGCTAATTGCAAAATCATAGGGACTTGGTTTGTTTTAAAGCATTCAATAGGGCCTTGGCTTAACTTCTACATTCCTTTGCCATTACTCTATGGGGTTTGGGTGCATGCATAATTCAAAGGAGTAGCAAGACTGTTTTTAAATTTTTCCAAAAAGAAAAAGAAAAAAAAATGTTCCTATTTCCCTCAATAGGCATCTTAAAAGTTAAAAGCCTATACTATGGACATCTACACCTAGGTTTGGCTCGGGAAATCAATTCATTGATAAAATGATGCATATCGACTTTTTGTAGATACATGCTTTAACCATTTTTAGTTACCTGTTGGAAAATACTTCATTTTAGACTAGTTACTTCTATACAATGTATGAGGTACCCACAAATAGCTTATCTTATGTTTGTGAGTGTGGCTCTATTATATGATCTTTCTTCTTCATAGGGAGAAAAAAGAAGGTTAAAATGTAAGCTAACACAATTTCTTTATTCGATTGGATTTTGTGATAAAGATGTTGTCTATTCTTCATTATGCATGTGCTTTTACACACTTTGAAGCATCTCTTTATAAACAACATTTTCTGTTGTATTTGAGTCTTCTCTAGCATCGTCACTTAATAATAATTACAGAAGAGTAGGATTTGTGACACTCGATACGTTAGTTTGCATGTGATAATAGTCTTGAATTTTAGCAATGAAACGAACCCCATCCTTAATTATTATTATTTTTCCAAATATATCGGGTATGAAATAGATGTTACTGTTTGTCAAATAATTTGTTACCAAATATTCTGTAATAGATAAGATAGAAGCCCCACTTGGCATAAATATAGTTCCGTGTGTTGCTGGACCTATCATGACATTAGGATTTGCATGCATGATTTTAAAACTTCTCATATGCTTATGATTAATAATATAGATTAGTATTTGCTGCTTAAGTTAGTTGGTGTTAGTCGTAATGGAGAAAAGAATCTGTCGTAATTTTGTCTAATTCAATTGTGAGCATAGTACATGTGTGTATCTATATATATATAGCTTTGGAGAGGTTAGGGCGTGGAAGTAAAAAGGATTACTTAGGTAAATAATAGACCTATAATTAAGCTGATTCCTAATTTGACTAACGACCATAATTATAGCCTACAAGCAGCCTATAATCTTGTAATAATACTAGTTTGACTTCTGACCATAATCATAGCATATTATTAGCCTATAATCCTATAACACTACCTCTCAAGTGTCAATCATGCCCATCTTGTTGTAGATTTAAGAAACCTGAGCTCCACTAAGACCTTTTGTAAAGATATCCCCAAGCTGATCTCCGGCCTTCGCATATGCCGTAGAAATTAAATTTTGTTGTATTTACTCACAAACAAAGTGATAGTCAATCTCAACGTGCTTTATTCATTCATGAGATACTGGATTTGAAGCAATGTGAATCGCAACTTGGTTATCACACTATAGCTTTGCTGAGTTAAGACCTTAAAACCAACTTTAGTCATGAGTTGAGAAACCCATAAGATCTCACAAGAGGCTCTATATACTGCACTAGATCGTGACGGCACACTTGGCTTTTTTAATTTTCCATGAGATTAGATTACCACCAACAAAAACACAATAGCCAGTCATGGATTTTTCGATCAATCTTGAAACTTAACCAATATGCATCACAATTCACAAAAGCATTTAATATTATTGTGGCCATGATTCTGATAAAGTATCCCACGTCTTGGAGCTCCCTTAGATTTGTTCTAAAGCTTCCTAATAATTTATTGTAGGAGAGGACTTGAATTGACTTACAATACTAACCGAATAAACAATAGTTGGTTGAGTTACCATGAGGTTGTTGAACTTCCCAACTAATCTTCTATATCTTCATTCTGGATCATCAATAATGATGCCATCCCTGGTGAGTTGCTAGTCAGGAAGCATTGGAGTATTGCATGGTTCGACTCCAAGTTTTCCAACTTTAGTTCAAGAACATATTTCCTCTGAGATTGGATGATACCTTGTTTTCTTATCACCTCAACCCCCAAGAAGTACTCTAGGTGCTTTAAATATTTAGTATTAAATTGACTTTACGAGAAGGATTTCAAGGATGAGATTTCTTTTGCATCATTCCTAGTGATAGCAATATCATCGCCATACACAACAAGGAGAATGATACCAGATGTGGATTGCTTATATAAGATAGTATGATCAAATTTTCTCTTCTTCTTATTGAATTTGCCAAACCAAGCTCAAGGACTCTATTTTAGTCCATTTAAAAATTTTAGAAGATAATGAACTTTGCTAAACTCCCCTTGAGCAACAAACCCTGATGGTTGCTCCATATAAACCTCCTCGAGAAGGTTACCATGTAGGAAAGCGTTTTTAATATCAAGCTGGTAAAGCGGACAATTCTAGATAGTCGCTAATGAAATACATAAACGAAATGAAGTGAGTTTAGCCATAGGGGAAAAAGTATCAGAGTAGCCCTCGCCGTATGTTTGGGCATAGCTAGAAGAGCCTTGAGGCGAGCTTCTGAGCCATCGAAGTTAAATTTAATCGACCCACTTACATCTAATTGCCTTCTTACAAGCAGGTAAATCAACCAGAGCCCAAGTACCATTTTCAATAAGTGCATTTATTTCCTCAAGCATGGATTACACCACCTAGAACAGGGCAAGGCTTGGCAAATAGTTATGGGTATATCTACAAAATCAAGAGAGGCGGCAAACAAGGACAAATTAGAGGATAAACCATTTTAGGAAACATAAGAGAAAATTAGACAAGTGCGTTTCGAAGTGCAATGGATAAACTCGATGTTGGATTAGATGACAACGAAGATACTAGGGCCGATTCGAGAGTAGGAGGGCGGCGGCTAGAAAAAACTTGAGCAATAGCAGGTGATGACAATGGTGGCGGCTGTGGTAGGGTGATGGGAATAAGGTTAGGGTGAGTAATATAATAAACTAGTTGATGTTCATCTACTAGAGGATCCACATTTGTCTATGGAGTTGTAAAAAAAGGAAGGTGTTCATGAAAGGTAATGTCTCTCGACATAAGATATCTATTCAAAGCGGGATGAAATCACCTATACCCTTTCTAGAGACGAGAGTATCTTAGAAAAAACACATTTTAAAGATTTGGGGTCTACTTTGGAAAATTGTGGTTGCGCATCCTGAAGAAAACACGAACGCCCGAATATGTAAGGTTCAACAAATAACAAAGATTTATTAGGAAGCTATACTTGTTACGAAATCAAATAATTCAAAATAGATAGATGAGGCCATCTGATTAATGAGAAAACATGATGTAGAAACCGCATAAGCCCAAGACTGTTTGGAAAGATGTGTTTAGAATGAAGGAGGCTTAGTTGTATTGAGAAGGTGTCTATTTTTTTTTTCCTAAGCTACCTCATTTTGAGATGGGTTATCAACACAAGAGGATTGACGAAGAATTCCATTTTGAGCCATGTAAATCTGAAAAAAACCTAAAAGTATTATTTGGCATTATCACTTCGTAGATTTTGTATAGAGACATTATACTGGGTATTTATTTCAGCATAAAAGGTTTTAACATGGAAAACAATTTAGTAAAGCCAAGACATATGAGAAAAATTAACTACAAAGGTGACAAATGCTGAAAACCGGTCTTAGACAAAATGGGACAAGGTCCCCAAACAATTAATGAACTAACCCAAAGGCATGGCTAGCCCTTTTATTGACTCAAGGAACAAACGATAAGCAATGGTGTTTTGCAAACCTACAAGACTCGTAATCTAGAGAAGATAAATCATGAAGCCGTGGACATATCATCTTTATGCAACAATGGATAGGGCGGTTGATGACCCAAATCAAGCCAAACCCATCTTAGCTTGAGCTTAGCTTGTTTAGTTTTTTGAAGGCTTGAGCTTGGCTCAAATTCGAAAAGCGCCAAATGAGTCTGGCTTGAGCTTAGCTCAGAAAGACTCTTGAGCTATTATTTGGTGTGGCTTGTTTTACATAAATGAGCCAAATCGTCTATTTTAGTGGATTCAATTTGTTAAACTATGTGGCTCATTTGAAAGTTAAACCAAGTTAACTCTTTTAAGTATTTGGCTTGATTAACGGCTTATTTGAGTATTTGACTCGTTTATTAAATAAGTTCTATACAAATAAGCCGAGCCTATAAACAAGTTAACAAAAGTGCCGACCTCAAGCTGAATTTGAATCGGCTTGTGAGCATACGAGCCGAGCCAACCATGGCTAGAGCTTGAATTGTTTACTTAAACAAACTAATGATGGATTTCCTCTCAATTCGTTAACAACCCCGATGATGGATGTCCTAATCGACAATGAATTATGAATTAATAATTTGTCTTCTCAGTTTTTTACGGGAGAAGAGAAACACCAAATACTCAATTTCAATGGAATTACAAATTTACAAAAATTATTGAGCATCAATCCTTAGCCATTCGATATGTGGCTCAGATTCTTGAGGAGGGTCCTTACTAAGATGATCATCTTGAGAGATACTTTGTTGATACAAGCAAATGGTTTTACTTCATTCTATATAATTAGTTCCATTTATTTGTGATCAATAATTTTAGACAACATTGGAATGACATTGGGAATCGAATACTTGTGTTCATCTACCATAACTCACAACTCACAAGACATAGGGAACAGATACGAGAAAGAGTAAAAACGAGTCACTTTCTGGGCAAACAACCACCACTGGAGCACTAACTAGGCGGCAACAAGAGATGGGTAGAGGGTTGGTCAAGACGACTTAGATCTCTACAGAGAGTCTGGCTATGGGACTTTGTGGGTAGGTCGAACTTAGACTTCTGATACCCCTGGTAGCGCTGGCCAGAAGCAAACTTGGTGATTGCAACTGCTGCACATTAGGGCAGCATAAGAGAGGATCAGAGAGTCTCCGTCTCCGATACCATGTTAGTCGTATTAGAGAAAAGAATTTGTCGTAATTCTGTCTTATTCAATTGTGAGTACATTATACATATAGCTTTTGGAGTGGCTAGACGCAGAAGGTAAGCAGGATTACTTAGGTAAATAATAAACCTCTTGTAGAAAAGATCAGGTAATATCCAGCATTTAGCTGTATATTAGGAGTATAAAGTCCCAGGCAGTTTGGCAGAATGAATGCAGGATATTAGGAGTTGTTGCTTACTAATTTCTAGGATCTGTTACTTCCTATTTATTAGGAATTTGTTAGGGTATACGTGCTCCCCTCTTCTGCCTATTTATGTACCCATCCAGTCTTATTACAAAGTAGAGTAAAAAGAATAAAAGGAGAGTATGATAAAACTCTCATCCTCCCAAATCACCTATAATTAGCCTATAATCCTGTAATACTAATTTGACTACTGACCATAATTATAACATATGATCAACTTATAATCCAGTTTAATTTAGACATACCGGTAACTGTGTTTAATTCATGAATTCTTTTGCCTGATTTTGTGAATGATGTGTTGATTCTCGGCATTGTTATATGTGGTGTAATTTCATTCTAGATTGCGAAGGCCATAAGACTAAGTAGGGAATGAACTTGCATAAGAGAAATTTGGCTATTGTTTTTCAATGGCTTTTGATCTTCATATTTATAATGGTACATTTTTTTGCAGCATTTGTATCATGATCAAGTTTTAATATTCTTTGTTAGTTGTGTATAAGTAGGTAGTGATTGAAACTGTTCCAACTTTGTTTACCTTTCATTTGTTATTTGAACTGTTTTGGCTGCGTTGACTATGTAATTAATAGTTTTCTGCCCTATGCTTTTGTGTTTTAATTTTACGGTTTTGCTAACAATAGCCCTAAGGCTATTGATAAGCATTTAATTTTTTTCACAAAATAGTATTAATTTGGGAATGCATGCCAAATACACATGTGGGGAAGTGCTATTAAATTATAATCATTTCTTTTTTTAGTTTCTTAACCATAGCACTTAGGGCTATTGTTAGCATTTTTTAAAATTTTATTATTGGGTTTATGTATATGTTAAACTGAATATGTATATTATTTTGCTTACCACGATGAAGTTAAAATTTTGATTAGCTGTGTTAAAGTGGAAAGTGATGGAAACTGTTTTGACTACTTTATGCTATATACTTGTGAGTTGTGACTCTTCCAATTTGTCTTTATAATTATAAATCATGGGATTAATGGCCATCTTCAATTCAGCTGTTGGTAAATTATGATAATATGTCTGCTTAAATGTTTCTGAATACGGTGATGCTTTGGGTGGTTGCTTGGTTCTTGCTATTATATGTTATTATCATAGATTGTGATGAAATATGAGTAACATTCCTTGCTCCCAAGGAATATTAAAATATCAATAATTTATTGTAAAATGGAAAATAATAAACTAGCCCATAAATCCAACTAGGCCCAACAAGGGTCATATCTTGAAACTGAGTATTATCAATTTAACCCCAACTATGGGCTAGAAAATTGAAGCATATATTTAGACTCTTAGGAGCTGGTTAAAATCTTGAGCAGGCTCTGAATTACCATCAGAATTCCTAATTAGAATTCTAGTCCTAGCATGTCTGTTTTTTAAGTTTCAAACAGGGCCGGCCATTTTCCCTCTGGGTAGTTGTATCTCTGATATCCATATTTGAATAGTTATTAAGAAGCTTTCCATTTTCTTTGCCTTCACCTTCAATTTGGGTCTCTAATCAAATTTACATGATTTTCCTAACTATTTTCCATTCATTGCTTTGGTTTTTGGATAATTTGCAGTTACTTATTATGCCATTTTCTTTTTCATGTTTCTTTGATGACATTAATCAAGGTTTGCCAAGAGTAGAGGTATGATTTTCTTCTTTTCATTGTCTACTCTTTCTCTCTTCCTTTATTTCTCCCTTTAGGCAAAACAATTGCTAAGATAATCAGTGCACACTATTTATTTGTTTATTTCCCCTCTTTACTTTTCCATGGAGAATGAGAATATGCTCATTTATATATATTTGAAATAGTTTTTCTCCATAAGAGGACAACAAATATAGTGCAAATCAATACATTTTCTTTCATATGGTAATTTTGAAAATTGTGTTCTTATTTCATGATTTTTTTCTTCCAAAATATATATATTTTTATTTCCTATGGCTGAAGTTATGTTTGTCTAAAGAGTTGGCAAGACTTGAGAAATATTATCCCATTTTGTTTGAATCCTGACAATACTATCTGAACCTGACCTCACCAAGCACATGAGAAGCTGAACCCTATTACATCTGGCATTAAGTTAATAGAGATGATCCAATCTAAACGACCCACATCTCAACTCAAACCAAATTTAAAAAAAAACTGAAGCTTCCAAGGATAGTTGGGGGAAAAAAAAAGAAAAGAAAAAAAACTCAATTACTTAAGTGCTGTATTGATCTTTTTCTCTATGTTTAATAATAAGAAGGGAGCAAAAGTACTCCTGTCCCTCAAACTAGAGAAACTGAAGAGTATTCTTAGCGACAATTAAAATGATTTCTTCCAGGAAGATCTAGAGGATCTCCACCACCATAATGTTGCCCTCCATTGCTGCTGGTGCTATTACTATACCAATGGTAACAATGGTCGACTATCTTTTGCAATACTAACAAATTAATATATTCTCCAAGTGCCAGATTTAATTAAAAAGGTGGACCAAATGTTACTTTGACCAACAAAATAGCCACTTTCTTTTCTGCCTTAAATTTACACAATTCTTTCATTTACAAACCAGGCATCTATTTTATCTTATTTTTTAATTACCAAAAGCTCATGCCTCATTTTTCTAACTATCTTTTGTTGAAGTTAATTTTATTTTATCTCATGCAACTTACTGGAACGTTATGTATCTATTCGTTTTGTAAATGATATAAAAAAAATTCAGTAGATACTAGTAAGTTAAAAAGGTAAGGTTTGTAGTTTGATGGCCTAATAGATCTGCACTGACGTTGACCATCTTCTTCAAATACAACAGGACTTTAGCTTGATTGAATTCACCAAATCAAAGTTGTAATTCTTCAAGTGCCTAGTCCTTACTCTGTATCTCTTAAAAAGAAAAAGAAAATTCCTGGTAGAAGCAGCAGCAGATGGTGAATGGCAGCCCAAAAGAAAAAAGAAAAAAGAAAAAGAAATGCACTTTTTTTTTTGGTCTTGTTAATTTGCTTTAAACTGTTGAGGATAACTTGGAGGATTAGTTTCCAGTTTGTTTTTATTAATTTTTCTTAAATTATTATGATGTTGGAAAACAAAGAAAAATATTTCTTATTATCTAAACAAAAAATTGAACATGTTTTCTAACTTTTTGGAGATTTCCAGAAAGCATCCTTGGCTTTTTTTTTTTGATGTACAAACACCCTTAGTAAGCTGAGACTCTCTTGATTCATGTCTATCCTGGGCTTTTGATTACTTTGGTAATTCATGTCTATCCTGGGCTCTTGAATTCATGTCTATCCTGGGCTCTTGATTATATCGGTGTGGTGATATTTAATGCTTATTGCAGGTATCCACGTTATGGCAGAAGTTGATGTTCCTGGTCATGCTGAATCATGGTAATTAACCACCTCTGACAGCTAATCTATCTTTTTTCACCCATTAGTTGCATCTTGTTTGTTTTCCTCATCTGCAAGGAAATCAATTTTGTTTTCTGCTTCATATGGTGAATCTGCAATTCTATTGTAAAATAAGTTCTCATGAGAGAGTGCTATGGGTCTGTTCTCCTTAGCTTATTAGTCTCAGCAGAATTTTGATATCATTTAAAAAATATAAAATTTATTGTAATAATTATGACAATGTTAGTAAAGATAACAATAGCAATAATACTAATAGGGAAAATATTAATGATTCCAATAATAATAACTCATTGAATATTTTAGCTCAACACAACAAAAATAAGCTGAGGAAAACAGGCCTATTTATATACATCCAACTTCCTTTGGTGCTGATTTATGTGTCATTCACTTATCTGTCATCTTAGCGGGGGAAAACACATTTTTTGATCTTTCATTTTCATTTTAAAATTAAAAGTGGGTACGCCGAACCAGTTTGCCTATTTTTGCTTTGATGGTTGCCTTCATTTAAGACCATGTACTGAAGAATATATGTCATGAGTAGGGCTAAAAGTAGTTGAACCAAGCCAAGCCAAGCCAAGCCAAGCCAAGCCAAGCTGTTCTGCTTGAGCTCGGCTCTTTTAAATTTCTTAGGACTCAAGCTCGACTTGTTTATTAAATGAGCCTTCCATATAAGGCTTCGAGCTCGGCTTGACTTGTTTAAGATAAAGAAGCCAAATTGGCTCGTTTAAATTTAAGCTCGACTTGGCTTACCCTTTGTCTGGATCTACTTACTTATTTTGGACAATTCCTTATTTTAAAAACTTTTTAGCCCAAAAAACTTCCATAATAGATAATTATCTTGAATAATTTTATAAGTATATTCAAATAAGTCCTTATTTAACTATTTGGCTCTTTTAAGACCGAATGCATTGTAATTTATAATATTAATGAAACTATAAATTAGCTGCCGCACAAGCCTATATAAATGAGCTGAGATCGAGCCAATTTGTGAATAGACGAGCTGAGTCGACCATCACTCAAATTTGGCTCTTTTGCTAAACAATTTTGGTTTGAGCTTGGCTTATTTAATTTAAAGTGAACCCTTATCAAGTCAAGTTGGATTGGTTCGCTAGTCGGCTTTGTTCGTCCACAATCCTATTTATGGGCACCCATGTACACATGATAAAGAAATGAGTTACGTATAAAAGAATGAATGTTTGAATTTGTTTTCCATTAAGGAAGTAAGTTTTTATGAGTTACATATAAAGGAATGAATGTTTTCCATCTATGACGACCTATTTGCCGGAATTTAATAAAAAGTTATTTTTCTGGTATTTATATAATGTACATTACACTATAAAGTAATTAAGACACTAAGCATCAAAATTATATTAAGCTTAGCACAACAATACTAAAATAATTTAAAACTGTTTAAACTTTACTCTTGTTGATAAGTTAATAATACAGAAATAAAATCCCACTACTGGCTCCACTTTTGTTCTGTTATTCTTTGTCTTCAAGTTCAAGCCATAATTCTTCGGCTCCATAGCTATTGGCTTTTCCATTTTCATCTCAGAAATACTAGCTTATGATTCCTCATTTCATTTCATTCCTCAACACATGAAACCTTTTCCTTCTATTTCAGTTTATCTTTGTAATTGATTGAGAAACATGAGAATGTAAACCAGACACCACTATGTATGTGGTATTTGAACCTAGAGCTAGTGTATTTGAATTAAACCTGTTTTCAATTCCAAATCTAGGCTAAACAAGGGAAGGTGAAAAACCAGAAAAATAAAATAACTATTAGATGCTTTCAAATTAGGGGTTTGGAGAATTTTGGGCTGGTCAGCAAAATAGGAGTTCAGGGAATCACAACTTAAGAAATATAACGGGCTTACCTGTTTTCAAATTTGGATTTTTTCAATTCCAATTTTTTAACATTGGATGCTTCTCGCCATTGGTGACCTTTTGTATGGATTGGAAATGAAATGAGATGAAGACCACAACAAATGTAAGAGAACATAAGAGGAGGAAGAAATTAAGCTACACCAAGAAGGTAAGAATGTAAAAAATTGATAGATGCAAATTTAGAAGGGAGAGTGGTAGAGAGTTTGAAGATGGAGGATGAATGTTGGGGAAGATGAAGAATAGGAGAGCAAGTCGTATACAGGGATAGATAATGAAGATGGAGTAATTATTTTTAATTTATTCTACTTTTTTTTGATAAATGTAGTATTAATTGCTTACTCTATTCTTAAATGTTGTATAATGTATTGTATGGTGTATAAATACTAAAAAAATATTATTTTAATGAAATTTGGTGACATTCCTTAAAATTGGTAAGTTGAAAACATTCATTCTTTTATAGAGAGTAACCCCAAATGTTCATACCCTTATATGTATTTAACTCATAAAGAAACTATGTGGATAAAAATTGACAATCGCAAGAAACTGTGAGCTTATTATGTGAGGGGAAAAGAGAAATAGAGAGAACTTTTCACGCTGGCCATCTAGGGGGGAGCTTAATAGTTTTGTTCTTTCAACTCCATTAAATTAACTGGAGTACAGATCATATTTTGGCTGTGGATATTCGATGCTGTTGCATGTTTACCTTTGCTACATTTTCCATCTGGGATGGAAATGATTTGTATTCTGTATTGTTAACCTGTTTATTATGTCAACAATACGATCCTATATTTTTCAATGTCTGAAAATGCATTCATAATTACAACCCGAAAGTAAAAAGACCTGTCTCCTCCTTCCTCTCTCGTAGGGTTTTGAGTGAGGCACACACATGGCTAAGAAGAAGAAATCTCTTTCTTCCTTGACTGTTAATCAGTTGTGCTCTACTCTTGGTTCAAAGATTGCTGATAATCCTTCGTAATTACAGTGGGAGATTTTTCTTGGAGAATTATCCTTGTGCCCTTTGAGGATGCATCGTTTGACGATGATATTACCTCTGCTAGTATGTATGAGACTTCCCTGGATTTTAACAGGGTTGATATCTGTCCATCGAGTGGCCTGGCAGAGGAGAACTCTAGTCTTGATAAGATGATGCCAATTGAAAAACCTAATCCTGTGCCCCCTGCGGTTGAAGTGGAAAAAAATAGTATGGGACGATTGGGGGTTTGTTCCCCTAGTGAAGGACTGGTAACCAAAATCCTAATTGAGGTGAAAAATAATCATATATGCCCCCATCATCGGATAAAGGGCAGATTGCTGTTAAACTGGATAAGGGGGACATTGAAACAAAAGCCAATTTATAGGCAAATACCTTGGTGAGATATATGTTTGGGGACTCTCCTACTTATAACCAGATTTGTGGGTATGTGTGTACACCTTGGGGATCGGTTCCTTTGCCACAAGTGCTACTTCATGCTTCAGGTTATTTTCTTTATAAGTTTAATAGCATGGAAAATATGAATTTTATCCTTGAACAACATTAGACATTTTTTCATATACCTTTTGTGTTGAAACTTTGGCACAGGAAGATGAAGATTGATAAGAATGAGATGCAGGTTGTGCCTCTATAGATCAAATTCCCAGAATTGCCTCTTTAATACTGGGATAAGAATTTGTTGAGGAGAATTGTAAGTGCTATGGGGAAGCCCCTATGCACTCATGCCTTAACTGTAACCAGGGAATGAGTGTCCTTCCCTAGGGTACTGGTTGAGATAGATGTCAAGAAACCCCTACTGGATTCCTTAGTCATTGTTGATCTGTAGGGGGGACATATCACTCAATGAATTCAGTATGATTGGAAGCCTACCTACTGCCATTTTTGAGATATGTTTGGCCATGATGTACTTAGTTGTAAGAGAAATAAAGCCAACAATAAAACCCCCATTCATGGAGGAGAATGGATTATGGTGAGGGACTATAGGAAAGGTAAGGAGATTGCTTAAGGCAGGGACACTGTTGGGGTGGGAACTGTAATTGTACAACTGACCGGTGACATTTGCAACCATGCTAACACAGTGATGCATATGCCAATACAAATTGGGTCAAGTAAGGAAGGTTGTTATCAATGGGGGATAACTAAATAAGAAAACAGAGAAGAGGGTGAAGAAAATGGGTTGAATATGATCTTTGGTACCTCCTTAGATCATATACTAACAAGAACCACCTAAGGTTTCAACACTTAGGATAATTCTTGTGAGATTTTAGGATTCAAACTTCAAACTCATACACTAGAGTTGAAGGTGATTGATTTCTGCTGAGAGAAATAAGATAGCCAAATTCTGAGTTGTTTTCATTCAAGTGTGAGCCCAACACTTATAGGAGAGTGTTGGGTCTCATTTAGTTGTAATACAACTCAAAAAAAAAAAAGAACTGGTTTGGTTAACTAATCAAACTAGTTAGTTGTCAAAGAGACTAACTTTAACTAGTTTAATCCTAACCAAAACTAAAGTTGACTTTGTACTAGCTGAAACAAAGAAATCAGAATTGTTTGGGACCTTCCCAATGTCTTACATCTGACTTGGGAGGCTCCTTACAAGTTGATAAGCTAGACTAAGCTAAAAACATCATTAAAAGCAAAAAGTAAAAGTAGCTTTTATGCTAAAGACTAAAAACATTATTAAAAGCATAAAGTAACTTTTCTGCTGCAAGCCTAAAATGCCATCATAGCCTAAGCATAGGTTTCTTTTCTTCCAAAAAAGGCCTGCCCCCTATGATACTTATAGCTGTTGCTGCTGCTAGTGCCCACATTTGCCCAGAAAAGTGCTGTTGGGGCTGCTATTGTGGGAGTTGAACTGTAGCCTATCCTTGGCTGGTTAGTGAGCCATTTAAGCCAAAAAAAATGAGCCACTAAGGTGCAAAAGGTGGTGGCTGGATTGAAGTTTTGCATGGCTTTTATGGCTTGGGGTTTAGTTAAACTAATTAGTCCAAGTGAGGAGGTTTTTATGTCCCCCTAACTTAGAGAAATTAACAACTAAATTAATATCTTGGATAATGGATGCTCCTGCATCACACAGCAGTGACTAGCTCCAGTTTCCCACAGTCCTGAGGAATGGAAGATTTCTATCTCATAGCAACCTCAAAAGGGGTCTGATGAGTCCATAGGACTTACTGATAATGTGTGTAAGCAACCTTAAATAATGCTTACTAAATCAGTGAGGTTTACTGATACTGTGCTTATTGATGAGGGGCCTGGAAATTCAGTAGAGAATACCAATCTTGTTCCATTTTCCAAGGTGAGAATTATTACTAGGAATAGATCAGCAAAGGCAGTCCAGGAAAACCCAAGAGCTGGTTCAGGGTCTTTTCAGAAGACGTATGCAAGGAGAGGTGCTCAACATACTGAACCTGGTGGAAATGCTTAGTACGTGGAATATACGAGGATTAAATCAGACTTCCTAGCATAAGGAAGTCAGTCATTTTTGTAGTAGTCATGCTCTGTCCTTAGTATGCTTTTTTGGGACATTATTAATAGCTACTCCCATCACCTTAATGGTAGAATTTGGGTCACTTGTAATATTTGTGATCAAGCCATACTTTGTGAAGTCAAGCATTTACCTGGTAATCTTGTATTTTCTTCTGGTTTCATTTATGCTTTGAATAGTGGGGTCGAGAGGAGAAGGTTTTGGAATTGTATGAAACAGTATAGGATCCGAGGATCCCCTTGGATTATCCTGGAGTATTTCAATGTTGTCCTTTCTTCTTGTGAAAAGTTTTAAGGTGATTTACCAAACGCCGCTGTCATGCAAGATTTTCAGAATTGCTGTTCGGATTTGGATTTGACTGATTTACAGGGCCAAGGTTGTTTCTATACTCGGTCCAGTAAAAGAGCAGGAGATGCTGAAGTTATGTGTAAACTGGACAGAGCATTAGTCAACTTGGAGTGGTTGGAATCTTTTCCTTCTTGAGCGGCTGAGTTTCTTAGTCCTTTGGTGTCGGATGATAGCTTAGTGGTTGTAAATCTCTAACTGCCAGCTGTACATGGAAAGAGGCCTTTTCATTTCTTCCATTTTGGACAGAGGATGAAACTTTTTTACCTTTGGTTCATCTAGCTTGGCAACAACGAATTATTTCCTTAGGATTTATTCTAGGTTGCAAGCTCTTAAGAAGGACCTAAAGAAGCTGAATTAGGATAAATATCTCTATATCTCAGAAAGTTGGTGCTGTAAGAGAGGAGGTGTCTATGCTTCAGAAGAAAATGCTAAGAGATGCTTTAAATACTAGAGACAGGGATCAACTCAAGGTTCTTCAAAGAAAGTATGGCCATTTGTTGCATTGTGAGTAGATGTTTCTAAGGTAAAAGGCTTACATTCTTTGGCTGAATTGTGGTGACTCAAATCATAAGTTCTTCTATGCTCGAGTGAAGGAGAGGTAGAAGAGGAAGATCCTAGCCTTCTTGCTTGATGAGGTTGGTTGAGAGTGAGAGGTTCCCAGGACATTCAGGGAGCCTTCATTGAATATTTTAAAAATATTTTAGGCACTGAATCTCCCTCAGTTGGCCAGCTCAACCCAACTGTGATGGAAGGATCTTTAGCAAATGATCAACAAACAACCTTAAATGCTCCAGTTTGAAAAGAAGCTGTTAAAACAGTTGTATATTCAGTTAGCCACACTAAGGCACCTGCAATTGATGGTTTTATAGCTTGTTTCTTCAAGAAAAGTTGAGGAATAATGGGCGATGAAGTTTTTATGGCTGCAAGAGAATTCTTTACCACAGGTTTCTTGCCTGAAAAGGTAAACGTAACCTCTTTAATCCTCGTTCCTAAGAAGTCAAATCTGCAAAGGGCTATTGATTTCAGGCCTATTGCATTTTGTACCATACTTTTTCGAAGATCTTAAAGTAGAGAAAGTAAAATATTATGCCCTCAATTATTGATTTTGTGCAGGTTGCTTTCATTAAGGGAAGAAGTATTGGTGAGAATTTATTGTTGGTTCATGAGTTGGTATGCAAATATACTTGTAAAGGGGTATTTCTAACATTCATTTTAAAGTTAGATCTTCAAAAAGCCTAAGATATGGTTGACTGGAGTTTTCTTCAGAACCTCTTGCTGTTGTATGAGTTACTCTATCAGTTTGTTAAGTTGATTATGGCCTGTTTGGACACGGTGTTGTTCTCCATTTTTTTATAATGGTGTGTTGAATCCTCCTTTTAAGGCTAAGGTAGGGTTGAGATAGGTGATCTTCTCTCTCCTTATCTTTTTGTTATTGTCATGGACTATCTTTCTAGATGTCTATAATATTATGGTCTAATGGGTCTTTCAATGGACAGCCTCGATGTGACGCCTTAAAGATTGTTAACCTTAGCTTTGAGGATGACATTCTCCTCTTTTGCCCTTATAAAGTGTGAAATGTCTAATGGACGTGATTCAGCATTTTTCAAGGCTATTTGGACTAATCCTTAATTCCCATAAATGCATGATCTATTTTGGTGGTGTGGATCCAGGTGTGAGAAGTTCAATAGTCAATTTGTTGGGTTTCCAGGAGATTGCATTCCCTATCACTTACCTTGGTTTGCCGTTAACCTCACCAAGGGTTTATTTTGGCCTTCTCCAGCTATTTTGGAAAAGGCAATGGTTAGACTGAGACATTAGAGCACTATCTTTCCTATGTTGGAAGGTTACAGCTTATCAAGTTGATCTTATTCAGTTTGCAATTAAATTTCAGTGAGGTTATTCTTTTGCTAATAAAGATTCTTCATCAGTTTGTGGGTCTTAGGAACTTTTTGTGCTCGGGAAAGATGCATGGTAGATGAAGAGCTTTTGTTTCTTGAGAATAGATTTGTTTCCCCTAAGGAGGAAGGCGGTCTTGATTTACTTATCCTGGGTGTTTGGAATTAGTGTGCCTTGGGTAAACTTCTGTGGAATATTGCTCTTAAGAAGGATTCATTATGGGTTAGATGGGTTCATGCAGTCTATCTCAAGTGTACTAGTCTGTAGGATTACAATCTCACTACATGCACTTCATGAGTTTTTCATAAAAAGAGTGGAAAGTAAACTGAAGAATATCTGTATGTTGTACAAGGGCAGAAATTGCTATTCTTTCTCTATCAAAGAAAATAACAGAAAATCATAAAAAAGTGCCTGGTTCCTTTCTTTCTTCTTCTGATAGATAGGCTTTATTTAATATGAGAAATGCAATATACGGTTCTCTCTTTTTGAAAAAAGGTTCTTTCTTATTCTCATACTTTATCCTCGTCTATTTATGGCTTTCAAGATTTCTCAGAGTAAGAATTTTACAAGAAGCACTTGATTAAATAATTTGTCAGACTGATTATTTGTTTCGTGCAGGGGTGTCGGGTATCCTGATCTTTGGCCTTCACCTTCTTGTAGAGAGCCGCTGGATGTTGCTAAGAATTTTACCTTTGATCTCATTTCTGGTATTTTGGCAGGTAGGAATTGTTGGATATTTTTGATTCCGATCTTTATTCCCCCTCCCCCTCTCTCCCCGCGTTGTCACTTTCTTAGATATCCAGTGGTCTGTGGTTAATCTATACATGCTATATTCAGTGAGGGTGGCTCGCTTCCTACTAGTTCAGATTTCTCTTAATGTGTGAATTTTCAAGGCGAGTCAGTAAGACCCCATATGAGAAAGGATAAGAGAGATTGTCAGGGCAAGCCCTCTCATTGATGTTTTTGAAATATGCAAAAGAATTTTCAAATTAATGTCCACATTCTGGGATCTTCTGAACATTAGATGGATACAACCTCATGACTCATCCCATTTGATGCAAAGTGGTTGTCTTCTTGTCTTGAAAATTTCAACTGCTAGGTCACAGTGGAAGATTCTTGCCTACAAAAGCATCATTGAAAAAGCATGAACGTGACAGAGTTTAGACCTAACAGAAGGTTTATTGTCATTTGGGGGTGGGTAGGTTGCACCTGGAGTTTGGTCATTGGTGCTCATGGTACAAGTTCATGAATTCAGAGCTGTATGTTTGCTCAGAGCTATAATATATATGATTTTTCTTTTGTATATTTGTCATGCCATCCAAACTTCCTATCAAAAGGTCACGTATTTAGAGGTGGGCATAGTTTGCTTCCATGTCAATGCTGTTATTCGACATTATTTATCAGGCAACAGTTAAGACCTTGGTAATCAATATTTGTTGATAGAAATTTGTTTTTGTCATATATGATAATAAATATACCCTTCAGCCACTTTAATTTGGATAAGTACACCATTATATCTATCCAGATAGTTGAAGAAAGTTTCAGGATGAGTGAAAATGGGCTGCTGTTGATCTTGGATAGCTCTTCTTTCTTTTACTCGGATGTTGTAATAAGGGAAGCTAGAAGGTTTTTCCCTTCAATAGGATTAGATACTTCTTTCTTATTCTTCTGTTTGGACTTTCTTGGCTTACTCAATGTTTCTGCAGATTTAAGAAAGATCTTTCCATTTGAGCTCTTTCACTTGGGCGGTGATGAGGTCAATACAGGTTGGTTCTTTATGCGTTTGTATGAATGCTTACATATCTTCATCTTGCCACTTTATTGTGTGTTCTATATATATATAAGTAACAACATAGAAGACTCTGGCAATAGCTTCACTTAACCTTGAAAGGACAAAAGTCCATTTAACATTCATCTTAGTAGAATAGTTTTGATTACCCTCACCTACTAATTGCCCTTTAATGTCATTTGATTGAAATTGTGGTAAAAAAAGGAGGGTAAAGGCTTATCTTATTTAGAGAGGATGGTATTTATACAAGAAGGAAGTAAGGAAAAGGCTTATCTTATTCATAGAGAGGATGATATTTATACAAGAGGGGAAGAAGAAAGGAGACAACTAATTACATGGATTCTACAGTCTGCACAGTCCCTTATAAAATTAATTACCAAGGAACTTACGGCTTGGGAACTATACAACAGTTCCTAATTATAGTAGTAATTAATAACGGACTTAATTCTGATGGTGATTGAACATCACCTAAGAGGACATCAGTAATCCAGCAGCAATCATAATTAAATGTGCAAAAGAATAATCCTAATTATACTCAAGCTGGATGGTACAGATCAACCATTCCAAACTTTGACAAAAGTCAATTTGACAATTTCATCTTTGATCTTCTCCTTAATGAAATGTCTATCAATTTCAACATGTGTAATCATTATGAGAAATTGTAATTGTTGACTTGTTATCACACTTAAGCACCATAGGACCATCTCATTTTACTTGAAGATTAGTTAAAATAATGCTTAGCCATAGAAGTTAACATAGTGCGAGAGCAAGGGCTTTGAATTCTCCTTCAACTAAGGATCTAGCAACCATATTTTTTTTGCTTCTCCAAGTGACAAGATTACCACCAAGTAACATACAGTACCTAGATGTAGATCTCCAATCTATAATATAACCAACATAGTCAGCGTCTGTATACACTTCCAATGTCAAATTACTTCCCTGCGTGAAGACAATTCCTTTCCCAGGACTTTCTTTCAAGTAAGTTAGCACACGATATGCAGCATTGAGATAGAGTTTGTCTTGGACTATGCGTAAACTGACTAATAACAAATATAGAGTAGGCTATGTCAGGTCCAGTATTGGCAAGATAGATTAATTTACCACAAATGCTGAAACATAGCCTTATCCATTGGAGGTTTGTCATCACATTGTTCAAGTTTCAGATTCGAGTCCATGGGTGTGGCTGCTAGTTTACTCCCACTTTATCCTGTTTCTTCCAACCAATCTGTAATGATTTAATGCTGTGAGATGATTAAGCAACCAGAAAGTATTTGAGTTTGCCCAATGTCTTGGTCTCAGATTCAGCTTCCAATTCCTTTTCAGTGACTCCCTATTCCGGCCTATTGTCCCCTTTGATAATAATGTCATCAACATAATGAGTAGTATATTTAATCCCCTGAAGCTGAATGCTTAAAAAATAGAATATGGTCGCCTTGGCTTTGTTTATATCCAACTTTCCACATAACATATGTAAACCTACCAAATCATTTAGGGATTGCTTAAGCCCATAAAGAGCCCTTTTCAATTTACAAACCTTGTTAGGAGAGGTCGTAAAGCTTGAGGGAATCTGTATATGGATCTCTTCATCAAGATGACCGTGAAGAAATGCATTCTTGGAATCAGATTGCCAAAGTGGCCAACTGAAGGTGGCGGTAAGAGACAGAAAGATCGAACAATTTTCATCTTTGCTACCAGGGCAAAAGTCTCTTGATCATCAATTCCTTAGGATTGAGTACATCTTTTAACAACTAGATGTGCCTTGTGTCTTTCCAAAGATCGATCAACGTTGAATTTGAGAGTATAAATCCACTTGCAATCAGCAACATTCTTGCCAAGAGGTATGTCAACAATTTCCCATGTTTGGTTTTTCTCTAGTGTACTCATTTCCTCTTCATGGCTTTCCTCCGTTCCCTATTTTTAGTGCTTCTAAGATAGGTTTGAGGACATGGATTGGCTAAGATTTGTTGCAAATTTGTGATGGGAAGGAGAAAAACATTGAAGATACACATAGTTAGCTAAGTGTTAAAGAGGTTGTTTAGTGCAAGCTATGAGGTCTTTTCTAAGCGCAATGGGCACGTTAGTATTAGTTAGACTGCTATTGCCTTTTGGTGTAGAATTCTCGTGTCCAGTTACTGGAGGAAGAGACCGGTCTTGCTGCCGAATAGGAATAGCTCTCTCTTTCATGGAATAAACTTGAGGAAAGCATAGTATGGGTAAAAGATTTGCTGGTTTAGCAATTGGATGCGAAAGCAACCTAGGTTGTGAATGGAGGATTGATTGAGCTGATCATAAGGATTAGTTGGAGAGGTAAGTTTTGATTGGGCAAAATTTGGAGAGGAAATGTCAAGTCAAGGAAGAGTGATGGGGTAGTTGGTCTGTGGTGTTGGGTGATAGGGATAGAGTTATATGTGGAGAAATAATGAGGTGTGGTTTCAACCAAGGTTACATCCATAGAACAATTTTTTGGTGATGATCATAACACTTGTACCATTTTTGTTTTGATGAATAGCCTAGAAAGTTGCACTTAATATCCCTAAGATCAAGCTTCCTTTTATGTAGACCATGCATGTGAACAAAGGCAGTGCAACCAAAAGTTTTGAGTTCAAGACTAGGAGAAGTTTTGAAACCTAGATATACCTTTTTAAGACATTCAATTGGCCTTGGAGGGAAGATGATTGATGAGAAAGTTAGTTGTGAGAATTGCTTCTCCTCTTAAGAATCTAGGAATATTGCTCTAAAACAAGAGAGCACATGTGAGCTCAAGGAATGGTCTATTCTTTCTTTTGGAAATGTTATTTTGTTCAGGGTTGTAAACACATAAGGATTCGTGAATTATCTTAAGGGATTGAAACAAAGAGGTGAAAAATGATCGAATTAATTATTAGCATTGTCACTTTTGATTCTTGTCATAGTGGTGCGAAATTGATTTTGAATCATAGAGAGAAATGAAAGAATAATGAAACTGATTTCGGTCGTACCCAATTACCCTAGTGATAAATCAACGATCCTAAAGACAATAGTAACCGAAGAGGGTCCTCAAATATCACTATGTATTAGATAAAAAGTAGTGCTACTTCTTCTATCACTAATAGGAAAAGACATGGATATGCTTAACCTATTCACACACATCACATTGAAAGGAAGAAGCATTGATTCCTGGGAATAGCTTAGGGTACACATGCTTTATTAGCTAAAATGAAGGATGCCTAAAGCAAAAACGAAGAGGCACGGTGTTGTCTTTGATGGAAGAGGTTGTAAAGGCAGAGACAATGGTGGGATTCTTGTTTGTAGGTAGATTCATATATTAGAGGTTATTCTACATCCTAGTAAGTACAATCTTCTTCCTCGAGTCTTGGTCTTGGAGAATAGTATATGAACATGTGAAAATCACATGCCAGTTTAGATCTTTAATCAATTTATGAATGTAAATTAGATTAGTTGATAAATCAGGTTTATATAGGGCATCCTTAAGGCAGAGGTTAAAAGAAATGACATTGGTGCCTTGGTCGAGAGCTCTGGCCAAGGACCCATTTACTGTTAGCACATGGCTGATTGGTTTGGAAAAGAGAAAAATAATTAGTCATGTGGTTAGTAGCACTTAAGTCATTGATTTAATGAGTAAGATTCTGGTTTTGAATTGAAGCTTTCGAGAAAATGAAAATAGAAGAGTAACTTGAGAATGCAAGAGTGCTCTATCCTAAGTTCTCATTAGTTGGTTTCTCAATGATGAATTTCTTGGACCTTTCTAGTTCTTCTCTAGTAGAGAATGGTTGGGTGTTTTTTGTGTCCTTTGAATCGGTTGATTGATTCGAGGGGCTTTAGAAGAGCTAGTCACCATATTGGAGTGAGTTCGAGGAGCATTGAGAACTCCTTTAGAGGAATTTCATTCTTTACTTGGTGGTATTTCTCCTTAACATGGCCAGGTTTCTTGCAATAAGAGCACCATCGGTCTTGATTGTTGTCCTTCTTTCCTCCTTTAACCATAAGTGCTGAGATTGCTGTAGATTTAGTTTCTAGCATCACCGTTCGTCTACTCTCTTTAGCTCAGACAATAGAGATGATTTCAGGGAAGATAATTCCTTTAGACCAAGAATTTGAACCCTTTTATGGTCAAATTCAAAAACTAGGCGAGCAAAAAAATGATAGCTTGTGTGTTTCTAAATAAATTTGGAGAGAAATTCAACATCTAAAAATTTCATAGTCAAGACTTACCAATCAAGTTCTTAACACAAGTTTTGGAGTGTGGAGGCATATTCACTAATAGTATTTCCTCCTTGTTTGCAAGCAGCTGCCTCCACTTGGATTTCATTGATCAATGCTTCATCTTTTGCCTAGTAGGACCATTTGAGGAAGTTCCAGATTTCCTTAGCAGCTTTGAGGAACATACACATCATACTGATTTTGGGTTCGGTGTGGACTCCCAAAGCCAAGATATTACCATAGAGTTAATTTCATCCCAAGTTTTGAAGTTGGGATCTGATTCAAATTTTCCTTTGCCTTTAAGACAGGTTTTCCCGGCACGGAACCAAACCAGATAGTTTTTTCCATCAAGCTTAAAGAGGATCTGAGACTCTGAGCTCAACTTTTTGAGAAATGGTGGGGTAAGAGAAGAAATCTCAAATAGAGATTTCCCAGAGGAGGTTGGGGAGAAAAAGAAAGAAGGGTTAAGAAGAGGAAATCTCTGAATTAGAGATAGACATTGAGAGCCGAGAAAAATAAGTTCTAGAGAAGGAAGGGGCGAAACATAATTAGTGGTAAAGATTCTGCAATGAAGGCTGAATTAAAGGAATAATGGACACAGTTAGAGAGAGACGAAGAGAGCACACACAGTCTTTGATACCATGTGGAAATAAAAAGGAGGGAATATACTTATGTTATTCATAAAGGATGATATTTATACAAGAGGGGAAGAAGAAAAGAAACAACTAATGACATGGGAACCTAGAGTCTAGGGACTGTACAACAGTCCCTATTAATTACCTAGGAACTTACAGCCTCAGAACTATGCAACAGTTCCTAAGAATAGTTGTAATTAATAACAGACTTAATCCCAATTGTGATTGGACGTCACACAAGGAGGACAGCAGTAATTCAACAATAGTCATAATTAAATGTGCAAAAAATAATCCTTATTGTAGGATTGGTTCGAACAGAAACAAGTTGATTTCATGAGAGCCTGTCATTCTTTGATCCTGAATGGGTGGTATGGGTTTGCTTGCTCTTTAACTTGCATTACTTGGCAGTTTACAACCATTTGAGCATTTTATTGCTATTAGTAAAAGCATTACAGGCATACTCTAATGCTGATAGAAATGTAGGTTTAGATATCTGTAAATTCTGATCTGAAAATTAAATATATAAATAAAGGATCACAAAAGAAGATTAGGATGAAGCACATGCTCATGCTATGCGGATATGTGACTGAAACCCTGAGCTTTGTTATCATACTCCACGGAGCCCTCTTCCCCATACTTGGAGCTGTTGGCTCTAGCTGATATCTTACGATTTGTGGAAGCCCACCATTTCTGTGAACAGGGCACGGGCATGTCAACTTTGAGTAAACAATGTCCCCGTGATCATGTTACTGTTTTTTGTTCATGGTTCTATCTTTCAAAGTTCAAACCTGATCATACTTGGTGAACATCATAGGTACTCCATATATTGTACCCTTGTGCCACCATTGCTAATGTACCTGATGTGATATCACAAACTAGATTCTTTAGAAGACCATTCTCACCTGCCGATAAAACATCATTTGCACCATGAGGTATATGCATCACTACTCTACCCTTATGCTACTAAAACAGTGACATGATGGTCTGCCTTTAGTTTTGAACATATAACATGCTGTCTAATTCTCTATCCTTTGAATTTGTTATTAACTTCAGCCAACATCTTTCTTTCCTACCTTTTCCCAAATTAGATGACCTTTGCTTCACCTGCCTGAAGATCTTATATTTGTGAAGATCACGATTTGTGAAGGGAAGGAGTCAGATTTGACCATAGAAGTCATGAAATTTGTCACTGGTTTCCATTTGATTTTCTCTAGCAATTGTGCTTATTTGAACTGATTGTTGGTCCTTATCACAGATTGTTGGAGCTCTACGCCACATGTAAAGAAATGGTAAACGCCTTTTTCTTTTCCTAATTGATTTTGTTTTACTAGTACTTAGTTTGTTTTCAACTTTTCTTATGTTCCTGACAGGTGGTCAAACTTTGAAATTTAACACATCTAAAGAAGGAAGATTATTTCTGATCTTTTGAGCATTGCTCATTTTGGTGAAATTCCATGCTAAAAGTTGGCAGAAATGCTCTACAATATCAGAACCTTTCAACCTCGCTCAATTGTTTGCGAGTCAGAAGTCCGTCATATTATTTTAGATATTATGTACTGCCTGAAGATGATCTGCCTTTCGTGATTCCTTTTGGGCTAGGATGTGAATGGTGAGAGCTGCACTGCTCTTGGCTATGCTCATGTAGAGATGAAGTGCTTCCATCTAAACAATGGCGACACTTGAATAAGTAAAAAATAGGAAAGTAATTAGGAGATGGTAAATTTTCTTAGTTGACCTTTGAAAGGTATGCCAGCAGGCAAATGGGTTGACTTCCAGATTTTGGGCTAGGAGAACAAATCGTCAATTGGCTTCTCCTTGGATCCTCCAAAATCCAAGACACATGCCTTTCATGAATGAGGGATAACATTTTTAATACGTAGGATTGAACAGGTAGTCTCTAACATGGATGTGATACTCAGGAAACTTAAGTGACAATTTCATAAGCATGATATTTTCACGGCAGAGCTTTAGATATAGTATGATGCATATTCCTAAAGCTCTAAATTATGCATAGAGATCTCCCCGTTCTACAGCTTTGTATGGAAGATTGAATTAGAGAAATCAGGTCTTTGATTAGAATGTGGAAGGATATCTCATGTGGATCATGTTTATAATTTTGAGAAGCCTTTTACCTTTTTGGCATCAGTCCAAAACTTGAAATTTATTTTGATGACCACGCATTTGATTGACCTCCATACATCTTGAGTTTGGCTTCCATGATGAGTATCAACAACAAAATTCATCAAATTTTTTATTTTAATTTTTTTTCAATGTGAAATGGGTTGAATTAAAGATTTATGGGGTGTAAATATTTTATGCTATTGGGTCGAGTGGTCTCCTTGACACATCCAATTATTTTCTCTGGTCTATATTTCGTTCAGAACAGTAAAACCTCTCTTTCCACCCTTCCCAAATCTATTTTTGTTCTGTTATGAGAATTTTCATTTGTTAATGTTTCCCTTGTGTGCAGTGTGATCCGATTCAAAATTATTAAATTATCCTAGAGTGAAAACTTGGCAATGCTGTCTTCTTGATGGTCCTTTGGTATCTTGGTATCTTTTTAGAGAGAGAAACCCCAGGGAAAGTATTATGATTCTAGGCAGCAGTATGTCACCAATTTTTTGAACTTAATTTGAAATGTTCTATTAGCACAAACGAAATTACTCAGTGTCACGTGTGCTCATTTTTAATCATCGAATTATATTGTTTTGTTCTCTGCTTAGATTTAGAACTTCAGTAAATCAGTTTATGCCGTCTCATTGACATCACCTATCAATAGGGATTTGCTTTCTTATGGGTTTAACTCCCAAGTCTTGCTTTTGTGTACCTATGGATATTCCTAATACAGGCTGCAGGATAATAATCTCTCTGCTAAAGAGGCATATCAATACTTTGTGCTGAAAGCTCAAGAAATTGCAATTTCAAAAAACTGGAGCCCTGTCAATTGGTATGCCCCTTCCATGCGTGCCAAGTCTTTTTATTGTTATTTCATTCTGTTTTTGATGAATTGCAGGTCTTGTGAAACTCTTTTTGTTCCTCATCCATTTTTTTCTCTTTTGTTCCCCCACTTGTTGAGTGTGTATGAGTTTTTGAGCTCTGTTTAATGCTGAAATTCGTGTGCTGTAGTTAGTTGCTTATTAGACAAAAGTAACATTTACGGGAGGGGAGGTTGACTACTGGTTTGGATTCAAAAAACTTGACTATACTCATTACGAGCATCTTTATCTGAAGTGATTTTATTGTTCCAGGGAAGAAACATTCAATACATTTGCATCAAATCTTAGTTCGATCACAGTTGTGCACAACTGGTGAGTGTTTTTTAAGCTTACTGAAATGCATTTATGCTGATGATGACGCTAGATATTACATCTCATGAATCATTAATATCATTCCTGTAATGGTAGGTTGGGCCCTGGGGTCTGTCCTAAGGCAGTTGCGAAAGGTTTTAGATGCATTTTCAGCAACCAGGGGGTTTGGTATTTGGATCATTTGGATGTTCCTTGGGAGGATGTATATACTGCTGAACCTTTAGAGGGAATAACTGATGTTTCTAGGCAAAAATTGGTCCTTGGAGGAGAGGTTTGCATGTGGGGCGAGACTGCTGATGCTTCAGATATACAACAAACAATATGGCCTCGGGCTGCTGCAGCTGCTGGTATGTACCTCTTTGGTGTTCCCCCCTGGTATTTATCTCTTCCCCCTCCCCCCGACACAAAAGAAAGAGTAACAAGGGAAAAATAGGCGCTCTTCTGCATTTGTGCATGTACGCAGAGTAAGCTGCATTTATAATCGATGCCGAAGATTGGAATTTGATTTACTTTTATCAACCGGTAGTGGCATATTGAAGTTTAAGGAAATTGTGAATCAAGAAAAAAAATGTTTAGGGTTTGTTTTATTTAAGGAAGAAACATTTTTGAGTTTATAATAAAAGAAGAAACATTTAGGTTCTATTTGGTTATAAGAAAGTTTTGAGAAAATAAAATTAAAATCAAAATACTTTCTTTCAATTTTTCCTCGAAGAAAATCAAATAATTAATCTTTAACAATTTTAGTCCTTACTCTTTTTCTATCTCATTATCTTATGTAAACCAAACACAAAAAGTTATTTTTCTCTTTATTTTCTTTAGAACTTTCCGAGGACTAAATGAAGCATTAGATTTTGTTCCAATTAAGGAAATTTTGTATTAAAATAATACTATTTTCATATAAATATGGTATTATCATATTATAAACACATACATATAATTACATCTATTAATACTTAAATATACTAATTAACTACAATTAATTTAATAAACAATTATTTTATGATTTATTTAATATTTTGACAAAAAAAATTATATTTTCTGAGGTTCTATTTTTTTCTCAAAAAATTAAAATCGAAATAAAAAATTAAGAATTAAGAATTAAAAATTGGAAATTTGAACTTAAAAATAAAAAATAACGAAATTATGTTTGTAGCAGGTGATTTTTATTTAAATTCAATTTTTTATCGTTAGAAATTAAATATTTTGATATGGAGACTTGAAAGTTTCAAAATTATAAATTTTAATTTCCATATTTTTGCTTTTTAATATATATTTTTTATTTCTATAATCTTATAATTAAAAACTAATAAAAACATGCTTTAGTAACTTTTTTATTTATTTTCAATTCTACTCTTCATTTATAGTTTTTAGTTTATTTTCAATTTTATAATTTAATTTTTTATTGTTTTAAATTTTAATTTTAAATTTCTTTATTTCTAGTTTTTTTTGGATTCTTTTTTTTTTTTTTCAATTTTTAATACTTTTTTGAAAAATAAAAAAGTTTAAGAAAATATAACTCTTTTTGTTAAACTATTAAATAAGTAATAAAATATTTGTATATTTATTAGTTTATAGTTGATATATTAAGCAAGTATTAATAAATGTGATTGTATGTATTTATCTATAATATGTAAAATACCATATTTATAAGAAAATAATGTTATTTTAATAGAGAAATTTGTTAATTTGAATTAAACCCAAACTTTTTTTTTACTTTATTGTAAAATTAAAAGCTTGCTTGCTTGATTGGAATAAAACTCAAGCCTTTTTTATTTAATTCACATTATTTTTCTATTGAAGTTCCATCAACCATGCGTCTATTCCGTTATTGTGAAAAACCATAGGTGATCATCATTCACTGTATGGTATTGTATGCACAAACAATCTCCATTATTGGAAATGAAATATGATTCCTCATGTTGGTCCCTCCACTTATGCTGCTCCATGTTCACTTCCACCCATGTTCCCGAGTTATCTTAAGCAGAGGAATAATTTACACAATGACTTGGTTGTTTTAGCTGACTATATTCCCTATTCCAGTGCTCCTAAGTTATAAATAATTACTGCACAACACATTTTTATCCATGACATTGTTCTATATGTGAAAAGTGAGCTTGATAGAAAAATCAATACCACTTATAGTGTGAAACAAGTCCAGGAATAGAAAGCGAAGAAGGAGAGGGAATTAGTATTGGAAGGAAATTACTTCATTCATGCCCAAAGTCTATTACAATAGGTCATATATATAGAGCTTATGGCTAGTTACACTCCAAACTGTACTAATAAGATTGGAATCATTTGGGGAATATTTAAGGACTGCAGCATTATAATCTGACACCTCATTTTACTGCTAATGCAGAATTCTAGAACATTTGCTAGAAAGTTACGTAATCCCCAAGCTTAGCTAGTGGCTGGGTCTGTCTCTTGGGTTGTGCCTTTGTTCCATGCTGGGTCATCTCCTTATTTGCTGTACCTAGGTTGTTTATGCCCATGTCAGTCCCCAAGAAGATAAACTTTGTCCCTAAGGTTGAAGTCTGGGATGCTGGAAGTAAATTGCTGGAGTTCCTCCTAAGTAGAGGTGGCAAACGTGCTATACGGGTAGGGTTTGGTCTATGGTAATCTGGGTTGGGTTAAAATTAGATTGCTATGCAATTAGGTTGGGTTTGGGTATCCTTCGGGTTAGGATATAATTTGGATAATGATGATTTGAGTCAGTGAGTATTGGGTTGAGTTATTTCAGGTTAGAAGAAATATAGGGATGGGTCTGGATCTAACCCATCAAGTTTCTTCGGGCTCAGGTTTGATTCGGATCTACAAACTCTGGGTTGGATCATGTTTTGGCCAAGCTAATTCAATTTAAAATTAGTATTGACATTGATTGTTATCAATATAATAAAATTAATAAATTAAATTTTGTGATTCATTTTTATTGTTATGCTTATCATAGAAATTTTTATCATTATGTAATGATGTAACAAATTGTTATCATAAAATATTTAATAATTATAATAATAAATTATTGTCATTATGAGTTATTATTATATTCTTTGTTATAAATTATAAATATTATTATATGCATGAGTACAATGATTGTTATAATAATTATAATTATCATGTTAGCTATAATATTTATTGTAATTATTATAATTTATTATTATTATTGTTGTTATTATCATTATTACTATTAGAAATACAAACATAAAATTTTCTATTGTTATTATTATAATATATATTGTAATTTTTATGTTTATTATAATATTTTCTATAATCTAATATGATCGGTGCTAATGTGTTATTAAAATAAAGTGAGGAGAATAGAGTCTTACTAGTTTTGTTTCATTTATTGTCATGTGGGTTGCATATTTTTGTTTACGTAAAAATTTATTAATAAGATAGTTTATTAATGTTTGTGTATTGATTTATATGAGATAAAATGTTATGTTTTTGGATCAAATTTGACTTTAGTTTGGAATTATGTCCGGGTATGGGTTGGGTCATTATTAGGTTTGTCTTGATTTGGGTCGGATTCTTTTTGGGTTGCTTTGCTTCGGTTTTGGGTTATGTCGGATGTGGGTCACTATCAAATTAGTTAATTCAATGTAGATTCTAATTTTTTGGGTTGTTTTGAGTTTTAGGGTTGAGATCGAGTTTAATTTTGTAGGTTTAGATCAGATTTTAAGTTGGGTCATGTTGGTTCATCTTTGCCAAATTTACTCCCAAGTGACATCTTTTGGATGACAATCAATCCAATGCACAATGACCCTCATTGGTGATCACTCTTGATGTGGCGAGAAGCTAAGATCTATAGGGGAATGTATGTTAGGAAGCCGAATGCAGCGGTAGGGTGTTTGTAGGGTCTAAGCACCATTTGGGAATTGACACGTGGAATATTGGACGGATCTTGGCATCATTGGGTAATTGCAATTTATAGGCCACCTTACCTATTTCTTGTATAATAAGGAAGGGACTATATATATATATATATATATTTATAGCTTCTTGTGTTAGTGATGGTGGACAAAACACTGCCGATATGATCTGATCTTGACAAAGACCCATTAGCCAACTTGAAATTCATTGTTGGTGTGGTGGGCATCAATCTGTTTTTTTATTCGGAGTTGAGTGCGAGCCAAATTTTCCTTAACAATATTCAAGAATTCATCGCGATCAGTGAACCAAGTTTCCACATTTTCCACCTTTGTTGAGTTTAGGACATGATTTGAAAGAGTCGGGGGTGGTATATCAAGACAATTTGAAAGTGTGAAGTAACTAAAGATGAGTAGAGGGAGGTGTTATACTAGAGCTTAAGCATTGTAGCCACTAGGTAAGGGTGTCACTGACTGCAGCTCGTAGATGTCTCTATTGATTGATTCACCGCCTCAGATTGGTCACTAGTCCGGGGGTGGTATGTAATGCTCATTTTGAGAATTGTACAGCTGATCTTGCATAACTCTTGCCAAAAATGGCTCAAAAAAAGTTAGTCATGGTCGGAGACGATAGACCGAGGAAAGCCATGTAAATGGACATATTCTTGAAGAAAATGATCAGCAAATTGAGTTGCAGTAATGTTTGATGGCAGTGCAATAAATGTCCATACTTTGAACGATGGTCAATAATAACCCATATATAATTTTTCCTAGTGACAAGGGGTAAAATTGTAATAATATCCATCGATACATCTTCCCATATTTGGGACAAGATGGGCATGGGCTAAAGAAGGCCTTTTGGAGCAGTTGTTTTGGATTTCAATGCAACTTCGCACATATTAGCAAACGTCCTCTCAAAGGTGCCAAAGTACGGGTTCCATGAGAATGACCCTCTGGTGGGGAACTGTGATATATATTCAAAATACGGGAATGCAACGTATCGGACACAAAAAGGTGATTACCATTTAGGAGTAACCTGTCCCTAATGGACAAGGGAGAGGTGCTAGAATTGTTGTTTGATAGTTTGCGAATTATGGCTTGGGCTACCAAATCATATGTGGTGGTTTTGCGCAAGGAGCCCAGAGCACCGAAAATTGGGGCAAAAATGACTCGCTACTCAGTAATGGCTTATCAGTTCCACCAATAAACACCATTAACGACTAGATAAACATGGCTTGATTGATATTCATTAGTGAATTCATACCCAAGCAACTTCATAGACCACTTTAGTTACTCTTAGATGTTTTGGAATAGCAATTGACGTAGACTTTGGTGATCAGTAATGATGGTAAACGGCCGACCTAGAAGGTAATATCGCCAGCGGCGGACGGTTGAAGTGATAGCAAACATTTCATGGTTATTGGTGAAGCATCAATGGGAAACACTTGGTATAAAATGCTAGCGGCTAGCTACTCTAAGAGAGAACCATGCCTATTGCTATTGCGGAGGCATCCATCGAAACAATGAAAGGTTGTATGAAATCTAGCAAGCCTAAAATAGGTGCTTGGGTCATGGCCTTTTTGAGTAGTTGGAATGATTCTTCAGCCTTGGTACTCTACTTGAATCCTTCATCCTTCTTCGGTAAATCTGTAAGAGGTGCAGCAAGATCCACATAATATTTAATAAATTTAGGGTAATATCCAATAAATCCAAGGAAGGCATAGACTCTAGAAATGTTAGGGGCCTGAGCTCGTCAATCATAGCATTGATTTTTGCTTTGTCAACTTGTACTCCTTGAGAGTAAATAACATGCCCAAGATATTCCACTTGGGTGAGGCTGAAGGCACACTTGGATAGTTTGGCAAATAGATGGTTAGTATGGAGAAGGGTGAGTATAGCTTTGAGGTGTGTTGCCTACTTAGCGCTTTATATTCGGATGTAATAAAAAAATACAAGAACAAATTTTCATAGTTAGGGGGCAAAGACATGATTTATTGTGGCTTGAAAGTTAGCAGTGGCATTGGTGAGGCTGAAGGGCATAATGAGATTAGTAATGACCTTCGTGAGTGTGGAAGGTGTTTTATGGATATTGGGGGAGCACTCAGATTTGGTGATAGCCACTTTGTAGGTTAAGTTTGGAAAAGTAAGTTGTCTGGTGGAGCTCATCTAGTAGCTCATCCACGGTAGGAATAAAAAATCAATCCTTAATGGTGATGGCATTCAATGCTTGATTATCAACGTAAAAGTGCCAAGTTCCATCCTTCTTCTTAACAAGTAAGACGGGGGAAGAAAATGGGCTAGTGGAGGATCAGATGATTGCAGAGGCAAGCATTTCACCAATTTGTTGCTCAATTTCTGCCATTTGGAAGTGACTATAACGATAAGGTTGAACATTGATGGCTTGGAATTTGGTTTTAAATTTATGTGGTGATCAAAGTTTCAGAAAGATTTGTTCTTCTGGATAAGCAAAAATAGAATGAAAGTGGTTTAACAAGTCGGTAAGGTCTTGGGGAATGGGTTGAGTGGTTTTGGGCCCGGGCTCGAGCTCCATTGCTAAGAGATGGAAATAAGCTCAGTTGGATGAAGTGTTATGCAACTGTTTCGATTGATCAAAAGAAATTTGGGCTAGTGCGGGAGGAGGCTGAAGTCTTAGCAAGGCAACTGGTTTGTCTTGGTGAATGAAGGTCATAGTGAGGGCTGAGTGGTTATTGGTGATTAGGCCTAAAGTGGCCAGCTATTGGACACTAAATATATTGTCCGCCCCTAGTTGAGTTTAACATGTGAAAGTTGATCACAAATTCAAGGCCCTAAATATGGACTGGTATTGCCACACCCTTACCCTCACTACAAAGCTTGTTGTTGTTGCCAATAGTCACACTTTATCGATGGACAACATCGACATGTAACCCTAGATACTGAAATATGCATGGATGGAGGTAGTTATGTATACTATTAGTATCCGCCAAAGCTATTATAGGATAACCTTTAATGGAGGTTGACAACCGAAGTGTGACAGATTTGAGATTGCCTATCAATATTATAGGCTAACCGATAATGGAGGTTGACAACCGAAGTGTGACAGATTTGAGATTGCCTATCAATGTGTGCAAGGAGATTCCTAGCAGAGCTTCAGGGTTTACGTTTGCCTCTTGTGCTTCATCGATAATAGTTGGTTCTTTAGACTCATCATCTGGTAAAAGGAGTAGAACTCCCCGGGGGGTTACATTGGTGCCTTGGGCAATATTTTTTGTCACAATTAAAGTAGAGTCCTTGTGCCCATCATCTTTGGTATTTATTTTTGGGTCAGATGGTGTAGTGGTGTAGTGTTCTAGTGGGCAAGGGCAGGAATTGATGGTAGAGCAAGGAGTGGTGGTCAAGGACCGAGCGATGAATTTGGTGTAAAAGGTCGGGGTTGGTACTATCGATTGAAGGGAGCTCAGTTACTTTGGTGTTTGACATCAACCAACTTGGTTAAACCAGCAATTGTTGTTGATTTAAGATGGAGATGAAACATTCTAGGATAGGTTTCGACAACTACTAGTCTGGTAAAGTTCAAAGAGGGTGGCTTGAGAATTGTAGTAGGTTAGGGGGTGAAACGAAGCTCAAAGGGCACGAGCTAAAGTTTTCCAAGAGGTGAGTTGAACATCCACTAGAACCAAGTAAGTAGGCCAACACAACGAGCCTCCTATCTTTTGCACTTGGGTTGGAAGGTATGGAGATTAATAGAATGATGGCCAATGATTTTATGTTTTAAAAACAAGAGAAGAAAGCTTGGGATAATAACATATTTTTGTATGTGAAAAACTGGACGTTGGAGACAATGAAATAGAAGCATTAAAGGCCAAGAATATGTGAAAAAAAAAAACTGTTCCACACCTCTACCCTGAGAAGACTCGCAACCATTATGGGGCATGTTTGAAAACATTCGAAAAAGTTGTAGGCAAATTGGAGCTGATGAAGACCACGTAAAAGAAAAATGGTTTACAAGTTTTCCCATAAAGAATCAATAGACTTGTCTGTATCCACATCCGTGCTCAAAGATCTAAACCGATCGGACCGATTGGCCGGATGGTGACGGTGGCGCATGCTCGTGTGTGCTCCAGCCCATAGTCCATTCAGCCCACCTAAACTAAGTTTTTAACTCAAATAGTATAGAGAAGAGGGGAATATAAAAGCTGAGTCATAACTCCTTTATTCCCTAATTTGCCACTTGGCAAAAACTCCAACAGCTGCAGAAAACCATTATTTGGTTTTGTCGTTGCTTGATAACCCCTTACCAAAGGCAAAACCAAAAAAAATATAAAAATTATCTAGACAAAGAAGGTATAATACTTAAGTATCAATGTCAGGAAGATTGAATTGATTAATAGTAAAGTAAGGTGACAATTGTGTCTAAGAAGTGAGCGAATCTTGAATTACCTTGACTTTGATCGAGACCCTTACAACAGGTTTTGCTTCAAATTCGCTAATGTCTGCGATAATAAACAAACGCTATTAACAATCGTGCGCGCAACTCGGGTACTCATGAGTACTCTAGAAAGACATTCTTAATCTTTCACAGAAGGCAACCCATTGTTTGCTTAAGTCCGTAAGTGTATGGATGTCGTAGCAGCAAAATAAGGTCATATCCTCGGGGAATTCATTGTTAATTACTGGTTTCTATTGTTTTTGAGTATCTAAACAGATTGCTTGGAAATAAATGGGTGAAAACCAAAGGCAAATAAAATAACTAAAAGTGATATAAACTACTACTTATGAATTCAATTAATTAGAAACAAGGCTAGGATCGAATTTTCGTTATAATTCCAATATAATTTAATAAATCAATCTATCTTGTATCAAATTTGCTCAATATATCTAGAATAATTAGTCAAAATTTATCATTAATCTCTGTTAATAATTAGAAGTCATGTTCATTTAAATCTAACAACCTATTTTCATGGCTATAAATTTAATTAAATTCATTAAGAACAAGCTAATTCAATCAATTACCGAAAATCACTAATATACTTTCGTGAGTCGTTAATTCCCATTCAATTGGTAAGTTCCGGTATTAATTACGATTTATCAATTCTAATTAACAATCTAATTAGATTAAAACAGTGATTAATTGTTCTAATCCTAAATAATTAAATGCCAACAATTGAATAATGCAATTCGAACAATTCTGACAACAATTTGATCAATTCATCAAATCAACAATGGAATCGAACTTAATTTGATCATAGAACAAACGATTACTCATGCATAATTGAAATCATTAAACACAATAATAAAATAAAACACATAATAGTGGAAGAGAAGGAAAAGAATGTAATAATGTAGAGTTAAAATTCCATTCTCCAGAATTGATGTTTACCAATTGAAAGTGAAGGTTATATCTAATGTATTTTGTAAAAAAGAGAGTTGAATACAATGAGAAAAAGAGAGCAAAGAGGATGAATGAGAGCCTCCAAAATTCCAAATATGTTTTGGGTCGTGCTAAATTAGGTATGGAAAAATCGCAACTGACTGTGACCGTTAATACCCATAAAAAAAACCGTAAATTGACACCTAACACGGTTGTGTTGGAATCAAAGACCTAGTATTTACGTTGCAGGTCTACACGACCATGTTGCCTTGTTGGGCCTTGAAACTTCATTTTCACTATGATTTATTTTGTACTTCAACACTCCCATGTTGTTAGATATTGGTAGTGTAGTTTTTTTCCATTCTTCATTTGGCTCCCGCTTTGCTCCAATTCCTTGTTTAACTCCAACATTTCCTATATAACACATCAAGAAAGCAATAACACAAGCCAAAGAGCAAAACTAGGCTAAAATATAAGAAAATCAAATCAAAGAACAAGCAAATAAGAGTAAGAAATGATTAAAATATTAAAAGTATTGGAGTTTATCACCAACCTTCACACTCATCTAGGCGAATGCATTGAATGCGTCTTACAAGCATCAACATAATGGGTTATGCATTCATTAAGAACATAAGAATGTCCAATATGATATACATGTAATGGTGAGTTCATTAAGTCCATCTCATTAGGGCCATCCAAAAATAGGGCTATGAACTCATTAAGAGCATAATGTCACGGCCCGCTTTGAGCACTTTATTTTTTGGAAATATACTAGAATAATATAGATATGTGTAGATACACGTAGAAGATGTTAGAGGCTTTTACATTTGTATGGATGGTTTTAGAGGGGGATGTCTCTAGAACCCTTATATTTTGTACATACACTAGATTAACCTAATGTGTTTCGATGGAGCATTTTAGAGGGATAATAATCTAGCTAGAATGTTCTTCAGTGCCGAAGGAGGATGATGCCTCAACTATAAATAGGGGATGAGGGGTTTCATTTCCACCATCCACAAGTTTGGAAGCATTTTAAGAGTTTTCTTAATAATTCTCTCATTCTTTCAAACTCTCGTGTGTGTTCCTTTGTGAGTGCTTAAGGCTTTGTGTTTAGCAAGATATCATTGCTTAATAGAGGGCTCACTTGAGGTGAAAGCTGACTTAGCCTTTGAAGGAGTGGGGAAAAGGCGAAGTTTTGCATGCAGTTAGCTTAGGGAGAAGTCAGGGCGTGATAGGTGGTATCAAAGCACGGTTACGTGAGGGAGTAACCAATAGGAGTTGCTATGGTACAAAACCCCACCAACTCACAAGTTACCCAAGTTACCATTGTGGAGAAGAAGAGTAAAGCCAGGGCACCTCCAAGTATGCTAAGAGGATACATCCACCTTGAAGGGAAGGATGTGGAGGCCTTATCTAACTAAGGTGAGGTGCATGGTTTGGTGAATGCTCTTGCCACCAAACTTCGTGAAGATATTATGTGTGGTGGTAGCCATTTCTTGAGAGATTGTCCTCAAAAGAAATCTTTGAATGCTATGGCTTTCACTAAGGAGAAAAGGTTGATCAGTGTGGGACTCACATGGGATCTCTAACTCTACTCAACTCCATCAACTCCAAGAGGTTAATGTATGTTGAAGCACGAGTGAAAGGTGTCACAAGCAAGGCCTTAGTGGATACTGAAACATTGAATAACTTCCTTAGCCCTTAGGAACCACAAAGGATGGGTGCAAAGGTCATCAAGGAGGCAAGACAGATGAAGGTAGTGGGCTCTAATGCTAAGCCCGTACTTAGGGTAGCTTATGAGGTTCCCATCACCCTTGGCTCATGGGAATGAAGGGGGAACTTTATGGTGACTGGAGTGGATGATTATGACATGGTCCTAAGAATGGAGTTCATAGATGTCGCCGCTGCATTCACATTCCTAGGGGACAATACCATGCATATCACAAAGGGGAATCATAGTTATGTAGTGCCCCTAGTGCGAGGTAAGGTAGAGTCACGCTCTCTCTTTGCTATTTAATTTTCTAAAGGCTTTAAAAAGGGTGAAGTATGCTACTTGACTTCTGTTGTTGAGTTGGAGTCTCCACAACCCAGGAAGGTGCCTAAGGAGATCCAACATGTCTATGAGTTTAAGGATATGATGTCGACCGAGTTACCCAAGAGGCTTCCACCTGAAAGGGAGGTGGATCGTGCTATTGAATTAGAGCCAGGAGCAAAGCCGCCCACGAGAAGTCCTTATCACATGAGCCCTCCAAAGTTGGAGGAATCGAGGAAGTGGCTGAAGGATTTACTTGATGTTAGGTTCTTTCATCCATCGAAGGCCCTTGTGTTATTCCAAAAGAAGTAAAATGGCTCTCTTCGGATGCGTGTTGATTGCCGGGCACTTAACAAGATCACAGTAGTATCTACTACCCTTAGCAGATGACTTGTTTGAACGGCTCCATAGAGCAAGATTCTTCACCAAGATGGATCTATGATTGAGGTATTGGCAAGTGAGAATTGCGGAAGGAGATGAGCTCAAGACTATATGTGTAACCAGGTATGGGTCCTATGAGTTCCTTGTTATGCCTTTCAATCTTACTAATGCCCCCACAACCTTTTGTACTCTAATGAATAAGATATTCCATCCCTACTAGGACAAGTTTGTGGCGGTCTATCTTGATATAGTGGTATACAGTGAGACCCTAGAAGACCATGTTGAGGACTTGAGGAAGATTTTCCGACTCCTAAGGAAGAATGATTTTTACGTAAAGAAGGAGCAGCACTCCTTTACTCTCACTGAGGTAAAGTTCCTAGGCCACTATATCAAGAATTGAAAATTTGGGATGGATACGACCCATGTTAGGTCTATACAAGAATGGAAAGCCCCGAAGAATGTGTTTGAATGTCGAAGCTTCCTTATCTTAGTAAACTATTACTATTAGGGGAGTTCTTATGTAGGAAAGACATCCAATTGGATTTGAGAGTCACAGGCTTAATGATTCAAAGAGGTGGTATACAGTACACAACAAGAAGATGACTGCCTTTATTTATTGCTTGTGAGTATAGAGGCACTATCTTCTTAGAAGTAGGTTTGTGGTCAAAACATATAATATAGCAACAAACTACTTCCAAAATGAGAAGAAGCCGAGTCCCAAGCAAGCTTGTTGGTAAGATTTTCTAGCATAATGTGATTACAAGGTGGAGTATAAGCCTAGAAGCGCCAACATGGTGGCTGATGCACTAAGTCGCAAGGCAATGATTGCTAGTATGAGCGGTCCTATGGAATACATCCTAGAACAAGTGAAGGAAGGGATGGTGCACGACGCTTTTGCTAAAAGCTTGATGGAGATGGCAAAGGAAAGAAAGACTCGGAGATTCTGGGAACAATACGAGGTACTATACACCATGGGAAATCATTGTTATGTACCTAGATGGGGGAACTTGCGGAGGGACCTAATAAAGGAGTGTCACGAATCCAAATGGGCTAAAGGCCCAAGTATGAGGCAAACCCTTTCTCTTATTGAGGATGTTTACTATTTACTACATATGCAAGATGATGTGGAAGGATATATGAGGACTTGTTGGTAAACAAGACAAGAATGAGCAAAAGTGTCCTAAAGGATTGCAAGAGCCCTTACCTATTGCTGAAAGACATTAGGAAAGTATATCGATGGATTTCATCTTGATGCTTCCAACGTTTGAAGGACATGGATCAACCAAGCAATAAAATCATGGTCACAATGTTGTGGTATTGGAGTGTTGCGAATGATATTTTATTTGTCACGATTGTCGTAGAGAGATTTCTTATTTTTTTTTCCAAAATAAATATTAGCAAATATCAGTAAATATTGGTTGAAAACTGATATATCGCCGATAAATACGTGAAATTCTAAATTTGTCACATATTGCCAATTTTGGGTATCGGGTAACTCAAAATCCGATAAATATCGGCCGATATTGCATATTATCGATATTTAATTGTATGAGACATTCATCCCTACCCCAAGGCATTGTACAATAGATTTGTATCCCCAGTTTGTTACGAATGTGGTGAAGTATTAGGGATCCCCACGTCACTCCCAAGTTCTAGAGAAAGCTATTCAAAATAATAGGGTCAAAGCTTCACATCTCTACAAGCTTTCACCTACAAACTGATTGGCAAACTGGAAAGGGCGGATAGTGACAATCCTAGACTCTAAGTCTGTGTATAGCAGCCAAAAAAAACCAAAGAACGAATAGTGACAATCTTAGTTACGGGAAAATAAGTGTCAAAAAAGTCAACATTTTTCCTTTGTTTATAGCTTACAACTGCCCAACGAGCCTTACAGGAAAATAATTTTGTCTCATTCCAAGTGTGATGAGACATAATTAAATCTATTTCATTTTTTATTATCTCTTTCCAAAAGCATCGATAGAAGTTATGGTCTCCTTATAGGATCGAGGATCATCCTCAGTGAAATAAGTAGGCATAATCCAAATTAATTTTATCGAGATTATTGTTTTCAGCTAGGAAAGTAGTAACAAAATTAGACTTAAAAGTTAGTTTCTATCCTTTGTCACTTACTTCTCCTAGGTTCATGTATATTATCATTTACAATATCAGAAGAAGGCAAAGACAAAGGTACAAAAGAAGCATTAGAGGTGCTAGTAATATCACTTGCAATCTTTCTCATGGGAAATACATTCTAAAAAAATTCTGCATTTTTAGATTTACAAATAAAGTTATCACTTAAACACAAGAATCTATATGCATCACTATTTTGAGCATAACTAATAAATGCACAATCAAAAGTTTTTGTTTCCACGTTAGTCTTCCTAAAATCAGGTAAGCTAACCATAGTCAAACACTCCTACATTTTCAGGAATTTCAAGTTATGCTCAAAACCTTTCCATAATTCTTAGGGTGTTTTATCCAGCTTCTTATGAGGGACTATTTAAAACATAACAGGCAAACATCACTACTTTCCCCTACATTTGGTTAGACATACTAGAACTTCTTATGAGGTACTATACATTTTCTTTTAAAGTTCTATTTTTTCTTTCAACTGCGCTATTTTGTTGAGAGGTTTAAGGGGCACTATTCTTATTTATAGTACCATGACTATCACAATAGTTCTTTAGGAAGCTAATTCCATATTCATCACCGCCGAACCTAAGCCTCTTAATCTTACATTCTAACTGTTTTTTAATTTATGCTTTATATTTTATGGACATTCCTCCAGTCTCATTTTTAGCCCCGAGGAGGTACACTTTAGTGTACCTATAATAGTCATCTGTGAATGACACATAATACCTTTTTCCTTCCCTACTCATTGTATTTTTAAAATCAACTAAGTCTCTATTAATCAACTATGATAACTCATATGATCTCTTTGTGACAGGTTTAAATAGCTTTTTAATGTATTTGTCTTCCACACAAATAGGATACTTCTCATAATCATTAGTGTCTAACACATTAATCAAATTCATACATTTTAATTTATCTATGTTGACAACATTTAGATGTTGTAGCCTACCATGCCATAGAGTAACAGACTCGGCAATGTAAGTAGAAGCACTTTAATTAATTGAAACAATGTTAAGAACAAAGAGACCATCAGCCAAGTACCCCTTTCCTATAAATATCCCATTATTGGCCAACACAACTTTATCAGCTTCAAACATTAATTTCAGTCCATCCCTATTAAGTAGATTGCCTGAAATTAGGTTCCTATGTAGAGAGGGTACATATAGAACAATATTCAAATATAAATATTCTAGAAGCGAGATTTAGAAGAACCTTTCATTTGCCTAAGACTAGTAGTGGCTGAGTGGCTCATGAAGATGTGCTCCTCATCAACAACATCCGTGAATTGGTGGAAGAGACTTCTATTGACACACAAATCCTTGGATACGTTGTTGTCCAGAACCCAATCCGTCCTGTTGTCAACCAGATTCGTTTCCACCACCACTGCTGCAATAATCTCCTCAGTCTGAGCAACATTAGCATGTGGTACTAGAAGAACAATGTCCTTTTGAGTCTAATTCTGGTTTGTTTTGGTCTTCCCACATATAGCAAGTCACCTTGTTCTTAATCTCGTCTCCCTTTTTTAAGCTGGATTGATGCTTTTGTTGGCCTTCTTATGTGGCCTCTTCCACTTTTCCTAGACCTGTCCTTGAAAATATCAGCCTCAACCATATTAGCAGCAACGGATCTATAAGCATAAGATATTCATTTGTCCTTCAAACGCTTTGACTCTTTTGTCCTCATGTGACCAGTGAGCTCTGACAAGGTCATGTCCCTTTTCTTATGCTTTAGATAGTTTCTGACGATGCTCTAGGGCTGTGAAAAAATTTCTATCAACATGTTAGCCTGAAATATTTTACATATATTCATTTCTTCACCCAAGACTGTAGCAACCAAACTTCAGTTTGTTGTTAGCTATCTAAAACTTCAGCAGGTTCCTAACAACATACTTATTTTTTCTGCTTCATCGGAACCATATTTATTCTTCAGAGTATCCAAAATCTTCATCGAATATTCAATGCTAAAGAACATGTCAAAAATATGTTATTCATATGTGAAAGCAAATGACCCTAGACAGTTTTGTTGTCTCTGTCATATCTTTCTTTTGTGGCATCATCAGCCCTCTTAGTTGCAATTGGAGCGGGAGTTTTATCCGGAGTAGCTGGATTCATGTCTATGTCCTTTGAGCTGGTAGATCTATCAGCAATATATAATCAACTCTAAGAGCTTCAAACTAAATTAACTATTTTGGAGACCACCTACAGTAATTAAGACCACCCAATGGCAAGAGCGGCCATGATAACTTTTGTAGAAGTAGATAACAGCAACAAACTGAAAACCGGAGTATCCGGCAACACCAAGGCAGCAACATAGTAGAGCACCAACCACAATACCAAAGACTGGACGGTATTGTTAACCAGGCACGTTGTTGAACTGAAAAAAAATTAACCGACTAGAGTACCACTAATCCTAATGAATTTGGATGCACAACACAAACCGAGTGCTAGAATTACAATACCAAATGATTTTGGCAAAAATTATGCAGCAGCGGAACATGAATGACCCTGAAACAGATGAAGAAACTGCAGAATCAAAAGCCCAAGAGTATTGAAATAATAATTCGAACTAAGCACCAAATTTGAACAGTAGAAACGAGACAACTAAGCTATGTATATAGCAATTGATCGCGCTTCAGAATATGAGGGAAATATACAACAGAACAAGTAAAACTGAAAATAAGAACAGAGAAAAGGACTTCTGAAGTAGTTGTGCTAGGAAAGAATTCCATTGCCCTATAGCAATTAACGCTCTAACAGTAGTGCAAAACAACATTGATGTGTCGCCTCCAAGGTTAACACAACGAGCATCCTATCTTGTTCACTCGAGACGGAAACTATGGAGATTAACAGAACGATGCCAAGCAATTTTATGTGTAAAATGAGAGAAGAAAACTCAGGATAATAGCAGATTCTCGTATGTTAAAAACTGGAGGTCAGTGACGATTAAATAGAACCATTAGAGGTCGAGAATCTGAGAAAAAAAGAAGGTTCCACATCTCTAAGTCTAGAAGACTCGCACCCATTATGGGGCATGTTTGAAAATGTTTGAGAAAGTGGCAGACAAATCAAAACTAAAGAAGGATACGTAAAAGAAAAATTGTTCACAAAAATGGTTCAAAAATTTTCTAACATGCACACCTGCTCTCCAAGATTAGGACCGGTCGGACGGCGGCAGCGGTGGCGTGTGCGCGTGTGTGGTCCAGCCTGCAGTCCATTGAGCCCACCAAAAACTAAGCTTTTAATTCAAACAAGATAGAGAAGTGGGGGATATAAAAACCTGAGTCAAGTTCTATATCCCACCGACGTGGGACTTGGGAAATATTCAAACAGCTGCAGAAAACCATTGGTTGGTTTTGCCATTGCCCAACAGGTTTGGCTGTGAAGAAACTAGCAATGCCAACTTTTTGTCTGTCGGGTGCCATGAAAAGTAAAATACAGTTTGGCTTGAAAAATTCAGTCAAGCGGTTGAGTGTCACATTTTGGGGATTTTGTGGTCAAAGGGGCAGCAGGGACTATTGTTTTGGTTTGCATTATGTGTGGGTATGCTGGTGTGGGTAGAATAGGGGGATTGTTTGAAGTTGGGTTGCTGTTGGATGAGGAAGGATTGGGGGTATCTGCTGGAGGTTGAGATGGAGGAGGCAGATGGGGAAGTTTTAAGTGTTTAAGGATTTCGGCTAGGGCGCCATGTGTTGGTTTTGTTGAGTAGCAATAGCTTGGGTAAGGGAAGCAATGGCCTGGTCATGCTTTGGCAGGGTGGTGTTGATGTGGGCTAGGGCCTCATCTAAGGAACGAGTACGGGTGAGCGGAGAGACCCTAAGGCATATTTCTCCTCTCAATGAAAGTACCAGTGAAAGCAAAATCAATCCCACTTAAAGCGTGGCACAGCTCCAGAAATAGAAAGCAGAGAAGAAGAGGCAATTAGTATTGGAGGGAAATTACTTCATTCAGGCCCAACGTCTGTTACAGCAGGTCATGTATACAGAGCTGATGACTAGCTACGATCCAAACTGTACTAATAAGACTAGAATCTTTTAGGGAATATTCAAGGACTGCAGCATTACAATCTGACGCCTCATTTTATCATTTTAAAAGCTAATGCAGAATTCTAGATCATTTGCTAGAAAGTTACGTAATCCCCAAGCTTGGCTGGTGGCTGGGTCTGCCTCTTGGGTCGTGCCTTTGCTCCATGCTTGGCCATCGCCTCATTTGCTGAACCTGGGTTGTTTATGCCCGTATAAAAGGTCCTATGTTGTTTGTACTGTTTGTTTGCTTCTGTCTATTACATTTCCTTAAAATCATATTTTTAACGATTCTCTTCTATGTAATGGCACTTAGAGTTGAGACCAAATTCTCTGCTGATGCTTATTCTCCCTTGCTTTCTACAGAGCGGTTGTGGAGCCGGAGAGAGGTTTTAGATGCAGGAAATATAAGCCTCACTGCCTTACCCAGGTTGCATTACTTCAAATGCCTCTTGAATATTCGTGGTATTCAGGCTGCTCCCGTTACAAACCGTTTTGCTCGAAGTCCTCCTTCTGGTCCAGGATCATGCTACGGGCAATAATTTTCTGATGCCTCGGTGCGTGCCACTTTGCCATGGAGATGACGGGCACATGGGCATATTTGACTGTTTGGCGTACTCTATTGTGCGGCTTTGATGGTGTTGGAACCTTGGTCATTGCTGAGTTGATTCCTTGCACTACGTATTCATTGTCCGCCCTGTTTCTGAGGGGCTTGTAGGATCTCAGTCATTTCCATAATTTCCATTTTGTAAAGTAACATGTAAACTGCCGTTCCCGGCTGTTCTTGTTGGTTTTCTTGTAGTACAATGTCCGTGCTGTTTCATGTATGTAAATGTATGCGACAAACGTGCATAATTTGTAATGAAGACGGGAAATCATTGTCTATTCCACTCTTTCAGATAAAATTCTGCCAGCCCTTGGTCCTAAACTGCTAGATTTTTTTACTTATTTTTGAGTAAATCTACACTGCTAGAAAATGAAAAAGACACGTGCCAACAATGTATAAACAACTGGACTATTGAAGCTTGATAGAGCCAGAGGCAATAATTGGATTCGCTGGTCTAGAATCATGCAGATATGATTAATTGTTCGGTTCAGTAGTGGTCTCTGGCTCTGCGATTGTTGTCTGCAGGCTGAGTCCATAATCAAAGCCATATTAATATATTTATAGTTCTGCAAGATAAGCTCTCCCTGATGTCGAGGTAGATTTTCACTTTTAATATATATATATATATAACAAAAATTATTAATAATTAAAATTTATCTCAAGAATCATAAATGCTCTATATTATAAAATGAAAGAAATGACGAGATTAATTTAATTCACAACTTCCACAACTAACGCTAAGAGTAAAGAGATTAGAGCCTCATCTTTATGTAACTATCCCTTAATTAAAACGAATTAAAATATATACTATCATTTGATTTTGTATATGTATCTAATTTATGTAACAACCTCTTAGTTTAAAAGAAAGTTTTATTTTAAAAAAATGATTAATTAATCATTGTTATTTTATTAAGCGGGCACATCTAACATAAATGTCACACTAATAGATTTAACAATAATGAGAAGAAAAATAGAAAAAACAAAACAAAAATTGTTTCTCATGTCAAGCTAATTGGTAACTAATTTCGAAATAGTTTCAAATTTTACTACAACTTACAGAACATAAATAGTATTAGCGCAAGAGCGTTTCGTGAATGATTGGAGATTGATTCCTATTAAGGGTATAGCCTTTTAAAATAAATTATTCATGTAAATTAGATAATTTGTCTATAACAATTTTATGTAACTACCCTACTAATAAGAATTTTATTTTTAAAAATTTACTAACTAATAATCGATTATTAACTTTATAATAACAAATCAAAGCAAAATTTTCTAGGATTTGATCTTTTTCCTCAAAAAATTTCTCATAATTTCTATATTCTTTTCAATAAAAATCCAAATACATATATGTATAGAAACACTTAAGACCCATACTTAACGATTCATTTACTTTAGTTTCTAGATTTTTCTTCTTTACTTCTTCTTCTTCTTTTCTCTTTTTGTTATAAAGTATGCCAAGCTTTGGTTACACTTTGTCACATTTATAAAAATATAATGAAATATTACTTTGTGGTTCACCGTATAATTTTTACATTTTTTTCCCTTATAAAAATTCAATACACACATATATAGAATCACTCAATATCCACACTTAATGAGCCATTAATTTTAACTTCTAGATTTTTCTTCTCTCTTTTTTTTCTTTTTTCTATAATAAAGCAAGTCACTGTTACATTTGTAAAAACATAATTTATAAAAATAAACATAATGGAAATGCTTGTGGTTGTGGTAATTTACTTTTAATATTAAATAGTAATGATATTCAATTTTCATACCCTACAAATTTCCTCCATTCTAAAATATCAACGATAAAACCTTGTTCTATATATACATTAAATTATTTAACTCCTACACTTAATGAGTCATTTATTATTATTTCTAGATTTTTTAAAGGTAATTTCTACATTTAATGAGTCATTTATATATAAAAAGTAATGATATTAAATTTTTCTACCCTACAATTTTCATCCATTCTAAAATATCAACGATAATTTTTTTTCTATAGATACATTTAATTATTTAACTCCTACACTTAATAAGTCATTTATTATATTTTCTAGATTTTTAAGGTAATTTATAGAAAAAATAGATACGATTAAATTGATTTTGCTAGTAAACACTATTTCAATTTCCTCCTCTTACTCATTGTTTTCTATTGTAGTTATTGCTCGCCCTATCTCCAATACCTATACTATACAACCAGTTGTACATAGAAGATAATTGTAACCTACTAATATCAACATGATGTTAGTATTTTTAATAAGAAAATTAAAACATCTCTCACTAGGATTGGTAGGGGAAAAATACCATAATATTTGTGAAGATTTTTTCTATAAATTGATACTCATATTGATATACTTTTAATTTAAAAAATAATTTGTAGGTATGTATGTGTGTGTGCATTATCATACATTTAACTATCTTTCACCACCATTAAACTAATATTTTACCATCATTGAACTACTTTTTTTCCTGTGATTTATTATTTTTTACCATTATTCTACTTAAAAATGATCTTTTATTACTATTATACTAACCTTTCATTACTAATTTTATTGACTTTTCAACTAGTTTCTACCAGCAAATTGATTGTTTACCACTTTTACTATTCTACTTAAAAAATAATATTTCACAATTAATATATTGATCTTTCACCACTAATGTACTAATTATTCACCACTAATGAACTGATTTATCACTGGTGAGTTGATCTTTCATCATTGTTCTATTTTAAAATAATTTTTTACTACTAATGTATTGATCTTTCACTATTAATGTACTGATCTTTTACAGACGAATTAATCTTTCACTATTAATTTATTGAACTTTCACCATAACTATTGAAATACCGTATGGATACTTTAAAGGGGGTGGATAGAGTATTTTGTAACAATAATGTCAAATTAAAATTTTGTGAAAAATAAGTAGAAGGATGATAGGCAATAAACACACGATTTGTAGTGGTTCAAGAAACTCTACAAAGGTTCTCTACATCTACTACCAAAAGGTGAAATGCCTCGAAAATTTTAATTTTAAAAATTATAGTTAAATAAGATTTTATTAGGAAAATTATTTAAATAAATTATTTTTACTAAAATAAAAGGAAATTTATTAGGGCAAATCAAGAAGAAATTTATAAATATTTTAATTAGGAGAAATTTGGGTATTTTAGCTAATTAAAGATTTTATTATAGAAATTAATGAAATAAGTTATTTTATTTAAAATAAGAAGGAGAAAATAGTTTCAAATTAATATGAATTATATAAATAATTTAATTGAAGAAAATTAGGGTGTTTTGCTAATTAAAATGGAATTTATGGAAAATCTTTTAAATATTTAAATATTATTATTTTTAACTATTCTAAATATTTTAATTTATTTATTTAACCCAACCCTCCTATTTCTCTTTTTTCCTTTTTCCTTTTTCCTTTTCTTTCTTTCTTTTTCTTTTTCTTTTTCTCCTCGCCGAACTGGGCCAGTCAGTGGCCCAGTCCCCCCTTTCCTCTCCTTCCTTTTTCTTCAGCCTAGCCCAGCCGCGCGATCGGCTTGCTTCCTTCTCCTGTGTCGTGCCACGTTTTTCTTGTCTTTCCCCCAAAACGTGTCATTTTATTTTATGAACTTACCCCCGTGCCGACCGGTTCGCCCTCCCTTCCCCGACGTCGATAAGCTTGTAACTCCGTTGCCGATGCCCTGGTTTTTTGGTGCCAATCTTACCCCTTTGACTGACCTTTTCCTCCCTTTCTCTTTCCCTTGTTTCAGCAGCCTCATTGACCCAAACCACTCCACTCCACGATCTCCCTCTCCCTTAGCCACTTGCAGCCCACGATCGGGAAAAGTGTGCCGGTTGCCCTCGTCGGCCGGTTACCACGTCTGCCTATCACTCCCCCACTTTCCCTTCGACCCTAACTTCCCCTTCAGTTTATAAATACCCTCAGGTTAGCCTTGTATCGGGTTTTGGTCACTTACCCAGAATTCCCCGACATTGCCGCCGTCTCACCTTTAGATGCCACTCTCGTCTCTGGCCAACACTACTGCCAGTTATTTCCGCCTACGCCTTCCCTGCACCTCCCTCTAGATAACTAGACCACCCATACCCTTCGATTCTTCCTGAACAATCTGCCCTGACCGTGTGAATTGCCCTTTGTAACCAAACTATTTTCTGCCACCATCGCCCTTCGAACCACCCTTAGCCACCTCTTCCGTCGCTCCTTTCACCTCTCACATTGTGCTGCAGACCCTCCTCTATCTCCCCTACCTTTATTTTTCTCTTTCTCCCTCTCTTCCTCTCTCTCTCTTCTTCTTCCCTATTCTGCCACAACCGCCGCTGTCGTGCGCTTCCACCTTTGGTTGCGTCGCCACCATCATTTTGTTCCTCTCCTTCTAGGCAATCATAATCACCCTTACTTCCACCCTCCTTCTTCTCATTTTGTTCCCAGCCTTCAAATTTTTCCCTTTTCTTCTCTTTTTCTGGCTGCCGATGCTGTCGCCGTGCACCACCACCGGTGCCGCCTATCCCCACCAACCTAAGGTTGAACCCTAGACCCTCTCAACCATTTTTTCTATTATTACTATTATTAATATTAATATGTATAAGTATAATAATTATTATTATTTTCCTATTTTGAAATTCTATTATTCTTATTCCATTCTTATTAATACAACTATTTTACCATTAGTGTTGTTAATAATGTTATTATTACTACTACTACTACTACTACTACTACTACTACTATTACTACTACTATCATTATTATTATTCTCAAGTGTTAGTATTATTATTTTATATAGGGCTAATACCCTATTGTGCTTGTTTTAAATTTTAGCAGTAGTATGATAAATATCATGTCTTATTATTATTAGGGTTATTATTATTATTATTATTATTATTATTAGTATTAGTATTTATTCTTATTATTGTTATTATTATTATTTATTAAGTTATTATTATTCAATGTAGGGTGGAAACCCTACTTCTTTTTATCCTCGATCATTATCTTTACTAATATTACCATTATGGTTACTATTATTTTGTAATATTATTATGGCTTTTATCATTATTAGTATTATTATGTCATCATTATTATTATTACTAAATTTGGTTATTTATTTTAGTAATATTATTATTCATTATTATTATATTAGTAAAGGGGTCAAATCCCTTATTTCACTTTGTTTTGAATAATGTATCTTTGCTATTATTATTTTAGTATCATTACTATTATTATTAGGGTAAATTTTTTAACCTTATATTATCAACTTTTATAATATTTCTATTATTTCTATATCTTTAGCAAAGTTAGTAATTTAGTTTATTTTATTTTATTAATATATTATTATTTATTTAAAAACCTAGTCTTCTAATAAGTTAGTGATTAATAGTATTTTTGATAGGAGGGAGTCTAATTTTAGCTTTTCCCTCATAATAGGTCAAACCAGTCAAAGTCCTAAGGAGGTGTAGGAGCGTGCTCCAAGACCGGTGTCATTTTAGGTAAGGGGTACTGAGGTAATATGTGTAATATGTGATTTTATGCTATGCATGCCATGTAATATGAATTATAGTCACTACTAGAAATAAGGTTTTTAACAACCAACAAATTTCATCGTTAATGGCCAAATTTTGGTTGCTAAAGCTAATAACGACCAAAAAATTTGTTGGTCGTCAGTGGTCGTTATTGCTCCCTCGTTAAAGGCTTTAACGACCAACTAAAATTTTTTGATTGCTAAAGCAATAACGACTACATATTATGTTGGTCGCTAATGTAATAGCAACGACGTATAGTTTTGGTCGCTGAAAGTAATAACGACAACTTATTACGTTGGTTGCTAAAAGTAATAGCAAAAACGTATGATGTTGGTCGCTAAAAATAATAACGACGAATAAAATACACTATCGTAAATAATATTAACGACCAATTTTTTAATCGTAATTAAAAAAATATCACACCAATAACCACTAATTTTTCCATCAATACTAAAATTCATTCATTATTTGTGACATAATTTATTGGTCGCAAATGGCATAATTATATATTCAATAATATATATAATCAATATTTCAATATTCATCTTTAACCCTACACCTATATGGATATACATATGTCCATTTCAATCTTTTGAAGACCTGTACATGTATGCGTACATATATTCATTTCAATCTTCTCAAGACCTGTACCTGTATGCATGTATATATATCAATTTTGATCTTTTCAAATCCTGTACCTGCATACATATATATTCATTCTAACATATAGATATAATTTTTTAAATATCTGTTTATAATTAAACATTCAACTAAATATTCATACAAATAATTTGTATCAAATTTTTGGTACAATTTTCAGCTATGATCAAATATAAATATATTACAAAAGATCTACAATATGTTGTTGCATTACAAAAATATCATGATTAGCAGCCACTTAAGAATTAATCATTCTATCCATCGGATACAATAGACTTGGTAAGTTTATCAAAATAAACTGGATCTGCAACAATAGAAATATAGAAATAATAATTAATATAAGTATCAAATAAACAATGGCATATGATATCAAAATAAAAGAAAAACATTACGCCGAATAATAATAACCGAATAATAAACACGCTTGGCGTTCAAATAAAAAAGAGGAAAAAAAATAAACATTTGCTATTTATTGTTGTTGCTTGTGCAGCTGGAGAACTCAAAACCCCCTTTTTTTTCTCTCAATTAGCTACCAGCTGTTAAGAGAGGACTTATTTCAGTCACTAAGTATATTCCAGTGGAAACCAAATTGGGAGGGTTATGTTCATAGATAGGGAGGGAGGGAGAGAGGCAACTTAAATAATGCTGAAACAAGAACATGCTGAATTAGGGGGAGAGAGAGGCAGCTAAGTCCACATTGATTCCCCTGAAATTATAGCTCAAAGAATGCATGTGAAACATTAGTTAATTAGATTATGTTTAAACAACTTCACAAGTCACAAACAACATTTTGTAATAAAACACATCAGGCTGGTGAAATGGAACTCCTGCATCTTCAACCTTCATCATGGTCCTCCTAACAATGAGTAATTTCCTTAACAAATGACAGCAATTCATGAAATCAGATATATAAAATGAAATCTCCAAATACAAGGAAAATAATGAAAATGGAAATAAATATGATTCAATAACATCCGAACTTATTAAATGTGCTCTACTACGATAACCTAGATCATGCATCATCATTACCTATGGAAATTACATAAAATATTACTATTCTAACTTATGGTAGAAATTTAACAAGATAAAAAAAAACCCAATAATAGCCTTGTATCATAAAACACAAGGAGTACTAGTACTTCGGCTCTTTGATAAATTCATGTAATGTTCCCTCCGCCCTTGGGCACTAAATCTTTAGAGAAATTAGAATCATTTATCATGATATTGTTCTATACTTGAAATTTGACGCACAATCTACTTCCAGGTGGAGTTAGAGGAGTCTAATATGAAGGAAGGTGCAGAAATTAATGAAGCTCGAGGTACTGTTGTAGAGGTTGAGAAGTTTTTCCAGTCCAGTGATGATTATTTTTTTCCCTAATAGAAAGACTCTGGATAAAATTGTTTCTTGATATAAGATCCATGGTCTTTTTCTACTTACACGATTCGCCGGAAATGTACACTGTGTTGATACATTTTTGTCACATGTTGTGGAATGTACAAAAGGCCAAAAGTAGACTAAATTGCTGGGCTTACTGGTCTCTATTTTTTGTTGGCGGAGCTAGCTAAGATAAGTGCCACTATTTTACTTTACTTATAATTAGGTGGTTAAAATGTTAGAGGCACGAACTCGCATACGGGTACAATACATGACCACTAGCGGATTCACATATAGGATCAACTTCACTCATGGAAAAACTTTCTGGACCAAGCAATTGACTTTTTTGGATACTTTTTCATCCCATTTTGTAATCAAAGAGAACAAATGCAAAATCAAACCATGTACCACAACTTGATAGATAGGATCGGCTTAATTCATTCTTGGAGACTCTTACACCTCTTTTCAGCCCACATCAAAATCGAACTTAATTGATGTGAAAGCAAACCATGTATCTCTGACTCCACTGAAAATTTTCCAGCCCGCACATTAACCTTACCCTGTTATAGCTGCATTACACTCTTAACCAGCAAACCGAATATAGACAAAATTGATCATCAATGACTATGCACTAAAGTAAAGACATAAATATCAGAGACCCATTCTATTTTGGTGCTTACCAGATTGCATTTCCATGGGAGAAGAGATGCTTGCACTACCTAACAATCCCTGGCAGATTCAGAATCACCTCTTCAATTGATAATTCAGAATTATTTTAGGTCATGAATACCAACAACACGGAGAATCCCTAACGATGAGTTAGAGATATGCACTTTCATAATATATAGATAAAATATTTGGACAGGAAGAACAATACTTGTCTCCCACAGCCCAAGGACGAACATGGGAAGTTATGAACTCTCATAAACATGTGACATGAAATGTTAACAACCATCACCTTTGAGAAATTAACATGAGTAAGGGAGGAGATCGATATTATTAAGGTAATTTATAAGCTTTTACCCTCTCTTTTACTTATTTGAATACCAAGGATGATGATTTTTCTTTAATATATCCTCATTGTGCATGCTTTGTTTTTTTTTTCTTTCAAAATTTGTAGTCTTGTTTAAGTTCCGAATTTCCATGTTTCCTTGAATACATAGCCCAACATCATTTATCTGCAGACCACATGCTGAAATAGGAACTTATTATGAACAGTTTAACTTCCCAATATCATTTAAAGATTAGATAGTTAGGCTTTATTAAATAATTAATGGTCTTATGTAATATTTTCTTCCTTACTCCAATTAAACTCCTCCCAGGCAGTAGAACTCTATACATGATCGATATACTAAGTGTGTGTGTGTGTGTGTGTATGCATTAATTTGCAACTAGTTTTATATGATATCTAAAGTATGAAATTTTTTTTCTCTTTCTTTGGCTTCCTATCAGAAGTATGCAGATTGAGTGTGTGTGTATTCACAACCCATTAGGGGCTGCTTTCAATGAATTCAACCCTATTTGACGATATACATTATATAGATGGATAAATTATGTGTGTTTCTGATTCTTTTTATTTATTGTTTAAATTGTGAATTGTGATCTTCACATTCATCTTGAACTATATATATGTAATAACGATCATATACTTTTATATCCCCCCGCCTCAAACCACCCCACTCCCCCTTTAATTGTGTATTAAAGGGGAAGAAACAAAATACTTAGCTAGGATACTCCCACAATCTCAGTGAATCAATCTATGACGAGTTCATTGATGATCCAAATTTTTTGTATTCAATATTTAACGCCCTCCTTCATCACATATTTGCTGCTAGGTGATGTCATCAGGAATTCTTTATGTAACACTAGAAAATTTATTAATGTAGTGAAATATCGTTGAATTCAATAAAAAGTTCCATGTCTACATAGTGTTTTTTGTATTAAAATTCAATTAAATAATGGGTATACCCTTCTATAAATACATTCCAAAAGTTCCAAATATATTTCCAAAGGCTTGGATGTTCCCAGCAATAGGGAAATATTTTTCTTCCCTATTAAACTAATAGGATAGTATTTTTATAAACCATTAGAGCTAAAATAAAGTATGAAATAAAAAATGAAGGTCATTATAAAGATATACATAATTACATGCACAAAAGGTTAAGAGAAGAAATCTCACCTCTACTAGGAAATATTATCACCGCCAGTTAGCTTTTCAAAATCAACGACATGTTCAAAAATATATCCACTTCAATGTTGCTGGATACATATTTTAATAAATCAACCGTTAGAGATAAAACAAAGTATGAAACAAAACTATAAATTGAAAGTACAACTCAATCTATAGAGAGTAATGTAAAGAACTAAACAAAACTGTTGGATGTGTTATTTCTAAGTCATTCTGAAGTCTTTGTTACTACTCTAAATATTTATAATTTCCTAACCACTAGTATTAGCTTATTACTTATAACCTCTCAAAAGTCGGATGCAGTTGTCTTAGGAGGGTCCCTATGCTTGTTAATTTTAAAAACTCATCCCTAGGAACCATATGTAGCTTATTTGAATTTAGTTAGATCTAAACTAGTTACTTAAGCTTATTAGACAACTAGTTAGAATTATACTCATAATAATTAACACATTTAACAATTTTTGTTGGATCATGAAATAGATCTAAACTAGTTACTTAAGCTTATTAGACAACTAGTTAGAATCATACTCATAATAATTAACACATTTAAAAATATATTGGATCATGAAAACGATCATCAACAAGGCCAATCCATTCCTTATTGGGTGCCATTTTCTAAAGGGAAAAAATGCATAAACATAACAATTAGAAAGCAATGGCCAATTAGATAAAACAAGCACACTATCATTTTGAATAATACACGACAAGGATTATAAAATATAATACAAAACATCATTAATAAAGTATGTAACATGAAATTAGATACATTTTAAAGGATATTGTAAATTCAATTTATCTAAAACAGATAAAACTGACAAATCCGGATATAACCGGGTCACAAATCCAATTTTCACAAATCAACCATAACCAATACAATTAACCATTCTAAATCATTCATACAACACATATATATACAATTAAACAACTAAATCATCTTATCATAAGATAATTCATTTAAAATTAATCAAAACATAAGTTAGGGTTTGAGTATTTATATCAATTATATCATATTTTATGTCTTGTTAGAAAAATTGTCAATGTTGATCATCATCATATTCTTTATCTAATTTTATCAACTTGAATGATTATAGAATTTTTAAATGAATTAACATAGAAAATAATCTAAGGACATAAAAACAGATTATATAACATTATAAAGTAATGAAGAAAAACATCAGCACCACTATCCATCAAAACCCTTCCTAATATTTTACTTTCAAGATGGCATCTATCATATACTCAATTGATTAAAACATTAAACGAAACATCCAATTTAACATAATTAGGGTTTTTTAGCCTAGACTGTAAATCCGGTCAAATCTTGTTAAAATATTTAAATTGACATGTCAAAAATGAAATTAAACATAATCTAATGCAAATTATATAATAAATTGAATAAAATAACTCAATTACATAATCCAATTTAAATCCGCAAGATTTTTGACCTAAGAATCCAATTTCAATTAATTTCGCACAAAAATTTCAAATTGATAGTTCTAACATGAAATTAGATACATTTTAAAGGATATTGTAAATTCAATTTATCTAAATAGCTAAATCGGATAAAACCGACAAATCTAGATATAGCCGGGTCACAAATCTAATTTTCACAAATAAACCATAACCAATATAATTAACCATTCTAAATCATTCATACAATACATATATATACAATTAAACAACTAAATTATCTTATCATAAGCTAATTCATTTAAAATTAATCAAAACATAAGTTAGGGTTTGAGTATCTATACCAAACGTATTGCAGCAAAATTGGAGGGAGTGAAGGGTGATGGAGCTTCGCCGGTGGTCAAGGACCACTCGTCGGTGACGAGCAGCACTGGAGGCGGACGGGCAGTGGCGGCTTGCGTGGTGGTGTAGTCTGGGAGACAGCCAAGGCAAGGGAATGGATGTCGAGTCGTCGAGCAAGGTTCAGGGAGCAAGGGCAAGGGTTACACTTGCGAAATAAAATAATGGTCGAAACTCGAAACATAACACCTGGTACAGGCGCGCGAGAGGTGAAAATTTGGCCTTTTTTTCACCGAAACATAACATTGGGTATAGGGCGCGGGAAGTGAAATTTGGTTTTTTTTAAGGAGTTGGGGCAATTAAGTGTTTTTTTTATCTTTTTTTAGATTTTAGAGATTTAAAAAAAAATAATTATAAAACACATATATAGAACTTAAATATTTTTAACGACCAATAAATTAATAATTAACGACCAAAAATTATATTAGTCGCAATAGATATACCATCAACGACGACTTTTGATAGTGGTCGTTAATAATATATCAATAACGACAAAAAAAAAATTTGGTCGCTAAATTGGTCGTTAATGCACCAATTTGTTGTAGTGAGTGTATTTTATGTGAATATTATATAATTGTTATTAATACAGCATGATTATGGAGTTGAAGTATGTTGGTGTGAATAAAGTGTGGCATGAGAATTATGTGTATAATTGTGTTACTATTATTGTATGCTGTGGCCTTAAGACATGCATGTTAGGGTTGTAAAATAATGATGGGGAGTGTAACAATGTGGTGTTAGGGTTTTGCATGAAATGGTATGGTGTTAGGGTTTGCATGGAAGTGTGATTTACGTGGAGTTAGGGTTTGCATGGGGGTTAGGTTTGCATGGAAGTGTGGTTTACGTGGAGTTAGGGTTTGCATGGAAGTGTGATTTACGTGGAGTTAGGGTTTGCATGGAAGGGTGGTTTACATGGAGTTAGGGTTTGCATAGAAGTGTAATTTACATGGAGTTAGGGTTTGCATGGGGGTTAGGGTTTGCATGGAAGTGTGGTTTATGTGGAGTTAGGGTTTGCATGAGAGCTAGGGTTGCATGGAGTTAGACATGCATGTCTGGGTAAATGTTTATGAATAAAATAGTTAAGACACTAATCTTTTAAAGTGAAAGATTATTGAGCCAGGTCCAGACCGATCCACCGGTCAAAAATAGTGGTTAGGGTTTTACCCTATATGTGACCGATCCACCGGTTATAATAGTGGTTAGGACATGATGTCCTATTTGTGACCGGCCCATCGGCAATAATAGTGGGGTGACTTGAGCTCAATAAACACAAACCATAATTTCTAAGACTCTCAAAAGACATTAATTACTTACAGTGGAACACCATGCAAGCAGGAACCATACCGATCCACCGATCAGGAATAGTGGTTAGGGTTTTACCCTATATATGACCGATCCACCGGTAATAATAGTGGTTAGGGCATGATGCTCTATGTGTGACCGGCCCACCGGTTATAATAGTGGGATATTCCTGTACTCGCATGGATTTGACAAAAGGCATGGTGTGTATCAAATTCAGATAAAAGAAAAATTAAATAATTAATCTGGACCTTATGTGTGGGTTTGTTGATGACAGGATATGGATTCTCTATACGCTTTTATGTATCATATATGTGGTTTGGAATTATATGTTGATTATTATCCTACATGATTTGATGTGTTTATGTGTCGGCCTTAGTACTCGATTACCTTACTCAGTACGTAGCGTACTAATCACCCTTTTCATGGGTGCTGCTAATTCCTATGAGTAATATGTCCTTCTAACTTTGTGCAGGTGAGCGAGATATCAGTAGGGACTGTGTATTGAGCTTGTTTTGGCTCAAGGTTCCAGATTTGTGGCCATATTTATTCTTTATGCGATGTATTTCCTTTTATTATTTCTTTTTTATCGAATTTATCCATTTTGATTTATTACCTTGTATTGAGTATTTCAAATGAATATTTTATCGGTTTTAAGCTTATCTCTCTTTTGGAAATGAATTATAATTCTTTATGCGTACTTTGATTTTGTTTTATAACTGAGTTTAGTTTGTCTTAACTTATAATTGATTGTAAATATTTCCTTTAGCCTTAGCACTTGGTACTAAAACAGTCGGAGAGAACCGATTTAGTACTAAGTGTGGCGGTAACATCCTCAGAATTCACGAGGTTTAAATTAAGTATTTTAATTACTTCTGCTTTAAAAAATAGTGAATTTTGGGGTGTTACAAAAGGTTTTACCTTTTAGGTTTGAATCTCTCTTTATTTATAGTGTACGTTTGATAATGATCACTCTTATCTTGGTTTATGAGCCTACAAACTTAATGACCCTTTAGGAGATGATTTACACTTTGCCTAATTATCCTTTCTAAGTTTATGAAACTACAATCTCAATAACCTCTCTTAGGAATGTCAGACAACACACCACTCTTTACTTGTGTTTGAGATGGTGAGTTTGCATGAATATAATAAAAATCTTCACTAGACAACATATGAAAGTAAGTAATCACTAGTGAAGATTTTTATCTAGCTATAGAAATAATAATTACAAGTGTATGAGCACTATAGCTAAATATGACGGGCAAATTGAGCACTATAGAAGTTTGATTTTGATTTGAAAGTGTAAAATCAAAAATCTCTTTGATTCTTTGGAAGATGTGAAAATGATGACTTTAGAAGAGTTGTGCTATCTTGATTGATATTTATTGAAGTCTAAAAACTCTTATTCATAGTACTAAAAGATGAGAAAATTGGCACTAGCCGTTGGGTGTAAAAATTACTCCAATGGTCAAATTATAAAGGGAAAAAATCTCAAAAATGCCTAGACCAGTCGATCGGTCGACTAGTTTTCGGCACTACGCACCTTTACAAAAAAGATCATAACATAATCTACAAAGCTCAAAATTGAGTGTCATCTTTTTTATTTTAAAGTAAAATATTTATCACTACAAGGAGGTATTATTAATCCAAAAATAATTTCTATATAATTTATGATAAAAATTTCAAGTCAGATCATATACAAAACTATTTAAAATAATATCAATTTAAGACAACCTTTTTGAAATACCCAAAAAATCCTAATTTTAATAATTATAGTTAAATAGGGTTTTATTATGAAAATTATTTAAATAAATTATTTTTATTAAAATAAAAAAAATTAATTAGGGCAAATCAAAAAATAAATTTATAAATATTTTAATTAGGAGAAATTTGGGTATTTTAGCTAATTAAGGATTTTATTTTGAAAATTAATTAAATTAATTATTTTATTTAAAAGGATAAAATAGTTCCAAATTAATATGAATTTTATAAATAATTTAATTGAAGAAAATTAGGGTATTTTGCTAATTAAAGTGGAATTTATAAAAAAAAAAACTTTCAAAAATCCTAAATTAGCCTAAAAAGGAGAATTCAATATTATTTTATTTAAATATTATTATTTTTAATATCCCAAAATATTCTAATTAATTTAATTAACCCAATCCATTCTTTTTCTCTTTTTCTTTTTCCTTTTCTTTCTTTCTTTTCCTTCCTTTTTCTTTCTTTCCTTTCTTTTTCTTCTCTTTTTCTATTTTTTCCCCTGATTGGGCCTGCCTACCTGGGGCCCAATCCTTCTTTTCCTTTCTTCCTCTTTTAGTGCGGCCTAGGAGTGGAACACCGCTCTTTATTCCTTTTTCCACGAAATGCTACGTTTTGGTTAAAAAAATGTAACATGTGTCGCCCGACTAGTTCTCCCTTCCTTTTTCCTTTCTTTCTATTTCCCCGGACTGCCTGTCTAGTCCCCCTTCCTCCTTCCTTCCCGCCGTTGACTTGCAACACAACCACCTCCGAAAATTACGCCGCCTATCTAGACGTTTGACTGGCCATTTTCCCTCTATTTTTCCTATTAATCTTCAACCCTGTCGTCCAACCACTTCTCCCTTTTTCTCACGCACGTTGTTCCCCTCTCTCAGCCGGCCACTACCTTGCCACAATTTTTAATTCCACCGGCCAACCGTCGTCGTCGGTGACCCTAACCCTACATACCCTATATTTACAGCACTTCTCTAACTTCATCCACTTCATTTTCTCTATAAATACCCCTCATAATTAGCAAGGGTCGAGATTTTAATTTCAAACCAAAATTTCCTGACCTTGCTATCGCCGCCACTTCAAACGTTGTTGCCACCGACATCGGCCAACGCCTCCACCTTTTCTGCCCACCAAACTAATCCTTGCACCGCCATTTAACTAACTAAGCCTCCCTTCTTCCTCAATTCTCCCTGCACAAGCCACCTTGGCTGTGCGAAGTAGCACTCTTGACCAACCTCTTCTCTGCCTTCGCCGCCCTTTGCGTCGTCTTTAACCACCAATCCCACCGCTACCACTACCTCCTACACCTCCCAAAACCACCGACAGACCCTCATCTATTTGCCCCAACTCTCCTTTTCCTCTTCCTCCCTCTCCTCCTCTCTTTTCTTCTTCTTCCCCATTCGACCACCACTAGCGCCGCCATGTGCCGCCGCCACCTTCATTCTACTCCTCTCCACCTAAGCAACCATAACAACCCCAACTCCCACCTTCATTCTCCCTTTCCTTTTCCCAGCATTCAACTCTTCCCCTTTTCTTCTCTTTTTCCGGCCACCGCAGCTACCGCCGTGCACCACTGCTGGTGCCGCCTGTCACCACCAGCCTAAGGTTGAACCCTAAACCCTCTCAACCCTTTTCCCTATTTAATTAAGTTTAATTTATTTTATTTCAATTGTTAACCTATTATTCAAATATTATTATAATAATAATAATAATAATTATTATTATTATTATTATTATTGAGTTCAATATTATTAGTATTATTATTTATTATTAGGGCTGACCTTATTTGGCTGATTAGATTATTAGTATTAGTATTATTATGATTTTTTATTTTATTTATTAAGGTTATTATTATTATTATTATTACTATTTCAAAATTATTATCATTATTTCATTATTATTATTATTACAACTATTTTACTATTAGTGTTGCTATTATTACTATTATTGTTATGCGATTATTATTATTATTATTATTATTATTATTATTATGTTCATTATTATTATTATTCTATATAGGGTTGAAACCCTATTGTATCTATTTTGAATTGTAGTAGTAGTATTATAAATATCAAGTCTTATTATTATTATTAATATTATTAATAATTTCATCATTAGCATTTATCATTCTTATTAGTGTTATTATTATTATTATTATTATTATTATTATTATTTAATAAGTTTATTATTATTCAATGTAGGGTCGAAACCCTATTTCATTTTATTCTCAATTATTATCATTACTATTATTACCATTACCATTATTATTATTATTATTATTATTATTATTATTATTGCAATATTATTATGGTTTTTATCATTATTATTATTATTATTATTCCTATTTCATTATTATTATTTTACTAATGTTATTATTAGTATTATTTTGGTAAAGGGTCCGAAGCCCTTATTTCACTATGTTTTTGAGTAATGCCCTTTTTATTATTATTGTTATTATTATTATTATTATTATTATTATTATTATGGTATTATTACTATTGTTATTATTATCATTTTTATTTTTATTATTATCATTAGTATTAGTATTTTTAAGTATGATCATTGTTACTATTACTGTTATTATTCTTATTAATATTATCATTGATATTATTTTTAGTATCTTTGCTATTATTATTTTGGTATCATTATTTTTATTATTATTAGGGTAAAGTATTCAACTTTATATCATCAACTTTTATGATATTACTATTCATTCTTATATTTTTAGCCAAATTTAGTATTTAGTTAATGGTTATTATTATTATTATTATTATTATTATTATTATTATTATTATTATTATTATTATTATTATTATTTTATCAAAAGCCTAGTCTTAGAATAAGTTAGTAATTAATAGTGTTTTTGGTTGGAGGGAATCTAATTTTAGCTTTTCCCTCATATAGTTGAGACTAGTCAAAGCCTTAAAGAGGCGTAGGAGCGTGCTCCAAAACCGGTGTCGTTTTAGGTTAGGGAAGCCTTATGTGTGTTGATGTGCATTATATGCTTTGTATGTTATGCATCATATATTTATCATCATAATCATTTCGTATGTGGTGTGACATGGAGTTGAAGTGTGTTCTTGTGTTGTTATATGGCATGTGTATTATGTATATGTGATGAAATATTATGGTATGTGATGATTGGTTTGTGACCTTTAGACATGCATGTGAGGATCTATAAAAGTAGTATTGTGTGGGAGAGGATGAAAAAGGAGAATGGGGGAAAGAAGTTGACCAAGGAAAGTAAGTTGACTAAAAAGGAAAAAGGTTGACCAAGGAATGTGAGTTGACCTAAGTATTTTAATTATACATGAGTGTAAGAATAAAATGGGAAATTTAGGGTATCGTGTGAGAGAATCTAATTTATGGTTTTTTATAGGAGAATCTAATCTATGGTTTTGTATGGGAGAATTGAATCTATGGTTTCATATGGGAGAATCTAAACTAGGGTTTTGTATGGATGGACTTAGGGTTTTGCATGGGAGAATCTCAACTAAGGTTTCGTATGGATGGAGTTAGGGTTTTGCATGGCACATTCTATGGTGTTGTATAGGAGGATTTAATCCAGGGTTTTGTATGGATTGAATATAAGGTTTTATATGGAGGAATCTTGGGTTTTGGCATGGAGGAATCTAGGATTTTTCATGGTTGAATCTCGGGTTTCACGTGGGAGTTTCAGGGTTTTGCATGAAAGGTTTGAAAGGTTGCATGGGATGTGTAAAGTCTGCTTGGGAGTGAAATTTATGTATGGAACATTAATTTGGGATGTGAGGAAGGTAATGTAAGCATTGTTTGGGTATTTGAACACTTTGGATAGAAGATAGTACGTGGAGCATTATAAGGGTACGTAGGAGATTGAGTTAGGGTTTGGAGTGATTAACTATGGGTTGTTGTGATTAACTAGGGTTTGGAGTTGCTAATTATGGTTTTTTGTGATTAACTAGGGTTTGGAGTGGCTAATTATAGTTTTTGTGGTTAATTAGGGTTTGGAGTGGTTAACTATGGTTGGTTGTGGTTAACTACGGTTTGGAGTGGTTAATTAGGGTTTGGTGTGGTCAACTAGGGTTTTGATAGGGCTAATTAGGGTTCGGTGGTAATGTGCGTGTACTTGGTGAATAAAGTATGATGATGAATATAGGATTGATGAGTTATGAAAGATGGGGTATTAAAATGATTTGGGTTGTGTGAGGTGGAGTAGGATGGGCCACTTAGGCCTAAATTAGGGTTTCTAGGGAAAAACTCTAGAATAAGGAAATAAGTGGACTTGGAGGTGTGTAGTAGTGGGCCTTGACCGACATATTTTGTTGTTGGAATTCTAGTGTGAGTTTGAGTATAGAGGAAAGGTTGTTGGGCAAGATAGGAGTGAAAGAGTATTGATCCGGGTCCAGACCGATCCACCGGCATAATAGTGGCCAGGTACCGAGGTATCCTGGAGACCGATCCACCAGCATATAATAGTGGTAAGTCATGTACCCTAGTGACTGATTCACCGGCTAAAATAATAGGGGATCACGAGCTCAATAAACTAGACCCTACAGTTTGCTAAGATATGGGAAAGACACTAATTACTTACAGTGGAACACCCTGCGAGAAAGGGGCATAAAATAGTGGTAGGGCATGTACCCTAAGTGACCGATCCACAAGTTAAAATAGTGGTTAGGCGCCGAAGTGCCCTGGAGACCAATCCACCAGCTAAATAGTAGGGTTCCCGTACTCATATGGACTTGATAAAGAGCATGGTGTAAAAATAAATTCGATAACAAATTAATTAAATAATTAATCTGGACTATATTGGATCTTGGTATATTCACCTAAATGTTCATTTGCCTTTGTGTTATTATGTTGGACTTTATGCTCTTTTATTATTATACATTGTTTGTGTGAATTTTATAGGTTGGCCTTAGTGCACGGTTACCTTACTCAGTACGTAGTGTATTGATCACCCTTTTCATGGGTATTGCTCATTCCCACAAGCAAGAGGCCCATATGATGTGTTGCAGGTTGGAGATGCCTTCTTTGATGATATTGATGTTTATGGGGCATCAGGCATGGGCGAGAGTTGATTATAGGCTCGATTAACCTTCAGAGTGGCATAGCCAGTTTTCCCTACATATGTTATTATTATCCTTATTACCCTTTTACTATGTTATGAATTCCAGAAATAATTTTAATGTCATTGACATCTTTATACTTTAAGAAACTATCTCTCGTATTTTGTTTATGTAATAATTCATGCGTACTCTGATTATTGTTTTGTGAACCTTGATTTATGTATTGTTATGGTTTGATGGAAATATTTTCTTAGCCTTATCACTTGGTACTGGAAAAGTAGGAGTGAACTGGTTTAGTACTAAGTGTAGCGGTAGCATCCCTAGAATTTACTGTTTTTTATCTAGAAAATTGTGTTCAAAAAAATATATAGTAAATTTTGGGGTGTTACACTTTTGCACAAATAATTAATAATATTTTTTATGCATGAAATTACTTTAAGATCTTTGAAAATGATTTTTTTAATAGGATTAGAAATATCAAATAATTAAAATATCTAAGTGCTCAATATGTAAATCATATGTACATAAAACCTAAGACTATAATATACTCTTTGAAGCTTGAGTCTTGGAATCTTGAGCACACTTATCCCTTCATAGTTTGTGTATTACACATATGAAATTGAAGTGCTTAAAGCTAGAGTCTTATTTTGATCTCCTTGTTGACCTTTAGCTTGTGCTAGGGATATGATTTGTAAACTTAATCTCCTTAGCACTCTTTGACTTAATTAAGTGTTGAATACTTCACTTTTTGCTATGATACACATGTACACTTAACAAGATAAATGAAATCCATCATTGAGTTTGTTATCATTAAAATAAAGGTTGATTGATCTATAAGATCAACAACGACATATCAATATATATTTCATCATACATTTAAGCATCTTTTACCATTATTAAATTAATCTTTGACTATAGCGAATTGATCTTTCATTATTATTTTATCTAAAAATTATTTTTCACCACTAATATACTGATTTTTCACTAATGAATTGATATTTCATTATTAATGTACTAATATTTCACCACTAATGTATTGAAATTTCACACAAATATTATTTATATTCTACTATTATAATTTATCTAATGTTATTATTATAAAAATGATTAAAGATTAATGTATAAGAAGGTAATTTTGTAATAAAACTTTTTGATCTATATGAATATTATGCTCCTTGTCTTAAATGTTTTAACTAATTTATATTTTCCTACTTAAACAACTTAGACAACTGTAATAGATGATGTATCCAAAGATGTGAATCAATAAAAAGAAAAAAGAATTGAGATTAAATGGATTATCAAGATTTAAAATGTCGATTAGGAGACACGGTTATAAGTTAACTTACAATAGTAAGTTGATGAGAGGGATAAAGGATAAATTGATGGAAAATTAAATTGATAAGGACCAGATTGGATTTAAAATAAATAGTAAATTACAACTTGTTTATGAACGAACCAGTGGCTTAAAGAATTAATAAGGAAAAAAACTAGCTACCATCTTTTCTATGTGAAATTATCTAGGATTTTAAATTTTAAAAAGAATGGAAAAATATTCTTAGTTCTATATAACTTTTCACGTTTGGATATTTAAGAAAATTATTGAAAGTATAAAGAAAAATGTAAAATTTACTCTGATGACTACTTCCTCTTCCGACGTTTTGCAGCGCAATATCCAAGATTTAAAAAAAAAAATTGAAAAAATTATCTTATTCCTATATAACTGTTCACTTTTGAAATTTAAATTTTAAAATGACTATAAAAAGAATCCTACTGAACGTTGCATAATTTCTCAAGATAACAAACTTTCTCAATGCATTCAAGCATTCGTGCACTACCCCCAGGTCCCCCACACTCTTAGTCTTACCTCTATGTTCTCCCCTCTAATGTTGGTTCTTTCAATTTCAAATCGAATAACTGAATGCCACTATTTTTCTGCTCATTGAATTGACTAGGAGAGAAGGTGAAAAAGAAGAAGAACATTGCGTAGGAGGAGACTGACAGGAGAGAAAGAGAACTGTAGCGGGAAGGAAAAAAAATTACGATGTATCTAATAGTTACATTTGGTTTTTTGCAGGTGCTATGAATCGCTTGATCATTCTTCATGGTGAAGGGCCAAAAGGCATGAATTATCGATAACATTCTTCCTCCGAAGGGTACAACTATTAATTGCTAGTAGCTAATAATTAATAGCATGCATTTATATACATTGGAGGAATCAAAATTTGAGTTCATGGTGTCATCATATAAAATAATATTCTTAAGCAATATTAAAAAAAATAATACATTACACTTATAGCTTGTTTGTTTTGGAGTGAAAGGGAGTTAGGGACAAGTTTTACTAACCTTGACTAGGTAAATCGGGGTTATGATGTGTTTTGTTTGGGATTAATGGGGGGTTAAAGTTTCACCTTCATTTACCCTAGTTAACCTTATTTTTGTTAATCTTAAATTTCAGGGGTAATGGAGTCGAATGAAAAAATATAAATAAATTTTATATATTCACCTTAATCTAAACAGAAATTTTAAAATATTCATCCTAATTTACCCAATTTAAGTTAATATTATCCAAATAATATTTTAAAATATTCAATTCAATTCATCTTTATTTCCTTTACTTAGGTTTATTTTTTATGTTTATGCTCACCTTAATTCACCCAATCTAAATGTAGTATTAAGGTTTCACTTTCATTCACCCCAATTAACCTAATTTTTATTAACCTCCAATTTCGAGAGTAACGAAGATGAAGGCTAACATTTAAGTAATTTTTAACTTAATCGGATAAAAATTCCCCTAATAATTTATATCAAAGGAGTTAAACTCCTCTTCCCACTTGTTCTACCATTCTTTGGCTCCTCCCTTGTTCTTGTCCCCTGCTCCCTTTTGCCTCCTCTTGCTTCATCGACCTACATCATCCCAGCAGCGGTGGCATCCAATCTCAAAAGTTAGAGTTGCAGCATCGATGGACAATTTCGGTTGTCTGTTCTCCTCTCCTCCATAGCGTTCATTATACTCACACAACATTCACTCTCCTTGCACAACGTTCATTCTCCTCGCCGCCAAGTATGATTCTGATCGAATTTTCTTCCTTTTCTTATTCTGGTTGAAATTGTCATGTATAGGTTTGGTAGAATATTGGCATCTTTATTTGTGTTGTTCATGTGATTTGGTCTATATCCTCTGCTGCCCTGGTCAAAATCCTTTCGATGCCATGGTAGATTACGTAATTCGAATGCTTGTTTCCATTTTTTATTACATTTTTTATGCCTTAATTTATTTGGTATTTTACTCTAATGGAGTTCAACATCCTCCATTCATTTAGCTAATCTACAATTTTTTTTATACTTCAATGGAGTGAAAATGCAATTAGAAACCAAGCCTTGTCGAAATCGTCTATTTTGTGCCTTTTTTTTAATGCAATTTTTTGCCTTAATTTATTTAATATACTAAGAATGTAGATTATTAATACTATTATTAACCATTGATGGCATATCTAGATTTTATTTTATGATTTCAATGCAGTTCAAAGTTGCATCAGCAAATTTGTTTCTTCTATTGTTTGAATCTATTTTGTGCCATTTATTAAGAATGAATATTATTAGTGCTAGTATTAACCTACCAATATAGTGAGAATGTTTATAAGGTATTGTTGGTGATGGTAGCATCGACCTTGTTAGAATGCATTTATTATGTTAGTGATGTTGGTGCAGCCTTATTGGTCTCTTTGTTGTGTTGCTTGAATTTGAATTTATTTCAATTGAGTTTCATTTTGTTGTATAATTTATTATGTTTATTATTTTTTCTCTTGGCCTTGTCCATATGTTTTGATGAGACCTCCACATGTTTGTTTTAGTAAGTTTGGATGTTATGTACTAGTCATATTGTTTTATTTAATAAAATGGTATTCTTGTTTTGATATAATAATAATAATAATGATGATGATGATATTTATGTTTTGATATATGGATAATGGTGATGATATTCTTACTATATCTTACCTTACAATCCTTAATTGGTTTGTCTTAGCGGTAGCGATTTATTGATATTTGGACGAAGTAACATGTCAGATGATGATGATGATGATATTCATAAAGAAGATAGAAAAGTGAGATTTTTGGTAAGATAGGGGATGAAAAATAGAGTCATATGTTGAGATATGATTTGTATGGTTCCTGAGGCATTTTATGAATTATGTGGATTATTAGCGAATCATGGTGCTTGCAATAAACAAAATGGGTTAACGTCAAAGAGCATATTACTTTATTTTTGTACATTTTGGGGAATACCACAACAAATAGGGAGGTGCAAAGAGTGTTTGGTAGGTCTGGAGAAGTTATTAGTCGTCATTTCCATAATGTCTTAAGAGGTGTTATAGAATTAGAGGAGATGTTTATTAGAAAACCAGATGGATCATCAACACCAATAGATATTCAGGACAATCCCAAGTTCTATCCTTATTTTAGGTGCTTATTAAGAAATTTTCTTTCTTTTTAGTTAATAAATAATTTATTTAGATTCTTAATAATGTAGTGGTTAATTTTAGGATTGTGTAGGAGAAATTGATAGAACCCATGTAAGTGTAAAAATTTCTACATCAAATGCTCCTAAATACAGAGGAAGAAAATATTACATCACATAAAATGTACTAGAAACTTGTACATTTGACATAAAATTTACCTATGTTTTAACTGGTTGGGAAAGAATGACATTTGATGCTCAAATAGTAAAATATGCATTGAGAAAACAATATGGCCTCAAAATTCCACGTGCTAACTACATTACCATACTTGACAAATACCTTTTACATAATTTATTATAAGTTTTCTAACATTTTATCTTTTTTATAGGTAAATATTATCTTGGTAATGTTGGGTTTTCTATGATGAATGGCTTGATTCCACCTTATAGAGGAGAGAGATATCATTTGAAAGAGTAATCGCATAATCCTACGCTTCACCGTACATAACTTTCTAATGGGTGTTGATCCTGATGAAGATATAATTAAAGAGGTAGATCATGAACTTGCTAATGACAATGATGGAGAGTGAGAAAATAGGTTTGATGATCTTAAAGAAGGAGATGTCGATAGAGGAGAATGTATAAGGAATTCAACGGCGGTGGCAATGTGGAGAGACTATAATGCATAAACATTTCCTCTAGGCCATGTAATTTGAACTCATGTATTGTTTTGTGTAAACCTTTTTCAATTAGCTACAATATGTTTTATTTTACATTGAACATGTGTACTAAATTGTGAGAACATATATTTCAAACATGTGTTCATTGAACATGCCTTGAAATATGTCTTTTTTCTTCTTCTTTGTTGCAAACCTATCGTATATGTCATCCTATTTATATGAATATAGATTTCAACATGCCTCCTCGTCAAGTTGGAAGAAATATTTGTACACACGAGATGGATGGAATTCTTCTTGATGTTTTTCTACATCAGATGCAGATAGGTAATCATCCTAGTTATACGTTTAATACAATAGGCTACAATTCCATAGTAAAAGAACTTGGAAAAGTTTCAGAACTCCTTGTGGAGCAAGGACCAAATTTGCAATAGGATAAAATATTTGAAGGGAATGTTTTTTGAATGTTATGACATATTCAAGAATGTTTCACAAAGTGGTTATGCTTTTAATCCTACCACTCAAATGTGGGATCTCGAAGATAAAGTATGGGATCAACCAATTGAGGTGTGTATAGTGTCAATTAGATGGAATAATAATTTGTTTTGTTTGTTTGGTTTCATATACTTTGTTTGTTTATTTGTCATAGAGAAATCCAAAGGCTACAGAGTGGAAGGGTAAAACAATTTCCTTCTATGAAAAATTGGAAGAGCTCTTTTTGAAGGATAAGGTAACTAGAGGTAATGTTGTAATTATTGTTGAAGTATGATCAAGGAGAAGATTTGTTGCAAGACAACATAGAGAATTTTATAGCATAATTCATGACATTGATAATATGGTCTTAAAAATGTTGAGGGGCTTAGTTCATATGGTATTGATTCTATAACTCCACCTCATTCTCATCAAGACTATGTTTTAGATGCTAGTAATACAAGTATTCCATAAGTAGGTGTGAGTCATGGAAAAGGAAGCAACAATACGAGGAAAATGGATGCATTTATTACATCATGTTATGATATGCTAAGTGAATAGGTAGAGAATTTTACCATGGTTATGGACAAGGGATCATGTGTTGATCCCATGGAGGCTATAAAATGTGTTGAGAAGCTTTACTTTGATTCAAGGTATATGATGCAAGCTAATTTATATCTTCCAAAGAATCATGTAGACTATGATATGCTAAATGTGTAGCCATTGGAACAACGTTGGCCTATATTATGTCTTATACTATTGTAATCACATATCATTATCAAATTAGAACCTTCTCCTTATGTGTAATTTCATGCTTTGTTGATTGTGAAATATTTGTGCACCTTTTGATGAACATCTTGAGCACTTTTTGAGTTTATGTTGTAGATGACGATGGACATCTTTTGTTTTGAATGTAGGAGGATGGAGATATTTTAACTTATTAAGTTTGTTTTTAATAAAGGATGATGGGTGTCTTTCTTCAATGTATTATATATGATTTATTATGTTTGTATTTTTTTTGTCTTTGAACTAGTTAGATAAATGGATGTTGCAGCAAAAATATTGTTTGAGTTGTAACTTTATTGGTAGTGATTATGATGGAGGAGAAGGATGTGGTTATGGTGGATAAGGTGGTGGAGATATGATAGACTTAGTAGTAGTGATGAGCTTGTTGTTGTGGAGGTGGTGGTTTTTGTGATGGTGGTGATGAGGTTGTTATGGTGGGGGGAGGTTGTGGTTGTTGTGATGGTGGAGGAGTGGTTATGGTGGTGGTGGAGGTGGTGGAAGTGGTGGTTTTTGTGATGCTGGTGGTGGTTGTTGTTGGGATGCTGGTGGTGGTGGAGGAGGAGTTAGTTGTGGTGGAAGTGGTGATGGTAGAGGTGGTGGTACCTAAGTTAATTTTTAATATTTACCCCCACCCTTGTTCATCTCAATCCAAACGGACTATTAAATTAGAATTTCGTAATCAAAGAAGAATTAGAGTTTTATAATCCTAGGTTAAGAAATTATATAATTTAATCAATTAACTAAGAGATTTAAAAAAAATTCAATAGTAAATATAATTTTACAATAAATTAATTCAACAAATAATTAAATAATTTATTCAATTAACAAACTAATTGGTGAATTAATTTAACAAATTAATTTAAAGATTTAATAAAATTTAATATGTGATATAATTTTACAATAAATTGATCCAACAATGTACTAAAAAAACTAAATAATTAACATATTCACAAACTAATTGGTGAATTAAGCTTTCATAATAATCGAGAAAGTTAATTAATTGACAAAAAGTTATTAATCTTTAATCAACTAAGGTTTTGTAATCATCTAAGGTTAATTATTTAGGGTTTTGTAATAAAAGCAAAATTATCAATCTTTAACTTAATAATTAACATAAAACTGTAAATTAATTTGTTACTACTAAATTAAGTAAAATTATATATTAAAATTTACGTAAAGAATTGAGGAGTTGAAGTATTGATTTATGGTAGGCAATGATGATAGGAAACACAACAACAATCTAGCTAGTGAAGCAACAACAGCGATGCAGGTGCTAGACGATGGCTAATGAGCGATGTGAATAGCCAATGAAGCAAAAGAGAGCGAAGGAGAAGGTGGTCGGAAGTTGAAGTAGGAAGCGAGACAGAAACAGGAGAAGTGTTGGGGGAAACTAATGTGTTATAACTGAAAACATTAGCCACATTATTTTATAAATGAAAAACTCGTGCTAAAAAACCCTACTAATTAACACTGCAACCCTTGACCTTTTTCAAACGATACAATACACTTGGAGCACCAACCACCCAATCATCTACAATTTTTGTATAGCATTATCCATATACAATATATATCAAATACCTTATATGTCAGTAATAACCAATGCCTTAAGGATAGGGCTTTGTGGTGTCCTAAGACACCATACAGAAGCTTTAGATCCACCATTATATATATATATATGAGGGAAAAACATGCATTACACCACTATACGTAGAAAGTTTCAAACTTAGGGGAAAAAATAAAGAAAAGAAAACCAACAATGACCAAGTAATACATTTGCTATATGTCCTCCAAAAGAAGAAGATCTTGGAATCAAACATTAGGCTTATATGTGAACTATAAAAATTGTAGGTTATCATATAAGTTAAGTCGATAAAAAAGTGATAAACTTAATCTAAATTATTATGGCTTTATATGTCTAATTAGATATGAATCTATATGCGTAGAGACTTTAGGAATTTTATATTGTTAATAGACCAAACTAGAATGACCTAATAGATATTGAATTACTAATCTATATATATGGTCTTGCTTTTTGGCTTACACGCATTTTTTCTAATAGATTCTCCTCAGTTGTTAGAGACAAGTGAGTGTGCTTGATATGGAAGATCATAATACAGTCATTTAGACTCTCTATTCAAATCGGTAATATTTGATTATATTCTATTTTTGTGCTCTCCATGGATTCAAGTATGATGCTACTTACATATTCTATCGATTATTCTTAATGAATTAGCATGTTGATGCTATCGGGTCACATAATTTTCAACGAGTGGTATCAAAGCTCGACATGTTTGAATAATCAAGGAGACAATTTATTTTTCTTTAATCTAATTGATAATTTAATCTTCTCCTTTAATTATTTTGTTTAGGTTATTGAAATTAATTTTTCATTTTAATTCAATATTAACCCTTGTTCATTACCCATCTATGTGTTGGTTGTTGGTCGTCTATTTTATGGTTCAAATATGTATATCTTCTCCTCTTTTGGTTTTAGCTAGCTTTAATACCATGAGTTTAAGCCACTTAATTTCTCCTTAAAACCGCCAATTTTTGCCAATGGTATTCGTCATTAGTGGTATAGAGGGTTGATTACGGTTAGATAAAACTACCATCGTCATTGTGTGATGATAACAAGAGAAACATGTTGGATTTTTTATTCTGTTGTGTGGTGCTTTGGTCATCCAATTAGTTGGAGAATTATTGAATATAATATGGAGAAGATTGTGTTAAGTGCTTCAACGGGCTGTTGTCATAACCCTAAAAATGAAGTTAGGTGTTGATGGTGGTGGCTGGAGGTTGGCGGTAGATGAGATTGAAGAAAAGGGTTTTAGGGTTAATTTTTTTATTAATTAATGGTAATCAAATAATTAGAAGAAAGGGGAAATTAAATAAAAATTGTAACTAGCAATTGATAGTTATTTCTCTTCTTTTACCTGGTGTACATTTATTTATTTTTAATAAAAATGGAAAATGCTAATGATATCCCTAAGGGATATGGTTAATAAACTAAATATAAAAATATTTATTGATTAATAACATTCATTAGCTTGTGTATTTGTTATATGTTTTCAAATTAATACTATATTAGGAATAAAATTAAATGATTAACAATAGCTCTAAAGGTTGTCATAACCCTAAAAAATAAGGAAATAATAGTTAATAATTAATAACAGATTCATTTTGAATTAACATTGGTCATTCAACTATTAAAATTTAATGATTGGTATAAGGCAACCATTAAACCATTATATTTAACAATTTAATTAAGGCTACCATTAAATATTATAATGTATTTGATGATGTTGAAAATTTGTGATTATGGTGGTGACAGTTACATAGATTAATTGATGGTTATATTTTATTCTAATTATTTTAGCGATGTTGGTTATTTGTTAGCATATTATGTTAAATTTAATGTCTTATTATTATTATGGATATTAAATCTAAAGGAGGTTGGTATTAAGGTTTAAACTCTTTAGACCATATTAAGTAATCAATTTATTTAAATACATGGTTATCTAATATTTGTAGATAAATTAGTTGGCACAACATGTTACCAAAGTGACATCTCTTAGGAAGCCTAGTTTATTAAAGATATTAGATGTTTGTGTGTATATCTAATCATGTGGATATTTATTCGGTTCAAAGAAAGGAAAATATCATACAAGATTTTATATGCATATGTGGTGGTAAATACATGAAAATTATTGGGCTACTATATGGATAATAAGTCAATCTAAATATGGATTTATTATCTTATAGGCTTTATTGTTATTATTTTATCACTACAACAAGATTACTGCTCATAATTAATATTATTGTCCAAAAAAATCATATTAATGTTGTATCGATATCTTGTGATAGAATATTCATTATTTAAATCAATTGATTCACATTTATATGAATATTTTTTTTTGGAGAAAATTAATTGATACTTGTTATTCATCCACATCGGGGAAGGAATCAAATTGTACAAAAATCATGCTAAGGCATGAGGATACACCCCCTATACAAATCAAGAAAGAAAAATTAGGCAAGAAAACTACAAGATAGTAAATCTAAGCTAATTCAATAATGTTTGATACACGTTGTTCTGATCTTTTGGACAATAGTTGAGAAGTCTGCAGGAGATGTTGAATTGGATTGGATGGAAAACTTGTGTGACAGATCGGGATTCGTTGGAGAAAACTCTGAGGTTTCTCTTTGACCATATATCATACATAGTGGCGCAAGTGGAGGCTCTAAACCATTTCTTTCTCCAATGCTTCACCCTATTATGCTTATGCATCCATCTAAGCTCTTTGTTTAAGCATCTGCCTTTTCTAGTAATCCCTATCCATTTCAGAATGTGTTGCCATATTTCAGTAGAGAATAGGCATTCAAAGAAAAGGTGGGTGTGGGATTCAGCCTTGCATTTGTAAAGTTCACATCTATTAGTTATGGATATGCCTCTGGATGATAAATTGTCAATGGTTGGAAGGCTTTTTTGACAGGATAACCAAGAAATGATTTGGTGTTTAGGAATGACACTCTTGTCCTAGATTGATTTAGCATAATAAGTGCCCTGATAGTCACCCTTGATCCAATTATAAACTAAATTAGCCTTTATCTTACCACCTACTGTACATTTTTGGATCACAAGTTTTGTATAAGCTATGCCCCCAGCCTTATTGATGAGCCATGTCCTAACATTCAGTATCTGTTTCCAGCCCCAGGAATCAGCATGCTTTTTAGGAATACTCCATATATCCTTCCCTTTCAAATAGTAATGGTGAATTCAGTCAGTACAAAGGGAAGGGTGCCATTTTTCCAGCCTCCAAATCCATTTGAGGGTGAGGGGTTTATTCCAGCTGAGAGCTTCTTTAATGTCCCGCCCACCACATTTTTTGCTTCTGCAAATGTTATCCCAGCTAACAAATACCATTTTGTTTATTCCATCAATATACCCCCAAAAGAAACTTCTGCATAATTTATTTAGCTCATTCAGGACATTTTTGGGAAGGAGAAAGGCAGAGAGCTAGAAGGTTGAGATCCCCTGCAACACTAAATTTATAAGTTCCTTTCTCCCAGCATAGGAGAGGAAATAGTTGGCCCAATGATGAAGTTTCTTCTTGAACTTTTCCACAAGGATAGCACACATAGCAGTGTTCAGCTTACTTCCATGGAGAGGTAGACCCAGATACCTGAAGGGAAGCTTGTCTTCTTTAAAGTTTGTAGCCTGCAGGATATCTTTTTTGATAAGGGAAGCAGTACCTCCAAAATAGATAGCTATTTTTGTAGAATTTGCTTTAATATTAGAGAGAAGGGAAAAATTATGGAGGTAATCTTTGAGGGCCAGGACATATTTTAAGCTTCCTTTGGAGAAAAGAAGGATATCATCAGTAAATAGTAGGTGAGTTATATTTTTCCCAGCACATTTAGGATGTTTTTGGTATTCGGTGTCAGGGCCAAGGTTTTTCAACATTCTTGACAAATATTCCTTAGCAAGGATGAAGAGATCTGTAGAGATAGGGTCTCCTTATCTTAAACCTATTTTACCCTCAAAGAAACCATGGGAAGTGCCATTAAAATAGATGGAATATTTAGGGGAAGATACACATCCCATAATCCATTTGATGAAAGGAGCAGGGAAACCAAAGTGGCTGAGAATGTTCTCAAGGAAGTTCCAATTCAATGAATCAAATGCTTTTCTGATGTCAAATGTAATCATAACTCTGGGGGATGCATTATTCCTATCATAATGCTTGATTAGCTCATGAGCAAGCAACACATTTCCAGATAATAATCTCCCTTTCATGAAGGCACCCTGCTCCTTGCTGATAAGCTTTTCCATGACAGGGAGGAGCCTATTTGTGAGGATCTTGGTGATGATTTTATAGAGGATGGAGCAATAAGATATAGGCATGTAATTAGTGACAAAGGAGGGGGAATTCCTTTTAGGAATAAGAACCAGCAAAGTAGTATTTAACTGGTTAGACATTGTCACATTGTTAAAGTAGTCAAGAATTGCCTCACAAATGGAATTACCAATAATAGGCCAAGATTTTTTGAAAAACCCAGCAGTGAAACCATCCTGACCAGGAATTTTATGGTCTTTCATGTTAAAGAGGGAATCCTTAATTTCTAGGGGGCAATAGGTGCAGTCAAAGGAAGGTGATCTTCATAAGAAAGAAAGGTGCTAGGGAGCTAAGGGATAGGTTCAGAGCTTGCAGGACTAGTGGTGCCAAGAATGTTTCTGTAGTAGTCCAGGAATGTAGCAGCAATTCCATAGGAGGAAGTTTTGTGGTCACCATGGGTGTCATAGATGGAATAAATTCTATTTCTGGCTCTCTTTTCAACAATTTTTGCATGAAAATATCTGGTATTTTCATCATTTTCAGCAAGGGACTTGATTTTGTCTCTTTGGCAAAGACTGCTAATTTTAGCTCTTTTAAGGGAGTTATATTTAACTCTTAGATGCTTTTCTGCAGCTTGAAGGGAACTATGAAGGGGATTGTCTTGAAGCAACTTTTGGACAGAGATGAGCTCCTGGAGGCACAGTAGGATTTTTTGGGTGATATTGCTATAACTATGCTGGTGGAGATTCTTAAGCTTAGGCTTCAACAATTTGAGCTTTTCAAAAACTATCTTTATTTTTGAGCCATGGATGTTCTTATCCTAGACATTTTTTACAAGGTCCATGAAGCATGGGTCCTCATGCCGACAATTTAGGTATCTGAAAGGCTAGGGTTGATGGCCATGTTTGTCTTTATCTTGAATATTGATGGTGGTTGGGGAGTGGTCAGAGACTCCAGGGGGGAGAAATTCAATAGAGCAATTTGTATTGCTAAGGAAACAGTGGTAGTTGGCAAGGATTCTGTCCAGTTTTGCCCAAATCCTATTGGACCCTTCTTGATTGTTGGTCCAAGTGTAGAGGCAACTAGAGAAGGGTAAATCACTAAGCCTGGTAAGGGTTAGGCAGCTCTAGAAGTCATTTATGTCAGGAGTAGAAGTAGGAGTAGAGCTAATCCTTTCAGATTCTGAAAGGACAATGTTAAAGTCACCTAAACATAACCAAGGATAGGAGATGCCTTGGCTCAGATGAAAAAGCTCAGCCCACAAGGATCTTCTTTCATTACCTGTATTTTTTCCATAAGTAAAGGTAATCAGGCACGAAAGGGAATCACCTTTGACTTGATAATGGACCAGCTGGTCAGTCTTGTAAAGGACAGAGATATCTACACTTAAATTGTCCCACAACACCCAGATTATGCCGTTGGGGTGAAAGTCATAAATATTGGCAAAACTCAGCTTATTGAACCTCTTCTTTATTATTTTGTCACTATTTTTAGCCTTGAATCTAGTTTCAAGGATACCAATGATATCAATTTTATTCTGTTTAATGAAGGAACTTATTGACATATGTCTTTGGGCTTTATTGTAACCCCTTACATTCCAAGTAGCAATATTCATTGAGGAGGGGGGGTTTTAGGTGGGGAGGTCACCATGCATTCATAGAGCAGCTTATCCACCTCAATTGGATTAAGAAATTCTGTATCATCATCCCATGGGAGAGAATTGCTGTGTAAAATGTCAAACCTATTTTCACTGCTGGTAGTGCACTGGGATGTTACTGTATTTGCTTTGGGTGATCTCTTTTTAACCACTTGCCAATCTTGCTTGTGATGGTCTGGTTTATTACTATGAGGAGAATCAATTGGCATCATAACAGAAGGAACATTATCAGAGGAAGGAGCTTGAGGAGCAGATCCTTTTTGGGCAGAGTCAATTGGCATCACAACAGGCTGGGAGGTTTTAGACATGGGATTAGGTTTATCAGAATGCTTGACAACCTAAACTTTCCTTTTCCTACAGTCAGAGGTTTTATGACCAAGTCTCCTACAATGATCACAAAATAAGGGAATCCATTCATACTCAACTTGCTGCTGGATGATTCCATTGAAAAGGGTCTTAAGGGAAATAGTCTTAGACAAAGTTTGGGTGACATCCACCTCAATAAGGACACGAGCAAAGGTAATTTTTCTCTTACAAGCAGTGTATTTGTCAATTGAGACTGGGATACCAATTTTGCTAGCAATCTTACTTAGGGCCTTCACATACCAAAAACAAGGTTCTAGCTCAGGGAATAGGACCCAAACAAGGACAATGCTAGAGTCCTGAGTGTCTAGATTAAGGTCAGGTTGCCATTTTTTAAAAATAAAAGCTTTGTTCCCAATTGTCCAATGACCTCCCTATAAGATAGATTCCTTATCCTCACTATGCTGAAATCTGAAATAAAACTACCCTCGTTTATGATGGAGGATTTGGGGCTTAGAGACATGGTTCCACACCTTATCAACATTGGAGAGATTGAGTATTTGTATTTCCCCCAGTTACACATCCAACTAAAGTATTTTGCCATTATTTAATTTCATCAGCAATATCTTCAAGTATAATTTCAACAGGTTCTTCAGTGGCAGGCTAAGGACAAAATTGCAAGGGAATAGGTTTGGTATTAGCAGTCTCAATTTTTATCCAATCAAAGGAGGTAGAGTTTGGATCCTTTCGAGCATGGGGGGTGAAGGATCAATCAAGTGTTTAACCATAAAACTCCCAACATCCAAATCTACCAAAGGTACAGGTTCAACCGAAATTGAGGCAGATGGGTGGTTAAAACCACAAGGAGATTCAGAACTAGAGTTAGGATTTTGTCCAGATTCAATAGGAGATCCAGAAACGAGATTGGTAGGCATGAAATCACCAAGAACCAATGGCGATTGATGGGCACTCTTTTGTTCTTGAAGTTTCGAATTCTCACCCAAAGAGTCACAATTTTCAGGATAGTTTGTATCAATCAAGGACGCAGAATCTTGACGAACTATTTTTCGAGGACGTCCATGGTTGCCTTTCACCGGAACCATGATGGAGCCAACAAGAAGAAATCAGGGGGTTTCGCCAGGGAGGAGAGGTCGACCGCCTCAAACCTCTAGTATATTTGGTGTACTTAATATTTTATATGAATATTTATGAGAGTATACTGGTTGATTTGCTTATTTTGGTTTTTGTATTGTTATTATCATCTTTTATTATTATAATATCTACTAGCTTAATTTAAATTCCCGTGAAAATGGAACTAACATCAAGGATTAAAAAGTGAACATTTTGATTGTCATTGGCTACATAGATCTAGACCTTGTGATTAGGATTGTAGAATCTATTACACTTACAACAAAAAGTTTAAGAAATGGAAAAAAAACTTTGAGAAGTAAGATTGTCCATACCGCATGAGTTATATGATCATTAAGCACAACATTTTAGAGAAAATTAGGAGTGAAGTGTCCATAAGGATCACTAATAATCATCTTTATGCTTAGCCTTTATACATGAAACAGTTAGATCTAAAATTATTTTAATGGCTACATACATCAAATGACACAATACTTATGCTAGACCATTTCCAATTTATGGCTCCATATATTCACAACATCCTATAGCTTGATCTAAAGCCTGCTTCCAAGTCATTTGTTACATTGTCCATCAAATCAAGCTTAGTCATAACCTTGAATATTTTGTCACTTGCTACAAAGTAGATTTCCATTAAATATACAGAATATAGAAATCTTTAGTGTATGGAGCATATATTTAGCTATGGATAAAACATAGTTCTGGCAATTATAAGATCAATTTTTCAAATAAGCTTGATAACATTAGATATAGCTATGCGTTGGTTAGTTGGATCAAATGCTAGGATAATGTAGTTTGCCTACAAGATAATGTTGTTAATTAGGAATATATTACCTCAAAGAACAAATCTATAATCAAACCAAATTGTGTGCATCTGATAAACAAAAGTATAAGCATTAACTCAAGAATATAATAGATTCTTTTAATATTAATATGGCAATTAACCATATTAAGGTACATACTATTCATTCAAAAAATGAACTCACTAAAAAGCATAAGTTGGAAATTCATTAACTTAAATTTCAAGGTATAGAATATAATTGAAATTAAAAAAATGCAAAATTGAAGATCTAGATCTTATAGCCGAGTATAATAATAAAAAAATGAGAAATAAATTGCGAAACATACAAATGATAGAAACACGTATCAAAAAAGGAAAAGATTCAATTGCAAGAATAAAACATTGATATAACATTTTTCAATTGGAAGGGCAAACATTCACCCAATAATTTAATTTTGGAAGGTAGAAAGAAAAGGTATGCTATTATAAATAACCAAAACCAAAATCTTTTTTATATTTGATGAAATTTGCAACCACTAAATGTATTGCTTTGGAAAACCATCAAAGGCACATCCACCAAAAAACCCATAATGAGTACACAACTAACATTCAAAAAGAGCATAGAAAATTAAAACTTCATCTAACATCTAAACCTAATATTACTTAAGGGCATGAACCTTTTCACCCTATATCCCATAACTGCTACAACAATAATCCTAGAGGAAACAAAAATTCACAACTTCAAATGAACTCAAAGAACCAAAATCAAAATGCAATAAAAATCAATCAGGAGACCAAACAAGTTAAGTTGTTATAAGTAAGAAACAAAGAAGAAGATATTTTATTATTATAAATATGAGAATGCCTTGTCTCTAGTGCCATAAAATCACTAGACTCTTTAGTTGGTTTTAAGATTATGACACGTCTCATTTTTAGTACTGAAACATTTGGTTACCATATAGCTACTTTATTAAGATGTGACTTTTCACACTAAAACACTTTTCTTTTGATAAAAAAAATCCATAAATTGAGAACATTATAAAAAACAAGTGAGGAAGAGTCTTTTATTTTTTATATTTCCATAACATACTATAGTGGAGGAGGTTACTGGCACTACATAACTCAAAAGGATCAAAATTAGTGTAGTAGGAATTCAATAACAATCTTAAGAGCAAAAAAAGGAAATAGGCATGAACCTAAAAATAATGAATAAATTAGAGACACCCAAACAAAATTATAGAACAACTAATCCAAAAAACAAAACTAATCCAAGTTGGTTCCACTTTGGATGCCATATGAATTGAATTTATAAACCTAGAACTAGGGCCTTTAGTAAACAAATCCAAGCAAAGTACATCCCAAATGCATAGGCTAAATATAGGAACTATGAGTTGTTGAGAATCAAGAAACACTAAAATGAGGAAACCCAAATGGATGAAATCATGAAGCCAACTCGAGATGCAAAACTCCAACTTGAGAATAAATCTTAAATCAAATAGAAGTTAAATGACTCATCTCATTTTGACATTCATGGAGGAGAAATTATGTGAAAATATAAACATGTAAATTAATTTATCTAAATGTGTTGAGATGTTTTCAAAATAAAAACAATATGTATCATAATATTAGACCCTCCAATATATTTTGGCTACTAGAGAGACATTAATTCCTACAAATAAAACCAATTGGGGGATGGGATTCTCTATTTCCATCAACTTAATAAGCTATAGATACAACCAATAATAAGTAGGAGAAATAATAGACGAACTAAAAAGAACTTGTAGTGTGATGAAAGTATAGGTTTGGTGAATGGAATATTTTAAGTTTGGTGGATGTGGATATGGATTTCAATGACAAACACTCATAAACTACTATTGATTAAGCTCACATAAATTAATCAAGAGGTTTCAAAAGTATCACTCATACATATAAGAAAATCTAGAGAGATATCTTATTTATGACTTACACTGATAGTGTAAGTGTAGAATAATGAAATTCACATAGGATTTTAATGAGAGAAAACTTGTTTCAATAATTCAACTCAACTATGATTATAAACATTGATTACACATGATTTATATAGCTATATTGTACTATAGCTTGTTATGTTGATGGAAAATATCTAGATTATATTGCTATATTGTACTATAACCTCATCAAAATAAGATAAACTAGATTTAAATATGATAAAACTCCTAAAAGATAGTATATAAAACATATCATAACTAATTATTATCTTATAAAACTTATTAACTCTCTGACAACTAAGTATTATTCACTATATTGTTCTTATAAATTGTAGCTTGTGATTAATAATAGATAAAATATTACTAAAATTTATCTTATCTCTACTAACATAATTTACACCATAAGATAAATTAACTTAAAAACTAGGAAAATAATAATTAACTAACTAAATCTTCCTTAATAAAACCCAACTTTAATGTGTATTGTCCTCTTACAGGATATACAAGCCATTTCCTAATGCATAACATCCCTCCAACTGTAAGACATAGTGTCCCTCATATAAGGTTACTTATATCTCATATAGGGTAATTTTTAGGGTACCTTATAGTTGTAAGGTATACTCTTACATCAAATCTTAAACAACACATTAAAAGAGAGAGAAAAATGGACGAATTGTAAGAGGCTTAAACTCTTAGAGTATCTTTGTGAACCATCATTTTCTTATGAGTCTGATGGTAGTTCTTCACCACAATAATTAAATAGGAGTTGAAAATGATGTTGTTATCCTTAGCTACTTGGAATAAGATTGTAATAATCCAAATTAGTAGTAGATGGAAGGTACTTAAAATGATTGATAAGACTATCTATACTAGAAAGTTATATCTTCCCTTTTGAAAATCTATCACCAAAGAAATCCATAGTTAAACTTGTTTGGCTTGGAGTAGTCTAAAGATGGGTGATCCCATATAAAGTTTTCTAAAATGTGTATGAGTGAGGAAAAAATATCACGGAAACATCTCATGTTGATTTATGGGGCTAAATATTAACCACAAAAAATGATCTACATAACTACCCAAAATCAATGTGAGGTAGGGGTGTTATAGATGATATCAAAGAAAAATCATGACCATGAGCTAAACATGGATGGGATAGTCAACTGTCTGGTAGAAGGATTCTTGGGATAACCTATATTAAGACAATAATTGGTTGAGGCACAATAAGGAAATTGCATTCTTTGAGTAGGGGTATATGTGATACCTAAAATCACTAATTGATGGTGGATGCTTAAAAGGAATAACAAGACTACCTATATCGACTTTATAGTAAAAACGTGTTTAGCTTAGAGTAGTCCAAAGATAGGTAAAATCTTAATAAATTTTTCAAAAATTATATGAGTATGGATAAAACATGCTAAAGAATGAATCATGTTGATGTGTCGGGATAATTATCAATTCTGAAAACTACTCTACATAACTACTCGTTACTAGTGTGGGGTTGGGATACTATAAAAACTATGCTAATGGGTCTCAAATCAGTGGGGGAGTACCAACCCAAAAAATAAATCAACAATTATTCACCATATTAAAAGAATAACAAAATTTAAAGCATTTGAGATTCATATAAGTAGTTAATTGAGAAAGAATAAACACTTGTATTCTTGTACTAACACCAATGGAGAAAAGAAAAGCTAGCCTCAGAGGTAGAGGCAGATATTGCATGCAATGTTGACTCAAAATTACTTTTGACTCAATCTTTGATGCTTTGTCATTTGTTATTATTTTTTATTTTTTATTCTTTTGAACTCACTTATTTGTTGTTTGACTATTCTACAAATACCTTCCTTTGCCAACAACAATGGCTTTCCATTTTTTTAAAAGAATCAATGGATAACATGCACAAATAAAGAGTTGTGATTTGAAAGTTTTTCCACCTCTGCCTTATCAAAACTAAATCAGAGAGAAATGAATTTTGTATTGCTATATAATCATTTCTTATGATAAGGTCATACTCAACTTTACAGATTGGTACGTGCTTTCAAAAATAGTTGCTATGATAAAACTCACCTTACACAACACATATGACATTAATCAAAGAACTTTTAAGAAAGAATTAAGATTAACAATTAGCATGCATGTTTACTATTAATGGGAAGGAGTTTTGGCTGGAAAGTTTAACAATCCTTATTGTGAACATTGCTATAATATGCTTATAGATATAAATGATTTTAGTTGAAAAGATGGTATATTATACTTTGGATCAAGCTTCTTTATTGATGCTTTCTTCCTTTACTTTTTTGCTAGTATCATATGCTCATTGATTTTACTCTAGTTTTAAATTGAACCGGTCATAAAATTAGTCTTACTACTAATTCATTAATATAATGACTCAATTTCAATAAACATAAAATTATATACCATAGATGTATAAGTTTATTTGAGAATAAAGATTAGCGCAAAATATTATGTCATAAATAACAAAACAATACAATCATTAACAAAAGCACCAAACATATTCATATAACATTGTTTGGTAAAATAAAATAATAAGTTGGAGATGAAATGAATTGATATATTAGTATTTTAAGTATGTAATTAATAATCCATCTGTATCAAAAATTGAGTTATTTTAGGTGTAAATATGTGTATAAAAAATCTCAATTTAGAAAATCTAAAGTATATTTTTTTTCTTTTACCCTTAATTTTTCTTCCTTTATTATACATACATACATACATACATACATATATATATATATATATATATAATATTTTATTATTTATCAATTAAATGTGTAATTGTAATTTAAAGAATATTTTTATTAGTTCCTAAAAACCATACAAATTACTTAAAAAAATTATACGGAGAGAGTAAATTTTTAAACATGCTATAACATGTTAATTTTTATAGCAAAATATATTTTTAAAATTTTGTAAGAAACAATGTGCCTCATCAACTTAAATAAATTTAAATTAGGGAGACTAAAAATTTTACATTTAGTTTTCCAAATAAGTAATTATTGTATAAATATTAATTATCCATTTGACTTTGAACAAACTTATTGCATTTATAGTGTATGCTTAGGTAAGCCTAGCTTAAACATTTTTTTTATTGAAGTATTATTAAATTTTTAGTAAATTTATTATCTAAATAAGGTTAAATAATTAACAACAATAATAAAAAAACTAACGGTTACCATTCCCTAAAATATCTCATAATTTCATTTACCTAAATAATATGCAAAAATCGTTGTTAAGGTAACTAAATGATAAAAATGTTAAAATCAAATAATACAAACTAGCGCTTGCTTTTATTAATAATTTTTTGATTACTCTAGAGCTTAAACAAGTTTATTTGGAGTCTATAAAGTATATTTGGATAAACCATAGTTGTTAGTTGGTTGAGTTGTTTTAACTTAATTAAAAAGTTAAACTCAATAATTTTTTCTAATTTTTTTAAAAGTATAATTGGAAAATATCTATTGGATTTAGAAATACTCCCTCAAACATACTCATTAACTCTTTTTTTTAATTGATGTCATTTTTTCCCCTTAATGTTTGTTTGGTAAACTCATTGTTTTTATTTGATATGATTTGAAATAATAATGTGAATAAAGTAATAATATGGCCAAAATATCTATAATTAATTAATTAACTTAAATTATAATTAATATTATTTATGTTGATTATTTAATTATAATAAAGACTAGTTAGTGGTGGATGGGTAATTAATAAGGACATGGTGACAATAATATAGGATAATTTAGATATTTAGTAAAAAAAAATAACGGGGCTTACTCATGAAGTATTAATATGTAATAGATAATATGGATAATGAGATTAATAAAATAAAATGTAAAACGAATGATCTAAAATATGTATGAAGAGATAATATATGTAATATATGTTTTACCAACTTTTAATAAATAAATTTAGAAAAAAAAAGATAATGTAAATACAACTATTTGACTAGCCTTTTATATAACTACTTAGTGTCATTCAACAACCTCTTTTTAATTTGATATTATTTGAAGTACTACCATGTTTGAAGCAATTATAGATGTGAAGTATTTGTTAATATTAAGCATAGGAAAATCTGCTCTCTAGAACCTCTCTCCCATGACTCATTGAAATAGGGCTCCTATGCTAGATGTATCATCAATCATAAAAGGATAAATCAAAGAATGCTACACCCACACCTTCCCATGCACTGTCCCATGTAGAGGCAGAAGCTAATCACAATGATAGGGTTTAGGGAGATTTAAACCATAAGGATGGAAGAGATTTTATAGGCAATTTAAACCTTATGGTAATTAGTGATCATCCAATAGTTTCATTTCTCAAAGCCAACATAATTTACTTTAAATATGTAATCGTGGTTTTTGAGATTCAATTGAGATAGGATGAAGAGTTTTTAGATCTAGTAGTGAATGATATGCTGAATCCCTTGATGGCCACACATGTTTATCAAAAGGATAAGCTTATGCAGAACTGCAACCCTAATTCTTTATTCCCTCTCCATTACGAAGCCTCAAATGTGGTTGATGGCAAGGTAATGGCCACCATTCATTTAGCGGACATACAATAGAATAATCATCAATGAGAGAACTTGGTTTTAGGTTTAGTGTTTGGTACAAAATTGAGTTTTTCCCATGTAGAGAATTTCGTGAATTCCCAGTGGTCACATGTTACCTCTCCTCGTATCTATTCTCATGAGGTAGGGTATTATGTGTTCCAATTTCAAAGTTAATAAGATTTTGTTTGGATCTTTCATGTAACACCCCCAAATTTACTACTGAAAAATTTCGTTTAAATCAAAGTTTTAGCGGAAGCAAGAAAATTAAAACCGTAAATTCGGGGGCATTACCGCCACACTTAGTACCAGATCGATCCATAACTACCGACCCGATACTAAGTGCTAAGGCTATAAAGAATAAAACTAGAAACGAATCATTCATAAAACACGAATTCTACAAATCAGAGTGCGAAGGTAAGAAGTTGCATTCCGAAATACAATTTAAAAGGTCCATATCTCAGAATACTTAAAATAGCGGAATAGCAAGATACGATAGAACCCTTGAAAAGTTAAATACGACATTTGTATCCTCTAAAGACAAATACGATTAAATCACGCGATTTTCGAAGGTAATTATCCGGACCACTTACTCACTCATATCCAGCCTTCCACCCCAACTTAGTAACTGATCAAGACCTGCATCAAAGGTCTGCTCCCCACCATTGGTGGATCATCACAGGACCCGGTTAATCAAGGCAGTATCAGTACGGGTCCAGTACTGAGTAAGGCGTAGACGCTAAGGCCAAGCATACAATCACACACAATCATAAAAGCAACATGCATTAATACACAAGACACATGCTCAATACGTCAGCCATACACCAGGATGAGTAAGCGGAGAGCTGATTCATGCTTGTACTATGTCTGCCATTCCTTATCATGATAATAATCTCTTTTCACACATTCTTCATTTAACCCTGTAAGCACGGGGACCCCACTATTATAGCCGGTGGACAGGAAATCAACACCCAGGGCACAAAGCCTCTGGCCACTATTATAGCCGGTGGACCGGAAGTCAACACCCAGGGCAAACGCCTCTGGCCACTATTCTAACCGGTGGAACGGACTGGCCCCGCACTTACATGGTGTTCCACTGTAAGTGATTAGTATCTTTCCCGTGGATTAACTTATTCGTTTGGGTCTGTCGAGCCCAAATCCCCCACTATTATAGCCGGTGGACCGGAAATACACACCCAGGGCAGAACGCCTCTGGCCACTATTATAGCCGGTGGACCGGAAATCAACACCCAGGGCAAAACGCCTCTGGCCACTATTCTAACCGGTGGAACGGACTGGGTCGGGCTCATCAGTCTTTCACTTTACGTAATTAATGTCTTATTCGTATCTTATTGAATCACATCATGTCCTTGACATGCATAAGTCATTCACTACATTCATTACACATCACATACGGTAAAATTCCACATTCATAACTATACTTTACTCAATAGTACACATAGTAACACCAAACAACTCTAAACAGCCTTACGAACCATGATTGTCCACACCAAGCCCTGGTTAACCACTCTTAACCTTCTTTAACCGTAACAACCATAATACCATCACGAAAACCCTAATGACACCATCAGTCATTAAAACCACTATATAAACCACAATACCATCTTACAAACCCTAATACCACAATAAGTCATTAATACCACCAAGAAATCATTAAAACCACTATATAAACCACAATACCATTTTGCAAGCCCTAATACCACAATAAATCATTAATACCATCAAGAAATCATTAAAACCACTATATAAACCACAATACCATCTTCCAAACCCTAATACCACAATAGGTCATTAATACCACCAAGAAATCATTAAAACCACTATATAAACCACAATACCATTTTGCAAGCCCTAATACCACAATAAATCATTAATACCATCAAGAAATCATTAAAACCACTATATAAACCACAATACCATCTTCCAAACCCTAATACCACAATAGGTCATTAATACCACCAAGAAATCATTAAAACCACTATATAAACCACAATACCATTTTGCAAGCCCTAATACCACAATAAATCATTAATACCATCAAGAAATCATTAAAACCACTATATAAACCACAATACCATCTTACAAACCCTAATACCACCATAAGTCATTAATACCACCCAGTAATTATTAAAACAATTATATAAACCCTAATGCCACCTTACAAACCCTAATACCACCATAGGTCATTAATACCACCAAATACTCATTAAAACCATTATATAAACTCCAATACTACCCATCATATCTCCAAGCAACAGACTTCCCCATGCAACCTTAATTTATACCCACCTTTTTGTTTACTTAATTCCACCTTCTCCTCATTATCTCACAAATGGTGAATTCCTTAGGTCGTCCTTACCTTGTTTAGCCAACATACTCCCCTTTGGTCATTCTAACCTCTTATTTTTCTTTTTCAAGTCCCCTCACTTCACCACACTCCCTCACATCACCCAACCTACATGTCGTAGGGGTCACGTCACATCACACCACATCACACCTGTACCACAACATATTAGTACACGAAGACAAGGGTACGGGGACGTACCTCGGATCCATGCTGCGCTTCACAAATATACACATAATGTACAGGTTATAGCATACAACCATACAAAGCATATAAGGCACTTAAAACATGCAGAGCACACAAGTGGCCTTAGTTACGTCCTTACCTAAATCGGCGCCGGGCTTGGAGCACGCTCCTACACCTCCTGGGGTTTGACCCGGTTACCTATAAGAGGGAATTATTTAGGGTTAATCTCCCTCTTCCAGAATTATCGAAATTCCTATCTTACCCCTATCATGGCCTAATACCAAGGCTACTATTAAAAATGGGGGTTTATAAATAAAGGGTAGGTTATTACTATTCTTACGATAACTTATACAGATTATCACTAATTAAGTAGATTTTAGCAATCCAAATACTAAGGTGAGGGTCTTAACAACATTAATAATATGCACCAATAATACCTACCCTAATAAGAATACTATTTATAATACTAGTGCTCCTAATAAAAATAATAGCAGCTAATGATAATAATGATAATAGTAATAATTGAATCATATTAGCATTAGTAATAGTGCATTATCGATAATAATAGTAATAATAATAATAATAATAATAATAATAATAATAATAATAATAATAAAGTATTTGTACATCCATAGTCACTTAGGTGACAAAATCAATAATAATGTTAATACCAATAATAGTGATAATAATAATATTGATAGGAAAGAAGACAATAAAAATACAAATAATAATAATAAATACAATAAAAATATTAGTAATAATATCAACGATTATAAAAATAATATTAATAAGGATAGTAAGAATAACAGTAATAATCGATAAAATAATAGGTGCGATAAACACAATAACGATAAAGCAATGATTAGACTAATAATGATAATAATAATAACCATACTAATGATAATAATGAAAATAATAATAGTAATATTACACTAATAATAGTAATATGGGTAATAATGGTAATGATCATAATGACAATAATAATAATACTAATAATAATAGTAATAATAATATTAATAACAACAACAGCTTTAATAACGTTGATAAGAAAATAGTAAAGACAATAATAATAATAATAATGATATTAACAACACTACTACTAACAATAATAATAGTAATAGTGATAGCAATAATAATAATAATAACAATGATAATAATAATAGTAAATATAATAATAATAATGATAATAATAATAATAATAATAATAATAACAAGATCAATAATAATAATAATAATAATAATAATAATAATAATAATAATGAGAATAATAATAATGATGTTAATATTAATATAATAATAATAATAAAGGTAATAATAATAATAATAATAATAATAATAATAATAGTATGGGTGGTAGTATTAGTAGTAGTAATAATATTAGTAATAATAATGATAGTGTTAATATTACTCATAATAATACTAATAATATTAGTTAATAATATTAATCCCACTAATCACCTTTTATTTATTTATTCATTTAACCCTTATTATTATTTACTTATCTTATTTATTTATTTATTTTATTTTCTAGGACTTAGGGTTCAGGGGGGTTGACAACCTGACAGAGGCGGCGGCGGCAGCGGTGGAGGAAGGGGAAGAGGGAAAGATGGTGGTGGAGGCTAGGGAAGGGAAAACCAAAGGGAAAGGGAGGTGCGGGGTGGTAGGGCAGGAGCTGCTGGTCGTTTTGGGGGGTGGTGGTGGCGCTGCAAGCGGCGGTGTGGCCGGCGGTGGCGGCGCGAAGGTGGCGCCAGGGCTGGAAGGGACGATTCGGGAAGGGTTTTTCGCACGGCCAGGGCGGCACGTGCGGCGCGAGTTAGGGTGGCTAAGAAGGTTGGTTGCGTAGAGGGCGGTGCAGGGAGGATTGTGGTGGCGAGGGCAGGCGGCAACGGTGGCCGAGGGCGGAGGAAACGGCGGCTGAAAGTGGGGCGGCGCGACGGTTTGGATTTCTGGGTTCCAAAAATCGAACCCGATTCAGGACATCTCCGGGGCTATTTATAGAGGGATTGGGACGGGAAAACGACAAGGATGCGAGGGAGGGTCAGAGGGTAGGTGGAGGCGTGTCTGGCGAGGCTGACCGGAGCAGGTCTGCAATTGCAGATCGAGACCCGCCGGAGAGGACGACAGAGCTTGCGTGCGGGGAAAACGCTGCCCGATTGGTCACATCTCAAGGTAAGGTCAATCAGGGACGAAAAGACAGGAGAGAAGGACGGAAAGGACGGGACGCTCGCCGCTGCATTTTCCGGCGAGCTCGAGTTGCAGGCGAGGGAAACGGTGGCGTCGCGAGGAAGAAGAAGGAAGGAAGGGACTGGACCTGCGGTCCAGGGAAAGAAAGAAGAGGAAGGGAAACCGGCCGGACCGCGCGGTCTCTTCTTCCTTTAAATGAAACGCTGCGTTTTGGGCGAGGTTTGGCGAAAACGCAGCGCTCGCGTCGACAGGTAACTGTTATAACTTCTTTTATCGCGACGCGGCGTTTCAGCGACTTCAGTGTCGAAACGCCGCGTTTTGGGTCACGGACGGCCGGGCTCGCTGGACCGCGGCGAGAAGAAGGAAAAGGGAGGGGATTTGGGCCAGAGGGCCGGCCCAGGCCGGGGAAGAATAAGGGAGAGAAGGGAAGAAAGAAAGAAAAGAAAAAAGGAAAAAAGGAGGGAGAAAAAGGAAAAAGAGGGAAAATTAGGGGTTGGCTTAATGAGTATCATTTGGATAATTTAGGGTATTTAATATAATTATCAAAACCATAATTAATTTCTACTTTTAGGTAAATTTTGGGATTTATGGAAAAATCTTCCTAAATTTATTTTAATTAACAAAACCCCTAAATTTTCCTCTAATTAAAATACTCATATATTTTATATTAATTTGAAACTATTTTATCCTCCCCATTTTATATAATTTAAGGTATTAAATAAATTTCAAAAATGAAAACTCTAATTAACTTAAATACCATAATCTCCCCTATTTACACTCTTATAATTTCCTTCTTGATCTATCCTATTAATTCCTCTTTATTTCACCAAAAGTAGTTTATTTTAATAAATTTCCTAATAATCTCCTATTCGGCCATGATTTTCTAAATTAGGGATTTTGGGGTATTTCATTTCATCAGTCATATTAGACTATCTTGGGATGCCCGTTGCTGCTAAAACAATGGAGAGAGGAACTTATTTTTAATCCCCATATATTTTAATTCATTCACACTTGGATTCAAATTTCTACCCTTCCCCTCCATATGTGGTCTGCCTCTTTAATTAAAAATTTTGCTATTTGCATAGGCAAACCTATAGCTATGGATAGCATGACTACAAGAACCACATATCCTTTGCCAAGGTTATAGTAGAGGTGGAAATGCACCGAGCTCTCCTGAAGTTTGTCATGATCAATGTTCCTCACTGAGCTCTAGTGAAACAATAGGTAACTTAAGAATGAAGGATAAAGTTATGACTCATATGTAACAAACTAGGGAATCTCACTAACTAATGCTTTATAAAGGGACATACTAGCATTCCCATTACTAGTAAGAGTAGGAAGGAATGGGTTGTCATGCATGATGGAAGGAAATTAGCAGATACAACATATAGGACAAGTAATGGATGGGGGAGACATATCTATGAAGATGAGAAAACCCAATGGTCATACTAAGCATATGGTTTATCAAAAGCTACTATGTCTTATCCCTAACATGGGGCTACTAACTCTAGGGCACACCGATCTTTATCTTATACTAATCTTATGGAGGATGAAATCAAATTGCTGGAATCATGTCACCAACCATGGATGGGTGTGTTAAGAGGTAAGAATATGGTTTAGAGGAGTATTGCTCAACCATGTATATTCACTTTCCATGATTATTGGTAGTTAGAACATTATGGGGTTGAACCACCCTCATTAACAAAAAGAGGTTTGTGATTAGGGGTTTGCTAATAAATTAAGTATAGTAGGTTTGGTGGAGACACGTGTAAAAATAAATAAAACCACCAATATTCAAAGTATGATGCTCAAAGATTGGATTTAGGCTAATAACTACCCTCACCATAGAAATAGGAGAATCTAGGTAGGATGGAATCCTAGTGAGTGGAAGATTGAGGTGGTAAGTAGTTATGATCAAGGTGTACATGTGAAGGTTCTCGCCGTAAGTAATCAAGTGCAGTTTCATTTGTGCATATTGTTTATGGCCATAACATAACGAATAGTATGCAAGGATTATATTAGTGGCTTAAGTCAAATGTTGTTCCGAATGCCCCTACTTATTAATAGAGGATTATAATATTGTGTTAAACAGGGATGAGAAGGTACAAGGTTTGATACATGAGCAAGAATAGAAGATTTTTGAGGGTGCATTTAGTCTATTCAAGCACATGATCTTTCGTTTATAGGGATTTTACATACTGGACGAACTAACAAGACATACCTCATAGAATTACATGTAAGGTTGATCATGTGCCAGACAATCAAGAGTGGTTTGAGGTGTATGGGGATTATAGAGCACACTTACCCCCTTGATATCGGACCACACCTTTGTGGTGTCATATATTAAGGAAGAGGTGTTGATGAGACCTAAACCCTTTCAGTTTTTTAATATGTGGACATAAGATGAAGAGTTTGATGTTATTATAGCACAGGGGTGGTAGCATCACGGGAATAAGAGTTTATTGGAAGATATTAGTTATCGTTTGAAGAACCTAAAAGTGCCCCTGAAGTGTTTAAACATGCATAAAATTGGGAGTATTGATGTAAGGGTCTATGAAACTCAAGCATGACTTGTTTCTATCCAACACGTGTTAGAATATAATCCTCTCAATTTGAGCCTCATCCATCAAGAATAACATGCACTACCATAGATACATCATTTTTCTTTGTGTCATGAAAGCTTCCTTTGACCGAAATCTAAGATAACACAGTTGAAATTGGGATGTGGAAATACTAAATTCTTCCATTCTTTGGTTAAGAGGAAACAACAAGCTAATAAGATTCTAACCATTCAAGATGAACAAGGCTAAGTATACGAACCAAATGATGATATTGAACAGTTGTTTGGAAATTTTTTTCAGTCTCTTTAAGGGGCAGGTGAGTTATCTTAGGAAATAATTAACCTAGGCTTGAATCTAAGCACCCAAGCAAGAAAGGATTTATTACAATTGATGAAAAACTATGAGGTTTGGTGTGCTTTGTTTAGTATGGGTAGTGAAAAGCCTCTAGGTTCGGATGGGTAGAATGCTTATTTCTTCAAAATGACATGGTAGGCTACGGGGGACTCGATCTAGGATACAATTCTTGAGTTCTCTATCATAGGTTATATTCCCTCGTCTCTAAATGTTACCTCCTTACATTTAATCCCCAAAGTCCCCAATGCTACCACTCCTAGAGATTATTGTCCTATTGCTTGTTGTAACACTTTATACAAACTCCTTACTAAATTCTAGCCAACCACATGTAACATGTGCTAGGGTACGTTATTGGTGAATCTCAATCAGCATTTGTAAAAGGTATACATATATGAGACAATATCTTAATAGCTTTAGAACTTGTTAACGGATATTCAAACAAGAACCTCTCCCTAAGGTGCATGTTGAAATTGGATATGAAGAAGCCCTATGATTCAATGAACTGGATTTTTTTAAGTGCATAATGATCATCCTGAATTTCCCTTATCCTTTATCAATCTTGTAATGGCACGTGTCTCTTCGGTTTGATACTTTACGATTTTGCAAGGGGTTTTACATACTTCATTTGTTGCTTAAAAGGGTTTGAGGCAAGAGAAATATTTATTCCCTTATCTATTTGTAATCATCATGAAGGATCTCAATAGGCTCATGAAAGAAGCATGGCACACTCTAGAGCGTAAACCTTACCCTAAGTGCATATGGGCCAACTTGGTATCCCTTACCTTTGTTGATGAACTTTTATTATTCTATTGGGGAGATGTGCCTTCAATTAGAATTCTTGTGGCTCTATTCTCCACCTTCTTGGGACTATCGGGCCTACGGCTTAGTGACACAAAGATCATGATTTACTTTGGTGGCAAGGTTCCTCAACAAGTAAAGACTCAACTCTCAAATTAAGTACACTTCCTAAAAGGTCATTTCCTTTTCACTATTTAGGGTTGCCTCTAAGTGGAAAAAGATTGAAGAACCAAGAGTACCAATCATTTCTTGAGCGTATTACCTCCATATTGAAACTTTAGAACAATCAATTCTTGATTTACTCTAGTAGCCTACAACTTATTAAGTTTGTGTTGTTTGGCATCCAAGATTATTAGAGTCAACTATATTTGCTTCCCAAATGTGTTATCCATGATGTGAATTCCTTGTGTAGATAATTTATTTGGTTTGGATCACACTCATTTATGAGTAAGTCTCCCATTGCATGGGAACGTGTGTGTAAACCAAAGCAGGAGGGTAGACTTATAATTATGGATTTGGAAGCCTGGAATACAACAGCTATAGGTTATCTCCTTTGAAATTTGCAACATAAAAATGATGTTTTATGGATCTGGTGGGTGTACATGTACTTCATTATATCCAGAAACTTATAGGACATTAAGGAAGGAGCTTCAGTGTCTTAGTGCCTACAAAGGGTTCTTAAACTTTGATCATAGTATATGGCATCTATTACACCTGATAGTATGAACATTTTCACATATGTGAACTCCTATGGCATTGCCAAAGCTTAGGATCTCTTTTTTCCAAAAGGTGAGGAGGTGGATTGGTGGCTTGTTATATGGAACCTAGCCTCACTACCAAGATAACAATTTTATTTGTGTCTCTTTATCCAAGACATGTTGTTCACAAAGGATAGAATGGAAAAAAATGGGACTTGCTTAGGATCTTACTTGTGTGTTATGTGATAAACAATAGGAGACTATAGCTCACTTGCATTTTAATTCCCTTACATATGTACGATTTGGCATAAGATTCTTGAGGGTCTTAGATGTAATCATTGCCCAATAGAGTTATGTGAGGTGATGAATTGGATGTGCCGAGGAGAATGGGGATCTAAGTGTAACACCCCTAAAATTTACTATTGTAAAATTTTATTTTCTAAAAGTTATATGCGGGAGTTAAGACTATAAATTTTTGGGTACTGCTGCCATACTTGGTACCAGACAGGTTTTCTCTACCATTCTATTACCAAATACCAAGACTAAAACATTACTTCATTTAAATTTAAGAACACAATTATAAATCAGAGTAGCAAAAGAGTTAAAGAAATTACTTAACATTTTGAATAAAACCCACTAATAGTGATTACAAAAATGTCAGTGAAAGAAAATATAAAAGGATTATAAGAAATACTGAAACTTTCGATTCAAGTCACTAGACATAACCTCGGATAACTCTACACTCTTAACCTGAATGATAACCTTGAATAGAGCTTGAGAGTTAACTTGTAAAGGTCACCACCCATTCAATAAGTAGGGGCCCAAGAAATAAACCCTTTGGTATAATGGTGCTAAGTAACCCATTTTACAAGACTAATATATAAGGCTTGCATGGAACACATAAAATGCATCACAACAATATATGAACATTTAATTATGCCTATATAAATTGAAATGAGATAATCATTCATATAACCACATAATATCAAGACCATATACTACTAATACTCATTCATCTAGCGATAACCGAAACTTACTAATAGAGCATCCAAGCAATGCTCTTTGTAATATAATTAGAAAGCGACATCATTCTCAAGTTATAACTATAGGCACAATTCTCATAATCAAACCCACAACTTCTCAATAAACAGATAAGCCCATCAACCCAAGCAATACACATACATCATCACATATAGACTTAAAGGCTACTACCAAACCATAGGTAGGCACAAGGGCTACTACCAAATCACAGCTAGGCACAAAGGCCACTACCAAGCTATAAGTTAGCATAAGGGATACTACCAAATCATATCAATAATCATTTCCATTCAAATATCAAATATTGCCATTTTTTTACTTGAGGGGAGATCAAATGAATCTTAAGACACTAAGGTACCCCGGTTATAGTGGCGTACAAGGGTAGCATAATATCCTACCGACTATCAACCCACAAACGCAAAGGTACCCTGATCGCACTGGTGCATGAATGTACATGGTACCCTATCGACAAGAACATCTAATCCATAAGTATGCATACCACCTACTTAGATCTATAGAGCCACTAAGGCACACTGATAAAATCCATAAGCAATCGTGAGTTAAATCACATCTTTAGGATAGCGACCCCTAAAGAACCATTATTCCCAATCTCGAGGTCTTTCACTTTAAGTATTATTATTTTATAAGGGTGACCACGAAAAATACACATTAATCACATAAATTTAATTATTCAAACTTAACCATTTTTATTCGTTTATAACATTATGAGGTAACCAAAATTAAGATCATTATTAATGTCAACATCAAAAGTCTACTAAGGTCATCCTAGGCTCGATTACTCACAATTAAGCCCTTTAGGTCAAAATGACATATTCCTGAGGCTAAAGCTACCACTTTACTATATATTCCCACTAAAAATTCTATTTTATTTTATCAACTTGCCATAAAAAGGATAACGCACCATAATTAAATTATTGATCATGTAATTAAGTTACCTGATACGCCAAATGACCATTTTACCCTTAAATACCATTTTGCACACAAACCTTGACATACGCTTCTAGAACATCAAAACACATATTATCATGCTTAATCAACAAATAATGCACGTCCTATATTTTTATGAGAATAATCATCATGGCCTATCCTAAATTATCAAAATACCCCTATATTATACAATAATATTAATCATACTAAAATAGGTGTATCTAATACCGCAAAACTCATATTTTCATGCTTAATAACAAATAACACATATCATGCATATTTATTAGAATATTGATTATGGTACACTTAAAATTAGCAAAATATGTGTAGACTCTATAATATTCATAATCATACTAAAACATGTGGCTTTAAAACAATAAAACCCATATTCTCATACTTAACATAAAATATTACTTATCATGCATGTTTATTTGAATAATCATCATGGTACATTTAAAATTACCAAAATACCCTTAGATCATAAAATCTTGATAATCATGTTGAAACACGTGTTACTAAGATATCAAACCTTTATTTTCATACTTAGTATCAAATAATACTTATTATGCATATTTATTAGAGTAATCATCATAGTCTACTTAAAAATACCAAAATACCCCTAGACCATATAATATTGATAGTAATGGTGAAACATGTGTTATTAAGATAACAAACCCCTATTCTCATATTTAATATCAAATAATACTTATCATGTATGTTTATTAGAGTAATTATCATAATCTGCTCAAAATTATCAAAATACCCTTATGCCATAAAATATTGATAATCATGTTGAAATATGTATTACTAAGGCAACAAGCCCCTATTTTCGTACTTAGCATCAAATAATACTTATCACGCGTATTTATTAGAGTGATCATTATGGTCCATTCAAAAATAACAAAATGTACTTATACCATATAATATTAATATTCATACTGAAACATATGTTACTAAGATAACAAATCCCTATTCTCATACTTAATATCAAATAATACTTATCATGCATATTTATTATAATAATCACCATAATATATTTAAAATTACCTAAATGCCCCTAGACCATATAATGTTGATATTCTTGCTGAAGCATGTGTTTTTAAGACATCAAACCTCTATCTCCATTCTTAACAATATTTACAACATATCAGACATCTTGGTTAAGGTTAACTATCATGATATGCTTAAACGACCAAATTGCCCCTAGGGCACATGGTAGTAATAATTTTGCTACAAGTGTGTCGAAACATACTTAATAATATTTTTACATGAACATAACATACAACATCACTTTCCAACATTATACCCCTTTTAATCACACTTTCACATGACATTTTATACAGGATAACATGTCTTATTTTTCAATTTTCCAAGATAACATTAATAATCACATAATTATTTGTAAAAATTCATGTCCAACACAAATTACATGTCGAATATAATATGTTATCACATGACATCCAAACACCGTAGTGGAGTATGAAAGTTACCTAATTTCTAGCAAAAGTAAACATTACCAGTAACCGTTTAAAAATGATTAGGTCTCATTAATACAATTTTTTACTTGAAAATATTATCACAAATACTATATAAAATACCCAAAAATCCTAATTTAAGAAATTATAGCTAACTAACGATTTATTAGAGAAAATTGATTAAATAAATTATTATTTTTTAAATAAAAGAGAATTAATTAAGGAAAATCAAGAAAAAAAATAATAAATATTTTAATTAGGAAAAATTAGGGTGTTTTGTTAATTAAAATGAAATTTAGGAAAAATCTTTCAAAAATCTCAAATTAGTCTAAAAAGGGAATTAAATATTATTTTATTAAAATATTATTATTTTTAAATATCCCAAAATACCAAAATATTCCAAATACCCTAACCAACCTATTTTTCCTTTTCCTTTTTATTTTATTTTCTTTTTTCTCCTTCCTTTCCCTTGTTCTTTCTTTCTCTCCTTTCTCTTTTTCTTTCTCTTCTTCCCCGAATTGGGCCAGCCCAGCCTGCGGCCCAATTTTTCTTTTTTTTTTCCCGTCCCACGCAGCTAGGCTTGCACCCTCATCTTTTTCCCCCAGTAGGCCGGTTCCCCCTTTCTTTTCTTTCTTTTATTTTCCCGGACCGCCCTATCCACTCCCTTCCCTTTTCTTCCTCCCCAGTCGTGACCTGCAACTTCCCCAACATGCATCGTGATTCTCGCTATCGACCACGCCTACTAACCAGCCATCTCTTCCCCATTGATCTGCCTACCTTTTTTTACCCAACCAACCCTCTTCTCTTCTCGCGTGCCATTCCTCCTTCCTGGCCAATCACAGCCTGCCATCGTCGGCAGGTGTGCCCTATCTTATCTGCCCCTATTCTCCCATTTCCCTCTGACCTTATCCCCCTCCTTTGGCCCTATAAATACCTCATAACTAGCCTTGGACTCGAACTCTTTTCTACACCCAAAAAATCATGTCCCTTGCGCCACCGCCCGATCAGACATCCTCGTCATTACCGTCACCCAACGTCACCACTCGAGCCACACACAACACCACTCCCTGCATCACCCTCTACCAAACTATGCCACCCTCCATCCTCGATTTTCCTTACACGAGCCACCCCGGTCGTGAAAAGTTTCCTTCTCAAGCAGCCACACTTCCACCCCCGCTGCCCTTCGCACCACCGTTTTCCACCACTTTCGCCGCAACCACCACCCTTTACACCTCCCAAAATTCCCTACAGACCTTCCTCTACCTCCCCCTACCCTCCTTTTCCCTTTACTCCCTCTCCTCCTCCATTTCTCCCTTTCCACCACTCTCAGTCACCACAGCACCACTACCTATGCTGCCGCCTTTGGCTGCACCACCACCACCATTCCAACCCTCTTCACCTAGGCATCCACCACCACCCCAACTTCCAGCCTCATTCCCCTGATCCCATCCTCAACACTCAACTATCTCTCTTTTCTCCCCCTTTTCCCGTCGCCGTCGGTGATGCCAGTCACCACCAACTCTAGGTGGTACCCTAAACCCTTTCAACCCTTAAACCCTAATTATGCAAGCCTTATCCATTTTTACTTGTATTTATATTGTTATTGTCATTATTATTATTATTATTATTATTTATCATATTTATTATTATTTATAGCCTTAGAATATTATATTATTATTATTAAGGGGTCAAACCCTATGTACTATTAATTGGACTCTTATTATTATTATTATCGTTATTATTATTATTATTATTCACCATGGTTATTATTATTTTTAGCCTCGAGACACTAGTATTATTAATGAAAGGCAAAAACCCTATTTTTTTGTTATTATTATTATTATTATTATTATTATTATTACCAATATTATTATGGTACAATTATTCGAACCATTATATTATCACTACTTCAAATATTATTATTAATACCATTGCCCTTAGTAATATTAGTATTTTTTTAGTATTAATTTTATTATTTTATCCCTAACCCTATTATTAGCCTTAGCCTTAAAAAAATACTAGGGTTTCTATTACTAGGAGTATTAGTATTACTATTATTATTAATATCGCTATTTTTTCTATAACTAGTGTTAGTACTCTTATTAGAGGAGATAAAGTTATTAGATTTAATAATATAAATATAGCTATAAAGATTATTAAAAACCCTATTTTTCACTTGTAAAGTTTTATTTAATAATAGTAACCCTAATCTTAGGATAAAATAGGAAATAATAGTATTTTTGGTAGGAGAAAAACTAATCCTTAATTTTTCCCTCTTATAGGTGAAACCAGTCAAAACCCTAAGGAGGCGTAGGAGCGTACTGTAACACCCCCAAATTTACCACTTAAAAATTTCGTTTAAGTCGAAAGGTTTAACAGAAGCGGAAGATTTAAAACCGTAAACTTGGGGGCATTACCGCCACACTTAGTACCGGACCGGTTCACTCATACCGTCCCGATACTAAGTGCTAAGGCTAGGTCAAACCATCGTTAGTAAGAACCATCCAAAAACATAAGTTCATAGCCATCATAAATCATTCAAGAAACAAGAGTCGACCACAGACAGTGTATCGTTTAAGATTACAACTTAGGAGTTCCACTCCAAAATATGAACATAATACAAATACGGTAAACTCAAGGTAGACAGAAACTAGGATAGTAAGAGAGTCCGGCGAACTCGCTCTCGGCCCCCAACCAGGATAGGCTCAATACTCGGCCCCATCCGATGCCTCGTAGGTATCGTAGGCATCGAAGACATGATCTCCTACCTGCACAAGGTCAGATGGGTCTTCTGCTCGTGGGAATGAGCAGCACCCATAAAACGGGTGATTAGTACGCTATGTACTGAGTAAGGTAACAGACGAGCTAAGGCCAATATAACGTACAACATAACATGCAAGGTACAACATACAGGGGACATGAAATAACACGGAGGGTGCAAGTCAGCAATGGCCTACTCGAACATCTTCTCTCATAACTTTATGATTAACCATTTTGCATTACAAACTTCATTAGTCCATGTGAGTACGGGAACCCCACTATTATAGCCGGTGGATCGGTCACTTATAGGGCAGAACGCTCCTAACCACTATTATATGCCGGTGGATCGGTCTCCAGGGCACAACGCTCCTGGCCACTATTATGCTGGTGGATCGGTCTGGTCCCGACTCTCATGGTGTTCCACTGTAAGTATATAGTATCTTCCCCATGATTTAATTACAACATACTGTTTGTTTTGTTGAGCTCGGGATCCCCCACTATTATAGCCGGTGGATCGGTCACATATAGGGCAGAACGCACCTAACCACTATTATATGCCGGTGGATCGGTCTCCAGGGCACCCCGGCACCTGGCCACTATTATGCCGGTGGATCGGTCTGGGCCCGGCTCAACAATCTTACTCTTTAAGTATTTAATGTCTTATTCATGTATTATTAAATAAGGTTCCACCCTTGACATGCATGTCTACTACTCTCTGCTTCTTCCCTTCGAGGAGGCCCGTCCCATATCTTGAGACTGTTCTCCCCTTCTCATGCCCGATGTCCATCCCCTCTTACTCTTATATGTAAGGAAACGTAGTAAGGGCACACTCTCCCGAGAATGTGGACTAACCCTAACACAACGATATCGGTCCCGCATGTCTTCACCCCTCTAGGGCTCCTCCTTGGAAAACCCTAATGTGGGCTTATGTGGCCCAACTCTTTCTTACTCATCCTAACTTTACTTTGTTCCTTGTCTTGCATCCCGTCTCTACTAAGAAATTCCCAAATATATATCCCTTATTTCCCCAACTCCGCATGTGACCGCCAAAACCCTAGTTGGCCACACCAAACCCTAGCACTTTACTTCCTCCTCAAGTAACCTCCCTCTTTCGCCCCAAAATCTCTTCTCTCATTTAGAAACCCCCGCTCATCTTTTATATAAGTGATTCCTCACTCTCAACTCTATACTCCATCCCTCCTCGATCACATTTACCCTTGTACCCTTAAATTCGCTCATTCCTCCCAAAAACCCTAATTTGGTCCTTTAGACACCCTTACATCAACCCACGTGAAATTTTGCACCCCAAATCTCCAATGGACCCGTAACTTTAACATTATCTTATTTGCTTCTTAAATTAACTTTCCTTACGTAAGATTCATTCCCATGCATAATTTAAATACCCCATGCAGACTCCCCAACACACACTTACTCACAAAACCCTAATCAGGTCTCTTATGTACCAACTCACGTACTATTTTTACACCGAGTATCCAATCACTCTCAGACTCTCCAAAACTCTTACTTACCACCCAAATCAACTTTTCCCACGTAAGAGTCACACCCATACAAGGTCTAGTTCCCTCATGCAACTTCCCAACAACCACTTTCCCGTTGTTATTCTATTATCATTTCTTGCTACTCAAAACCCTAGTATGCATGTCCTAGAGGGTCATAACCAGTCACATCATCAACATCCACATCAAACATGGAACATGTCATACACGTATAATATAAGGCACACACGACATACCTCATGATCCATGCTACGCTACACAAAACAGGTTACTCATAACACATGCATAATACACATCAACATGGCATACTCATCATTCATCAGCATGGCATACTCATCATTTATCAACACATAATATTACACATAGCACAAGGCCATAGCTTCGTCCTTATCTAGTTAGGCACCGGGCTTGGAGCACGCTCCTCTAGCTCCTTAGGGTTCGGATCGGGGTCACCTATGAAAAGGGGAAAAACTAAGTATTAGTTCCCTTCAAAGTACCGTCATCCCTTAGTCTAGTTTAGGATTAGGGTTTATTACTAAAGTGGGTATTATACAAAAACTAGGGTTTTTATCTTAAAGTTAGTGTATTAGCCATTACTAGTCAAAATGTATTTATTATTATTTTTTTGTACTAATTGTTACCCTCATATTTGTTAACCCATTAGTCCTAATCTTGTAGTAATAGGGTTGATGCTAACTAAAGGAAAAATAGTGATAGTAGTAATAATAGTAAGAGCTAATAATAGTACCCTAGTGATGAGGTTTAGGGTTAAAGTAGTTGGGGCAACATTAAGTGGTATGGTAATAAGGCTCAAGTATCTTTCTTAGTTAACAACCACATGATATTTACTAACTTGAGTTAAGTCACATGGATAAGACAAAAGTAGTTTTATTGTTAACCTAAAGGATAAGGTGTTAAGTAGAGTAATAATAATAACAATAATAGTAGTAATACTAATGATGATGGTAATATTAGTAATAATAACAATAACAACAACCCAGTATGGTTAAGTATTAATAATGACTTTAGTAAGGTAATAGAGATAATAATAATAATAATAATAATAATAATAATAATAATAATAATAATAATAATAATAATAATAATAATAATAATAATAATAATAATAATAGGGTTGTTAATAATAATAAAACTAAAGTTGAGTATAATAGAAGTTAGAGTTCCAAGGGATGTTAGTATGGTAAAAATGGTAACTTTAATATCAGAAGTCACAATATTAGAATTGATAATAATAATAATAATAATAATAATAAGAGTAATAATAATAATAATAATAATAATAATAATAATAATGAAAGAATAATAATAATAATAATAAGCATAATGGTATTAATATTAGTTAACTTAGTAATGCTTATATGGAAATAAAGTTTAAGGCTTGGGATGAGTGGGAGACCACCTGAGGACAGTGGTGGTCCGGCGGCGGCGCGAGGTGGCGGCGGCGGCGGCGATGGAGGAGGAGAAGAGAGGAAAGGTGGGGAAAAATGGTTAGATGGGAGGAGGAAAAAGAAAGCTAAATTTGGGGGAGGAGACAGCAGGGAGAGGGGAGTGGAATGAGGGTGGTGGCGTGAGTAGGGAGGCGGCGCGCGGCGGCGGACGCGGTGGCCGAGGGAGGAAGAAGATGGTGGAAATGGTGGAGGCCGGTGGAGAAGGGAGCAGGGGGTAAGGAGGGTATGGACAGGTAGGGGAGGACCTGCTGGTCACTTTGGAAGGTGAAGCAGGGGTTACTTACGGCGGAGGTGGCGGCAGCGGGCGGCGCAAGGCGGCGGTGGCGTTTTTTTGGGGTGGCACCTTCGCACGACTGTGGTGGCTCGTGCGGGGTAGGAATGGAGGCAGCGACGGTTTGGCTGCGTGGAGGGTGGTGCAAGGAAGGTTTTGGTGCGTGGAGGTGGTCGCGGCGGCTGCTAGAGGCGGCGGAACGGGCGTCTGATCTAGCGGCGGCGAGGCAGGGTTTCGGCAAGGTCCAAGGGAAGGACTTGCCCTGGGCCGTTCGGGGAGGGGTATTTATAGGCGATTGAGGTGGGGAAAACGACGAACGGGAGGAGAATGGCATGCGGGGGCAGGTGCGGCAGGCTGCCGTTCGGCGGTGGCAGCCGGTCGCAGGTCTATGGCTTGCAGGCCTGTTTGGCTGTGTGCGGAAAAAGGAAAGAGAATCAAGACGCGTGAGGGCCAGGAGGGTTTTGCTGGGTTGATTCGGGAACGAAAGGGACGGAAATGGCAGAAGAAGGACGGTCAGACGGCAGGCCAAGTCAGCGGCGGCAGGCGCGAGTTGCAGGCCTGCGCGAAGAAGAAGACGACGGGCGGGGTAGGTTGGACCGGCGGTCCAAGGAAGAAAAGAGGGGGAAGGAAACCGGCCGGTCGGCAATGGTTATAAGGTTCATAGCTTCGACGCGTCGTTGCATTAATTACGCGATCGAAACGCGTCGTCGTGACGTTGGCTGGCAACGGTTATAAGGGTCATTGATCGTGACGAGGCGCTTCGGCGGGTTGATGGGCAAAACGCCGCGTTGCACGTAAGCGCAGGCCAGCGAACGACGCTGGGCCGCGGGGGAGGGAGAAAGGAAAGAAAAAGAAGGCTGGGCCGCGGGGGAGAGGCCCAATCCGACGGGGGGAGAAAAAGAGAAAAAAGGAAAAAGGAAGAAGGGAAAATGAGGGAAAGAAAAGGGAAATGTTTTATTTATGGTCTTGAATTTTGCATAATTTACTTAGAATATTTTTGGGGCTATTTAGAATATTAATTATCTATAAATATTAAATAAATTTTTCATTTTTACTTAGTTAGACTATTTTAGATAAATTTCCTTAATCCTCCATACCAATTAGGAAAATACCCAAATTTTCTTCCAAATAAATTCTTTATTATTCCCTCTTAATCTTCCTTAAATAGATTCCCTATATTTAAGTAATTAAATTTATATGTTCAATTCTTATAAATTCCTTATTTGGCCAAAATTTGGAATTTAGGATTTTGGGGTATTTCACGTACTCCAAGGCCGGTGACATGCTAGGTAAGGGTGTAGCTAAGGCCTTATGTGTGCTATGTGTTTTATATACCTTGGATGCCACGTTTAATGATATGTTATGTATCTTGTGCTATTAGTTTAACTGTTTTATGTGTAGCACATCTTGGAGTTGAGTTATGCTCATGTGCTTTCTTATGGTATGTGTTTAATATGTATATGCGGTGAAATATGATATGATGTGATGTGGCCCTTTAGTACATGCATGTAAGGATATTTAATGCGGTAGTGTGGGATAGAAAGATGAAAAAGAAGAATGGGAAAGTAAGATGACTAAAGGGAAGTAAGTTAGCTAACGTAGGTGGGATTGACCTAAATATTCCATGATCCATGAGTAGATGAAAGAAAAGGGACTTTAAATAAAATGAAATAGTGGGAGAATCTAGGGTTTTGCATGGGAGAATCTAGGATTTTGCATGGGAGTTTTAGGGTTTTGCATGAAAAACTTCAAGAATTTGCATAAGATGGATAAAGTCTGCATGAGGGTGAACTTTACGTATGGAAAATTGACTTGGGGTGTGAGGAAGGTAATAGAAGAGTTGTTTGGGCGATTGGAGGCTTTGGGTGAAAAATAGTACATGGGACAGTATAAGGGTGCATAGGAGATCAAGCTAGGGTTTGGGAGAAAATCCTAATTTGAGAAGGTGGAAAAAGGTAAAATAAATGAGGGTGAGTGGAGTAGGAGTTAAGGATGAAGGAATATCAGGTGAGGGATGAGCATGGGCACCATGAGAAAATAAGAGTGGAAGGTGAGAAATGGAGGGGTGACATGTGAAAAGGAAGATGTTAGGGTTGGCATAGCCAGTTAGGTATTGGTGTGGCCACCCAGGGTTTCATGGCCACACGTGTACTTGGGAAGTAAAGTGGGATGATATGGGTTGACTCTTAGGGTTGTGATGTGTGGGGTGTTAAAACAGTTTGGGTTATGTGAAGTAGAGAAGGATGGGCCACATAGGCCCAAATTAGGTTTTATGGAGAAAACCCTAAGGTAAGACATTGAGTGGACTTGTAGGTGTAAGAAAGTGGACCTTGACCCACACACTTAGGATTTGGGCTTCTAGTATGAGTTAGAAAAAGAAGGAAAGGATTTTGGGGCAAGTTAGGAGGTGCAGGAGTCTCAAGATATGGGACGGGCTCTCTTGGAGGATAGGCGTAGATGGAGTTAGTCATGCATGTCTAGGGCGAAACTTTTGAATAAGAAACAGTAAAACATTAATCATATAAAGTGGAAGCTTATTGATCCGGGACCAAACCAATACACTGGCATAGTAGTGGCCAGGTGCTGGGGTGCCTTGGAGACCGATCTACTGGCATATAATAGTGGTTAGGTGCGTTCTGCTCTATAAGTAACCGATCCACCAACTATAATAGTGGGGGATTCCAAGCTCAATAAACCAAATCCTAAGTTTGATAAGACATATAAAAGACACTAAATACTTACAATGGACCACCATGAGAGTCGGGGCCAGACCGATCCACTGGTATAATAGTGGCCAGAAGCATTTTTCCCTAGAGACCGATCCACTGGCATATAATAGTGGTCAGGTGCGTTTTACCCCGCAAGTGACCAATCCACCGGCTAAAATAGTGAGGTTCCCGCACTCACATTGATTAATAAAGAGTATGTGTGAAATGAGTTTATTGGTAAAATAACTAAAGAACAATTTTATTTGGAATGTAATACGGCCTTCATTATCTGTATTATTGTATGTTGCCTATATAATCATGCTTGTGTTTTATGCCTTATATGTTTGGCCTTAGTTGCATGGTTACCTTGCTCAGTACATAGCGTGCTGACCACCCATTTCATGGGCGCTTCTCATTCCCACGAGTAGAGGACCATCCTGAGTTTATGTAGGTAGGAGATGGTATCTTCGATGCCTACGACACTTAGGAGGCAACAAATAGGGCCGAGAGTTGAGCCTAGACTTAGCCTGGGGATCGAGAGTGACTTGGCCGAATTCTATCTTTCATTCTTTTTAATTTGTATCGCCTTATTTTAGACTTATTTTATCGTATTGTACTTCCTGTTTCTTTGGGAACTTTAATTATGTACTCCTTTGGATTATAAATTTTTTTTTTGCGTATTCTGATTTCTATGTTATGAACTTTCTAGTTCTTTTATGAATTCTTGGTTTAATTATTGATTTAAATTTGACGATAATCCTTTTTAGCCTCGGCAATTGGTATTAGAATGGTAGGAGTGAACTGGTCTGGTATTAAGTGTGGCGGTAATATCCCCAAAATTCACAGTTTTGTTATTTCACTTCCATTAAACCTTTTTATTAAACAAAATTTTTTAGTAGTGAATTTTAGGGGTGTTACACTATATTGATATTTGATCACTGAAATAATAATTTTTATTAAAAATATTTATTAAATAAAAATTTATCAAACTATCCTTCTATATATATATATGAAATATTACCCAAATTAATTTTAAAACCTAAACTACAACTCAAGCTACACATGTAGTGTGAGCTATGCACATAAGGGAGGGGGATGGTTTGGTGCAAGTGGCTGGAAGTGGTGGTTGGGGTGTTGGGTGTAGGAGGTGGGTGTGGAGATGATAGTGGTTGGATGGTGGGGTGTAGAAGGGTTGATGGCGGTGACAATGGTTCTGTAGGTTGTAGGATAGGTGGTACAGAGAAGGGAAAGGAGAAGAAGAAAAAGGAGGAGGAGGAGAAGGGAAGGTGGTACTGTAACACCTCCAAAATTTATCATTTTTTTCACAAAACCTTTAAATTTAAAACCCGTAAATTCTGGGGATGCTACTGCCAAATTTAGTACCAGACCGGTTCACTCCTACTGTTCCAGTACCAAGTGCTAAGGCTAAGAAAAACATTTTCATCATCACACATTAATACATAAATTAAAGTTCGCAAATCAATAATCAGAGTATGCATAAATTTTACATAATCCGGAATATTAGAGATAGTTCTTCAGCGAAGAAAAATGGCTACAATATTAAAATTGTTTCTAGAGTTTCAAACATAGTTAAAAGAGATCAGGAATAATAATCTCATAAATGAAAAAACGGCCATGCCACTCTAGGACCTGATTCAGCCCAAATCATCACTCAGCCCCACCCATAGATATCAATGGCATCAAAGAAGGTATCACCTACCTGTAATACGTCAGACGGGCCTTCTGCTCATGGGAATGAGCAACACCCATAAAAGGCGTGATTAGTACGCTACATACTAAGCAAGGTAACCGAGCACTAAGGCCAACACACAAGCACATAAAATCATGCAGGATAATATTCCGCTTACACATTCAAACCCACACATATAATATGTAAAGTCATGTAGAGTATTATATAGCTTATAAATGATCAAGCCCACATATAAAGGCCCAAATAGTCCAGATTAATTATTTAATTAATCTCTTATTGGAAGTCGATTCACACCATATTCTTAATCCAGTCCATGCGAGTATAGAAGCCCCCACTATTATAGTCGGTAGATTGGAGACAAGCGGGGCACAATGCTCTTGCCCACTATTATTAGCCGGTGGACAGGTCGCACATAGGGTATCATACCCTAACCACTATTTCTTATCAGTGGATCGGTTGGCCCCACCTCACATAACGTTCCGTTGTAAGTACTTAATGTCTTTTAAGTGTCTTAGCAACTTAGGTGTTTGGTTTATTAAGCTCGGAGTCTGCCACTATTATAGTCGGTGGATCGGAGACACATAGGGTAACATACCCTAACCACTATTATAGCCGGTGGATCAGAGAAACATAGGATAATGCGTCCTAACTACTACCTCTAACCGGTGGATTGGTGGGACCCGACTCAATACCCTTCCACTTTACATGATTAGTGTTTTAAGTATCTTATTCAAAAGCTTTCACCCAAACATGCATGACTGACTTCTACCATTCTCATCCTCCAACCCTTGTTAACCACACCAACCATGGTAACCATATCCTCCATACCCTTATAATATCCTATGTACTATTTTTCCACCTAATGTTTTCAAAACCCTATACGACTCTTCTAATATCTCCCTTGCACCCCATATCAACTTTTTATACGTAAACTTTTCTTTCATGCACACTTTATTTCCCCTATGCAAATGTGTGAACTTTTCATGCAAAAATTTACACCCACACATGAAACCATAAATTTCCATACAAACCCTAACTCCCGTGAACCCTAACTCCTATGTAAACCCTAATGTCCTTACAAACCCTAACGTCCATGCCAACCCTACTCCCATGCAAACTCTAGCTCCCATGCATGGTCATATAACACACAACCCATCCCCACATTAATACACTATTTATCATCATATTACAACACCTATCATACATGTCTTATGGGCCACACTACACCACACCACAATAACAACACAACCCATACACATAATATGCATGCCATAATTTATTGCACGAACTTACCTCAACTCTATATCATACTACATAAATGACAGTTATACAAATACACATAAAATATATTATAGTTCATATCA